>CM060112.1:3270000-3957500 GCA_030522415.1 Channallabes apus
CTTTAAAAATACCAGGATATACGATTATATGGACATTGTTCCTGTCTGTATGTTCCCAAAAATAATCACTAGATCTGGAATTTATATAGAAACATGTACAAAAATGTTGTTTATTGTAGACAAAGTTTATTCACTTAATATAAAAAAAATATAAGTCAATATTGTAGTTGTTTTATAAAATCACACAAATAAATCAGATTAAAATTGTAACGTAACCATGACAACCTTATTTTAAACAGCTAAATATATATTTAAAAATCCTGCCGTTTTAATTGGTTGCATTAATGACGATGATGAGCATTTAATCATCTCAAATTAATACAGATGTAAATAAAAGGATTCCACATGCCTCATGTCTTTGATGTAATTAAAGTTGGATGTTTTAACTATTAAAATAAAATACATGTAAATTTATTACAACTTACTTCCACGCCCCGAAGCCGGCCTGCCATCGGTCAGAGAAGATGAGGACCAGATTCAGGACCTTCATAATGGCCTCTTTAACAAAACTCACCTGAACACACACACACACACACACACACACACACACACACACACACACACACACACACACACACACGTCCTGTGTTTAAATAACAGCATTTTTTTTTTATTACATGAGAAATAAAACACTTTTATTGCTCTTGCCATTGTCAGTCACGCACTGATCTGGGGAGTGAGTCAAAAATTATCCGCACTCTGGCTAAAGAATGAAATTTTAATTAACTTATAGAAACAGAAATGTCTGTTGACAAACTTTCGTATTCCCTCATTTAAATTTTTTTAGGCTGAGCTGCGAGCCACGAATGCAACGCCGTCATCAGTCCTTCTCCAAAAATTAATCTTCGTCCATGTAGAGCTGCTTTCAGTGGACCGAACTGGTGAAAGTCAAAGGGAGCGAGATGGGTGCTTTAACAACACAAAATGAAGTTTTTGGGCAGTAGTGTGCAGATGTGAGATCACGACTCCTTTAGATATCGGTCATCCGTGTTTAATCCGAAGTTTAGTCTTCAGCTTTTCAATAAGCATCTCACGAGCACTGTTGATTGTGGAACCTTCTTCCTGGTAATGTTCCAATACTTCTGGTTCTTGAGAATCCCAGAAAACTGTAAGCGTTGATGAATTTTCCAGCTTTTGAACTTTTCCTCGGTTGGTGTTTGAGGATGTCTCCGTTCCAGACGTGTAGTGATGAATCTGTGTCTCGTCACCAGTAATGATTCTCTTTAGGAAGTGCATCTACAAATGAACTGATGTCACACACGTTCACACAGTAACACACCTGCACAACAGTGACTGGGGAGACGGGAGCCTTGAACGGAAAGCGCTGATAAATTTTAACATATAACCGGAGTGCGGATCGTTTTTGACTCACAGCATTAACCCAGTGTAGAGGAATTTGTCACCCCTAAGGACACGGGGTGCATGAGAGTGTGCGAGTGCGTGACGTACCTTTTCTCTGAGAAGGCAGCGGTCATGGATAGTAGACAGATATCTGTAATGGATCTTTATGAGCTGGTCCAAGTCTTTAGCCTCCTGAACTTGGTGCTGGAATTCCAGTCCTGTGCTGTGTAAGATCTGGGGAGGGAAAAAAAAAAAACATGATCATGAAACACTGGTAAACATCCAGCAACTGGAATCAGCTGAACCAGAAGAAAACACCCTGTGGATTCACCCTGGTCATGATGTAGTTGTGGAGACTGTTGACGAAATGCATGAGCTTGACTCTGAGGAGGAACATCCTGTGGATCTGCTGGCGTACGGGCTCTTTGGCAGCGTGCTCTTCTGACGGACTCGCTTCGTGTCGTTTTGCAGCCACCGTCAAATCTGTTAAAGGAGAAACGCGGTGTTTAGTATTTGTAGTAACCGTAAACAATAGTTTAGTTCTTATGGGTTCTATGGATAGACGTTGACATGGTGATGATTTCTGTAAAGAGATGTTTATTTTAACATAAGGCTGATCGATTTGATAAAAAAAATTTATAAATAAAACACATGGCAATTATTGAGACATGAATAGCAATTTAAACTGCGATGTTACTATTAAAAGCACCATTATGTATTTAAATGTATTTATTGAGACGAACCGCAAATAACCTCACTGACGATCTCATTACGAGGATGTTCACCAATATCATTTATTTATTTACCTAAAAAGTATTACTAAATATTAATTCTCAACAAATACACTTATTGACAAACTCTAAATAAATGACTGAAAAAGTATTTGCTCCTCCGAGATAAATTTTTTTTGCATAATCATCACAGTTAAATGAATGATGTCATCAAACAATTTTTAATATTACTCATCTCTTATCATTTCCTTTTCTTATCTTTTCTAATATCTTTTAATTTCCATGACAACAATTTATTTAAATGGACTTGTGTGTGAGACTGTGACAGGATACGTGTTTAAATGACAGAATGTAAACAGCAAACTTTTTATAATGAAGCAAGATGTTTTAAATCAAGAATTTATTTAAATTGAATCTGTCTGGCAAAGTAAAGCATGTTTAAATATTTACAAATTACACACACACAGGACGGAGTGGACATTGTGACGGCGCATTACTGACCGCTGAATCGCAGCGTGTCCAGACTGTACTTGGCCCATTTGATTTGTAGGAGCAGCATGAAGACCTGACTGTAGATCTTCTGACACTCGGAACTAATCACAATGTCCACAGGCCAAGGAACCTGGCAAGAACATCATCAATATCATATAAAATATAATCCAATAGTAGTCAGCAATATAAATAATGTTCATCATCAGTGTACCTTATAACTCAGCGTGAGACCATCGAGGTTATTGATTGGCTGTTTTTTCTTCGTAGGATCGATCGCCTCAAGGAAGATCGACAGTCTGTGGAAACACACACAAGTGAGACACGAAACCACCCCGATGTCGACCGAAACTCGAGGCCTACGTTAGCGCATCACCTGCTGCTGTCCTCCGGGTGGCGCTGTCCCACAGCCTCCTGCAGCTGCACGTTGAGGAACGCCAGCTGCTGCCAGCTCTCCTTCTCCAAAACCTTGTCAAAGATGGCAGTGTAGAAATCATACATGGTGTCTCCCGCCTCCAGCAGGAAGTAGTTTCTCATGGCCTGGAGGTATCCCAGGAGCCTGAGCCAGGACAAAGTGCAGCGTTCACTCACTCTGATAACGAGCGCAAATGAAAGAACTCATCGTGTCCTTCAAAAGAAGACCAAACCTCACCCGTAGTCCTTCTTGAGAGTTCTCATGAGATTCCCGCAGCACTCGATGTACCTCCTCTCGATGTGCGGGTACAGGCAGGAGCGCAGCGTGAGCTCGAACGTCTGGCACGTCACCGACTCGGACGAGCGGTCCACGACCACGTCGGCGCCGGAGAACTTCATGTGGAAGTCTTTCTGCTCCAGATACATCCTGTGAGGAGAAAAAACAAACAAGACAAAAAACAAAGTAAAAACATTTTTTGCCAATATGACAAGACTTCATTTATTATTATTATTATTATTATTATTAACAACTTTAAGAAAGGAAAAAGAGAAGCTGATGATCGTTGATCGTAACAATAATTTATGATTTTTTTTTATTATGAAAGAACACAAAATACAGATATTTTATTTGCATAAATTTAAAAAATGTAGCTCAGATTTTTCTCTACATAATACAACAAAAAATGACAGAAAATTATAATAATTATAAATGCATAATATTATCTATAAACACGATTAATTGCTAAATCCAGACCATCAGATGAAGGAAACTCCCCACCCTCTGGGTCTATCTGTCGTTTCTGTCGCAGTCACTTAAGGGTTCGGGTTGCCAGCTGTAAGCCCGATTATCTTCACACACTACGGGTAATTTGGGAACGCCAATTAACCTAATCTGCATGTATTTGGACTGTGGGAGGAAACTGAAGTACCCGGAGGAAACCCACCGAGCACGGAGAGAACATGCAAACTCCACGCACACAGATCCCGAGGTGGGAATCGAACCCTCCACCCTGGAGATGCAAGGAGACAGTGCTAACAGACCAAACTTATTTTTATATTTTGGCCCCAATTCGATCCCGCACTCCGTTCCTGTCTTAGATCAGACGATCACCTGGCAAAGTTGATGGCCAGTAGCGGGTCGTGGATGTCATTCAGCTCCAGGTGATGCGCCACGATGGACTGCATATTAATAAGGCTCCTCTTGGTGGCTTGTTGCTCGGTTACCGTATCCGTCGGGGAATCTTCTCCGCGCCGCAGACGTGTCTGCACCGACTCCAGGAACAGAGTGTACAGACTCTTCCTCTCTGCATCTGAGATAAAGACAGAGGACGTGTTAATTTTCCAGTGATGTAGCACAGAACTGATCTCTGTGTGTGTGTGTGTGTGTGTGTGTGTGTGTGTGTGTGTGTGTGTGTGTGTGTGTGTGTGTGTGTGTGTGAAATCCTGCCTCGGTCACCTCTGGAGGACCCGCCGTCAGCCTGCTCGTCTTCCTTACAGTCCAGGTTCTTGAGCAGCTGCATGGATTTCCCGGCCATGATGATCTGCTTGAGGACGGGTTTGAGGAAGGACACCATGGTGTGCTGCCTGCTGCTGGAGCTCTGATCTCCTCCCGAGCTGCCGCTGGCCGTGTCGCTCAGCCTCTCCTCGCTGTCCACGGCCTCGGACACGCTGTACAGGGTGTAGGTGGCGTACCAGAAATCCCTGTGGTTCACCGGGACGTCCTTGTTCCTGATACACAACGCAGACACAGCGGGGTTATTCCAGTTCACTTCATCATGTTTGATAAAGTGAACAAAATTAAATCTCCACATCAAATAAGTAGCTAAAATATTATTATATCCTTTCTGGATTACTTTCTGAGAAATGTTTCCCGATGCAGGTGTGTGTGTGTGTGTGTGCGTGTGTGTGTTCATTACCGCTGGATTATAAACTCCTTAGCCGGGTCGAACAGGTGACCGTGAACAATCCACTCGTCCACGATCTCCAGGTACGGCCTGACCGTTTCAACCCAGAGCGAGAACAGCAGCGCCACCTGGACACGCAGCAAGAAAAAACATCAGATATCTTTTCCTATTTGTGACTGTTTACTCGTTTTGAAATCAAACTCACCGCCTGCACTGAAGCTTCTCCGACGCTGTCGTACTCGATGATGGCTTTGTACAGCGTGTTGAGGAGGTGCGAGGCCCGTACCACGTTGGGCGTGCCGGAAGGGACCTCGGCCACGCCCGTGCAGAAAACTCTGTGGAGCACGGTGATCTGCGCCAGGTGAGGGTTGAGGCGCTCCAACACGGACAACAAACTCACCGTCTCATCTACACAGAGTAACAGGTTTTGTAAGACTCTTTGAGAATCTTGTTCAGGGAAACTCCGACACACGGTTTAACATTGACTGGTCTCACCTTTGCTGATGATCTCTCTCTCGATAGCAGAGAGCTCCTCCTTGAAGCTGCTGAAGTACTTGTACAGCGCCCACACAAACGCCTGGTACGTCCTGAACGGAGGTTCCGAGCTCTTCTTCGAGGATGAAGTTGATGAAGAGCCGAGGCCGGGAGGACACGGCTCCGTGCTGTGACCCGTCACCTCGTCGATGAACCTCTGGAGACGCGACACCGCCTGGCCGTACGCCGCCACGTGCTCCAGGATGGAACGCAAGCAGTTCTGCAGAACACAAGAGCACAATTCTTTTGTAATAACATCCGCTCGACGGTGCTCCACAGGTCAGGGAAAGTTACAGATGTTCTAGTCATTAATTAAACACCATGTACACCATGTGTATTTAATGCAATAGTAATTAGACACTAATTAGACCTAATAATCTGACCCTCTTGGGTGACCAAATCACATATGTTTTATAAATATTATAGCAAATATTCATTTTATTACTCAGATCATCAAATTATTACCATTTTTCCCCAGAGTTACAAATTTCTCCCTAAACCAACTTTTTAAAAATCTTATCTTATTCTTGATTAAATTTATTAATTATTTTAATAATTATTACAACCTTTTTTCTGCATGCATTTAAAATTTTTTATGTTTTATTTTGTTTTTCTTAAAGAAAAGAACTTTTAATGTACAAACAATGCTACAGAAGTAATTATTTTTATTGATTACTAGCATTAGTACAGGAAAAGAGTTTGTAGAAAAAGTTAAACATTTAAAGGTAAAAATAATCTGATCAGCTTTAATGTAATTAATATTATTATATAATGTAATCAGTGAGTACATGTCTGTCTGCAACCAAGATGAACTTAATTTTTTTAAACTGTTTAAAAAAAATTTTTTTAAAAAAAAACAGCACAGTTCACAGCATTTAGTTTGGTGTGACGACATTATACACTGGATTGGTGGCAAAATATTAGGAAATTGTACAAAATATACAGAGTTCATGGCAAGATTTTGAATCTACAGTACCATCATTTCATTCAGATGAGAAATGGAAAAAGTTGATCAGATAAAGATGAAGTTTTGTTGTTAAAATTCACTTATACCACTTCATTGCTGTTATTTCAGACAAAGTGAAAATATCAACTAATCCCAGTCAAAATATTCACTTTATCTTTTCTAATTAATATCTATTGCTGCAGGTGTTTGTTCACATTGAGACAGTAGCGCATTAGTAGATTATTATACAGTAGATTATTAAATCCAGCACATAACTGTTCATAACATCACTTTTACTCCACATTTAGATTTAAACTGATGCTGAAGATTAAACTACAGGCAGAAGATCAAAGGACTGCAGGAGATTCAGGAAATTCTGTCCAAACAGTTTTTGTCACAACATCATGCAAAACTGTCTGTACATAGAGACAGACTGGTTTCTGGTCCTCCATTGTATAAAACATTAAGATGTCATCAAAAGAGCGAGTTCTGACCAACATACAAACAAAACCTTTCTTTTTATTTATATAGATGTTGGACTTATTAAATAATAAGAGTTTTTGCTTATTGTTGTAAAATAAAGTTTTTTTTTATTGTACTTTAAGTAAAGGTTCATAATTTTAAGTTTCTGCAAAGATAATTAAAAAAAAGGCTACAGTTTTATGTTCATAGATTCTTAAATGATTCTTTCCCCAAATCTGTTCAAGAGTCTTAAGTAGGAAAACCTGGAATAAAACTAAAACTAAAACACTGCATGCTCACGCTGGTTAAGTGGGTGACGACTACGTCGTTCCTCACGCTGACTTTGCCATCATGGTGCTGAAAGATGAAAAGCATCTTCACCCCTGATAAAAGCCTGAGAACAAAGACATTAATTGACTTACATGCCTAATATATAATCTGTTACACATTAGTTAATTAAAAACATCAAAGCAGCTGAACATGAGACGTTACCAGAGAGTCTCTCGAATCACTTGCGTCTCGGTGACGAAGATTTTCTCCTCAGGCAGGTGCATGGGGTCTGTGTTGTAGAGATGCTGATCCCTGCGCCGGGACAGACAGACGTTTTTACTTTCTTTCTCCTAGATCTGATATTAAGGTGTTAAATCTTCCATGCTGCGTGGACAGACCAAGCGACTCGCTTACCCTACTAAGTTACTTTAAAACTTTACAAGGTGCGCTAGGTATGTGAGGTCAATAAGTGAGAAGATTAAATCAGGTCTCTAAAGCTCCTTCCAGACATGCACTCCTTTACTCTTACAGCAGGTCAATGTGGCAGCTTTGGGTCTGATTTAGTAAAAAGTGCTGCAGGTCAGGGCCTGTGTTTACTAAGAGTCTCACAATCACTCTGGAATTGTACTGAAAGTTAATGTAGGACACGATATGCAATGTGAAAGTTGAAGAACTACATTTAAACAACATAAGTTACAGCATAACATAAGTGAGTGTTCGCTCTAGTATTGTGCACTATAGCGATTAAATATTAAATAACAGATCCAAGTGATAATCAGTCCTTAGTATAAGTAAAAAGCGGTATGATCATACCATCAGTGTCTGTAAATTTGGTTTGTCTTAGATAGTCACGTTTGTCTTAGAATTTGTCTTTTGAATCCGATACCTTCATAGTTACCCAGTCGGAACAGCTGGAATCCAGTACATTACATTAACCCAGCTGTAGGTCGCGCTCTCGAGCATCTTCTCGGCCTCTTGAAGCCCATCTTCCAGACCAGCCTTCCTTAAGACGTCTAATGCTTCCTTCCCTGATCTTGTCTTGACTTGTTCTGTGTCTTGACCTCTTCGTCTGCTTTATCCAGCACTTCCACACACACTATCATCTGGACACGTTTCCTCTCAGTACCACGCTGTGTCTTCAGTTGGTGTTTTGTAGGTCACTGCCACATATACATCTCTCTCTCTCTCTCTCTCTCTCTCTCTCTCTCTCCTCAGCTTCCCTGCCCTTTAAAACCAACTTTCCTGTCCAGTCTTCCTCAAAAACATCCTTTACTGTCTACTGTTACAGGGTGAGGAACGCCTACACCGGCCAAACAAACACCAGCGGCAGGCCAAATAGAATTCTTTTATACATATAGATAAGGAAGTGTGACACGATACAGGGCGACACCGACAAACCCACACTGTTCAGAAGGCCACAAGTACACCGCGGGTCATGTGACGAGCTTCACTGCTTCTGTCCTCCTGGATCAGCTGGTGAGAGCCTCTGTGTGCTCTTCGTGCTCGAAGGATGATAGGAAGCACCAGAACAAACACCACACGAGTGCGAGAACTTTGGGAAGACGGAGAAAGCGGTGCAGCTGGTGTTTTCAGATGTGATGTGAACGGTGCCTTAAGGAACTGTGTAATTTTCACTTTTCTTGGTTTAAGCATCTGATTACAGTCAAACAGAGGCGTTTTCCCCCCACTAGGTTTAAACGTATTTAGTTTCAGACAGAATTAAATGTGAATGTACGCTGCTCGTTAGTTATAAGCAAGTTTGATACAAGTATTTTATTTATCACCAATTGTTCTGGACATTGTGTGGCACGGAATAGAAATCAGATCTGGACCTTTGATGAATAAGTTTGAGCACCCTGCCCTATAATAACGCTGTGTAGGACTGTGATGATCTGAACTAGAGGAATGAAGTGTGATGGAGGAGGAGGTAGTAAAATGTAAAGAAATGACTAAAGGACAGTTACAGTACCTCTGAAGATAAAGAGTGAGGAGAGTGCAATTTGTGAAAACCTCTTATTCCTCTTCCTGTCAGTTTGCCGCACGTACCCCTGAGTAATGTGAAAAACAATGAATGCTGAAATGTTTAGTGTTGACGCTGTTTTGGTTCCTATAAGCCTCCTCGTCTGTGCTTTAATGTCAGCCATTAGTAAGACCAGAACTGCATCACTCTGAGAATTTTTTGCTGATTCAGGAGTTAATTTCTATTCGGAGACGCTTAATAAATACACCCTGGACTAATAATGACTACATCACACTGAAGGTCTAACCTGCATTACATAACTGTTCCACCAAACTGGGCCACTTTTGATCAACTGGCTGGAAAACCACACGTACCTAACAGATAGTAAATAATTAGACAAACTTCAATTCTCTGCAATATGTACAGGATTTCGACACTGCCTAGGCGGGATTTTGTCAGGGTGATCTGGCAACCCTGACAGGCACGTAGCCCCTGTAGAATCTCACACATAGGGCAAAGATCACGCCTGTACAGTGGCTCTCTCAGGTGTGTCTGAATGAAGTCGTGAGGCGACTGAACATTAAACGTGTCGAACATTAAACAGTAGAAACGGCTGATGAACGGAGCAGCTGTGACTGGTTTCTTCTCACCAGACGTTCAGCAGGTTGGAGTGCAGATGCAGGCTGTGTGGAAAGCGTGATGAGTGAGGAACCCAGTACGGCGTGACCACGTGCAGCTCCAGCCAAGCCCTAGCATCCGGTTCTCCCACTGTAACACACACACACACACACACACACACACACACACAGGTCAGGTGAAGCGATCCCATCCACAGTGTGTTAGCGCTTTACCAGTTAAGCCAGTGCTCTGACCTGCCCAGGTGACCTGTACCATCTTATCGCTCCGCTCCTGGTCTTCCTGTGGCGTTGGGTCCAGCTGTATCCCAGAATCCCCTCTGCTGATGGGCTGCTGAGTCTCTTCTTCCTCACTCTCATCTTCAGACCACTCCTGATCATCACACACACACACACACAAGGTTGTATTTATAATTATAATGAACGTGTAATGAACAAAACAGTCATTACAGGGAAATAAAGACAGACGAGGTGGTGCGATGAAGCAGAGTTGATTATTTTCCTATAACAGCACGTCCTGGAGTGTTTTATTCCTCTAATATGAAAAAAATCTGCAAACAATTACAGTTTTCACTTCTTAAAGGACGTAAAGTTCTAAGAAACAAGTTCCTGCTTATAGTACAGTGGCTTTAAACAATCAGACCCTTGCCAGTCTCTCTTCTCTCAAAGTTAATAAGAAAAAGCACAGTATGGTGTGTTACAGAGAAAGAGCTCTGTCCTGACACCGAGGACTCCTTCTGTTACAGTTACATAAACACTTTAAGGAGGACGGAAAAAAAAAAGATTAAGAGAAAGAAAAAATAATTAAATAAAACGAGAAAATACATTAAAAAAATATGTAAAGAGAAGGAAAAAATGTAAAGAAAAATATTAAGAGGAAAGAGAAAATGCATTAAGAGGGGAAAAAACAGCAGGAACAGCACCGAGATAAAAGAAAAAGAAAGAAAGACGCAAATTTTTTAAAAGGAAGAAAGATAAAATGTTTTTGAACAAAAGAGGACAATATACATATCCAGTAGAAAGGTAAGTGTTTATTAACAGTCTTTCTTTCCTTCTAATACATTTTCAGTTAAACACTCACCGGCGTGTCTGGAAACGGCCCAGTGTCCACGTCCTCTCCATCCATTAAATACCTGCCCCAGTCAAACTTGTCCTCTTCCTCTGCAGACAGAGACAGAGAGAGAGTCAGAGATATGAAATGAGCACTGGTCTGGTTAACGCTGACGCTCGGGACACTGACCTGCATCTTTGAGCCGCGGTCGCTCGCTGTAGCTGGAGTTGGACGGAGAATCAGACAAAAGCAGCAACAAGGACAGAATACTGTGATGGACATCAGTCTAGAGAGAGAGAGAGAGAGAGAGAGAGAGAGAGGAGTGAGTGAGTGAGTGAGTGAGTGCAGGAAGTGAGAGCGATGGAGAACCCGAGTCCTGCTGTGAGTCTCACCATGGAGCCCGGCGTGTTGGGGAGAGGAGATCGCAGGAACTCACTGGTTAACCTCAGCCAGCTCTCCGCTTTACACACGTCAGAGTGAACCATCAGCTTCTCATGGATCCTGCACACAGGCAACACACACGTCGTCAGCTCTCTCTCTCTCTCTCTCTCTCACACACACACACACTCACACACACCCCATTATAATCCTGAGCTCTGAATGGTCAGAAGCTGTTGATTAATTCTCTGTAACAGCAGCTCTGATGACGGCACTCGTTCTAATACAGTATGGTTTCTATGGTGATGCAGGTTTCAGCGTCACTTTACATTTTAATATTTTTATTCCAATATTAGAAACATGACTACTAAAGTTGGAGGTAAAATTACTTCTGTGTCTTTATCCATCCATACTTCTTTTATCTTTTCTTTTTTTTGATTATATAATTTTTTATAATCTTATTATATTTGCATTTTTACTTGTCTTTTCATTCCTCTTAATATGTTTTTTTGTGTTTCCCTTTCTTTCTAAATTGTTTTAAATTTTTTTATTCTTATATATTTTCTTATGTTTAATTGTCCTTTCTTTTTTTAAATTTGTCTCTCTTTCTTTCCCTCTAAATGTATGTTCCTGTGTTAACGTGCATTTTTTTCTATATATATATATATATTAAGAAGTTTCTAGAAGAATCTCATCTACACTGTACTCCATCTTCTTCTTTGTCTACTCCATAACAGCACGTTAACACAACACACACTCTTGCACTGCATCATTAGAACGATGTCACAGCATCACACTGTTACTAATCAAACCCGGTCCGCTGTACCGACATCCAGTCTTTCTTTCAATGTTTACTTTCTCCATTCCTTTTAACGTTTTTTGTAAATATGAAAAAACTCATAAATAATAATTCTTTATATATAATAACCGATGCGTATAAACGCTGAGTTCTCACCCCTGTATGGAGCGCTGTACTTTGTGACTGCTCACGTCCAGGAAACGGTGGAACCTGAGAAACATATGAAAAGCAAGTTCAGTTAAACATTTGCTCATTTCTTCTTTCATGATACACTTAGCAGAATAAACTTTTATTTTAAAATCAATTAACATTTTATTAACCTTTAAGAACTGTTTTTAAGCTGAAGATGAAAATAGTAAAAAGTCATTTCATGTCAACGCACCCAGGAGTGAGTGCACAGATCACATCATAGATTCTCTCAAAATCAATAAACAGATAAAATAAAATAAAGATACACTTTAATTAAATTAATGGAACCAGAAAGTGCCAGTCACAAAAGTATAAAAATAAGCTATTATCAAAGATATATGTATTAAATGATGAAGTAATATAACATATATTAATATACAAAAGAAAAACATATAGTAAATCATTGTATAAACAGGAGTTCGGAAAAGCTAGAATGAACATCATCTGTGGACCCCATAACCTCCTGTGTGGCGTTCAAGTCAAAGCGGGACTTTTGATTGTACAGAATAACAGAACAGTCCTGACAGTAAAAACTCTCTTTATATCTCTAGATAATCCAAACAACATCTGCACTACCCTAGACTCCTCACAGTGTGTGTGTGTGTGTGTACCTGAAGTTGGACCAGGCGAACTTGAGGGCCAGCTGGAGGTTCTGGTCCTGCTCCTCCTCGATCCCACTCAGGTGCATCACCAGCCTCCTCACCTCCTGCTCCAGATCCTTCTCGAACCTGCTCCAGTGCGCCATCCTCAGCACTCTAACCGCGGCGCGTGGGTGTGTGTTAATTTGAACTCATGAACCCCTCACACACACACACACACACACACATCTGTGATTTAATAATCCTGCTAATCTGTTAGCATCCAGACTCCAGCTCGCGCCCCTGAATCATCAGCGACATTTCAGATCCTATTAACCCAGCACAAAACTTTACACTTGTTTTAACACTACGACATAACTCACAAGACTGTTATAATATCAACATTATTATTCCGTGTCGCTGAATTTGATTATAAGCTTTAATTTAGCCACACAGACATCTAAATCTTGGCGCGTCGGTTGTTTTGGTGCTTCCTCTGTACTGAAACTCGGACATACTCGAAACTCATTACCGCCCTCTGTCGGAAAGGCGGGTTGCTCGTTGCTCATTGTCGCCACCTGTAGTTTGGGAGAATTCCGTTTTCAACAATACTGTATATTTGTGACGTGAATCTCCAGGTCACCTCTTCATACGATATTATCAAGGCACCTTCGATTAATATCGCAATTCCAGAAGTATCACAATTTTACTTTTTACTTTCTCAACAAGGCGCGTGCAGGTTGAGCAGCTGCTGGCACAGAACATGGGCACACGTTGCTTCTAACACACGTGACAGGAAAATGCTATCCACCCTCTTTCTCATTTATGACCTTACACACAGTTACGATTAGCGAGGATTGCTGTGATTGACAGCACAGCGATAAAGTAATTGCAACTGAAATAGATAAAACTCCTATAAAACTGCAATCTCAAAGACTAAGAAAAAGACTTTTCTTAGACTGGGTGCAGACTGAGTCTTCACAAGAGTCAAATTCAAATTAAAGCAAGACCAAGAAGAGATCTAACCAAATCCTTTTTAAAATATTTTTTTTCTTCATATAGTCAGGTTCATTTGTGCATTGTATCATTGACTAGGTTGTTTCCTAAAGTAAAAATTACTTTTTGTTAAAATTTGTTCATGGAAAAACACAGACAACATAAACATTATTTTTTACAAACTTGTCTCGGGCAAGACCAGCTCCAAACAGCAACGCAGGTCTGAGTATAAACGCCAATAAATCCATATCAATTATTTAACCAAACACAATGAATAATTAAGATGATTTAAAACAACTGCACAAAACAATATTCCTTTTAGGATTAATTAGGTAATCTATCTATACATCTCTCTATCTCTCTATCTATCTACTGTATCTATCTCTCTATCTATCTATCTAGATGGACAAAGTGAGAAAAGCAAGATTGTGTAGAAAAAATAGTATTCACCTTTCTAAACGTTAATTAGAATAAATTCTACAACCAGAGTGCAGAGAATTTTTTACTCACCCTCATATTTCTTTCTTTCTTTTCTTGTAGCCCCTAAAACTCAGAGCACTTTAGCCAGTATTTTTTTTTTTTACTGTTTTTTTAATAAATGTATATAGGGCTCAGGATTATGAAGTACAGAGTGATATATCCTTTTTTGAGCACAAAATAGGCAAAATAAAGAACTGAACGTCTTAAAATAACACAGCAATAGCACAGATACACATGATGTTTTTATGGTTGCATTCGGTACAGTATGTGACCAAAATATAATAGTAATAATAATGTGCTCATTTTTACCAGAAACCAGAAAAACATAGTCATCTGTGCATGATCTATTTCTTTACCTGTGTGAGTAATTAAAATTTTTTATGTCATGTTTGTATAGTTGGTTAAAATTAAATTAAATTCAGTTCATCATATTGCTTACATGTAGGTTATGCTGGAAAAAGCACATGTTACTCTATACTGCACTGTGCACTGTATATGTTTATTTAAACAACAACAAAAAAAAAACAGATAATGATTAAAATACTTTGTGTTTTATGGGCTCCTAAAAGACTCAATATCAAAGTGGAAAAAATAAATTTGTGTCTTAAATGAGTTAAAATAAATGAAAGAGAAAAAAACTTCTATTTCAATTCTATCTTATTACTTCTGCATATTGTAAGGTGTACAGCTAAAAATCACATTTCATATTTTATTTCTCTATTTTCTACGTTATAAATCTATTTTCTTTATTATATTTTAGGTCACGGCCAGTTCACTGCATATCTGACTGTGTATTGCCGACAAATAAAATTTGAATTTGAAATTTGAAAAAGAAGGAAATACCGTTTTAATGGATACAATGTATCAAAGTGGTATAAATAAGAAGGAGAATTAAATGAGTTGAAATAAATGAAAGTAAAAAGTAATAAACACAGTGTACAGTATGTACAGTAGTGTCCTGTATGTCTGGACACAATGTAACTGTTACTGCAGTGTTTATTTTCCACCTGAAGAGGGCGTGGTCTGTGGTGAAGTTGTTGATGTTTTTGATGTGGGCGTGGTTTGAAAGCTTTTTTTTCTTCTTTCTTTTTCCACGCCTTACATGCCTCCAGCTGGTGTTTGTGTAGAGCCAGAGAGCCAGAGAGCAGATTAGACTAGAAGAGGAGGTGGAGGAGGAGAAGCTGCAGCTGTGCTGCGCCGTCAGGGAGATGAAGCGGCGGCTGCAGAAGAAGTACATCCTCCTGATCCTCGGCTACTCCGTGGTGCTCCTGCTCATCCCCTACGTGTTGGACTACCACGGCGGGTCTGTGCGCCATGGAGCCCGGGAGCAGCAGCAGCAGCAGCGGCCTCAGCAGCCGCGGTGTCCGGACCTGGACAGCTCCATGGCGCTGTGGAACGCGAGCGCGGCGGCGGCGGAGGAGGAGGAGGAGAGCGCGCGGCCCGCGAACCGCACCAGGACGCACATCTACCTCCACGCCACCTGGAGGACCGGCTCGTCGTTCCTAGGGGAGCTGTTCAACCAGCACCCGGACGTGTTCTACCTGTACGAGCCGATGTGGAGCATGTGGCAGACGCTGTACCCCGGGGACGCGGGGAGCCTCCAGGGCGCAGTGCGCGACATGATGAACGCGCTGTTCCGCTGCGACTTCTCCGTGCTCAGGCTGTACGCAGGCTCGGCCAACATCAGCACCTCGTTCATCTTCGGATGGAAGACCAACAAGGTGATCTGCTCACAGCCCCTGTGCGCGGCGTACAACAAGCAGCAGGTGGGACTCGTCCAAGGAGACGTGTGCGCCAAGTGCGCGCCCAGGGACATCCGAGAGCTGGAGAGGGAGTGCAGGAAATACCCCGTGGTGGTCATCAAGGACGTCAGAGTGCTAGACCTCGGAGTGCTCGTGCCGCTGATGAGAGACCCGACGCTCAATCTACAGGTCATCCAGCTGTTCCGGGACCCCCGGGCCGTCCACAACTCCAGGCTCAAGTCCAAGCAGGCGCTGGTGCGGGAGAGCATCCAGGTTCTCCGGAGCAAGAAGCAGAGCGACAAGTACAAGCGCCTGCTCTCGCCCGGGAACAGGGTGAACCGCGCCGAGAGCTACGTGTCCGGGGCCTTGGAGCTCATCTGCGACTACTGGCTCAGCGACATGCTCCTGGTGAACGGGGCGCCGGCGTGGCTCAAGCGCAACTACCTGCACATCCGCTACGAGGACCTGGTGCTGCATCCCATCAGCGAGCTGCACCGCCTGTACCGCTTCGCCAACCTGAACTCGTCTCCCGAGCTGGAGAAGTTCGTCTTGAACATGACACGAGGACAGGGGTACTCCTCGGACAAGCCCTTCCTTATCTCTGCCCGGGATGCCAAGGAGGCCATATTCGCCTGGAGGGAGAGGCTGAGCGTGGAGCAGGTGAGCCAGGTCGAGGCTTACTGCAGCGAGGTCATGAGGCACCTGGGGTACCAGAAGAGGAACCTGGAGCAGAGCTACAGTAAGAGAGCCTCAGTGTTGTGAAAATCACTCTCAAGGTCCAGGGCAACATAGAGAAGGAGTAACACACACACACACACACACACACACACACACACACACACACACACACACACACTCACTCAGTCAGAGTTGTCATGCTGGTGTAGGAAACTAATCAACTATACAGTAATGTGATGAATTGTAAAGTTATTGTCGACACTCAAAGTGTGTATTCTCTTTAAGTAATTTATTTAAAGAATGACACATTGTATGTGTTTTTTTATCCATTTATAGCTACATTTAATGGATCGTTGTTTAATACATAAAGATCGTGGACGTCAGCGGATATCTGAGGTGTAATGCAGGAGTTCCCTGATCAGTTCATTTCCAATACATGGAGTGGTTTATTCCTTACTAGGGCTGAACGATTTGATAATAAAAAAATTAAAAAAAACATCACGATTATTTTAATACATATAGCTATTACGATTTAAACCAATAAACGATATGTAACTATAAAATCTACCGTTTTGTATTCACGCTAACAGGAAATAATAGGATTTTTTGTTCATTTGGAATTTATTTATTTAAATATTTATTTAAACATCCCAAAACATAAATTCTCGCAAATGTGCATATCACTTGTAATAAAGTGCCGGCTTTTCACTTTAAACAACTGCGAAGATCAATATCGTGGCGATTTCGGTTTTTATGCGATTATTTGTGCATCTCTGTTTCTTACACATTTAAATCTACAGTACAGACGTTAAGCCGTTTTTCTCATCCTGCACAAAATAACCTGAAAAACAAGGGCAGGAGGCCTCGAGAGGAAAAACCCTCTTACAGAGAACAAAGACAAAGCAAAGCGAAGAACAAACGAAGAACCGAGGCGTGAAATAAAAAAGCAGATATCCTGTCTGCAGGACGCTTAAAGATCATGACGCTTCATCCGCTACACAACACTGACGATACACATCTTTTACTGAGCAGACGAACGAGTGGTTTTCTCAGTGACTTGGAGAAACTGGGTGGAGTAAAAGCTCAGGACAAATGTGTAATAAAGAGATCATGAACAGAACGAACTCAGAAACCAGATATTCAGCTGTGGAGATGTTTTTTATTGTAGGTTTTATTGTAAGAATACTGAATGTACAGAGACGCAGGCAGGTCTGTTTTCAGTCATGCAACCCGGGCTGCTTGTGTCACCAAAACCACACGCGACCAAAATGTTCTGCGGCTTTGCACAGCGTGTGCTTATATATGTATGTACACACACACACACACACACACACACGCACAGTGCAGGTCCGTAGTACATCATGGGAAACTTATAGTAAATGTTCTTCGGGTTCCTGATGAAGAATGGGAACTGCCTCATTAAATACATTATACAATACATACAGTGTACTGTAAGTGATGATCAGAGAGATAGCTCAATTCAATTTTAACTTTTAATTATTATCATTGTTGTAAAGCCAGTATGGAAATAAATTAGAAAATGCACAGAAAAACAAAGTTAAAAGTAGTCCAGCGTGAATGCAAATAAGTGTGTAATAAAAGTTTTACGGCTCTGAAGCAGAGGAAGAGCAAAGAGGCCCTGTGTCTGATTTACATCTGTATACCACTGCAGTTAGAAACAGACGAGCCGTTACTCAGCTGTGAAATGTAGCAGAGTGACGTGACAGCTGTCACAGCTGGCAAGGTTTCAGAGGTGACAGAATAAAAGCTGTGAACTGGTAAGAGTCAGCAGGAAAGCTTTCAGGGGTGAACCGCTTTCTTCTCACATCACCACCCCCCCCCCTCCCCCCCCAGCCCCCTGTCGCTATAGAAACGGCACATTCATAAGGATGTGGTGTCACTCACTCTCACTCATTCTCTACAGTGTTTATCCTGTACGGGGTCACCGGGGGGTCCTGGGGCATAGGCGAGAAGCTTGCCCTGGACTGGGCGACAATCCAACACACACACACACACACACATACATACTCATACACTATGGGGACTTTGGAAACACAGATTAGCCTAATCTGCGTGACTGTGGGAGGAAACTGGAGTCTTGAGCAGTTTAGTGGGCTACCAAAAAAAGCTATACTGAATAAACTTGATTTAGAAAAGATGTTTTAGAAATAATTTCAGATTTTTGATCATCTGAGTTTTTCAAATTCGTAGACAAGGTGTACAAACACAACCCTGCTCCAGGCATCCAGGTTCTCCGAGTACTGGTACTGGAAAGTAGCGCGGCGCTCTAATGTCATAAAAATCTTTGCGTGTTTGCATTAGAGTGAATCACAGCATCACTTTAACCTCTGACTTTAAAACCCAGGAAAATGTCAAGCTTGTGTTGTTTTTGATTCATTTTCAAAGACAAGCTTTACCTTATGAGTCCCGTTTGTCCTGAAATGAAAAGCTGGCTCTTGTCACACACAAGCTGTAACCATGACAACGCCTGTGCGAAGTTAGACTAGGTTACTTTATACTGTACATGTTGTCCAGGATCTCCATAGTTATCCGAGGTTAATACAGGAATACGGTACGGTACAGTATATTGCTCACTGTGATGAGGGAGATATTTACTTTCTATCCTAAAAACTGTACCCAGTAGTTACTGGAAAATGCTTGACTGCAGTTGTTGCACAGCCAGTTATTAGGTTTAGGGGGCAATTACTTTTTCCACATAGTGCCAGGTAGGTTTGGACAGCTTTTTTCCCTTAATAAATGAAATCATCCTTAAAAACTGCATTTTGTACAGACGAAGTGTGTCTGACTCCACTGCTACAGCTGAGTTGTTAAATACAGACCAAAACACATGTTAGTGGCAAACTGGTAGCATGTGGAGTGATGGCAACATGGACAACTTCACAGCGCTGTACATTTCGATCAGATACACGCTATACCTCGAGGTCATGTTGTTATCTGAAGCCAGACGACACCGCAGTGTTGTTATCGGCTCCTTACGCTCTTATGTATTTTTTAGACTTCCAGGTAAAAGCCCGGGCCGGGAACTGGATTTCTGTGTCCCAGTGAGGTCACACTGGAGCAGGAGCAGCTCGACTCCTAACCGCAGGATCTGGGTGTGCTAGTCTGACTTTCAGTCAACACAGTTTGTTTTCACTGTAGCTTTAGAAGTAGGAAACTGATGAGGGTTATGTTGTGTTAAGCTCGCTAGTTATAAACAAATGACTTCTTTGGTTACAGAGCAGGAGCTTATAGAGCAGATAATGATGTCAGTATAAACAATAAACACTACAGTCATATTAGTTGTATGAATGTAAATAATACACGTACATATGATGATATGAAAATCGAAAAATCTCATGATAAATGATGTTACAACACACTCTTCTGAGATAGATTATTATTCTGAGATAATAATTACTTAATTCAATTCAATTGGTGTTAATTATTCTTTTTAAATAAAAAAATTAAGGTGAAACACAGCATCGTGGTTTTGTATATATAGTTTTATATATATATATATATATATATATATATATATATATATACAGTATATATTTAGTTTGTTATGAAAGCTATTTATCATGAAATATATAGGATGTAAATATCCTAATCCAATGTTTTTGTCATATCGCTCAACCCCAGCGTCACATCACGCACCATCAGAACTCATATTCTCTCAATAACTTTCTCATATTTTTTTGCATCTTCGCCAGCGTGCATTCTGTTCTGATCGGTCAAAAGGAAAACATTTGATTTAAACTTAATTTAAAAAGTACTCGACGTCACTCTGATCTTAGAAATTTCTTTAACACCCCGCGTGACGAGAAACAGGAACCTCCTGTAGGATTGCACAGAGTTTCGATCACCAGCTCTGAAAACAGACTTAATGCGCTCTGTATTTATAGAGTTTTAAAAAAATAGAAATAGAATAAAAGTTTCTTTGAAGTGGTTTAATTTTTACATCAGAGTCAGCGGCACAGATCATATCATAACACCAGATGGTCTCAATCATAACACCATTAAATCTACGGTATTTTCCTGACCACAAGAAGAAGCTTGTTGTGTAACATTCCCTTTTAGTGCATCGCGTTCCTCCCTGTGTTTTGTGTAAAAGCAGCCCGGCAGGACGTCACTGTTAGAGTTAGAGGTGTTTCAGAGCGACGCTTTGTGCTGACTCATGTTTCTAAAAGAGGAAGGTTTGATTGGAAATAAGGACAATGTGACGTTCTGAATAGAACATTATCATTGTTGTTATTTCCTTGTTTGCTTAAAGCCAGGAATAATAACTGTGACTGGAAAGCAAGCAGCGATACTCATTAACATGAGTACAGTTCTGTTTGGTACAGAGGGTCTGAGAGAGGGATGTAGTCAGGTGTCCAAACAGTCTGAGCGCAAACAAAAAGATGGTAAACATCGCTCATTATTTTACCATGAATCGTTGAATCTTCGGCACGTAATCGCTGACACGATGTTTGGTGGACTTATGAACAAATTGGACTTATGAACAAGCTCTCGGAACGGAACTCGTTCGTATGTAGGAGACATAGCGTAAATATATTGGGAATAACTTGAGCAAAGGTTGCACTGTCGACTTGCCCCTCCAGGGTCCGGGTTCAAGTCCCGCCTTGGGTCTGTGTGTGGTGCGTTTGTTCTCCTCTTGCTTGGTGGGTTTCCTCAGCGTACTCTGGTTTCCTCCTGCAGTCACGGAGATTAGGCTAAACGTTGTCTCCAAATTGCCTATAGTGTGATGAGTGTGTGAGATTGTGTGTGCACGTGTGCCCTGTGATGGATTGGCGCTATACAGTATAAAGCAGTAAAGAGTGTGAGTGAGCGAGTGAATGAATGAACTTTAAATTAAATTTACCAAAAATCTATAAAATCTAGTGCAGAATTTAATTTGTTTTGTTTATTGTATTTTTAAATTACAATAAAATAAAATTTGTGCGCTGTACCAAAAAGTACATTTTTATTCACTGACGGAGGCTGTTCACACTGCACATGTCGGTGGAGTAGCTCTTCCTCTTTACAAAGGTACGACTCCGACATCGTCTCCATCACAAGGAGTTAAGTTTAAGTTTAGTCTGTGTTTGCCACATGTACATTACTGCATAGTGAAATTCCTCCGCGTGTTAGGAAGTCGGGGTCAGAGCGCAGGGTCAGTAGTTATACGGCGCCCCTGGAGCGGAAAGGGTTAATGAAACGACAGTGGCAACTTGGGGCTTGAACTGCTGACCTTCCGATCAGTTACTCGAAGCCATGACACGCTGAACTACCACTGAACCCAACTCTCAAATCCTCTTTGAAAAATCCCCTTTGTCACAGTTGATGGTCTCCCACTGTGTGGTTTGTCTTCAAAGCTGGTTTACCGTTTGTACACACTGCCCCGTCAGGGGTGTCTAAAGCTGGGCAATTTATCGAAAATGATTCAGGACCGACATTCAGGACATTCATGCCACCCGGCGCTAATGGTATCGTCTCCATAAACACTCTGTAATCATTTTGTGGAAGTCGAACAGCCTGCATCCCTCCATCTTAGTGAACTTCATGACATGCAAGTAGAATGAACTGTGCCAGCTAGTATTTATGCTCATCTTCGGTGCAGCCCTAGTACTAAACATTTAGGGGGGGGGTTTAGGGTGTAGTTTGGTGGATAAGGTGTTGGATTGAAGGTCCTTCACCACTAAGTGCTCAGATATAATCAGGCGTCAAGCTGGAGACCTAACCCTAAGTAACTGGCACAGAACGACGGGCAGATCTCTAGGGTGGGGAGTATTTGTTGCCCGATGTGTTAGACGGCACGTAGACGAAACTCTTTCACCCCTTCTTTCTTTCACCTGGTACAATTTAGGGCTGTTAATATTAACGCATGTGATTAATCTAGAAATTTTAAACCATAAATATTTTCATGGCAAATGAATCACATGACCATGTTTGACCCTAATGGCTGCCCATAATCGCAGTGCGGTTACCCGGCTGTGTGTGATAACGGCTCGTTTATGGAATAAAGTCTCTGTCAAAAATATTCGTGCATAAAAAAGAAGATTTGTGTGTAATTCTGTCTTTTGTCTGAGTTGGATTCCAAAATCTACGGCCACGACGGCTTACAGATACGAGATTCTGTGTGTTTGTTACAATACAACTCTGAAATATATACGACTCTGACCGTTTACAGACACAAATCTCTGTTTATGACTCCTCTGTTTCACGGACGAATTGCGATATTATGCGCTGTGATTATGCGAATCCAACTCAGACAAAAGACAGAATTACACACAAATCTTTTTTACGCACGAATATTTTTGACAGAGACTTTATTCCATACTCGTTTAACGCGGATAATAAGGTCACCGTGGAAACATCACCAGCTGTGCCACAAGTTTCATGAATAAAAATCTTCTAGACGGAAGATTGGATAAAACCAAAGTTGTGTGCTCGAGCGACTGTTGAAGGGGAACTCTCTTTCCCAGGAATACATTAACATTACATTAACATTAATATACATAGTAAGACGTGGGAGCGGAATCCAGGTTCAAGATCGTGATTAATCACAGATTATGGCTGCGATTAAATAGATTAAATTTTTATTGATTGACAATAAACTAGTACAATCATTACAATGCACAGAAATATATATATATTTCTAAATTATTTTTAAATACCTGTTTAAAAAAGTAAAGTTTTTATGATGTACTAACCCCTGAGAAGGTTTTAGGTCTACGGTACTAACTTGAGGAAATGCAAGAATAAATAAAATAGATTTTAAAAACTAAAATATAGCTAGCTTGTTTTTCCATATAAAATTAATAAATTTTTAAACACTTTTTAGTTTTGGTCATTTTGAATGCATGAGTTAACTCACACTGACCGCTCACTGTAACGAGCGGAAGCCTCTAGTATTATTATTATTATTATTATTATTGTCATGAAGAAACATACAGTATAATTAAACATATAAAAGAGTGAACATCTTACAACAAAAGTGCATAACCCAGTATCTTGTTTTTTTCCCAGTTCTCCTTTCACTGTGGGTGGGGAAACATAACAAAGCTGAAAGAGGACTCTGGCCAAACCATAAAATAACAGTTGTACGAACTCGAGACTTTGAGGTTGTTTTGTTCCTTTCGTCTAAATGCTTCTCTCTTTTCTGAGGGTTTAATTCAAGCTGCTGTAAAAGCCACATGTATAAAAGATGTAAAAGATATTTTTAATAGCTAGGAAATTCATCATAAATATAAAAAAAAGTGTAACATGTTCGTAGTACAATTACAGTACATTTACCGGACTATTATTAGACCTGGACCTGCTTCCTTTAATCGAAAGTTTAGTGACTGGCGACGTGATTAATGCCGGCCCTCTGCACTCGTGTCTTATTTCACGGCAAAAATATTTCTGTTATAAGCAAAAAATATGAAACTTACAAAGAAAATACACGTAACACACTACATTACATGTCATTAGAGTGACACAAAGACATAGTGTTAAGACGCAGCTTTAATATTTTTGTCATATAGGTGTTATATAGTTGCTATGACTTGTCATAATTTGCCTATGCAACTACGCAACAACTTCAAATTCTAAACTGTAATGTTCAGGTCGTAACCAGAACTATAACTCACGACACTTGTATAGCTGTGTTATTACACACGACATGACACTCTCACATGTTTGAAATGTT
Organism: Channallabes apus; assembly: GCA_030522415.1. Lineage (NCBI taxonomy): Eukaryota > Metazoa > Chordata > Actinopteri > Siluriformes > Clariidae > Channallabes > Channallabes apus. The sequence goes on from CM060112.1 coordinate 3,294,253, forward strand.
ACACATTGAGTTAACTTTACACTTACCTTTATTGGTGTTTATGAAAAATGACTGTGTAATGACTGTGTGGTGTATTTTTATGAACTTTGAGATCTAAATCTATGCAAGGAAAAAAAGATTAAAATAAAATGGGTGTTCCAATCAAAGCGGGACTTTTGATTGCGCAGAATAACAGAACACAGTGCTGAGAGTAAACACTCTCTTTATTTATCTATATAATCGCCTCCTGCAGTAATGCACGGGTTTCACTAGTGCCTGGACATCATCAATGTAGAAAGGTTTCTCAGTACACTGGAGCCATGATCGCACTGTGTGCTTCATGTCTGAAACACTGGCCTCCCAGGAACTCCTTTAATAGACTAAATCTGTTGTGTCTCTTCCACAAGTTGGCAACAAGTTATATGTTGATCAGACGTCCCACTGGCTCGAACATCCCTTTGTAATTCATACTATAATATAATTTAGACATTACCCTTCATTGTACAAGGTGCTTATTAAAATGTATATTTTTCTATGTTATACTAGTAATACATTATTATATGTTATCCACTTTATATTGAGCGAAGAGAATATTCTGCGCATGCCTTTATACCTCGCTATACTGCCACTGTTAGTTTACTCATTCAGATGGTACATGGCTTTTGTGAAGCTGCTTTGAGACAAGGACCATTGTTAAAAGCGCTATATAAACAAAATTGAATGGCAGTGCTGCAGGACCGTCTTTGTACCTCATTACATGAGCTCATAGGCAATAAATGGTAACCTGTGTGTGTGTGTGTGTGTGTGTTTTAGAGGCCTAAGCAGAAGAATGAGGACAGTGAGAGAAGAGAACAGGCTGTAGTGAAGCCACAGCGAGAGGCAGATCACCGTCAGTCACTGGTCTGTGGAGGAGCGACACTAGGAACAGTTCTAGTCTCAGAGCAGATGCTCCACAGTGACGTCGTCCCGACTCCGACATCGAGAAGACGGACACCGAACATAACCTGGAGGAGATTTAACACTAAACATGACCGTGAGGCCGAGACGCCTGGAGGATGACCGAGCGCTCCGTGTCTGGAATGTGGGCTACGTTTGGTCAGTGCTGATCCTCCAGTTCCTCTCTCTGTAATCAGCTACAGGACATATCTGAGTGTGGGTGTGTGTGTGTGTGTGTGTGTGTGTGTTTAGCTGGAGATAAGAAAACTGAAACGCCACACTTCGTCTTTCACATACATGAGGAATCAAAAGTTGGTTAAACACCATATTCATTGTGAATCTTCCTGAATAGAGAAGTTTATAATAAACACTTAATGAGACATTCATACTGCAGGCATTTCATTAAAGTTGGTTCATGGGACGGTGCATCATGAGCACGGTGGAGCAAGAGAGCGACAGGTAGCCTCTCTTAGTGCAGGTTACACTCCTTTCAAACATTTGAATGTTTAGCAACTCTATACCAGAGAGCAAGGTTCATACGGTTACATGAAACCTACATAAGGTTTCATATGTCATGTCAACTCTTCCTGATCTCTGACATGGACTTACAGTACATAGATGTTTATGTGGCTTGTTGCAATTAGCATCAGCTGTCAATAAGATGGTCGATTCCTAAACGTATAACAGTACCATGTCATTGGTATGTTATAGACATTCATAAAAATCTAATAAACAGAGATAGGCATGACTTAGTAGTGACAGAAAAGATACATAACTCTTTCATAGGTCAATGATCATACTGTAGGTATTCATGAAGATGTAGATAGAAATATAAAACTTGACTTAAGGACTAGGGGAAATAACCACAGCCTGGCCATAACGTGGTCCTGTGCATTGTGTCATGTTATGGTCATAGGTATTCATAAGGATGTTATTGCAATGATGTATATACTAATAAAGGTTAAGAAATTATAAGCAGGAATATAAAATGTCGACTAGAGAAAAACATAGCTTGGTCATGGCATGGATCTGTGTAGTTATAAAATATTTATAAGCGACAAATGATTTGAAATTTACTGTAAAAAGCAAAGAGAATGTGCATAGTTGTGTCATGAGAGGGTTATAAGTGTTTGTAAGCGTTCATAAGTGGAAATATGACCTACCACTGTCATGACATGGTCAAAGGTGCAAGTAAAGAATCATGGCATTCAATTTACTCAAAAGTCCTAACGTGACATTATCATGCATATTCATAAGAATGTTATAAGGCAAATTGCTAGTGTTATTACGATTTATCACGATTGAATTATGCGTCATGATGCCCTAGTAACACACTTTAACTCACCCTTATGTCATCTGACACAACTGTTAAATCAACCGGACACATAAAAGATGAATGAAATGCCTTTATAAATGTCTTTTGGCTCATCAGCTGTCCTTACAGCCTTATGAACTCTGCTCAGAAGTATGATGTTTATTAACTGAATGAATTAATGTCCTGACAGTATTATACCGTATGAAACATTATCGTCTCATCATGAACTGACATGAACTAGCTACATCGAGTCGGTGAACTCACTTTGAACAAAAAAGGTATATATATATTTATGAATACATTTTGTAAATAAAGAGTTTTTTTGTAGTAAACATTGTCTCTGTTTTTATTCAGGAACAAAGCAGTTCCTTTATATTTGATATATTGCTACTGTAAACCAGCTCTTTTGAATACATTAGTAGATGGTCTGAAATGTACAATTGTCTTTAATGCATACACTTTTTTTTTTTTTAAGTCAGACAGGCTTGAGCGTATTTTCACACATAATAAGGAGTAATAAGGATCGACAGTGTTGTCTTGGTATATATAGAACATCACAAACGTTCAACATGACATCCTTGTGTTACGGAGTACTGATTTGGAGACATGCAGGACGGCGGGGGATGGGGGACGAGCCGACAGCTACGCGAGAGCGTAAGGAGAAACCTAGAGGTATGTACAAATCCGCTGGATTACTCTGGACGCCTCCGGGAAAAACAGCTGCAGGAAGTCCGGGAAGTCTCTCCAAGTCTCCTAAAATCTCTTCACGTCCCAGCTTGGATTCAGATCCACCGCAGCAATCCAAAGTGCAACTCGCCATGATGACAATTCCAACAAGAGTCAAACGTGAAATGTTTCACAGGACGAGGATGTTTTCACAGTCAGGTCTGTGATCGTCCAGCAATAAGGTAATGGTCACAACGCAGGAGACTTTTATCATGAAAAAAAACCCCAAATAAAATAAACCATATAGAAGCCAAGTTGTTCAGAAAGAAATACTTGAAATACACGAATAAAAGGACAACTCAATGGAGATTTGGCTTCACAGTCTGTAACACAGCATCAGCTTGATCCAGGGAGAACCTGGTTTGGTGGTTCCTGCTTGAAATCTACACGAAAATAGGTTCTTAATAACCAGTTGGAATTCGTTATTGATTTAGGAATGATAACATCATGATCATTGCTCGAAACAGGGTGTGTAAAGTTTACAGGTCTTGGTCGTTATAAATTTTCCATCTGTTAAGTTTGTCACTTGGAATGCGAATACAATGTAAATAATTAGATTTTAACTGATTTTCTTCCACAGAACTAATCATAAGAGTTAAATTTATACTAAATAACCTGCAACTTTGAAAGACACCAACTTGATTTAGCTCAGTGAGACTGCAGACGCTTCCTAGGAGTCTCAGCTCAACTTGGGAATGCATTTCTGCACGGAATGAGGGCTGTGGAATTTGGCACCTATTTACTTACAATGTACTTAGATTCTGAATAACAAACTTCACACTCTGTGTGCAGAGCAGAAAAACTTATAATGACCAAGACCTGTAACGTCAACGTTAAGACATACAGTAGCTGAAAAAAAACTGAACTGTCCCCTTAATTCAAATCATTGAGTTTCTGAGATGCCAATGTTAATTAGTACTGAAGTGCAAAATTTGCCTCTCTCTCCAATAAAAAAAAAATATTTACAGAAAAAAAAAAAAAAAAAAAAAAAATATATATATATATATATATATATATAATTCAAGGATGGCATGGAAAAAAGCAAGTGCAATGATCAAAATAAGAGACAATCATTAGAAAAAATAGATTACAAAAATGCATTTAAATATGTTAGAGAATATATTTATAACATGCACAAAAGGAAATGTGTGTGTGTGTAGATCTGGGAATACTGGATACTGGAATGGGAATTCATACTGGATGAGATGTTATCAATAAAAAAAAATTATAAAAAATAAATAAACAATGTGTGGGTACAAAAACATTTGAACTTAATCCTTGGATTTGAATTCAGGTTCCACACCTACCTGTTGATTTGTTTGACCCCTTATAGTGCAAAAAAAATCTATGCTATGGAATTTTTTTCTATAGTTAATGTTTTAATTAAACATCACAGACCTTTTGTCAACAATTCTATATTTACATTTAATCTTCACTGTGATGGTTTTCAGTGTATTCAACGTTTTTCAAGGTTTTATTTTGTTTACTTTGTTCCCTTTTTATTCCTACTTTCATTCACAATGGCTTTTGTTTTAGATTTTAATTTATTAAATTAGTTAGCTACTTTTTTGATTTTGTCGGTAATGTAAACTAGACTAATGTAAACTCACCAATGGCTACTAAACATAAAAAAAACTAAATATCTGATTTAAAAAAATTAGTATCAAAACAAAATAATTAAACTTTAAGTTTCATGAATTAAGATTTGTAATTGCACTACATACGTATTACATTTTACACAACATTGTATAAGGAACTTGTGTACATTTGTAGTAAATGTTGTTAAATTACTGTATGTAGCTACATTCTGTAAATTAGCTAGCGAGTTGAGTTAAAATTTTGTTTTGTTCAAATTTAGCTAGCTTGTTACATTTTGTAAATCAAGTCAATTTAGCTTGAAGGTAAAAAAAAACTTTTTAGAACTTGGTTTTATTTATATGAGCTAGCTAGTTACATTCGATAAATTTGCATTTTGTGGATTTTCATTTCTATATCTAACAATTTCAGTTTCTACTTACACATTTTTTTTATTGATTTATTCTTTGTTTTATAAACCAGATAAGTATTAACTGCATATTTTTGCAATGGCATACATATAGTACTTAAATTGTATTTGTTGTAATTTATTTTATCTGCATTATTTTACTTTAAAATGCATTGTGATTCACATTTTATTTTGTCAGTATAAAAGGCAAAAAGCAACACAAACTCCTACACATGTTCAGTGCTCATAAACGTCTCAGATTACACTTCTCTTCTGTTTTTTTGGCTGATATCTGAACTTTACAGGCCTCATCTAACTGCATGGGTTTTTATTAAAAGTTAGATGAAGTGGCCCGATTGTGACAAACAAGTCACAAACAAATAACACTCCCAATTTATGACGAGGACTGAGACAGTGGCCTGTTGTGCAATCCTTCTGCAGAACACTTGGGTATAAAGGGCTGCATTCAGCGATTTGGTGATTCAGATACGGCTCAGATTTCTGATGCAGATATTACTGGAGCTTTTTTGTCTTAAGCAGCAATAAGTCACATTCCTGCAGCTGAGCGTATTCGCTTGTGTCTTACATGGCCAGGCTGGAGAACAACTCCTCTCACTCAGCGATACAACATGGTGCGTTACAGCAGCGTGCTGTGAAAGTGTGAGTCATTGTCGAACAAGGGTAGAGGGGGTGGAGAGTCACAGCTGTGCACATCTGGGTGCAAAACTAATAGATGGCACAGCAGATGTGCTGGATGTAGCGCTGATTACATACAAGTACAATGATGAGATTGTTCCTTTACAATATTTCCTCTTTTATATTTTAGGTTTCTGATAAATCCTAACATCACGTTATCCAGGTGTCCAGGGTGGTAAATACTGAGCAACTGTACTTCACGATTAACATTTAATACTCTTCCCACTCTCATGTATGTTTAACACTTTTTACTCCTTACATCTTAATTTTCATCTTCAAAGATCCTCGTTAAATCTCTGTTATGCTTTAACTGCAGTTTTCACAAAAAAAAAACAACTAAATTTGAGCTTAAAAATGAGCCATTAAAGCTAAAGAAGTATATTAGTTTTAGTTTCAAAGTATAGTAGCTGCTACAATTTTGCAATTAAGGCTGTTAAATAATCAAGCTGGTTAGGTTTTTAAATTAAGATGTATACAAGCAAGTTTTTATTCTTTAATGCTAATAAGACCTCCAAAAGGTATTTTAAACAATGTAATGCAAAATGGTCTTTTAGACAAAGTTGTGTTACATTAACTGTAAGTTTGCTAAATTACTGAGCTCTGTTTTGCATATTAACTGGACATTTGATGATTAGTTTTGTGATTCAGCTAAATATATTTTCATGAATTATCTTGTTCATTTAGGTTCCTAAGTTTCAATTTATGTATTTTCTTTGTTAAATTGGCTAGCTGAATTTTGGAAATTATCTTAGGGTTAGAGTTAAAAGATTTAGCTTTTGTTGAAATTGACAGGATTGATTCTGTGAGGGTTATTAAGCATAAACAAAAATAGAAAAATAGAAAATTGTAGTTTAAAATTTGTTTGGTAAACCTTTTCCCCCACATCATTAACTAACTCGTTGGGTTTTTGTATATTAGTTTATTAAATTAGCAAGCTAGATGGGTTTTGCAAACGAGTTCACTAAATTAGCTAGCTAGTTGAGTTTTTTAAAATTACTTCACTAATATTGCTAGTTACTTGAGTTTTGTAAATTATCTTACTAAGTTATTAGTTTTTTTTATGTTTTGGAAAAATATCCACTAAATCATTTAGCTAGTTGAGTTTTGTAAAAGGGTGCTTAAATTTCCTCACATGAAAAATCTAGCTCGCTTGGCATTTCATCCAAACTAATTATTAAAATTTGGTAAACAACAAGCCAGATTCTAGTCGTGTGTGTTAGCAGTGCGTTTTCATTACAACTCGATGCTTAGCAAAATCTTTTCACTCTTGAATGTTTGATTGTGTTTGTACTTTCACTTAAGTACACAGCTCCTTCCAAACTCCCACTTTAACTCAAGTCTGCTTACTCAAAACTTTTGCCCCCCCGGATCTCAGGCAGTGTGTTCTAGTAACATACTGTAGCATATTAGGATCTCATTTGTATACTGGAAAAAACATGACACTGTTGTGCAGCATGAGCTTTGCATATTTACACACAAAGACCTCAAGCCACATTTGTATAATGAACAGTGGAGCATGTAATAAATGCTGTAGTTATGCGGAATGAATCCAACAGAAGGGTTCGCTGTAACTTTTCTTCCAAAGAAAAATGAGTGCATGTACGTGTGGGGGGGGGGTTGAGGGGTGGGGGGGGGGGGGAATAACATAAAAAAAGAGTTACACTTGGCTTGTGAGGGAGACAGACTATATTTGGGTTTCACATTTTTAGCTGTTCAGTGTAGGTGTTGGCTGATTATATATATATATATATATATATATATATATATATATATATATATATATATATATATAAGTACACTGCTCCTTTATTTATATATAAATAAATTCCAACCTACAGCCAATCATAACCCACATATCCTCCAGGATGAATTCCTCGCCTGAATTGTCTGTTTTCTTGAATCACAGTATGGCCAAAGTTCTGCATCTTCTGCAGTTCAGTAAACACATGAAATCTTCTCGCTCAGACTCTTTATCTCTCACTTTTCCCTCCTCTCTCCATCGTCCGACGTCTTTAAAGCAGCTCAGGATGATCAGATGGAGTGAGGTATGGAGACAGAGAGACCGAGAAAGAGATGTAGAGGAAAAAACAGGAGGGGGAGTCAGCAAGTGATGGGGCGGAGTCTCAGGCGTGATCTTCCATGGGGAAAACCAGCCGTGTGCCCCGGCTCAGGAACTCCTGCTCACGCGAGTCCAACTCTCTCTCCAGCGCTTCCTCCGAAGTGCTGCCGTTGCGTTTGCCGCTCTTCGTCCCAGACGCTGATGAGGCGCCGTTAACCGTGATGGCGGTGTCGCCGTACGACAGCGTCAGGTCTCCGTCCGTCAGGATGAGGTCTGAGTCTGTGTCCCGAAGCTGCTCGCTGTTCTGTAGAACACAGGGACAAGTGGGAGATGAGGCGGGGACAGGGCGGGGCGCTCAGGTGACACATACGGTACACGTACGATAAGCACACAACACACAAGCTTTAAACAAAAGGATTATGAAGGACACTGTGGAAACACAACAGTAAAAGAGTGGAAGTTGACTTAGAGCTTTTTGCATAACAGGCAACACTCTTCACATTAAAATGTGAAATAAATAGACATTAAACTTATGATGTCTCTTTGCACCGACTGATTTAAGAACTAAACTGAAAGTGTCTCCCTTTTCTTTTTGCTACATGCTTCTGTCCTTGCCAACATTCTTCGGGCCCATTGTGCTATGTCTTTACTAAACCTTGCACAAACTGTAAAGAAGAAGAAAAAAATATGTAAACTCACTTCACCTGGCTTTACATTGATGCAAACATGTTTTGGACATAGCACAACTTTGCTGCCCTTCAGTTGCTCGTATACCGTAGTATACTCGTAGTCCCTGCAAAATTTCAGTTACGTTGAAAATTCATGAGGCGCGGTGTTCTTTAGCCGAGGTACCGCTGTATAAGCTAACAAGTCTTACACACCTTGTGTCTGTTTAGGTTGCATTGCTGAGCCAAGAAAATGACTCAGTTGACATCAACAACATTTTAAATATGAATTATTTTTTTCCCCCCCAATTTTCTCCCTAATTTAGTCGTGTCCAATTCCTGCCCGTCACTAGGGGGCTCCACATTAAGGCTACTACTGCCACTCAGCCGGGAGGGCCGAAGACTATCACGTGTTTCCTCCAAACCGCGCGACGTCAGCCGACCGCATCTTTTCGAACTGCTTGCTCACGCACCATTAGGGGCGGAGTAACACACTCGGAGGACAGCGCTATCTGCTCCTTCCGCGTGCGCGAGCTCACAGACGCCCCTGATTGGCTGTAGAGCCGTGATTAATATGGGAGCGCAAGTACCTCTCATCCCTCCCCCTTGAGAGAGCTCGGCCAATCAGCTCTCTATATGCCTCCGGCTGTGAGAGGAAAACAGCATCACCCAGGGTTCGAACCAGCGATCTCCGGATGTCAGGGCGAGCGCTTTACCACTGCACCACTCGGAGGCAAACAACACATTTAAAAAAAAAAAAAAAAAAAAAAGAGGAAATCATGACTAAACATTAAATTAATCTTTAGTCACACCCTTACAGGAAGTTCTTGGTATAACCGATGATTACAAACCACCCAGAGAACTATTTGTTAAGCAATCGTTGCTTTTTGGTTTGTGAATTTAACAGGGTAAAACATCGGACATTTTACTTTCAGACGATGATGTAAAAGTTGCTTAAACAATCTTTGACATTTGTTCCTCAGCCAGTGTGCTCTGGGGAAGCTGAATTATTTATAACTGACCTTTACAAAGTGCTGACAGTCCAGACTGCTTCATGAAGATTAAACAAAACATCTCTATACACTGTGATTAAACACTTTCGCTTGTTCGATAACAAAAACATTCATCGCTTTCATTTCACTTCTTAACAGACATAAATGAAAAAACAACAGAACAGAAAGGAACAAAGAACGAGGAACAAATCAGCCCACACACATGCACTGACCTCGGGGCAAATCGATGGGGCAGATTGATGAGGTGCTGACCTCTGGTACACACACTCAGACACACACATTAAACCAACAACCGGTAGAAAATAATGGCCATGTGATGAATTAACTATTCTCAAGCTGTTAAGGTGGTACAGAAAGGGGGGGGGGGGGTTAAAGGAAGTACTGGCATGCACAGGAAGTGTGCTTGAGTCGATAATGGAAACGCTTTAGGGTGCTTTCACATCAATTAGTCGGATCATAAGGTCCGAATCGATACCAGAGCCTCGTTTATACTTCTGGTTCATTTGCTATTGGGTTTGGTTTCATAACTGTTCATTTGTCATGAAGGGTAAACAAACCCCTTTACCGTGTGTGTGTGTGTGTGTGTGTGTGTGTGTGTGTGTGTGTGTGTGTGTGTGTGTGTGTTAGTGTGTGTGACAAAAAAAGCCCAAATGGACAAAGAAGAAAAAGTTGGCGCTAAATAAATTACTCTCATGCTGTCACTCATCGTCTATACCGCTTTATCCTGTATTCAGGGTCACGGGGGACCTGGAGCCCATCACAGGAGACTTAGGGCACAAGATGGGGTACACCCTGGGCAGGGTGCCAATTCATCGCAGGGCACACACACATACATACACTATGGGCAATTTGGGAACATTCATTAACCTTACCTACAGTACATGTCTTTGGAATGTGGGAGGAAACCGGAGTACGAGGAGGAAACCAATCAAGAGACTGTAATCAAGCATGGCCGAGAATCGAACTCGGACCGAAATAAATCATTCAACATTTATTTAAATAACCAGTTTTTTTTATTATTTTTTCCAATTTTCTCCCTAATTTCATTATAGTCGATTACTACAAGTCATTAGGGCACTCCCCCCCCCCCTCCATCAAGCCTACAACTTGGGTGAAGGGCAAAGGGTATCATGTGTTTTCTTCAAGACATGTGATGCCACCCAACCTTATCTTTTCGAACTGCTCATACTCCATCGGCCAATCTCTCTCTCTAGACTCCGGCTGTGAGGGGCTACACAATCGACCAGCATTCGAACTTGCGATCGCCGGATGATATAGCGAGCTCGTTACCACTGTGCCACTCGGGGACTGTGCATTTTAACTTTTCTGTTCATCCAACCTCCAGAACACACAGAATGTCCGCAGCGCAGCATTTTATGGGATCCATTAAAACAGTACAGCCACTGTCTGTTCAGAAAAGTGGTGTGTGTGTGTGTGTATTTATAATACATCTGTGGTTCACTAGCATGATGCGCTTCGACACCTTTAAGGAGCCAGATCCTCCAAATGAAACCTAGTGAAACGTTTTCTCAGAGCCGGTGCCGTTAGAGTGACATTACATGTCAAGCTGTGACAAACACTGACTCTGCTTTTGTCCACGCACAATAAAACCCGAAAGGGGGGGGGGGGGGGCACGATGGCAGGAGGGCACGGGCCGCACGGACGGACATTCAGCTCATTGTGTGTGAGGAGCACAGTGGAGGACTGTGAGACATTTGTGAAATCAGCCAAGCATCCTTTGCTTGTAGCCAAGCTACAGTATCGGCATTGAGGCGGAGAGTTGGGCAGAATGCACGGCACTGTGACTGCGTGGTGAATAGCAGCGTTCTTCACCTCTCGGGTATGTTAGAAGCGTACGGCTCACGGGGTGCCGGTACTGAAAGGCTCTTTTGTGTGACTGAGAACCTGGTGCGCATCTTCTCCTTTTCGCCCGAGTCTGGATTTGTGCCGTTCTGTCTCTCTGGCTTTTCAAGCACCTTTCAGAGCAGCACAAAAACATCATCAGTCAGAAGAACACCTCGTCGCTGAGGAGCTCGCCAAGATGCATTTTCTCCCGAGAGCCCTGACAGGAAGGAGCTTTAATACACTCTGGGTAAACTTTAGTCTAAGTGTCAGTGAGTTCATTTTCTGGAACTCAACACTGGCACCAGGACAGAAATAACGGCGCCCATGACAGGGTGGTGTGAAGATACAGCAGTGACGCCGTACATCTCATAACATTTTATTTCTTTTACAACACAGCAAATTTCAACTACAATGTACTTTTTATCTGTTTTCTCTGTGACCCAACAAAGCTTTGAAGTTACTGAGAATTGACTCCTCTACCCTGAAGATATCAAGCACCTTGAAGCTAAAAATAAGTCAGACTGCAGACTCAATAAAAAGGAAATAAAGTATAATTTTCCCATATAATATTTTTAATTCTTACTTAGTGCCACGTCCTGGTCCAGTCTGGGGACCACTAGTCGAGACGATTACAAACACCGCCCACATGTTCATGAACAGGAGGGGAACCGAAATCAAATGAACTGGAATGTAGAGCTCACATGCTGGATGATCAATCAGTCTGACTGGATTTGTTTTTAAACAAATATCTGTCGGCCTGTTTTCACTGACACTGGTTAAGAGTTTCCTACATTACCCACATCTGCCTAACCATCTTTGTGCACTGTTTTAAAAACTTTAACATCTAGACCAGTGGTTCTCAAACTTTTTCTGTCATTCCCCACTTAAGGGGGTGAGCGAATTTTCAAGCCCCACTTGTCAACAAAATAATAACGAAATCGGCCAAGTTTACTGTTTATTGAAATATCAATTTCTAAACCAATAAGATCAAACACCACCAAGTTAAAAAACAGATAAAATACACGTGCAATTGTTACAAGGCTTACGTTATCACATATCTTTGCATAATTGACCCCATGTTTATTAGCTGCTCAGCAATCGTTTGTAGCTTTTTTTGCACTGGCCAATTCTGTATGCAAATTTGAATGAAGCCATTTGTGCTTTGCTGTCCACTGATTCAGATTTTACCATGCGATTATCCTGCTGTCTGTATTCTGCCAGCTTTCTTTCAAAGACGTCCAGTGGTTTATTAACGTGACTGGAGTGTGTTGTCTCTAAGTGTCTTCCTAATTTGTTGGGTCTCATGCGGTCTGCTGCCAGCAGTTTAAGACACAAAACACACACGGGACTCTCCTCTGCCCCCACCATCCGCACCATGAATCCAAGCTGAAGATAGGCTTCATTAGGGGTGGGCGATATAACCAAAATCTTCTAACACGGTAGAAGCTATTTTCTACCTCGATAACGATATATATCACAATATAGCAATTTGTATGTGAAAATGCATAAATAAAAATGAAAACACAAAGAAACTGTTTTACATAATGTAATTTTATTTAAACTGTGAATTGCTGAGGTTTGCAGCATTTTTTTTTTTTTTACTTTGGCCATATTCGTTTGGATGCTTGTATTTCAGATGATAGAAAAGGTTTGACGTGTTTCCGCCACTTGTTAAAACAGTGCACTTGCGTACCTTCCAAATCACGTTCATCTCATTCGTATCACTTTTCTTATACCCAAACTAATTCCACACCACAGACGAGGCACCTTTTTTCTTTACAATCTCCTCGTTCTTGGTTTTGTCACATGTAAGCAAACTCACTGCTGCTGCACTTCTTCCATTGTCGAAGTGAATGTGAAGCCAAACACATCAAAAGTGGGACGAAACCGCGGCACCCGATTGAACCGAATATCTGCGCAAATACAGCGCAGCGCGACTACCTGAATAGCGCAGTGATGATCTGGTTTATTTGCGCAGCCCGGTGGATCGCGCAGCGCCGCTCGAATCACAAACCTGCGCGACTCACTGTGTTTTATTTAAAAACTATTTATCTAAAATGTCAGGACTGTTTAATATTGTTTCCGCCTTGCCATGCCTGGTTTGTACGTGCGCATCCCAGTGGGGTAAAATGTATTTTGATGGTCGGCGCGGTTTATTTCTGTCAGAGTCGCGCAGCGCTGCCCAGTGGGTCGCGCAGGTTTGTGATTCGAGCAGCGCTGCTCAAGTTCATCCGACGTTAAACCGTTATTGTTCCACTATGGTTCCACTTTTTCTCCCGGCCCACAACTGATGTTATTTTAAATTTACTTGTATTAATGATCCATTTATTTGTGTGTGATTGTTTAGTTTTGAGCGTACGCTCTTCATTATCAATAAAGAAAAGCATGAATTAGAATAGATACTTTCCTGTTTTTCCTCCCGTTCATTGCGCCCCACCTGTCATGTCTGTATTCCCCACTAGTGGGGCGCGCCCCACAGTTTGAGAACCACTGATCTAGACTCTCCCGTATTCAGTCGCACTTAGCTACCAAGGACAGGCTCGGTGTCCAAGTTCATCTAAATACAAATCTGTCTCTAAGGTTAAATACAATGCTAACTGACCGGTTTGTGGAGCAAATGAACAACCTGAGTGTGTTTGTCTTATACACAGTGAAGGCTTATTAATCACACAACAACACACGACAGCTCTTTAAAGAGATGAGACGACAGTGTTTGAAGAACACGCTCTCAATTTACTGAAAATCTTTTCCGAAATAAACTAACATATTTAGATTAAATATGTTTTAATAAATTCATTCATGCACATATCTGTCCACAGGGTGTTTCAGTAAATGGTTACAGTCACATAGTAAAAAGATAATATGAAAGTCCTTGTGGTCTATAGCAGTCTGGGGTTAAATTTAATGAGAAGTAAATATTTAAAAGGTTTAACGTTTGGAAATCTTTGCAACACTGATGTCAAGTCCATTCTGAAGTCTGCAACAACGCCATGTGCCGCATATTATGTTGTGTAACAGTCATGCATGATGACATTATGGAATTAATATTTCTGATATAAGAGCGTTTTTCCCTCCACTAAATATTACAGAATATGATGTCATGATTTTTGAAGATTCAAATCTTCAGTTTCACTGGGCCGTTTCAGACAAATTCATGAGAAAAATTTGTTTTTAAATAATGGAATAACTTCAATACTATGTGAATTTTATCTTAGCTACTTCATGTAGTACCTCGTGGAACCTCTGATTACGAGTAACACGGTTTACGAGTGTTCCGCAAGACGAGCAAAGATTTTTAATACATCTTGACTTGAAAAACGAGCATTGTCTTGGTTTACGAGTACCGAGTATCATGTGTCACGCATGCGCTTCTTGTTTTGACACCGACGTCACGTCATCATAACTGGGCCAACGGTTTTTCTCTCTCTTGCGCTGCTGAATTGAAGGTAATCGTCTCCAACTCCTGTGAATACACAGTGGAACCTCGGATTACGAAATGTGTGTGTGTGTGTGTGTGTGTTGGTATAAGTGAATGAGTGTGCGCGCGCACACTTATGTTAATTATTTTTATGTATTTATTTTTTGGGCTGTAGAACGAATAATTTGAGTTTCCATTATTTTCTATAGGAAAATTTAATTTGGTTTATGAGTGTTTTGGAATACGAGCCCGCTTCTGGAACGAATTATGCTCGTAATCCGAGGTTCCACCGTGTATATATATATATATATATATATATATATATATATATATATATATATATATATATATATATATATAAAAACACACTACCGTTCAAACGTTTTAGAACACTTGTTTTTGTTTAGTGATTTATTTTCTACATTCTACAACAATACTGTGGATTTCAAAACTATAAAATAACACATGTGGAATTAGGTAATTACGTAACAACAAGAAAAACACCAGTTAGTTGTTATTGTAAGACACAGAGGTCGGCCTTTCTGTAATAGTTCTTGCAAGAACAGTATTGTCAAGTGCATTTGCAAAATCCGTCAAGCACCATAATGAAACTGTCTCTCATGAAGGCCGTCCCAGGAGGACGAGACCAAAACCTCCCTCTGCTGCAGACGAGAAGTTCATTTAGAGTTATCAGCCTGAAAAATGACCAATTAACAGCAGCTCAGATTAGAGGCGTTATGAAGTCTTTACAGAGCAGAAGTAGCAGAAACATCTCAATATCAACTGTTCAAAGGAGATTCATGCAGATTTTGGACGCCTTCAGCAAAACTTTACAATGTAGAAAGAAATAAACATCAGGAACCATCATGGAGTTAGAAAGTGTTCTAAAACTTAGCCGGTAGTGTGTATATAATCATCTTATTTTGTCTACATCACATCGCCTCAAACAGTATCGGATATTGGTATATCATTTTACTAATAATTTATTTTATTTTTATTATAGTCTTAGGTTTTTTTCTCCTCACTGGTTCCTCCATCATGTTCTCTCTCACTCTCTCTCCACACTCAAAAACACCATGTGGTGTAAATATGAAGAACTTTCATGTACTGTTTATGGTTCGAGCACTGAATGTATTTCATACATAGACACACACACACACATAGTGTAAACATACAGCTGACACAGTTCCATGTAGTGTGTGTGTGTGTGTGTGTGTGTGTGTATATCTACCTCATATGCCTGAGGGCTGGTGAGGCAGCGTGCCAGCGGTCCACAGCAGGCTGGTAGTGTGGTGGTGAGTGGAGGCCCACTGTGGGTCAGGATGGGTTTCAGGTAGCTGTGTGTATCGTTAAGGAGAACAGAAATCTTCTGGAAGATAAACTTGAGAGAAAACTAAATAAAGTGACACATTGTCTTGTCTGTTTCTTAATCAGTAATTATGCTTTCTATTAAAAAAAGTGTTTCTTAAACCAGTAAGTAAATAAAAAAATTTAAATCACAGTATCATCACGTTTTAACCCCCACCTTTTTAAATTAAGCAACACTTCAGGATATGCTGTTACCAAAACTAGCTAATTATGAATTATGTGAATTTTTGTTCATAAAATTAGTTTAGTGATTTATTTTATACATTCTACGTCAAAACTATGAAATAACACATTATGGAGATTATTATATAACGACAACAGTCAGTTGTTATTGTAAGCCATGACGGTCAGCTGCTCTGGAACACTTCTTGTAAAAACAATGTTGTCAAGTGCGTTAGTAAAACCCATCGAGCTCCATGATGATGAAACTGTCCCTCATGAAGACCTTCCCAGGAAAACAAGACCAAACCTGAGCTCTGCTGCAGAGGAGAAGTTCATTTAGAGTCACCAGCCTCAGAAATCACCAATTAACAACCAGCACCTCAGATTAGAGCCGTTATGAAGCTTCACAGAGCAGAAGTAGCAGATAAACATCTCAATATCAACTGTTCAAAGGAGATTATTGTGGATTTTGGACAAACGCCTTCAGTATTGTTTTACAGTGTAGAGAGAAATAAACATCAGGAAATTAACTTCTCCTCTGAGACAGAGGCACGTGACACAACACTGTTCTTGCAAGAATATGATTCCAGAACTTCTGTCCCTCGTGTCTTAAAATAACTGACTGTCGTTGTTCTTATTACTTAGTTACCTAATGCTGTACATGTTATTTCATTCATTGCATTAGTTTTGAAAAGTTCTAGTATTTTTCTATAATATAGAAAATAAATTCAAACTTGTGTCCAAACTTCTGACTGATACTGTATATCAGTATAATATTTTTTTTCTTCACTATTTAACAGGTTCTTGTTGATATTTTATGGGGCCAAATATGTATAAATAAATAAGTAAATAATTCAATGATTGCATGAATCTAAAATTAGAAAAAATGTTTTTAGTACACAAACCAAGCCCCAAAAAACAAAACAAAACAAAAAAACAATAGCCCACAAAAGGTCATGTTCCTAAACGAGTGTGCTGGAGCAAGAGTTACTATGTCGACATCCCATGATACCACACACACACACACACACACACACACACACACACACACACACACACACACACACACACACACACACACGTGTATGTGTCGCCTGTGTGGTATAAACACCTGTACGTCAGCTGGGGACCTCAATGTCTCAGCTGTGCAGGAAGTGGAAAGTGAAAACGTCAACATAAATTTAATAAGCTATCAGGTTGAACACATGCACACTTGTTCTGACTCCCAGAACATCAAACATTCAGTTAGTTACAGATGCTGGTAGTAATTTATTTTTAAACGCAAAATACCTGACGCGTTTCTTCCAAAGACACCTGAAGATGACCAGAGACGCCTCTTTCTTCTGATTAGTTAAGATGTTTACATTACTGTATGTTATTTGACTGAGACGTCAGACTTTAAATAACATTACTGTTCATTACATTACCAGTGTAACCCAGAGGCAGATTTTTAAATATACTGTGTCTTAAGTCATACCTGAAATAAATAAATAGATAAATAAAGTGTAGAATTACACCTGAGAAGATTCTTAGTCATACAGATGAAGTTATCTGGGAGTTGCGTCACGTCAACTGGACTTCCTTCTTATGTGGTAGAAACATCTCACTACTCATCCAAGTAGCTTCTACAGTCTGAGGGAAGTTGGAAAGTATTTGAGACCTCCAAGATCAAAGGATCCTCCCCTGTCTAAAAAGGCTCGTTACGTGAACAATGCAGAAGGTGGGAGTAGGAGGGAGAGTCATTAGCGTCATTGCTAGGGAAAGTCGTTAAGGTGTTACAACCAGAGGGAGTAAGGGGAGTCCTTAAGTGTGGTTTTCCTGTTGGACGTGTGAAGAGCTCCTGACCTCCCTGGGGTGGGATGAAATGGCAGCATGAAAAACAGAAGACAGGTTCACTCTGTCAAGTGAAGGATTTTCCACTTGCACACAGACGGCTTCCTTCACCCCTCTCTCGAACCATCTATGCTCTCGGTCCAAAATTTGTACATTCTCGTCCTCAAACATGTCACTTTTCCTTCAGGTGAAGATTCACTGCTGATTCAGGCCTGGAGGTGTTGCTCGTTCTGCACTGATACATGATACGGAACACACTTGACTGCACTGGAATTTTAATCAGATTTCATGTTGGTGCTCTTGTGCCACTTCTTCTCCAGTAGCCAAGTCTTAACATTTTTTTGCCAACATGCTGTTTGTCTTCGCAGATCAACTGAAGTTGCAGTTATGTGAGTCTCGATAGGAAAACGCAGCTGAGCCTTTCCTGCACGGTATAATGCAATCACACACACGGCCAGTCAAAAGTTTTAACTCCATGGACTTTCCTGATTATTTCTTTCTACACTGTAAAACAATGCTGATGGCATCCGGAATATTTAATAATCTCCTTTGAACAGTTGATATTGAGATGTATATCTGCTACTTCTGCTCTGTAAAGCTTCATAACGTCTCTAATCTGAGGTGCTGGTTGTTAATTGGTGATTTCTGAAGCTGGTGACTTTAAATGAACGTCTCCTCTGCAGCAGAGCTCAGGTTTTGGTCTTGATTTCCTTTGTTTTGTTCTTAAAATAACAACTAGTTATTGTTGTTTATTAATTACCTAATGCCATATGTGTTCTTTCAGTTTTAAAATACATCTCCAGTATTGTTATACAATGAAGAAAACGAATCACTAAACTAAAAAAAAAAACATTAAATTAAAAGGTGTGTCCAAGTTTTTAACTGGTCCTGTATAATCTACTGTTAGTGTATCTTCATACACTCAGAAAACACAGCATTAAATATCTTATAAACCAATTTAGTTTGCTTATATACTATATTAATAATAATAGTAACAATAATGAGCTTTTTAAGGACACTAAATGCCGTAATTGATAAAAAGCTGAATAAAAGAAAAGGGTGACTAAAAAAAACGAAACATGGAGCATGACTTAGGTTTGCAAAACTGCACCTGGAAGTTCTGAGATGATGACCTTCAGACTGATGAAACCAAGTGTTTGTACAGCAGCACGTTTGGTGAAAACCAATTATACCGTACAACAACTGTGACGCATGGTGGTGATGATGCTTCAGGCGTGATGATCTGAGATTGTTTTGCAGACACAGCGTCTGGGGAAACTTGCAGTCACTGAGACAATGCCACTTTATACCACAATATTCTTAAGAAGAATTATGAGCAATTTAAGTTGTGCTGAAATCGGGTCTTTAGAGAGCTGTGTAAAACAATGCAAAGACGAATGGGCCAAAATATCAGATAAACTGAAACGCCTGCAGAAAAACAGTACTTCTGCTAGAACACTGGTTCAGCATGTTTCTTGAATTATATGGGCATTATAATATTATAACTATAAGATCATTTTTCTTTTCTCATAGAAGTTGGTGAGAAAAACAAACTTGACGAATAATCTAATAAAATGGTGTACTTTCTTATCGCAGAATTGCTTTTAACAAAAAATAATCAACAACTTTTGACCAATCAGAACGCAGCTATTCAACAGCGCTGTGATATAATACTCCTCAGGTTAAGTGATTTCTTTAACTTGAAGCATTTTTCATGCCAGTCGGTGGCCTGGCCTACACTGCTTCCTTCTCAATACCTGGATTACTTTTCTTTCTCTCTTTCTTCTTTCTTTTCTTCCTCAGCCCTCGGTTTAATCCCCTGCTGTTTCTATTCAGCCCGAGCCTATTCTCCCGGATCCTGTCGCTCATCTTTTTCCCTCACGCAGCAGCACACTTCAGGCGCCTTCTTTTCATTCTGTCAGCACCAGCGATGAGTGAGGCGAGGGAGACAAAGGTGAGAAAGAAGAAAAGATAGTAAAGTGCAGTGTGTGTACGAAGAGCGGCTCCACTCTAAAGTGCTGAAAGGATACTTGTGGTCAAAAGTGTACCACAGTCTGAAGAGCCAGGCGCTCTCCTGCTTCGTCTTGCTCTGGCCCTCCTGCTGACTTCCATCCTACAGAGAACAGAGAGAGAGAGAGAGAGAGAGAGAGAGAGAGAGAGAAACATTCATGTCTAAACAACATCTTCGTTATGCAACGAGAAAAACAGATTGACAAATCTCCAAGAATAACTTCACATTCCTCCAGTCCCTCACTCACAACGGAAATTAGCTCTCTGGAGTCATGGTTTCATCTTTCTCTGTCATAAACAAACTGTCATTTAATGTTACATCACCTAGAAACATAAAGAGAAATAACGCTTAAGCAGACATCTGTACTGAGTAGATATACTGAGGCCAATTATGAAGCTCAGGCCAAAAGTTCACACACACACACACACACACACACACACACCGAAGAAAACACAAACTGAATAACTCATCATATTACAGGTTATAATACACTTCTTAGGCCAGGACAGTTAGAAGGTCTGGTCTATTTGCAAATATGGTTTTTAACTTAGACCTGTGACTTTTTGCCTATGAAATAAAATTTTAAAATCTAAGTAAGTCAGCCAAGTCCTCGAGAAATCAAAAACTGGCGATGTCAACAAGTCTGGTTCCTTCTTAAGAGAAATTTGCAAATAACTGAAGGTACCACAAGCATCCGTAGAAACAAATGTGCAAATCTACAAATCCTGGAGCAATTCACTCACATCAACATCTTCATCATCATCATTCAGGAACGAGGCATAAATCAGCTCCTGAGAATGAAGGAAATTTGGATTGAAAGGTTCAATCGAACAAAAGACCTGGTAAAGGACGTGGTGAAGGCATCAGTGAGTACATCCACTATTACAAGTGTTCTACATTGCCATGTCCTGAAAGGCTGTCATGCAAAAAAAAAAAAAAAAAAAAAAAAACACTGATCACCGGCTGTGTGGAGGTGCAGGAGTGTTCTGGGGTCAGATGGAGGTGGAGGAGTGTTCTGGGGTCAGATGGAGGTGGAGGAGTGTTCTGGGGTCAGGTGGAGGAGTGTTCCGGGGTCAGGTGGAGGTGGAGGAGTGTTCTGGGGTCAGATGGAGGTGGAGGAGTGTTCTGGGGTCAGGTGGAGGAGTGTTCCGGGGTCAGGTGGAGGAGTGTTCCGGGGTCAGGTGGAGGTGGAGGAGTGTTCTGGGGTCAGATGGAGGTGGAGGAGTGTTCTGGGGTCAGGTAGGGGAGTTAGTGTGCTCTGGGGTCAGGTGGAGGAGTGTTCTGGGGTCAGGTGGAGGAGTGTTCCGGGGTCAGGTGGAGGTGGAGGAGTGTTCTGGGGTCAGATGGAGGTGGAGGAGTGTTCTGGGGTCAGGTAGGGGAGTTAGTGTGTTCTGGGGTCAGGTAGGGGAGTTAGTGTGTTCTGGGGTCAGGTAGGGGAGGAGGAGTGTTTTCTAGTCAGATGAAGGTGGGGGAGTGTTCTCTGGTCAGATGGAGGTGGAGGAGTGTCCCCTTGTTAGATGGAAGTGGAGGAGTGTCCCCTTGTTAGATGGAAGTGGAGGAGTGTTCTCTGGTCAGATGAAAACAATTTCATTAATTGCCCGAGAATGGTCATTAGCTCTATGTGTGGAGAAAACAGGATGCAGCAGTTTGTCAGAATCTACTCCAGCAGTGAAGCATGGGGATGGAAGCACCATGTTGTGTATAATGTTTTAATAGATGATGAACTTGTGGACCTCAGAAAACCTCAAGACATCAGAAAGAAAGTTAAATCTTGGCCACAACTGGGGAACAATACAAGCAAACCTTCGCAGGGGGGGAAAATTCTTAAATTCTTAATGGCTTAAATTCCACAAAGGTTAAATAATAAAGTAGACGCAATGCATTGACCCGAGTACCAGGTGAGGTCAGGTGAACCTGAATCACACGAACAACCAAATACCAACAGTTTATTTTAAACAGTAAAAATAAAGTTACTTCTAATGAGCAAATCAAATGAATTCTTAAACTCGTTTGCATGTTATTTTAATTTAGATTTTATTAGCTGCTACTGATTTTAAATAGCGCACGCTTGCACGCGGCAAACTACAAGCAACATGGGCAACCCGACACCTGGTAATGCACCACCTCGAGGCAAAAATAGAGAGGAAAAAGAATCCTTAAGGGCCCTAAAAATGAAGCACACCCACTTCTAGATGATACAGGAGAGTATGATTATAAATAAACCGTGTAGGAGAGCAAAGCCAAGCAATACTGAGGGTTTACAGGGAGTTCAGTTTGAGCAGACAGGAGCGTTCCAGTGCACAAACAAAAACAATCGGGTAAAAATAAGCGGTAAAGACGCGAGTTTCCATGTTGAACCTACATAAACATTTTAGTTTATTTAACATGTTAATACAATTTAGTATAAAAAACAGTTAAAGGAAGTCTATAAAGGGATTTCATTTTTTTTTACTATTTTATTATAGTTTAAATATAAACCTCTTGGAGTTTAAGTACCTTTAAAACCAGAACAGCTTGTTGTATATACAGAACTGTGCAAAAGTATTAGGCACCATATTATATGCTGTACCAATTATGTTATGTGTTTATCATGTCTGCATAATTATGTACAAAATCATTCAGTTTTTCCATATATAACTTAATTAACTAATAAATAACATTACAGGAGAATATATGCATGGTTGTAAAGAAAAAAAAAATATAGTAAAAGACCAGTTTTCCGGTGGAATCAAAAAACGCAATTTGCTCCTGGGATTTGCATAAAAATAGAAAGGAGCGAGTGTTACCAGAGTTACCAGAAGAACCCGTATTCTCCAGCAAGCTCAGTGAAACCTAACAGCAGTTTTCTTATAAGACTCCACAAATCTGTGTCCAAAACTCCTGATTTTAAGCAATGAATTTAACTCCAAATATTGACTGCTTATTTTATTACTCTTTCTTGCTCTTTATAGAAGTTTCTTTTATGTTTTCAAAAGCATCTTTTCCTCATGCCATATTTTTTTGTATGTGCCCAAGACTTTTGCACAGTTCTATTAGTAAAATAGTTATGTTTTACTGAGCATGCTGGAGAATATGAGTTCTCTGGTTACTTTGACACATTCGCATACATAAAGTAAAGTGTTTAAGCTATATCACACTCAAGGTCCTGCTATACTGCTGGATATAGCACGACCTCGAGTGTGAGACTGCTTTTATACAACAGTTCCACAAATACCATTTATCATCAACAGATTATGATTGGTTTCTTCATTTAACCGGTTATTTTGCTCCGCCCACATATATCCACGCATGCATGGCGGAAACAAACTAATCGCAACAGGTGGAGCTGGAGACTGACAGTTAGTGGAAACTATTATTTCCACTTACTTCTCAAATCGCGTTAAATGGAAAACTAGTGGACTGTGTAGGGTGTATAGTCCCTTGTTCCACACACCAAGAAGTGCCCTTGATCAGGGGTTGGAGAGGGTTTTGGGTTTCAGCCTTGTCCTAAAGGCTAGTTAGTTTTGTAGACGTAAATAAAATAACACTGATATTTCCCATATTACCACTGGACTCTATATCACCACTCGCGGAACACCTCTAGTCCAATCAGATTACTCGGTCAGAACTAACTGTATACAAAATATTATACATTAAATGTTATGTACAATAAAATGTGCTCTTTTTTTAGTGAAAGACATCTAAGAAGTTCATGCCAAAAAAGTTAATAATCTAGTGATTTCACCTCATTCATTCAATTTCAATAATATATATATATATATACACACACACACACACACACACACACACACACACACACACAACTTTTCCACCATATAGTTCATCTTCATTAATTCTTGACACGATGCTTTAACAAGAACTGAACATATCGTTACTAAGAAATGTGACACGAAATCTGGAAGCTACGAGGCTCTCTTAATGTCCATGCTTCTACTTAACGTCAACCTTCTAAACTTGAACAAGGTTCTGATTCAACCGAAACACCAGATGAACTTGTTTTCTGCAACACTCGTTCAAGGCTTAGAGAAACAAATAGCACTTGCACAGCTATTTGTGGTCAAAGGTTTTCCGTTCTTGCTCTAGTCAGAACTACACTTAAAGCTGAGTGATCATCTGTGTAAAATGTTAAACGGTACATGCAATGTGCAACGTTCCTGCAATGAGATGTACATGTGGTTAGCTCCAAAGGTGTTAGTTTATGTTGCTAGTCTGATGTTGAAGAAGTGAAACTTCATCTGATGATATTTAGAACTAGCACTTACCCCTTGAAGGACCTGGAAGCTGTCTCCACACGGCTGGAGATCTTGATCGGGGTCCACACCAACTCTGAAAAAAAGAAAGAAAGAATAGAGATTACCCATGTGAATTCAAACACACTTTAAACACCATCATCACACACATTTATACATTCGAATTGAGTTGATACAGTATACTGTTGCTAAGCAACCAAGAAAAACAGGGATTAAACTAGTCTAAAGCTACAAATGTGACCAGCTATGGTGTTTTTATGCAATGTAAAGGTTGTACGGCCATAAAAATTTGAAAACAATTTGTCTCCAATGTCAACATTTCTCATTGGTACATTGCATCATTCACTTAATTAAAATTAGCATCAAACACTTTGGTGGGAGTTTTTTTTATATCTTCTATACAGTCTCGCAGGAGTGTTCTGCAGGTGATGAACATTTAAGTCTAACCAGGATGACATTTACAGAAGTACGATGATGAGACTCTCAGCTGCAGTAAAATGAACGATGCAAACATTTAAAAGGTTGTACAGCTGTGAGAGGCGATCCTGGCCGAGGTGGCCCGGAGCACGCTGCAATGCGGTTCCATTTGCTGAATGTTCACGGGAACGAAGAATCTTGAAAATCGACGGAAAACTTGCTGCCGAAGAGACGCATCTGTCTGTGTGGAACTGTACACACAGTCGTTCACCAACACCACTTGCACATTACAGGAACCCGACTGGGAGTTATTGCCACATACAGTCCTGACCGCACTCCAAGACATTTCCACATGTTTGAAGAAGCCATTAAAGAAGATCTTGGTGAAGACGGCGTTTCAGATGTCAAGCAGACATCATGTTTACATTCATGGCTCTGACGTAGTGCGAAAACTTTCTACCTTGATGGTGTCCAAGCACTAGTGAAACACTGGGATAAGTGCATTAGTGTAGCAGGGGATTATATAGAGAAATAAAGGGGGTGTTGAATCTCAGGACTGTGTTCTGTTATTACATGCAATCAAAAGTCCCAGCTTGACTTGAACATCACTCGGACTCGGACAGAGGAAAAGCATTGCAAAAACAACTCGGAACAGTCAGGAACATCGACATTTCACTCAGATCTGTTAATGAATGGCATATTTTGGTATCAACGTTTGGAACCACTAATGCTGAGTACCAATCAAACACACACAGAACGATACCAGGCTGCCTAACTAGTGAGGCTTGACGTTGACACACGTGGCCTTGACTGCCCTGAACACTCAAGGAGGCATTTCAGTCAGCTCCAACCAGGAACCCGACCCGTTCTCTCTTCCTTTCTTCCCCACATTCCTGACTTTCTGCCAATATCCTGAGTCATGGGTTCTCTCCAGCACACACACACAGTTGTGCATCACAAATACCAGTTCTAATTAGGCCAATTAAACAAGTTGATACCTTTCACTAGTGTCACGTGATCATGTAATGGTGTGTGTGTGCATGCTGAGAACTCAACATCTAGGGCAGGAGCGCATTGTTGTTAAGTTATTGTCTCTCTCGCTCTCACACACACACACACACACACACACACACACACACACACACACACACACACACACACACACACACACACACAGTGCCATTACAGAAAGTTCTCATTGGGTCATGTTTGCAGAAATGAAAGTCCATTAAACAAGTCGATACATTCAACCACAGGCACATGACGGACGCTTTTGTGGGTTTTCCCGAAGTCAAGACCTCTCGGATAACGTTTCACAGAGAGAAAGGGAAAATAGTTCACACACAAAATACTCTGAGGTTTTTATCAGGAATATCTCGACTCTCTTGTTCTTAGCCACTTATTTACTTATTCACTCGTCCAGTCGCTCATCTACTTAATCATTCACTCACTCACTTATTCTCCTACTTAATCATTCACTCATTCAATTATTCAGTCATCTACGCATTCATTCATCCACTCACTCGCTCATTCACCTGTTCCTTTACTCAGTCACTCATTTACACACATAACGACCGCCTGAGGGGCTGAAAGTAAGAGTCTCTGTTTACTTTAGCTTCACACGCGCGCGCGCACACACACACACACACACACACACACACACACACACACACACACACACAGCGCCTGTGCGAATAAATGGAAACACTTGTCTGTCTGGATTTATTTTTACTTTTTTTAAAGGTAAAGTGCAGGTTAATTTGTTTTATTTTTACTTTATATTTTGTATTAATTATTATTTTGGCCTCTGGAACGAATAATTAGAATTTCCATTATTACTTATGGGAAATTTTTTGTTGGTTTGCGAGTGTTTTGGAATACGAGCCTGCTTCTGGAATGAATTATGCTCGTAATCCGAGGTTCCACTGTAATTATTTTACTCATTCAAATGCAATTCATTATAATCTTGTATCAGGCGCTTTTTCTGGATTTCTGCTTGATATTCTGTCTTTATCCTTTTATCATCTTTGTAAGTGAGCAAAGTCCCCAACTTTTTTCTTTAATTTAGTTGTATCTAATTCCTCCTCATCACTAGGGGGCTCCCACATTCAGACTACTACTACCAGTCAGACAAGGAGGCCCGAAGACTATCACATGTTTCCTCTGAACCATGTGACACCAGCCAACTGCATCTTTTCGAACTGCTTCGTCATGCACCACTGGAGGCGGAGTAACACACTCGGAGGACGCTATACACTCCATCCCCTTGCGTGAGCTCACAGACGCTGTGATTGGCTGTCGAGCCGTGATTGATGTGAGAGCGCTATGCCGCTGTGTTCACTTGATCACTCAGTCACTTATTCAGTTGCGTATTCCCCTTATTTACACATTCACTCTTCCAATCACCAAAACTTCAGTCACCTTCACCCTCACACAGGTCTTTCATTTAATCACTTAATGTGTCAGTGCATGAGGCCAAAGTGCTAACCATGACGCCACCATCTCATTAATTCCCTATTTCAATTAATCAAATTCTTTAATTAAGCTCCCATTCTAAAGATTGATTTCCTCAGTCGTTTAAACAATCACACACCATCTGAGTAATTATGCTGAATATTCTCTTATTTAAATGTAACCATATTTGCATTCAGTATTGATGGGATTAAATAAGTAGATGAGTAAACAGGGACGTGATGAGAACCCGTGAGAAGATGGATGAAGTTCTTCAGCTCAGTGCACTACACAGGCTTTACTGTAAGCAGGAGCTGTGAATTAAACAAAGATCGGACTTGAGATTTGACCGCTGGGCCAAAGTTCACAGACCGTCACTGACTCTGAAGCGAACAGTTAAAGCAGAAAAGCAAGAAGAAGAGCTCGCTCTGGTGACTCACGTGTGTGGTGGGTCGAGCTTTTAATGAGCTGCTGTTATTTTTGCCAGGTCTGGAGGAGGAACGGTGGAGGCTGGAGAAGAATTAAAAAGGTCTCCAGGCAGGCAGGAGCGACAGGCCAAACAAAACCCCTGGCTCCTGGACGTCACACCCTGACCTCGCTTACAAAGAACATCAGCCTGTTTCATTCTTCATCCTCACAGCACATACTGTCAACTTCACTTCAATGCTTTTAATATTGCAGTAAATATAATTCAGACCTGTTTTACTATAAACTATAGAAGAACAAAAGTAGTTTTACTAAAACAATGCATTTAAAAGTGCACTATGTAATTTACCATTTAACTAAAGCACTGTGCAAGCGTTACAGTATGTGCCTTCGTGCCCTCCTCACTGCTTCGTATTAAGTGAAATTGAACGAGGTAGATTATATTAAAGAAACAGGAACTAATGTTTTGCTGTGACAGGTCGCAAAGTGTCTAAAGATACTATTTAAAAATGAGTGGTTTATGTAACAGCCTCAGCAGCGACCCTCATTTCCCCTCTCGTCTGTTCCAACCACTCAGCATCCAGCATCAGCAGTAAACTAATCACCGGCCTGATCATCCGTCATCGCCTGCACCTGTTTCTCACTGGGTCAGGACTTAAATGTTTGTTTTTAGGCTTGGATGATTCATAGGTCACTGTGTGGCTTAACAGACATTCCCCTGAAACTGCTCAAATACAGAGACCGTTATATAGATTGTGTATAAAATGTGTATTTTAATCTGCACAAATACCTTTAAACAGCTAAAGATAGCATCGCTTTAGACTGCTTTCAATGCTGAGTGATGTAAAGAAAATCATATTTTCTATCTCAGTTGTTTTTATGTCTTTATATTTTGTTCGGCTCCAAAAGCACACAAGCTGCACATTACTGTCTTGTTATACTGCACACATTTATCATGGCACTTATTACAGGATTTAGTTCTGTTGAGGTTTTATTTCAAGATACGGAGGGGGGGGGGGGGGGGGGGCGGAATCAGGGATGTTATAAGAAAGGCATTGCTATAAGTTGATTATGTTTTTCTAAACGATCATGTCCTGAAGTAACATGAAATCACAACATTATATAATCCATCCCAGACAAATCATTAAAGTTAAAGATGTAACTGTCTGGTAATTTCTGACTTAATGCAAGTGTAATAATGAGCTTAATAATTAACTACATATTAACTATAATCTTGGTTTCAATCTTTATTTGAGCAGAGTAGACTAAAAACTGTGAACTGCAGTCTACTTTGAGATGAGTTTCATGTCTAAATATAAGATCTAGCTATTCAGCACAATTTCTTTTGGCACATTACTTTTTCTCGATCTGCACGTAGGCAGTGTTTGCAGGTCACATGCTTTCCTGTGGAATGAACAGTTTTGCACCAAAGGCTCCATCAGTGAAGAGTTTGTAAGAGAAAAACTTGAGACTGAGGAGAAAGTGAACTTTATGTAGACTGAAACATATTTCCTGTCATATGACCTCCACTTTTGACCTCATGCAGGAGTTACAAAAGCCAAATGAGAAGGGGTTCTGTTTTTCAGTCTTGGGGGTTAGAGGGGAGGGTGGGGGTAATCTTAATAATTATTGTATATAACTTGTAGCTTTCTTCCTCATGAGGTCTCAGGGAGTTTTTCCTTGCCACCATTTCCTCCAGTTTGCTCTTTAGGAACAAACTGAAAGCTAAAAATGTACACACTTTCGTTCGTAAGTCTGACAAAGCAAAATATTTGTGTCAAAGGTGTATCACACATTAAAAAAAACCACACAGGTTCCACATTATACTCTTGGGAGATTGCAACTCCAAATCGTGAGGGAAATCCCAGTGATGCAGTGGGTTAACCGACCTCATTTAAAAGCAAACCCGGGAAGACGTCGAAAGGAAGGGACAACGCTTATACCAGTGGTTCTCAAAGTGTGGGGCGCGCCCCACTAGTGGGGAATACAGACATGACAGGTGGGGCGCAATGAACGGGAGGAAAAACAGGAAAGTACCTATTCTAATTAATGCTTTTCTTTATTGATAATGAAGAGCGTACGCTCAAAACTAAACAATCACACACAAATAAATGGATCATTAATACAAGTAAATTTAAAATAACATCAGTTGGGGGCCGGGAGAAAAAGTGGAACCATAGTGGAACAATAATGGTTTAACGTCGGGCCAACTTGAGCAGCGCTGCTCGAATCACAAACCTGCGCGAGCCACTAGGCAGCGCTGCGCGACTCTGACAAAAATAAACCGCGCCGACCATCAAAATACATTTACCCCGCTGGGATGCGCACGTACAAACCAGGCATGGCAAGGCGGAAACAATATTAAACAGTCCTGACATTTTTAATAAATTGTTTTTAAATAAAAACACAGTGAGTCGCGCAGGTTTGTGATTCGAGCGGCGCTGCGCGATCCACCGGGCTGCGCAAATAAACCAGATCATCACTGCACTATCCAGATAGTCGGGCTGCGCTTTATTTGCGCAGATATTTGGTTCAATCGGGTGCCGCGGTTTCGTCCCACTTTTGATGTGTTTGGCTTCACATACACTTCGACAATGGAAGAAGACGGTGCAGTAGCAGTGAGTTTGCTTACATGTGACGAAACCAACAAAGAGGAGATTGTAAAGAAAAAAAGGTGCCTCGTCTGTGTTGTGGAATTGGTTTGGGTATAAGAAAAGTGATACGAATGAGATGAACGTGATTTGGAAGGTACGCAAGTGCACTGTTTTAACAAGTGGTGGAAACACGTCAAACCTTTTCTATCATCTGAAATCCAAACATCCAATCGAATATGGCCAAAGTAAAAAATAATGCGGCAAACCTCAGCAATTCACAGTTTAAATAAAATTACATAAAAAAATTAAATTATGTAAAACAATTTCTTTGTGTTTTCATTTTTATTTATGCATTTTCAGATACAAATCGCTATATTGTGATATATATATCGTTATTGAGTTAGAAAATCGCTTCTACCGTGATAGAAGATTTTGGTTATATCACCCACCCCTAATGAATCTTCAGCTTGGATTCACGGTGGTGATGGTGGGGGCAGAAGAGAGACTCGTGTGTGTTTTGTGTCTTAAACTGCTGGCAGCAGACCGCATGAGACCCAACAAATTAGGAAGACACTTAGAGACAACACACTCCAGTCACGTTAATAAACCACTCGACGTCTTGGAAAGAAAGCTGTCAGAATACATACAGCAGGATAATCGCATGGTAACATCTGAATCAGTGGACAGCAAAGCACAAATGGCTTCATTCAAAGTTGCATACAGAATTGGCCAGTGCAAAAAAAACTACAAACGATTGTTGAGCAGCTAATAAACATGGGGTCAATTATGCAAAGATATGTGACAACGTAACAATTGCACGTGTATTTTATCTTTTTTTAACTTGGTGGTGTTTGATCGTATTGGTTTAGGAATTGATATTTCAATAAACAGTAAACTTGGCCGATTTCATTATTATTTTGTTGACAAGTGGGGCTTGAAAATTCGCTCACCCCCTTAAGTGGGGAATGACAGAAAAAGTTTGAGAACCACTGGCTTATACGGATGCAATTTTGTCTCGGTTTAGAGTTTTTCCGGACTGTGAATACGACTGTGAACTTTTATCGGCAATCAGAATATACGTCTTGGAAACTGTGTAATCTCTGATTGTTTAATCCGAGCGTTACAACTGTACACTATCGCACCATACAGACAGCACACAGCAGCACAACTGTGACAACATCCAGCAGACAAGAGAGCGACAAGTGAGATAACTGTGATTTGTTCGCATCTACAAATGTGCGTAATGCAAGGTCCGTTTGTATCAGCAAAAAATTGTAACTCAAATGTTCTTAACCATATTCTAGTCTATTGTACATATTTATTCTTATTCTTCTTAGTGAGGTTTTTTTGTTTATCTTATTTTGTCTGGAGCTGTCGCAATCGCATTTCACTACTGCAACCATGTATGTGGCTATGTTCTGTATGTGTATGTTATAATATTTATAAGCATTTCACTGCATATCATACTGAGTATGGCCATCATTTTGATTCATACACATTCACATTTCAAACAAACTTAAATATCTTTTGATTGTGTAAAGCTGCTTTGCGACAATGTCAACTGTTTAAAATGCTATACAAATAAAATTGAATTGAATGTAAAATGCAAATAAAATTTTAATTAAAAAGAGAGGTTACTGAGGGAACTACTGTTTAACACTGCTATAATATAAGCTGCACTTGTCTATAGATGTTTCACAACATAAAATGCAACTATAAATGGTTAAATTTTTGTAAATGAATAAAACTTATATATGAGAAACAAATCATTTTGGATGTTATAAGGAAGTCTAAGATTAACACCACCAGCCAGGCCCTGATTATTTAATTTCAGACAGGACAAAAATGACGAGTGGTTTGAAGATGATGACTGAACCTATGAAAAAAAGAAAGACGTAATCAGGAGAAAGTTTAAAAGCAGACAGACGGCGCAGGGAAAAGACAAAGAAAAGGAAGTATGGGGAAATTTAGTAAAAGAAAAAGACAAAGCAGAGGAAAAGGAGAGAGCGCAAGGGACTGAGAGGGAAAGCAGACTATAACGGAAGGAGAAAAAGTTTGTAAAAGAAGCAGGCCTGCAGGCTGGGAGTGTGGGGAATTACGAGGTCCCGAAGGGTCAGACGAGCTCTGGGGGAAAACAAAGGCAGTCAGAGGCTGGAGAAAGTGCAGAAGGGAGGGGGATGGAAAAAAATGCAGGACTAAGAAAAAATTGTGAGGAGAAGAAAAGGCTAAACCACACCCAAACGCTCAGACTGAAGGAATGCTGGAGGAAACAAAGGAGGCCTGAAACTTCACCACTGAACACGACTCTCTCTACAAACACGGTGATCTGAAGCAAATACAAATTACGTACACGTGTGTGAGTGTTAGAGTGTGTGTGTGTGTGTGTGTGTGTACTCTGAAAGCTTGCAATTTTCTCAGTCACTTAGCTAATTCATGTCATCTTGTGGATGGTGTTTATGCAGGACAGCTCTGTTTATCCTGAACTCAACTCTGTTTGTGTGAAGACTCTCCCAGACATCAGCTTGGGAAATTCTTAGAGTAATGGGAACACACACACACACACACACACACACAACCAACTCAGACCCACACTAGTTAAACTACTGGACTGGCACATGTGTGTTGCAGGAGGTACATTACGCCGAATTAAACACCGCTGTAGAGAGAGAGAGAGAGAGCTGTTAGGGATGAATAAAGAAAAGTTTGAAAGAAGTCACTTTAAATTCCAAGAATTTATTTAATTTTAGAATTCTCTGCTTTTTTCATTCATATTTAATTTAATTAATGCTGCTCATTTTAATTTCTTTAACCAGCTCAAAAACAGTTCATTCATTTGTGTTATGTGTAATTAAAGCAATGTATTATTATTAGTTTTTTTTGTGTTTAATTTGCTTTGCTTTATTTAACTACCTTGTTTAACTTATTTTTACTCTGTCTTGCTTTTAGTGGAACCTTGGATTATGAGCATAATTTGTTCCGGGAGCGGGCTCGTATTCTAAAAAAACCTGTGTAAATCAAAGCAAATTCTCCCATAAGAAATAATAGAAACTCAAATTATGCGTTCCACAGCCCAAAAAAAATAAATACAGTACATAAAAATTATTTTATTAATACAAAATATAAAGTAAAAATTAAACAAATTAACCTGCACTTTATCTTTTTTACATTTTAATTTTAAAGTAAAAATAAATCCAGACATGCACGCAGGCGCTCTGTGTGTGTGTGTGTGTGTGTGTGTGTGTGTGTGTGTGTGTGTGTGTGAATCTAAAGTAAATGGAGATTAGGAATAATCTTACACCGTAAACCTCTCTCTTATTTGAATTTCACACTCACACACACACACACACACACACACACTAACAGAAAGAAAAATTTGCAAGGAGCATCGCTAATGACACTAGCGTGAGCACAAACTAACGGAAACACTTCTGTAAAGTAAAACAATCAAACAAATGAACCTGCTTTTTACCTTTGAAAAGAAAAGCGACAAAGAGTTTCTGTGTAGAGCAGAGTGTATGTGTGTGTGTGTGTGTGAGCGTGTGAAGCCGAGAAGGGGTGTGGCGGGGGGCACGGTGTCAGATTGCGCGTGCACACACACAATGACAGGCAGAGATGGAAAATCGATCTTTAACCTCTCTAATGAGACTTTCTTTTGCTTTACATGCGTGCCCACACGTGTTATAATAAACAGTACACACGCGCTTACAAACACAAAATAAAAGATGTTTTACGCACACAAATGAGGTCACAGTGTTATAGTAAACAGTACACGCGTTCACGGATGTTGATTATACCAGTAAGAGACGAGCACTAAGACCCAGCAAGGGAGACGATCACCCACACTTCCGCAGCACAAGAGAGAAAAACCGTTGGCTCAGTTGTGATCATGTGACGCTCGGCATCAAAACAAGAAGCGTATGCGTGACACATGATACTCGTAAACCAAGACTTGCTCCTTTTCAAAGTCAAAAATCTTTGCTCATCTTTGCGCAAACCGTGTTACTCGCAAACAATGTATACATTTTTCTTTTTAAAAAAAAAATATTTCATCAATTTTGTTCCATTTATTTTATTCATTTACATAAATACAATTTTAACCTACAAAAGTAAAGCAAACTTTTATGTAATTTTATTATTTTTCGCGCCTTTAAGAAATCGGTCCAAAGCAGTTTTATTTATTTATATATAAATTTAATTTGTTATATTTAACAAATTGTTTTGTGTGTTTAAAAGGTCTTTATTTTTGGTCTGTATTTACTTTGTCCATTTAAATTTGCTTATTTGATTCCTTAGTTGTTTTTGTAGGTGAATATTCCATTTGGAATGATGTTAAATTACATTGTTATTTCGTCACTCACACTATATTGTTATTTCTGTTACTATGTTATTTTACATTACGTGGTGTTATCTTTTCATATATCATGTTTTTTTATTTATTACTACAGTGGAACCTCGGATTACAAGTATATATAAGTTTATATATACTCCCCCCCCCCTATATTTCTATATTTTGCAATATTTTATTATGCCCTTATTGTACAGTTTATTTTACTAGTTAAATTTATTTCTTTAGTATTTCCTTTTATTGATATTTATTTTACGTACAAGCTTTTATTTTCTTTTTAAGGTCACTGGCGGTCGTGTAAGCATTTCACTGCATATTATACTGTGTATGACTGTGTATGTGACAAATAAAATTTGAATTTGAAGTAACGTAGTTTACGAGTGTTCCGGAAGACGAGCAAAGATTTTAAATAAATTTTGACTTGCATTATATTACTTAGTTTTGATTATATGTCAGAAAATATGTTGTAATATACATTACCGTTCAAAAGTTTGGGGTCACTTGCAAATTTCTTTGTTTTTGTTTAGTGATTTATTTTCTACATTCTACAACAATACTGCGGATTTCAAAACTATAAAATAACACATATGGCATTAGGTAATTACGCAACAACAAGAAAAACACCAGTTAGTTGTTATTGTAAGACACAGAGGTCGGCCTTTCTGTAATAGTTCCTGCAAGAACAGTATTGTGTCAAGTGCATTTGCAAAATCCGTCCAGCACCATAATGAAACTGTCTCTCATGAAGGCCGTCCCAGGAGGACGAGACCAAAACCTCCCTCTGCTGCAGACCAGAAGTTCATTTAGAGTTATCAGCCTGAAAAATGACCAATTAACAGCAGCTCAGATTAGAGGCGTTATGAAGTCTTTACAGAGCAGAAGTAGCAGAAACATCTCAATATCAACTGTTCAAAGGAGATTCATGCATTTTTTGGACGCCTTCAGCAAAACTTTACAATGTAGAAAGAAATAAACATCAGGAACCATCATGGAGTTAGAAAGTGTCCTAAAACTTTTGAACGGTAGTGTACATTCCATTTTGTTGCATTACATATTTCATTAGATTTCAGCATATTGTATAACATTCTTTAATTATATATATGATTTCAGGTTACATTTGACTTTTTATTGTGATTTGTTTTGAAAAGCTATAATTCTTTTACATTAATGGAATTCACAGTGCAATTCTCTGTAGCGGGTTTCTGTGTTAAACAGAGATTTTCTGCGCTATAACTAACCGAGTGCAGATGAATCCTGGCCTGTCACTCAGGAGGTTTATTCATGGACCAAGTGATTCTCCACCTAAAAATCCCTCATTGGATTTCAGACCTTACACAAACACACACCCTTCAACAGCTGGTCAACATCCCGGGAACTCACATCGAGGTCAGAGCTCAGAAGTGAACATTCATGCTCAAGTGATATTTATAAATGTGGTTGCAGAAGGTTTAGGAAATAAACGTTGGGTTAGGAAAACAGGAATGTATAAACTGTTTCTGCTACAGAAACTGGTATGATTTCCACATTCTGTGGAAGGAAAAAACAAAACGTATAATATGTATAATATCTGTATAATATTCCATATTAAAATATTTGTGACATTAATGGTAAAAGGCTGCCAATATTTTAATACTGGGCGTGAAGATTTTGCCCGTATTGTTATTAAGACCATGAAAGTGACATTTCACATTTGTCACATTTGATTTATTATCTTAATTATGACTGTGGAAATTGTTAATGAACCATTTATTAACTTAACAATTAAGAACTATTTTTAGTTTTATTAGTGTTATTCAAACAATAATATATTGCAATAGATTCTTATTAAGTTCATTTAAATGCATAATCAGACAATGCTTGTTCAGTCATATATAATCATATTAGTCTTTATTTTAAATTTCATATGCATATTGTAAATGCGGAGCTCAGAATATTGATCCAAATGTTATTTCAGCTACATGAATAAATAAAGAGATTTACTGTCTAATAGAAACAAACAAAACACCTTTGAATAAAAATAAAATAGTAACACTTAATGTGTAATTTAAAATGAGGGTCAAACTCGTCATATTTTTTGTTAAATATCACGGTGAATCATGATTGGGGTCATAATTGTGTTTGAACAATCAATGGTCTGTAGTAAGGGTCATTATAACCATCATCATCATCATCATCACTCTGAGAAACATCTACAGATCAGCCATTTTCACTTCCTGTTTGTCTTCAGTAAAGAAAATGCCTTTTAGCTAGAAGATTAATTCTGGAAAAACTCAGATCCACCAACATTTAGCCACTGGAGAAGGGAAGTGATGTAGTGCCTTAAACTGGAGAAAATTAGATGTACAGTTAGAGGGTCTACTGACACATTTTATAGTATTTGACTGTCTTTCTTAACTTTTGCTGAGGCCTTGAACGCAGATAATATTGTACTGTAAAGGAAGTGTGTGGGGAAGATTACTTATTATTATTTTATTTTATTTACATTCTTATGGCATCCTTGTGTTTGTCTGGTGTTGGGGGGGATGGGGGGTGGTGGTTTTGTGTTCTCTTTTGTTGTGTTCTCTTGTATTTTTTTTTGTATAGTTTGAAAATAAAAATAAAAAAACTGGGAAGCTTTATTTGAGACTAGTTAAAATGTTGAAGCTAAAAATAATCTGATGTAATTATTTGAGGTTGAAGTCCACGTGCATGTGTGTGTGTGTTTCTGTATAGCAGAACTCTCTGTCTAACTTATTAATAGACAGAAATGACATTCTGTAAGGTTGAGTATCTGACGCCTTGTTTACACTAAGTTGTCCTTCTTTGGTGCTCAGACAAATACACTCCCTGTTCGGTAATCGGAGAGAGAATCACAGATGAGAAATGGAAAAAGTAGATCAGATAAAGATGAAGTTTTGTTGTTAAAATTCACTTATACCACTTCAGTGCTGTTATTTCAGACTTTAAGTGAAAATATGAACTAATCCCAGTCAAAATATTCACTTTATCTTTTCTAATTAATATCTATTGCTGCAGGTGTTTGTTTACATTGAGACAGTAGCGCATTAGTAGATTATTATACAGTAGATTATTAAATCCAGCACATAACTGTTCATAACATCACTTTTACTCCACATTTAGATTTAAACTGATGCTGCAGATTAAACTACAGGCCGAAATCTAAGGACTGCAGGAGATTCAGGAAATTGCATCCAGACAGTGATAGATATAATTAAAAAAGTGAGTTCTGACCAACATACAGGCAAAACCTCTCTTTCATTTCTACAGATGATAACATTAGTAAAGCTTCATATCAGATATCTAACTCTCATGCTGCCATCTTCAAACACTTACAGCGTTTATACCCAACCTTTAAAACACATTTCTGCCTTTAATCAGTACTACTGTACACTTAGAGTTTTAAGAACTCTTTTGCTCTGCTCCCTCCCTCCCCATCTCGCTGGGTGACGGACCGAAGCGGGACTGGAAACACTCATGGACACTTTGTTTACTTTGTTTGAGAGAATCCACACTGATAAGGTCCTTTACTGGAAATGGTGTTTTTGCCAAAGATGATTTAATTCCAGAATTAACTGTGTGTGTGAGAGTGTGTGAGAGTGTGTACTGCATGTGTGCTGTATATATCTCAGCAATCGATACAGTTTATCTTTTCCCCGGCTGTTTTCACATGAGCTGAACCTGACGTGTTGTGGATCAGAGACACGGTCGTGTGAGGACATATTTTTCTCCAGCGTGTAGCAAATGCTTTACATTTTTTTGACTGAATCGAACTCGTGTGCATGTGTGTGTTCTGAGCTTCATATTTACATAAGGAAGTGGAACCTCCTGAGGCTTTCTTTATAGGGGGACAAGTCTGAGCAGGTTAAACCCCAAGTGAGAAAAAGAAAGAGGATTCACAGAGCAGAGAGAGAGAGAGAGAGAGAGAGAGAGAATCTGGAAATCCAGCAGGTCAAAGACCTAAAAACCATCACATCCAACAGAAACACACCACAAGAACCCAAACCATCTCCTCAGTGGAAGAGCAGCGCTGCTCACACAATCATCTCCATGAAAATTTGTGAACGTTTCACAGGAATTCTACTTATAATTAAAGAGCAGATCCATGTAAAGATTAAAGTTATTCATCAAACATCTTAACATCTAAACGAGCTCTTAAATGAGAAGTGAAGAGGAATTTTAAGAGCCTTAGGAATGTCTTTAATCAGAGGAGAAGACGGCAGAAAGACGAAGATGAAATGCTCACTCTGTACAAACTAAGCCCGGCACTTACACGGACACGCCCGCGATCACACTGAAGAGCCGAGACATTTTTTCAAATAGAATAGGTACAAAT
Source organism: Channallabes apus (assembly GCA_030522415.1). Taxonomy (NCBI): domain Eukaryota; kingdom Metazoa; phylum Chordata; class Actinopteri; order Siluriformes; family Clariidae; genus Channallabes; species Channallabes apus. The sequence goes on from CM060112.1 coordinate 3,333,079, forward strand.
ATTATCAACATGGTGAAAAAATGTGAAAATAATCAGTAATATATGAAATAATTCACAGTAAAGGAAACATCATTATTGTTATCATTATTATTATTATTATTATTATTATATAATCCCGTTGTGTGATTTACAGGTCATGCGTTTTTCATACCCACACCCGATCTAAGAGACCTGACCTGACCTGCTCTAATCTGTGTAAATCAAGCACTACACTTGAACTGGAGTCCAACGACCCGCAAAAATACCATGATGAGGTTAACTAGCACTCGACTGATAAACGTGCTGGAGGGGTGCACTGCGACGGAGTGAGGGAGAACTTTACCCTCTGTCCCCTGCTCTCAGAAGAGTGAGGATCTTATTAATTATAGTCATTTAAAGAAAGAAATTAAAAGAATAAAAGATTTGTTCCAGACTTAGGATAAAAACACGAGTTTTTGTGCTGGCAGTGTAAACTCAGTGTGAACAAGATCTATGGAGACCATCAGGGGAAAAAGTGAGTCTTTGATGATAATAAATCTGTCTGCATGTGTGGTTTATGCATGTGTGGTTTATGCGTGTGTGTGTGTGTGTGTGTGTGTGTGTGTGTGTGTGTGTGTGTGTGCGCGCGCGCGCGCAATGAGCGAAGGAAAGGGAAAAGTGATTTTTTTTTCTCTTTTCTGAATATACATTGTTAGTCATGGAACCGCCCACAGGCAACCCACAATATTTTCTCTGAGGCACATCACTGATCCCCAAAGTACCGGTGTGGATAAGGTCTGATCCCCAAAGAACCAGTAAGGACAAGGTCTGATCCCCAAAGAACCAGTAAGGATAAGGTCTGATCCCCAAAGTAGCAGTAAGGATAAGGTCTGATGCCCAAAGTAGCGGTAAGGATAAGGGCTGATCTCCAAAGTAGCGGTAAGGATAAGGTCTGATCCCCAAAGAACCGGTAAGGATAAGCTCTGATCTCCAAAGTAGCGGCAAGGATAAGGTCTGATCCCCAAAGAACCAGTAAGGATAAGGGCTGATCTCCAAAGTAGCGGTAAGGATAAGGTCTGATTCCTAAAGTAGCGGTAAGGATAAGGTCTGATCCCCAAAGTAGCGGTAAGGATAAGGTCTGATCTCCAAAGTAGCGGTAAGGATAAGGTCTGATCCCCAAAGTAGCGGTAAGGATAAGGTCTGATCCCCAAAGTAGCGGCAAGGATAAGGTCTGATCTCCAAAGTAGCGGTAAGGATAAGGTCTGATCTCCAAAGTAGCGGTAAGGATAAGGTCTGATCTCCAAAGTAGCGGTAAGGATAAGGTCTGATCTCCAAAGTAGCGGTAAGGATAAGGTCTGATCCCCAAAGTAGCGGTAAGGATAAGGTCTGATCCCCAAAGTAGCGGTAAGGATAAGGTCTGATCCCCAAAGTAGCGGTAAGGATAAGGTCTGATCCCCAAAGTAGCGGTAAGGATAAGGTCTGATCTCCAAAGTAGCGGTAAGGATAAGGTCTGATCCCCAAAGTAGCGGTAAGGATAAGGTCTGATCCCCAAAGTAGCGGTAAGGATAAGGTCTGATCCCCAAAGTAGCGGTAAGGATAAGGTCTGATCCCCAAAGTAGCGGTAAGGATAAGGTCTGATCCCCAAAGTAGCGGTAAGGATAAGGTCTGATCCCCAAAGTAGCGGTAAGGATAAGGTCTGATCCCCAAAGTAGCGGTAAGGATAAGGTCTGATCCCCAAAGTAGCGGTAAGGATAAGGTCTGATCTCCAAAGTAGCGGTAAGGATAAGGTCTGATCCCCAAAGTAGCGGCATGGATAAGGTCTGATCCCCAAAGTAGCGGTAAGGATAAGGTCTGATCTCCAAAGTAGAGGTAAGGATAAGGTCTGATCTCCAAAGTAGCGGTAAGGATAAGGTCTGATCCCCAAAGAACCACTATTGGTTGTAACTCAAGATTTAACGATCATTACAAATATTTAAACAGATAATCTATTTGTCACGTCCTTAACTGTCTGATCAACATATCAGTGAAGCAGAAAGGTGTGACGTCTCTCAGTCTAACAGATTTACACGATTACACGAGAACAAATACACTGAGACATAATATTACGGCTTCAGCAGACGTCTTCTGTGTATAAACACACTAAACGAGTTCACACAGAAAGACTGTCTCCTCTGCTGTACACCTGTGACTCCAGCAGCAGTGAGATTCACCCCAGCAGCCACAGTGCTGCAGAAACACTGATCACATGAACTGATAAGCGTGCACTGAGACACCAAGTGCAGCAGCGGGAACTTTTTATAGACGCGGCGGAAAACAACACGAGGGCAAACACGCGAGAGTTACACAGCTGTTCTAAACACAGTGTACGTGGATGGATGGATGGATGGATGGTAGTAGATTAGCTTAATGTGAAAATGTCAGAATAGATATTGCTGGTGAAACTGTAAAAATAAAAACCTACACGAATGATATAATATTGAAAATGTTGCAGACTTGTGTCTCAGCACTCAGTTTTCATTTGATTTTGTAAAGTTTTCTAAGGTTTACTTTTGAGTATAACGTGACTGATTAGCTGGGAAACCTGTACATCGTCATGTGTATCGTGTGGAGCGGAACCTCTGCATACGTGTTTAAATCGTTCTGCGGTCAAATTCGTATCACAATAATGTTAAGATAATCCGTTACAGCCACCAAAAAATATTAATATAAATATTAAAAAAATTATAAAATTATAATAATAAAAAGCATAGCTTTTGGGTGCAAAAACAGCTTTCGCTGACTGAAAGAAAAATGTGCGAAGTTTGTAAACTCACTTTGTATGGCTTTCTACTGACGTAAACAGGTTTTGAAACGGCTCCCGGACGTGCTCGCAACTTAGCCGCCATTCAGTTCGATTTATTCTTTTGTTCTCAGGCCGAAAAAATGCTCCGTATGTTGATTCAAATTTGTTGCAAAATTATTTTTTTTAGCTGAAAATTCGTAAGTTCGTATACTGAGGTTCTACTGTACAGTGACACGAATTGTATCACGATACAATATTTTGGTTATAATCGTCCAGCCGCACTGCTGTTGTACTTTGCACCGTAGAGAAGACTCTCGATTTCCAAAAAGAATAAATAAATATCTATTTATATTGTATGTGTAATAGATCTTCTCGTTTTGCCAGTTTAAAAATAAGCACTACTTGGAGACGCACTGTCTCTCTCTCTCTCTCTGGCTCATAAGCAAAAACCAAAATAGTTTCCATGTTAGTTACAGTGACTCACAGGAAAAACAAAACAAAAAACCGCCGGTTGTAAAAGGAAAGACGTTACTGATTAGAATCAGACAGCCGGCTTTGAGGTGGGTAAACAGATTATCTGCTTCTGGTGCAGAGGCAAACGCCGGAGAGAACACATGCCATGTGCACAGGAAAGTGATTTATCATTGTGATTTAACAAACATTCTTTTTGGTTTTTTTTACTTTATAAGCCTCATTTACTCCCCCGCCCCCTACATGGGAAATAAATCTCAGAAACACTTCCGCAGTTCAAAGAGGAAATGAAGTTTGCGTCTCATGAAGTTCTTGAGTAACCAGACGTGGTGTCGAGTAAACAGCACACAGATTCTCAGATGCTGGGGAATCGCATTCAGAAACATAAACTAGACTGTGATTTTTAATAAATAAGCAAATACATATTAGTAAACAGTAACATATACTGTACATGGTATTATAATGTAAACTTCCTCTCAGATTAGCATAAAGTGAGTACACAATATTTAACTGAGACACGGCAGCATCGATTCTGATATTAGGATCCATCCTTAACTAACAAAGTGCGAGTAAAACTGTGAACACCTTAGAACTTAATTACACTATAACAAAAACAAAAATTTATTTTTAATAAATGTTTTTTTCTTTTTGTCTTTGTGACAATAGACATTGCCACAAAGCAGCTTTACGGTAAAATAGACCCTGGATATGGATTTCCATCAGTAAAATATATAAAAATTTATAGATATATCGATATAGTTTTACAAAGGAAAAACTCCCTGAGACATCATGAGGAAGAAATGTTAATACACGGATAAGGGTTATAAAATCACAAAGGACAGCTGTGACGTCTCCGAGAATAATTTATCGCAATCTTGATACTAGAGATGGGAAATCACCAGGGATCTCTCGATGCGATATCACGATACCCGAGCGCCGATTCAATTTGTACTGTTATTTTGATTTTAAAAACATCCCGATTAAACACATACAGACGCATTTTTTTGCGCAACTGTAGCGAATAATTTACTCCTAAGGTCGTAAAACTCATGACACTATTTTACTGATGTATTCAAAGTCGCTGGCTCTCAGTAATTAATTTTTTTTCACTTCATTAGGTCAGAGTTGACTTTGGGTCATAATGTAACATAGCTTGTCTTTTACATCACTAACTGTAACAACAACAAAAAACATCATAAACTATGGCTTAGGGATCTCAGAGTGTTCCCAAACCAGACTCTTTTCTTTCAAACCACACGTCCAGGTTACATCTACATTCAGGCATTTGGTAGACTTACATAAATGCTCGATTCTTTCGATGAGTAAATAAACTTGTACACTTGTTCACTAAGTTACTAACTGGAAATACCTTCAGTCATACACTGTTGGGGTTTGGTATTGTTTGTGTTTAGTCCTTGTTCACACAGGCGTTAAAATCGAGCGTTTTTCTGTCGTTCGTAGCGTCCGGTGAGGGCGGCTCAAGTGCCGAGGGTTTTCTACACATAGGAGTCAATGACGGTGTTCACACGGGCTTTGGTGACGTGCGTTTGTCCGGCTGCGCGTTTATACGGTGTTAAAAAAACGGTGCATGCAGCTTTTTCTTGGCGTTCAAATCCCAACGAACGCAAGGAAACCGTGTCTAGTTCGTTTTCTCCGCGTCCATTTTACACTTGGGGGGACTGGATATATCCCATGATCCTACACGCTATACAGAGGGAAATACGGAAAAAAAAGCTAAATAAAATGTGGCATTGCACCAGCTGCAGCAGACAATCGGAAGTGGAAACTGACATCCGACAGTAATTGAAAAACTTGCGCGGAAATTTTTCGCATTTCTTCATAAACCACAAAAACCTTCCTTTAATCCGACGTCGTGCAGTCAGAGGGTGAACCCAGTAGCGGTGGCAATTTTTTTTCTCTCCCTACGTCGCCGTATTACGAGAATTTTTAAAACAAGAAGATTAATGTCTGATATAGCAAAATGGTCCATATTAAAAGGAGGCACCGCAAATAAAACGACACGGACTTTCATATCCAGTTCCTGACACACTGCCCCCCACAGGTTAAACACACAAACTACAATTTGGGCTGAAGGCTGGCGTTAGACAAGCGAACAGTGTAGAAGTCAATCTAGCACCGCTACAAAACACAACATAAACGTCTATGACATTCAGAACGCGTTCGTTTATCCAAAAATTTAACCCCCTTGTGAACAAGGCCTTTAAGTCTTTTGGTGTCATTTAAAGATTGCGAGTGTACGGACATCTAGAGGAAGTTAATTTCATCTCTGGACTTGTCTCAAGGATGTTTTGCAGCAATGGAACATAAGGGAGAACAAAAACAAATACTGTATATCTCTGTATAACAACAATGAATTGCTGGCAAATAACTCTTGTGTATGAGGAAGAAGAATAAAGCAGCAGGGTGACGTAGTGGGTTTGGAAATTACTTGTTACTTCGTACAGTACATGCTGCATTGTAAAATCATTATGGCACTGATTAATTTACTGTAACAGCACATAGTGGTGTGTTTTGTTAACTGTAATGTCGACTTTAACACCATCACGCCTTGTCACTTTACAGCCGCGCCCTTTTTTTCCGGATAGTCAGCTTACAATCTTATTGTTTTTTTTATAGTCATACATAAAATAAAGAACAACTTTGTTTCTTAGCATCCTGGCCCTTCCTCCTGTAGGACACCAACACAAGCTTTTCAGTCCATTAAGCATGTGTCATCATCAACACACACACACACACACACACACACACACACACACACACACACACACACACACACACACACAGTGTAATCCTCTTAGGGCCAGCTCTGCTTATTAACAGACGGCCTGGAGGAGCTGCTGAGAAAGCACAAGCAGATGAACGCAGATAAACAACTCATCCACGCATCGCACCTGAGCCGGCAATCCAGCACCTCCTTATCCGCCCACGTGCTGACGCTTTTTTCCGTTCAGCTCTGTGAACTGCCTGATGGACCAGTCTGAGCACTTTTCACGCTTGGCTCAACCGCTGAAAATGTCAGCAAGTCAATCATTCAACTTTTGTTCAATGGATTCTTTTTTCTTTTATATAGATTTTCCTAAACAGTGATGTGTTTCGGGGCAGGCCCAGACCCGTCACTGCCGGGCGATCTGAACTCAGGGCTCATTGTCGTGGACACACTGTATAAAAGTAGTCGAGATGCTGAATCCATTACTGCTGGGAAATTATGACGTTCTACTGATTAACTATATGGAATTATAAAAATAAACTCTTTTATTATAAAAACCTCCTGCACCTTAACCTTGTAATGTCTTATACATAATGCTGTTTAAGATTTCTAAATACTTCCAAGAAAAAGAATTTAAGCAATAAATATCTTAAACAACACTTTCTGATTATTATTATTATCATTAATAGTAATAGTATTTAACTAAACACTAATATTTAACAAAGAAAGATGAATACATGTAATTATTTCTCTTCTTTTTCATCAACACTTTGTTTCAGCAATAAGAATTTTAAGTCTCTAAATACTGAGCAATTATAATTATTCATCACAAATATTGTATTAATTATTGATAGTTTTTCAAACAATAACAAACAATAATTCTTAGTATTATTGTTACAATAAAAAAATACATAGTAAATTATGTTTCAATAATATATATTTTTTAATATGTTTATAAAATTATTTATAATTTACACATGATGATAATTTTCACCATCTTTCTTCTCCTAGAAAAATCAGTAAGTTCTTGCAGACTTTCTTAAAAAAAGATTTTCTATCCCATGACATGATCCAAGGCTTGCCAACTCAAATTAATATTTAAAACTGAACACATTTAAATCATATTTCTGCTTTACATGCGTGTTTATTTAAATTTTTTTATTAAAGTTCTAAACACCTTGACACATGCGGTTTTTGGAAAATAATCAAACTCCCAGGTATAATAACCCCACAAGCACACGAAGCTTTATTCCTTTATCTTTCCTAATTACGATAATAATCGGAGAGAAAAACAAGATAAAGTCCCACAATGCACTGCGGCGAGTCAGCAGCGGCGAGTTTCTCACAGAGACTGCTCGAGAAAAGCATGATTAACATCAGCGTCAACAATAGCAAGTGCTTCGCAGTCGCCCTCAACTCGTACATCACCACACTCAGGGGTCAGGCAGGGGTCATATGGTGCGTCACCTGCTCCCCCTGCTGGACGCGGTGAGAAACTGGATACAGAATTCATCTCGGATGCTGCGTTCATGACCAAGTGGTAATTTTCCAACTTCAAGAGCCCGTCCCAGGTGTGATTCCATCAACTTATAAGTAGCTGATTATTATTTAAACAGCTTAATCTGAAGTCATGCTTTGATAATTTAAACATTTCCTTTGCTTTCTGCCAGGTTTCAAAATCAAACTGTTCTAACTAAACCACACTTTACTTCCAGTTCCTGTAGAAGGCTTATGTCGAGTGTGACGTAAAAGTGGAAAATTGTGAAAGTTGGAAGATTCCCAGGTATCATGTTAATAAACAAAAAGAGTCTGCTGGATTTCATTACACACACGTCATCTTCTGATGTTCGCCAGTTTGTCTTCTCGTCTCTTGCCCAAGATCGATCCTCATTTAAAAACCTCAAGATTTAACTTAAGGAAGTGAAACATTGTGCCAATATTCAGAGCGACCACACTATGTAGCCACTCATTATGAAGTTAGCGCAGTTTATCGAGTCCTAATTTTAGCTAATAGCTTCATAGACTTACTCAGAGTCTTTAATTTAAAAAAACTTTTAAAAACTTTCTCCACCAGACAGACTTATAGATTTTTTTTCTAGCCAACATTTACTAAGATCTAGCTAACATGAGGTCAACTACTGTTAGCTGCTACATTATGTCATTAAACGCTGCTCACAATTTACTCAGAGGTTTGCTACTGTTAGGCTAACTATTTAACTGTAGCCAGGTTTGCTAGCAAGTAGGGTAGATAAAAGAAAAGTTTCATTAAAGAAAAGCATTACATTAACTAGTACAATCTGTGACTAAAACCCGTAGCCAAATCCATTAGCAAGGTAGCATTATAGTGTTATATCGCTAGTTAAATGAAGTCACTAAATCTGTTAGAGAATCAGCGAAGAAATTGTAATTTATTATATTTAGTGATTTAACCAGGTAACTAAATTAGCAATTATGTTAAGCTGACTATTATATTGAACTAAAATCATGAGCTAGGAGCATAGCATCAGGCTAACTGTTACGCTGCATTATTTTACAGATAACAGCCACATTGGCTAGAAAGGCTAGTAATAAGGAAGGACTCTAGATAACATTAGAGTAAAAAATAAACCCCAAGAAAAGTAACTGATATAATCTATAAGCCACTTATTACTAACAAATTATTATTAGTATTATGACAACAATGCACAACTATATACTAGATTTACTAGTCCAGTTTGCTAACAAGTTGGTTACAGTTAAATTATTTAAAGAGATAGTTGGGCGATGTATATTGTAACCAATCATAAAGCAGAAAGCGTGAGTTCTTCCAAAAAAAAAGAAGAAGATGGGAAGTGCTGTATAACCAAATAATTAAACTAGCCTAACATACAATGGCTAGCAAATTTAAAATGATCCTAATCTAATTTACAACAAAATAAACAACAATAACGTACACTTTGTGTAAAAACAACCAATTCACAGACGTGATTTACTCACTCACTCATCGCCTGTACGGCTTTTTCCTGTATTCAGGGTCACGGGGACCTGGAGCCTATCCCAGGAGATTTAGGGCACGAGACGGGGTACAACCTGAACAGGGTGCCAATCCATCGCAGGGCACACACACATACACACACTATGGGCAATTTAGGAACGCCAATTAGCCTAATCTGCATGTCTTTGGACTGTGGGAGGAAACCGGAGTACCCGGAGGAAACCCACCAAGCACGGGGAGAACATGCAAACTCCATGCACACAGAGACGGGAATCGAGCCTGGCCGGGGAATCGAACCCAGACCCTGGAGGTGCAAGGCGACAGTGCTAACCACTACACCAACGCGCCGCCATGGCTAAATTACTTAATAAAAAAAAAAAAAAAAGGATGTCACTTTTTATTTGTCGTCTTAGCGGAGGCATAGCAAAGGAACTAAACTAGTAACAATCATGTTGACGTCAGACACGTAGCAAATAAACAAACTAATCTACTTAACACCTAAGCAAAATAGATTGTTGCGGTTTTGTTCAAAACTTCAAATTCATGCTACGTACAACCGCCACAACTGTAAATCATACGCAAAAATTATCTATACCTACATATCTATGGCAGGTTTGATTGTTTATAGAGTTCAGAGAAAAAAAAAATCCAACACTAACACTAGCATTAACTCTTGGCTAGCTCTGTGTCATTTTTCTTCACTGCAGTGATGTACCCCTTACAATAGCGGCACTTCGCCTAAACCTAGCCTGACCCTGGCGACCATTTTGTTGTCTCTGACCTGATGTGCAGCCAGGACAGCATAGGCGTGGTTCCTCCCCCGAAAACCCAGACGGTGAAGAAGACGATGAGGAGCGTGGTGGTGAACATCATCTGCCTGGCGTACGTCGCCGTGTCACGGATGGCCAGAGCAAACGCCATCGCTCCTCGTAGTCCTGCAACACACACACACACACACACATTACCAGATAGGGTTTTATTCTCAGTACTACGTTAATTTCCCCTTTTCTATACCCCAGGATGCCCTGCAGGCGCCCCATGTTCATAAGCAAGCTAGCTAACTTCAGATACGTTACTGTGCAACTTAAAGTAGCGAATAATTTTACAGGCAAGCTACCCGACATCAGGTGATGCTACGTCTCGACAAACTTTAAGCTAAAAATTATTATGTTAATAAAACCACATGCTAGCATGCTAAAGGCTGTTATCTTTGATTAACATAAATAAGGTGCCCTTGGGTGACCTATATAAATAAAATGCATTAATAATATTATTATTATTATTATTACAACCCCAAATCAGAAAAAAGTTTGGACAGTATGGAAAACGCAAAAAAAAAAAAAAAAGTCGTGATTTCTAAATTTACTTTGACTTGTATTTCATCGCAGACAATACAACAGCACATTATTTAATGTGTTCCTCATAATGTTTTCTTTTTTTCAAAATAAACAAGTATTCCTATTTTGGTTCTTGCAACACATTTCAAAAAAAGTTGGAGCAGTAAAGCATTTAACCACTTTGTAATATTGCCTTTCCTCTTCACAACACTTAAAAGACTTTTAGGGACTGAAGACACCAAGTGATGAAGTGTTTCAGGTGCAATTTTGTCCCATTCTTCCTGCAAACACATCTCAAGGTGGGCAACAGTACGGGGTCTTCGTTGTCGCATTTTGCGCTTCAAAATGCGCCACACATTCTCTATTGGAGACGGATCGGGACTGCAGGCCAGTCAAGAATCTGTATCCTCTTCCTCCGCAGCCAGGACTTTGTAGTGTGTGCAGAATGTGGTTTTGCATTGTCTTGTTGAAATATGCATGGGCGTCCCTGGAAAAGATGTCTTCTTGAAGGCAGCATATTGTGCTCCAAAATCTCTATGTACTTTTCAGCATTAATGAAGCATCACAGAAGTGCAAGTTACCTTTGCCAAGGGCACTGACCCAACCCTGTACCATGACAGACCCTGGCTTTTGGACTTGTTGCTGGTTGATCAGTCTGGATGATCCTTTTCTTATTTGGTCCGGAGCACACGTCCATTTCTCCAAAAAAAAAATACCTGAAATACTGATTTATCTGACCACGGTACACGTTTCCACTGTGTGATGGTCCATTACAGATGCCTCCAAGCCCAGAGAAGTCAACTGCGCTTCTGGACGCATAGGGCTTCCTTCTGGCACAGTATAATTTTGACTGGCATTTGTGGATGTAACTACGTATCGTGGTACTTGACAAAGGTTTTCCAAAGTAGAGTTCATGTGGTGATGTCGCTTATAGATGAATGACGATTATTCATGCAGAGATCACAGTTGTTTAGCTTAGGCTTGCACCCTTGTCTTTTGCGCACTGAAATTCCGCGAGATTCCTTGAATCTTACTTATAATTACGTTATGCACTATTGGAGGTGACATCGTTTTTAAACATTTCAATAATTTTGTCACTTATTTGTTGGCAAAAAATCCTCAGCCCATCTCTGCTCCTAAAGGACTAGACCTTTCTTGGATGCTGCTTTTGTACCAAATCATAATTACAATCACCTGTTGATATCTCCTGTTTGAAATCAAATCATTATTTAACCACTTTACCTGATTACTAGCCCTAAATTGCTCCTGTCCCAACCTTTCTTGGAATGTGTTGCAGGTCTGAATGACAGGAAAGGATGTATACTTACAAGCTGACCAGACAAAACATGAAACATTGTGTTCATATTGGCTGCAATGAAACACAAGTCAAAGTAAATTTAGCAATCACTACTTTCTTTTTTTAATTTACGTTTCCATTCTGTCCCAACTGTTTCTGATTTGGGGTTGTATTATTATTAAACCCAGAAGGTATGATTGCTAGCACGCTAGCCAGCTTTGTTCCCACTAGTAAAGTTGAAAACAAGCAGAAACACGCGGGACAGGAGAACCGGTAGAGAGGAGATCAAGTCAGGTTTTTCTGCCAGCTCTTTGATGATGAAAACGCAGGAGAGCCACGCTCCGTCTCTGAGCTCAGCTAGTCCATGACTCATCTCCCATTTTAGGTCATGCGGAGCTTCATGACCCACGGAGAGAAGATTTAAACAAGCTGACGCCTGCCAAGGGATCATAAAACACACACACACACACGCGTGCATAAGGCTGTGGCCGTTGTTCCCGGAAAGATAAGTCAATACCTGCAAACATCATCATGTGCTGGAAGTTGGCGCCGATTTTGTGTCTGCGTCCAAGGTTCAGCAGGAAGGATAGGGGGTAGATGTTCGAGGCCCGGCCGATAAAAATGGCCAACTGGTCATCAGGATGACATTAAGGATAAACACACTGTTCCAAACATGACCTTTCAGCTTTTTGAAGCAGCCGTGTGATAGTTAGCGACTTCCCCTGCCCGGAAACTGTTTATAAAGCAGTAATGTGTGTTTAATGGCGCACTCTGCTGCTTTTTATTTATTTATTCTTTAAAGCAGAAGTACATGATGATTAGCGCCCTCTGCTGTACGAGAGTTATTTTTAAAGCAGTAGTATGTGGTTTAGCATCCTCTATTGCATGAGAGAATTTTTTCTTCAACAAAATTTTAAACAGGGACATGAAGTAAACATGTAGTGTCTCAAACTCGAAGGTTCATAAGTCAGGGACTAGCTTGTGATGCCAAAAAGAGCAATTCAGTATAGAACCGATAGGGGTCTTTCAACATTCCTCCAGAAATGTATCCAAATTAGAGCATATTCAATACATACAATATATGAAAAAGAGACGCCTCTCCATTTATACAGTGGCGCAAAAAAGTATTTAGTCAGTATTTAATCCTACAATGTGATTTCCTGGATTTTATTTCCTCATTTTGTCTCTAATAGTTGAGGTATACCTGTGATGAAAATTACAGGCGTCTCTCATCTTTTTAAGCCGGAGAATTTGTATAATTGGTGGCTGACTAAATACTGTACCACTGTACATTCATCACAGCAAGGATCAACATCTGGGTAGAAGCAAGAGAGCTTACATTTTACCCTCCCAAGCAGTTTTAATTGTACTTGAAGTGATGTGACTCAAACCCATTAATAGTAAATAGTGAACATTAGACCTTTAGGCAGAGAAAATTATCTATAATATTTACATCAAGAGTCTTGGGAAAATTTGGTATTGAAGAGCTAATGAAGTGTCTAAAGAGGTGAGCTGTGAATATGTTCGACCTTTCAGACAGCTAGTGAAATGATGCCCTTACTGAACCATTCCTCAAACACTGAATCATGTGAAGAAGGTTAGAAATGATAGGACTGAAAAGAGAAAAGCCCAAAAACCCTTCCTGAACTGAGCCCATACTCTCAGGGTACGCCTAATCGCTGAATTATTGATTGATTTATGGGAATGAGGAGTGCAGATCCAAGAAGTGCAGAGACAGAGAGGTTTTAGACAGGGTTTATCTCCATTTCCACCCTGGCAGGCCGGTTAGGTTTGTTAGAAAAATATGACCAAAAGGGGACACATTGAATGTTTGCTGCCCAGTAGGAAAAATGAAATTTTTTTTAGATCTTTGAAGTAGGGACTTCAATCGTGGATCCTTAACTTTCCAAAGGCAAGATGATAGAAATAAATTAAATGCATCAAAGTAAGATTGGGGAATAAAAACAGGTACAGACTGAAAAAGATATTTTTTAAAAAATTAGGAAGAACGTTCATTTTAATGGCATCAACATATTCAGCCCACTAGGGAGATGGACGGTGTTGACTCTTCCCACAAGTCACTTTTTGTTTGGTTCCGCAACCTAATACTATTTTCTTTAAAAAGGTGTTTATGTTTTCTTGTAACTGTGATGCCAAGATAGTGAAAAATCTGTTTTGAAATGGAGGATGTACATCTGTTAGTGCTGTTGTTCATGCTGCACTAGAGCTGGTCAATAAAACAGTGGTATGTGGTGTTTGGCGCCCCCTGCTGTCTAGGTATTTTTTTAAGCACGATTGTGTGATACTTGAAGGGACTGATATTTAGTTCCCGCTGCTGCCACAAACGTTTCTTTAAAAAGTGGCGTGTGGTGGCCAAAGTTATTACTACTATTATTTTTATTGTTGGAGGATACAAATGCTCCCACGATGAAGATGGGGCTGAAGACGTGGTTCTGGAAGGTGAACAGAGCCAGACCCATGTATGAGAAGATAAAGTTTTCTGCCAGGAAGTGCAGGACCTCGAACAGCTGTAAGAAAACAGAGATATGAACATTAATAATAAATGTCATGGCTTTATAACTGTCTGAACAGTGTTCTCTGTCTCAGTCTGAACTCTGTGTAGTGTGAAGCCGAAGAGCATCAGTACACTTTAAGTCAACAGCAATATTTTCTTCTTAAAATAATTAGTTTAAACACGAGCTGTAATTATAAAATAATCTATTAGTCTTTACCCCACACATTACCAGCCTGTTTTAACTAAAATAAACTTTATAAATACACAAATTTGTAGCTGAAATTGAGTCACATTTCGAGTGGTAACTATTAAACAAATAAACAAACAGACATGAAAACATGAATGAGAAGCTCATAATACAAGGCAACAGAAATTCAACTTAACCCTGTCAATATTAATAATTTAATTCCTAATGAGTCAATTACAATCAACTTTCAGCTACTGATAATTTAAACATAGTCTGTATATGTTAATGTTCTTTTTACGTTAATCAGGCTCCTAGTTTGCTATTTCTCTCCATCTTTGTTTTCCCACCACGTTTTGACGTGTTGTTTTCTTGTGTGATGTACTCATAGCTCATTTTTAACTCCTTAGCATTTTAAACTGTGAAACTTTTCAGAGTTAAGACTTTCAGCCCCTGGGGGAATGGTGGGGGGTGAAAACTTCTGCACTCTGCTGTTTGGATTGTTTTACAGGCTGTCAAAGCTTTCGTTCCTGGAATTTATTGCATAAGAGCAAAAAAAAAAGAGAAAAAAAAAAGAACAGTGTAAACAGCTGAAGCCAGCTGTTCCAGATGTGCATGAGATTAAAATACAGACTCAACTTCACTTTCACTTCTTCTTTCCATTTCCATTTCTGTAGCGAATCCGACATCTGCATTAGCTTTCATAGTGGATTCATTGCTTAAAAATGTCATGTGACACACTGTACAAGCAAATAACAAAACTAAAACCAGCTCAACGCTGCCACCTGGCTGCTGTTACGATACTCATCCGCACCATGTTTTGCTTTGTATACGCCCCCACCCCCCACCGCCCACCCCAAGTCCTGCACATAGCTGAAAGAACTGTACTTTGATTAAGTCAATGAGCTGAACTTGGTATAAGTGGGCGGGGCTTGAAATAGCGCTTGCTGTTGATTGGTCAAACAAAACGGTCATGTGCATGTACGTTTCTGATTTTTTATTTATTTCGAATAGAAAAAAAATTTTGGCTGGTATTTATCTCTTTTCTCTTCCGTTTTGAAAGAGTAATTCGCGCTCAAACTTAAAAGTATTGGCACCCAATAATTAACTACTTCAATAAATCCTCACCATGTGGATGTCTCTAGAAGAAGTGGGAAATAAAGGAAGTTTCCTTCTTCATACCTGTTTGGTGCGTTTGGTCGACTCCTCGGACAGGTTGTTGTAGGTGTAGTGAGCCTGCGTGATCCCACAGAATAACACCGCGACAACACCTGCAGGACAAACGAGATGAGGAGCGTGAGTTTCCCCTCCTGGGTTTCTCCATCAAACACACACACGCGCACACACACACCCGCACGCACCTGTGAAGCCGCACGCCTCAGCCAACAGGAAGGTGCTCCAGGACATGAGGAAGAAGAGCGCGGTCTCCAGCAGGGGGAAGCAGTGCAGCTTGGTGAACTTGGTGACGTGAACACGCGGGTTAAAGCTTTAAAACGGTGCAAATTAAAAACCACTCATCACTGTGCTGAAACTGCCCTCACACGTACAACATGGGGCGGTGGTGAGATGGACAGGAGACACTTCACATGCACACTGATTATTTTCCTACAACAAGATAGAACTCTTGTTAATCTCCATCACCTGCAGATGTCACACTGAGCTCATCACACACGGAGACCTGCTGAGAGAGAGAGAGAGAGAGAGAGAGAGAGAGAGAGAGAGAGAGAGCTGCTGGAAGGATATGAGGGCGGTGACGACTCCCGTGACCGCACCCATGGCAAAAGATCCGCTGAAGATCCCCAGGAAAATCCCCACGGATTTAAAGAAAGCCGAGGCGTCGAATGTGTGCGTGTTCGCACCGCTGGGCTGGTAGGCCACGATAGAGCTAAAATAAACAACAACGACAACAACGTTAAGCAATAATATGAGTACATCACATTATAAACAAATAAATAAACAACAAATACAATAAAAAGCTAACTCGTCCAGGACCACAATGCATCCCTTTCCCAAATGACGTACACAACATTCAGGAAGAGGGAAAAAAACAACAACTAATTCTTACAAAAGCACTGAAATAGAAGAAAACTCATCAGAAAAACAGAATGAGGAGATTTCTGCCCATCTTCTGTAGAACATACTGTGTGTGTGTGTGTGTGTGTGTGTGTGTGTGTGTGTGTGTGTGTGTGTTAGAGAGAATATGTGTTTCTGCTGTGCAATCTGATCAGAAGTGATCCCTGACCATCTTCTCTCTGACCACACGTTGGCGCCAGAGGGCCACTTTTTTTTTTTTTTTGCAGGAAACCGACTCGACTCTCATCCTCGTGACTCTCCGAACAAACAGCAGCCATGTTTCCACACGGCACCGTGTTGTCTCGTAATTCCAGCATCGCATCGTTTTACTCACAACTGAACACTGAACAGAGTCCCTGGACAGGTGTGTGTGTGTGTGTGTGTGTGTGTGTGTGTGTGTGTGTGTGTGTGTGTGAAGAACGTACGATGAGAGGACGATGGCCACCGCATCGTTCATGACGCTCTCCCCGAACAGCAGGGCATAAAGATCCACGTCAGCATGGAGCTCGTTAAAGATAGCCAGCACTGTCACTACACACACACACACACACACACACACACACACACACACACACACTTTTAATCATGTATATGAAGCACAGGCTGTAGTACAACTAACTAACATCAGGGAAAGAAACACAATGGAGATAGAGAGACAAAAGCGAGACACAAATAAAGGAGACAGAAAGACAAAAGGGACAGATTAAAAAGAGACAAAAACTGAGACACAGCAAATAGGGAATTGGAGGAAGACAAAAGAGAAAAACAGACAGAGAGACAAAAAGGGAGACACAAATAAAGGAGACACAAAGAGACAAAACAGAGATACAAATGAAAGAGGGGGGGAAAAAAAGGGAGAGACACACAAACACAGAGGAATAGACACAATGAGAGACACCCAAATTAAGGAGCAGAGAAACACAAAAGAGGGACACAAATAAAGAGGACAAAGAGAGAGAGAGAGAGAGAGAGAAATAAAAGAGACAAATAAATAGAGGAATAATTTGTGACACAAATAACAGAAAGACAGCAGCAGTGAGGCAGTGAGAGAGACAGGGGCAGTAAAAGCGTCAGACAGGGGGCGATAGAGAGACAGTTACAGAGAGACAGAGGACATTACCGGGGTCGGTAGCTGAGATGATGGCACCGAAGAAGAGACAGTCTGTGTAGTAGAATTTATCAGTCAGCTGTCCGACAGCCTGCATCAGCTTCACCACACCGTACATCAGGTTCCTGACAAGCACACACACACACACACACACACACACACACACACACACACACACACACACACACACACACACACACACACACACACACACACACACACACACACACCATCACATCTGGTCAAAAAACACTCTGCAGCAAAAGAATAATTAATTTCCGTCCCTGCGTCTGGGAAGCTCTGTAGGCCGACTGCGTCCCGTGGAGGCCGGCGGTGATCACTGCTGTATCTAATATTAATTAATTTAGTCGTCACATATTAATAGCAACTAAGTGTAATATATTAGAAATAATTAAGTGCATTGTTAAAGATAAATAAATCGTATATTTTAATGAAACAGGAGCTTTCCTTTTACAATTTCAGCTTTTCTCATGGATCGTTTTTATCTCCAAGAATATGTTAATTCCCTGTTCTTTGAAACACGCGTGTATTGGATTTATTTTGCATGTTTTAAGTTCCAAAAGCATTTTATGTCTTTTAATTCATGCAAAACCCCAGAGGGTGAAGTCACAGGGTGGGACGAGCTGAAGGCATGTTTAACGCAGCAGTGGGTTTACCCGATGGCGAAGCAGGAGATGGCAGTGCCCAGGAAAGCGTAGGTGATGATGGAGCCCAGGTTTCTGAAGAAGTGTCTCTGCAGAAACACACACACACACACACACACACACACACACACACACACACACACACACACACACACACACACACACACACACATCAACTCGTCACTCATTTGCTTGATAAACCACGGTTTACAGACCAACACTGATGTGAGGAAACGGCTTTTTCCATAAACCTACAAGGCTTCTGTCAGAACCAGCAAAACAAGAGATTTTCACACATTTTGAAGTGTTTATTTACTGTAATTATTATAATTGTTATATTTTTGTATTTTCTTTGATATATTGATCTCTGTTACCACTGAATCTAGATCTGTGTCTGTCAGAACGAGATGCATTAATGAGAACACTAGTGCACTATTTATGAAGGCTATATCTTTAACACCAAGCATTTCTGCAAACTCTGTTGATCTTCTCCTTGATTCCTTTAACTCGAAAGTTAAGGATGTTAATGATGATATTGCTCCGGAAAAGGTCCAAAAGACAGACAGTCAGAAATCACCAGGGAGTAAATCACTAGCAGTTCAGAGTATGAAAAGACAATGTCGAAAAGCTGAACGTATGTGGCGAAAGACGAAACTTGAAATCCACTTTAGCGTCTATAAAGACAGCCTTCGGGCTTCCAATGTGGAACTAGAGACAGCTAGACAGACCTTCTACTCAATCATTAGAAACAGCAACATAAACAACACTCTCACTCTTTTTGCTACTGTTGAGAGACTGACAAACCCACCAAGTCAGATTCCCAAGTTATGTAGAGGTCAGAAAAAACACAACCTCAAAAAACAGTTACTATGTCTGTATTCAAGGAATTGATGGCAAAATCTTGGGAGAAACAGTACAGCACCTCAAATTATCAACCTACGACCTTGACACACTTCCCACATCGTTTCTCAATAATGTGTTTAACTGTTTAGAAGCAGATCTTTTACAAGTGGTGGACACCTCACTTCTCTCTGGGACTTTTCCGAACTCTCTGAAAACCGCAGTTGTAAAGCCACTCCTGAAAAAGAGCAATCTTGATAATACCATATTGAAAAACTACAGACCAATATCAAATCTTCCTTTTATAGGTAAGATTATTGAAAAGGTTGTTTTTCATCAGCTGAACAACCACTTAAACTCAAATGGATACCTGGACAGTTTTCAATCTGGTTTCCGAGCGCATCACAGTACAGAGACAGCGCTCATAAAGATAATAAATGACATTCGTTTAAATTCTGACTCCGGCAAAATATCAGTGCTGGTACTGCTAGACCTAAGTGCTGCGTTTGACACTGTCAATCATAACATAACATATTAATAGAAAGACTGGAAAACTGGGTCTGGTTTTCTGGGAAGGTACTCAAATGGTTCAGGTCATACTTAGAAGGGAGAGGTTATTATGTGGGTATAGGAGAGCACAAGTCTAAGTGGACGTCCATGACATGCGGAGTCCCACAAGGCTCAATTCTTGCACCGCTCCTGTTTAGCCTGTATATGCTCCCTCTAAGTCAGATAATGAGAAAGGCAATTTGGTTCTATCACAGCTATGCTGATGATACCCAGCTTTACCTATCTTTATCTCCAAATGATTATAGGCCCATAGACTCCCTCTGCCAATGCATTGATGAAATTAATAGTTGTATGTGCCAAGATTTTTTTCAGTTAAACAAGGCGAAAACTGAGGTCATTGCATTTGGAAACAAAAATGAAGCTCTGAACGTGAATGCTGTACCTTAACTCTAGGGGTCAGATAACTAAATAATCAAGTCAAGAATCTTGGGGTGATTCTGGAGACAGACCTTAGTTTCAGTAGTCATGTCAAAGCAGTAACTAAATCAGCTACTATCATCTTAAAAACATTGCAAGAACTAGATGTTTCCAGTCAAGACTTGGAGAAACTTGTCCATGCCGTTATCACCAGCAGGGTGGATTATTGTAATGGTCTCCTCACCGGCCTTCCCAAGAAGACCATTAGACAGCTGCAGCTCATCCAGAACGCTGCTGGCAGGATTCTGACTAGAACCAGAAAATCTGAGCACATCACACCAGTCCTCAGATCCTTACACTGGCTTCCTGTAACATTTAGGATAGATTTTAAAGTACTTTTACTTGTTTATAAATCACTTAATGGCCTAGGACCCAAATACATTACAGATATGCTGACTGAGTATAAACCTAACAGACCAATCAGATCGTTAGGATCGAGTCAGTTAGAAATACCAAGAGTTCACACAAACCAAGATGGCGCCGGTGAGGTCGCCTGCCGTCACGACTGCTCCGACCACCTTTTCTTTGTTTTTGTTCTTTAAGTTAGTTTTCAGTGTTTTAAAATCGGCAAAATCACCACCATTGAGTACATTAAGTATGATAGAGACACTCTTGTTTCTATTGGTATACAATGTACTCACAATTCGACGTTTTTAACTCCGGATCCGAGCTGGCCGAGTGAGATCCTGAGGGAGAACAATGGACGCGACGCGAAGCGGAGGCCTCGAGGGCGACGAGCTGGAGTGAGGAACCGGCTGAGAACCCGTGCACACCGCACACACCTCTGCCTAGTATCCTGCTCGCCAACGTCCAGTCACTGGAGAACAAACTCGATGACCTCAGGGCCAGGATAAAGTTCCAGAGAGACATTCGGGACTGCAATCTCCTCTGCTTCACCGAGACATGGCTGAACCCAGCGGTGCCAGACCACGCCATACAACCAGCCGAGTTCTTCTCGGTTCACCGCATGGACAGGACGCGGGACTCGGGGAAGTCAAGGGGAGGCGGCGTGTGCTTAATGGTGAACAACAGCTGGTGCAACAGCGCGAGCGTTGTTCCTCTTACACGCTCCTGCACACCAAACCTGGAACTACTGTCCATCATGTGTCGTCCATTTTATCTTCCACGGGAGTTCACATCAGTCATAATCAGTGCCGCTTACATTCCACCACAAGCAGACACTGACACTGCCTTATGCGAGCTGCATGAGGCGCTCACACAGCACCAGACACAACACCGGGACGCTGCGCTCATTGTGGCGGGGGATTTTAATAGTGCCAACCTCAAACGCACAGCGCCGAACTTTTACCAGCACATCACCTGCCCCACCAGGGGCGAAAGGACACTGGACCATTGTTATACTACGGTCAAAGACGGTTACAAGGCACAATCTCATCCAGCGTTTGGTAAATCCGACCACGCCGCCATCTTCCTCATGCCAAAATATAAACAAAGGCTGAAACAGGAAGTTCCGGTTCAGAGGGAGGTCGCACGCTGGACGGACCAATCGGTGGCCGCGTTACAGGACGCACTCGATGACGCAGACTGGGACATGTTCAGAAACAGCTCCGATGATGACATCAGCGTGTTTACGGAAGCGGTTGTGGGATTTATTGGGAAGCTAGTAGACGATACGGTGGAGAAAAAGACTATCAGAACGTTTCCCAACCAGAAGCCGTGGGTGGATAAAACCATCCACGACGCTCTGAGATCTCGCACAGCTGCCTACAACATGGGACTTGCGTCGGGGGACATGGAACCGTACAAGGCTGCGTCTTATAACGTCCGGAAGGCGGTGAAAGAGGCGAAGCAGCGCTACGGGAGAAAACTAGAGTCACAGCTTCAACAGAGTGACTCTAGGAGCCTGTGGCAGGGACTGAGAACAATAACGGATTATAAAGCACCAACATCCGGTATGACGAACGCGGACGCGACTCTGGCAGACGAGCTCAACACCTTCTATGCTCGCTTCGAGGCTGCAGCTAAAGACGCTAGCGATGCTAATGCTAACGGCGCTAATGCTAACGGCGCTAATGCTAGCGGCGCTAATGCTAGCGGCGCTAACGGCTGCAGACAGGAAGACACTGCCAGCACCGGGAACGCGCTCATCATCTCCAAGCACGACGTGAGGAGAGCCTTCAGGAGAGTGAACACCAGGAAAGCAGCAGGACCAGACGGCATCTCAGGTCGTATCCTCAGAGCCTGCGCAGACCAGCTAGCACCTGTGTTCACTGAGATATTCAACATCTCTCTATCTCAGTCGGTGATCCCCACATGCTTCAAAGAGTCCATCATTGTTCCTGTCCCGAAGAAACCACATCCTGCTTCCCTCAATGACTATTGCCCTGTAGCCCTCACCTCAGTAGTGATGAAGTGCTTTGAACGCCTTATCAGAGACTTCATCATTTCTTCACTACCCGACACACTGGACCCACTACAGTTTGCATACCGTCAGAACCGCTCCACAGACGATGCAATCTCTCATCTCCTCCACACATCACTCACTCACCTGGACACTAGGAAAGGGAATTATGTTAAAATGCTCTTCATCGACTACAGCACTGCTTTTAATACCATAATTCCCTCCACACTCACCACCAAGCTGGAGCACCTGGGACTCAGCTCATCTATATGTCAGTGGATCTCCAATTTTCTGACTGGCAGACCACAGGCAGTAAGGATGGGCGGACATGTCTCAGCTACACTCACTCTCAGCACTGGAGCCCCCCAGGGTTGTGTTCTGAGCCCCCTGCTGTACTCTTTGTACACCCACGACTGCGTGGCCACTACCAACTCCACCTCCATCATCAAGTTTGCTGACGACACCGTCGTGGTCGGACTGATCACCAACAATGATGAGTCGGACTACCTAGAGGAGATTGGAAATCTGGAGAACTGGTGCCAGAGGAACAATCTCCTCCTGAACGTCAGTAAGACAAAGGAGCTGATAGTGGACTTTAGTACAAAGCAGGAGAGGAACTACCAGACCCCCGTCATCAACAGGAGCCCAGTGGAGAGAGTGGACAACTTCAGATACCTCGGTGTTCACATCACACAGGACCTGTCATGGTCCTGTCACATCAACACCGTGGTGAAAAAAGCCCGGCAGCGTCTCTACCACCTCAGACGCTTGAGAGACTTTAGACTGCCCTCCAAGGTGCTCAGGAACTTCTACTCCTGCACCATAGAGAGCATCCTGACGGGAAACATCACGACCTGGTTCGGGAACAGCACCATGCAGGACAGACGAGCTCTACAGAGGGTGGTGCGATCAGCCGAGCGCATCATCCGCACTGAGCTCCCTGACCTGCACTCCATCTACAGCAAGCGGTGCTGGACTAAGGCCAGGAAGATCATGAAGGACCTCAGTCACCCCAGTAATGGACTGTTCTCTTTGTTGCGGTCTGGGAAGCGATTCCGCTCCCTAAAGGCCAACACAGAGAGACTGAGGAGGAGCTTCTTCCCGCAGGCGATAAGGTCTCTCAATCACACCTCCACACAGGACTAATAACATCTTTTAAGCTCACAACACTGACTGGACAATCATGGACACATTCATACACACTTGCACTAAATATTTATACATCTGGACAATTGCACGTCACCTTTCATGCATATTTGCACAACCAATGACACTTTAATTCTATATACATATATATTCTATCTACCCTATATTTCTATATTTTGCAATATTTTATTATGCCCTTATTGTATAGTTAATTTTACTAGTTAAAATTATTTCTTTAGTATTTCCTTTTTATTGATTATTTATTTTACGTACAAGCTTTTATTTTCTTTTTAAGGTCACTGGTGGTCGTATAAGCAGTTCACTGCATATTATACTGTGTATGACTGTGTATGTGACTAATAAAATTTGAATTTGACGAGGGGAGTTGCTTTTAGCCATTATGCTGCCCGCAGGTAGATCAGATGTGATAAAACATTAGTCACATCTAAATCTAGACTTAAAACTCATCTGTTTAGCTGTGCGTTTATTGAATGAGCACTTTTTTAAAATCAAATTTAAATAATTTAAGTCTTAGTGCTATTAGTGCTATTATTTTCTGCTCATGATTATTATTCTTTTTTCTCTCTCTTTTATGTAAAGCAATTATTACAATTATTGTAATTGTACTGAATTACAATTGTGTACGAAATGTGCTATACAAATAATTATTACACACCATTATTATTATTATTATTATTATTTTACACAGACATAAAACATAACTCTCACCACACCTTTTTTTAGGTCTTGAAGAAAAAAAAAAGAAACAAAACAAATACATAATTTTAACAATGTATGAATTTATATTTATTAAAAAAATATTTACAGTTTACTTCTTACTAATAGCTTACCAATAATTTAATATATTTTTTTTTGTAAAATACAAATTTATATTCTTAAAAAAATACTTCTTATTTATATTTCATTACAAAAAGAGGAAAAATAAATATAACAGATACAAATTCCCTTTAAAAATAATTTTTTTTTATTTAAATTATTGAGTTTAAAAAACAGTTCTAAAAAGAAAAGGAACAGTTGCTAAATAAAAATAAAACATATCTGCCTCAGTAGAGTTTTAAAATCCAAAACTATAAAAGAACATAAAATTTGTATTGTATTTATTTATTTGTATTATTTTCGTTTTTCTAATTCAGTATATTGTGAAAAAATTAACAAAAGAAAACATTTATATTTTTCTATTGATACTAAAGTCTCTGAGATGTCTCTCTTTTCTACTAATTATTTTTTTTAGTTATTACCATTTTGTATTATATTAAATTTTGTTTAAAATGATTTATCCAAATTAGTAAAATATAGTAACATCTCTACTAACAGTCATATAACATTATCCAATAAATATATGTTTTCTGCTTTTGCTCCAGCACATGTTCACAAATACACAGGCTGGATATTTTTATAAATGTAAAAGTGCAATAAAAATAAGTGCTGCATAAAACCCCCAATACCCCCCCCCCCCCGCCCACACACACACAGCTCAGCACTAGTGCTGCAGAAACTCCAGAGAATCTTACAAAGGAAACCCCCAAACTCACCAAGTCCACACACACACACACACACACACACACACACACACACACACACACACACACAGAGAGAGAGAGAGAGAGAGAGAATAACTCCACACAGGGACTCACGACTTCCTCTCCATCAGAAACGCCTAAACATCTGATCTTAACTCAACCTCCCACTTCAGAGTCAGTCAACGCCCCCCCCCCCACAGTCAACCCCCCCTCAGTCAACCCCCTCCCCCCCCCCCAGAGGTCAGGACATAACTCTCGCCTCTCACTCTGGTGCCCTTCGTCCTTCACAGTCGACTGAAAAGCACGCGCTCTCTTCCTCCCTCTCTGCTTATTCAGCGGTTCAAAGGGAAGTTCTGCAGCTTACTTCAGCAACCAGTGGAGCAAACAGACCGGGAGCGACCGGGTCCGAGCTCAGCTACAGAGAAAGTCATGACTCAGATAATAAATTTAAATAAATTTAATAATAATAATAAAGAAAGATACAAGGGGGTCAAAGTAAAAGTTCTCTCAGATAGCGCCCCCTGTAGCCAGTTCTAGCAAAGAGAAACTGCATCATGTTAACAACTTAAATGTACACATAGTATAGCAATATTAATGAATTATTATTATTTTTTATTATTATTAAATATTACATTAAATTTTTATTTCTGGACTCAGTAAGGTGATACTACCACTGATTAGAATTCTGACCCTTTTCAATGACCTTGTACTGAATATTGGGGATTAATTAAAATTCCTATCAATTATGGCTGTTTAAAGAATTTAGGTCCTGAGAATTTCTTGACATGCAGCAGGCTATATTGTCTACAATTTCTTTTACATTTTATGCAAATGTTTAAAAAATAAATAATACTAAGTGGGTGGAGCTAGGGCTGGGCGATGTGGCAAAAAAGTAATCTCGATAATTTTTGGCCCATATTGAACGATAACGACTATTTCGATATAAGCTGTTAATGCTGCCAGCTTTAAAAGAGAATCCCAACAATGACTGAAGTCACAAAAATTAAAGGGTTCATTAAATTACATTTTAAAGTATAGTTTATTAATAAAAACAGATGACAGATTCGGCCTTAAAAATTATGATACTATAGGCACATGCTCAGGATCTTTACAAGGCAGAGATTTTTAATTAAAACAAATACTTGTTTGTGATGATATAAAGTATCTTGTGATGATAAATTACAATGTTTTGAGATTTTTAAACAATAATGAGAAACAACATTTAGACCACACACACACTAGGGCTGTCTTT
Source organism: Channallabes apus (assembly GCA_030522415.1). Taxonomy (NCBI): domain Eukaryota; kingdom Metazoa; phylum Chordata; class Actinopteri; order Siluriformes; family Clariidae; genus Channallabes; species Channallabes apus. The sequence goes on from CM060112.1 coordinate 3,359,299, forward strand.
ATCCCACAATTCAGAGTTAAATGAAGGCTATTTCACACGGCCCCAATAAACTGACATAATGGCTTAAACATGCAATGACAACAAAAATGGAATGAATTATGCAGCTATCAATCTGGACCAGGACAATTTCACTTTTACTATATAGTTGGGTACCTGCTAGGTGTTGTATAGTTCATATTTGCTTGGCCAGAATGGTTTAAGCCACCAAAATAACGTTTTATTGATAAACTGCGCAGCTTTGGCCAGCGTGAACACTCCCGTTAGTAACGAGGCGAATAAGGAGCTAAACTTCAGCCGCGGAATGAGACGCTGCACAATAAGGAGCCAAACGAATCGGAAGCTGCGAATAAGGAGCTAAACGTCAGCCTCGTGTGTTTAGGGGCATCATATCTTTTGCTAGAAAGTTAGAAACAGCCCTGGTTATATCCTTGCTCCTTTTGGACACCTTTCATAAAGTGTAATGGCCACGAAAGACGACACGATGGATATCTGCTTTGGTGCAGCCCCACTGCTAGCGCTGCTAGTTGACGGAGTAGCATCGGGCCGCATGTTCATGCTCTATGTGTGGTCGTGTGGGTGATGCGTTCATATAACTGAGTTCGTGCTACCTTTTTTGTCGACAATTTCAACATCTTTGGATAATAACTCGAGGTTAGATTCACTTTCGTCGCTGCTTCCACTTGTCGTCCTGGTGTCAAGTTTGCTTCGCAAAGTGCAGTAGGAAATTAACGTTGACCTGCACGGCACGCGCAAGCTGCACGCTGATTGGTTGTTGTCGTATTGTTCTGCTGTGTGATTGGCTCTTAGATTAATCCATATCGAGCAAAAAATGTCTAGAGCTTTTCATCGGTTTTAAAATCTAATAAATTGCGATTCTATGTGATATCGATATACCCTAGGTGGAGGTTCAGATTTTTGATTGGAGCGGCACCAATCAGACTTCTGCTCTGGTCTGCAGGATTTGGTTTTAAGGCAGATACACATAAAACTCCAGCATTAATAATAATAACATTTGCTGAATAATCGTGCAAAGTTTCCAAAAAAAATTCTAATATCTAATTTTAGAAGGTTAAACTAACCCTGTATGATACTATTGTAAACAAAGTAAAGCATGATGACATGTTCATGAGTGAAAGGATTTAAAAGTAAATTCTCCTGATGTGTATTTTTGCTGGTGATTGTGTAAATATTATAAACACCTCAGACGTTTGTGTTCTGACAGACACACACAGCACTAGAAACTGAAGAAAAGGAAGTGAGAGGACTGAGCTTCCTGTATATTACTGCCTGAAACAAGCCACCAAACAGCACCTCGTAACCAAACACATGCGACACGTCTGACTGCGTCAAAACGTAAACTGCGAAAGCGTCGACCGCGATTTACAAACAAACTTGATCTCCTGGCCGGGCGCTCGGACACTCACCTTCTTCAGGCTGTATCCTGCGTGGAATATGATAGGAGGAAGCAGGATGTTGAAGAACACCTCAGGGTCAAAGGTCACCTGTGACAACAAATAAGATATACTGTAGATACATGTTGCACCCATGTAACATGATAATGCTGTCCAAACTTTTTCTGATTGTGTACAGGATAATACCGAAATCCAGAAGCTCATAAAGATTTGTGTTAGCCTGGAGTGCTGTATGCTATTTATTATTATTATTATTAATATTAGATTATGATAATGAACACTTTTAGCCAGTGAAACATGCAGGCTAGCTCACAAACAAAGAAAACCGAGGAGATTTAAAATGACTGGAACTGGGTCGAAGAACCCTTTAACGCATTAATCACATCTGTGTGAACCGTCAACTCTGTAGAAGAAATGTGATTGGGCCTGGGGTGGCTCAGTGGTTAAGGCATTGGACTGTTGGGCCCTTGAGCAAGGCCCTTAACCCTCAACTGCTCAGATGTGTAATGAGATAAAAATGTAAGTCGCTCTGGATAAGAGCGTCTGCCAAATGCCTAAATGTAAATACCTAAATGTAAAAAAAAAAAAAATCTGAACTTTCATTAACAGTAAAAGTAAAGCAAACCCCCCCTCCCCCCCCCCCCAGGACTCAGAGTGTGAAAGAGCTTGAGGAATCAATTTCACTAAATCTCCCCCTGCACAAGACGACATAAAACTAGCAACAGATGGTTCCATCACGCTCCCAGATCTCCTCTTACACACACCTGAAGGGTTTGACCAGATCTCATAACTAATGTAATTCTGATTCTCCTCTCTTTAAAAGAAGAGCTTAGAAAGAAGCAGACTAGTCTCACAATCTCACCCGTGATTGTGTGAGAGAAGAATCTAAATTAATCAAATGAGATTTGAGAAAACCTTCAGATCTTTTTGAGACGTGTTTAATCTTCTGCTTCGTTTCAGGACACACGACCCTGAAACTAGACATGGTTCATTTTTTCTAAAATGTTTATATATATATATATGCTATGATGCAAAAAAAATATAATTTTTATTATTATGAAGAAAAAAAAACATGGGTTATCATTTTACATAAATGTAAATCTTAAGTCCATGTAAATCCCAATCAGTTCTAGTAGTTGAGGATAAATTTGAAAAATATGAATGATTTAGGACGTTGGCTTAAAGAGCTCACAAACTCATTCTTTATTTTTTTTTAATGTATGATAATTTTAAAGACAATGTTTAAACTAAAATGAATTAATTATTTAGTTTTAGAATTTATTTAGTTATTTAGTTATTAATAGTTAAAACTAATTCTACAACTAGACAAATTCCTCAATTTTCCTTTATACAGTAAGTCTTACAAATAAAACAATAATGATAGATAGAAAAAAACCTGGAAGTCTTTTTAACACGCAAATATTCCTGAAGGCATAACTGGTCACATGACCAGGGCTCCTTGTAATAAATGAGAAAGACGGCCATCATGTGATTTTTTTTTTATTAATTAATTAATTAATTATTTTATTTATTTATTTTACACGCCACATAAATTTCCTGAAACTAAAAGCGAATAACTCCTGCATGGACACATTTCATGGACATTTACAACAAAAACGTAACTTTTACATTAGGGGATTACGGGACTCTCCGGGGACGACCCGATACGATATAATCACGATTTAATCAATTCTTTTTTTTTTTTTTAGATTTTGTTAAATTCTAAATATATTTAGCAACAAATTCACTCCGTCCACACGGGACACTGCGCTGTGTGAACAGTAGGAACACCTGTAGGACTATAGAGGAACTGCAAGATTTTACCTCATACATGACATGAGTCATTTTTTTCTGTTCTATGTTTGTGACTAGTGATGGGAAACTGGTCACTAGTACTATAAACTGGTTACCGTTTAATAAGCAGTTTAGCCGCACAGTGCAATTATGTTCCTTAAATGAACAAATGAATAAAACATCATCCCCACGATCGTTCACCATCACTACACCAAGTGTGTCTCATACACACGTACATCAAAAACAAACAGATTACTCCATTACTCCACGAGATTTTTCCATCACTGGTGGTTTACTTTTTCAGAAGTAATTCTCCAGGAGCGCAAGGAAAAAAGTGAAAGAAAGAAATTAATTAAAAAGAAATTTATAAAGCAAGATAGTGTGTTTTAGGATTTTTTTTACGATTAAAAATCGATTGCCATCTGATCAATAATCGATCACTGAAAAAGCACAGGAAATCAACCGATCACTGACTCCTACTCAATAACTTTAATCTCATACCTTTACGCCACGTGTAATTATATCTTGTATCTTTAATTGAAGAGGAAATGGAAATTAAAGGAAAGGACATTAATTCTGGGGCCTAATTCTCTAAACATATATTCTAAATCCACAGACTTTTGAGCGAAGGTCCAGGTCCGTGTTTAGACGTTTATGTGAAGTGGTAATGTTGCGCTTCGTAGCTGTGGCTTTTTGGTTTTGGACTCCACCTTTTTACAATTTCTTTATTTTAATACTTTCTTACTTTCCGAAGCATGTCGTTCTGCTCCACGTTGTGGATCTCCCGGGAGTTGATCTCTCCCTTCAGCGTGTACTCGAAGAACTTGCCGCTGATGTTGAGCAGCAGCGTGCTGACCGGCCCCTCCTTCAGGGAGCAGCTGGGCGGAGTCTGGTGGTGGTAACTGGCCGAGGGGATTCCGTAGCGCAGGATCACACCCACCAGTAAACCTGAGCACAAAGAGAGAACCTGTTCAAACATCCGTCTCTCTGAGGAAGAGCCAGAAATGTCCTTAATTATTCATTAAAGTGTTCATTGAATTTCTATTAACGTGCTACCCCAAGGCTTCAACTTAATGCGCCGTAATTGTTTTTTATGGTAAGGGTAAAGTTTTTGTTAAAGTAATAAGACATTTATTTAGGACATCCTTGAATAAGAATTTTAGCAATGCAAAATATCTCCAGAATTTTTTTTTATTGCTTATTATATTTATAGTTATTACAATGCCGTATTATAGAAATAATAGAGGTGGCAAGTAACTAAGCACAAATCCTTTGTTAATCATTTATTTATTTTTTGTGTGTATCTGTACTTTCTGTATGTGATACTTTTTACCTCTACTCACTACGTTTTGATGAACAACCTGTACTTTTACTTCCTACATTTTAAACAGAGACTTGTTAGTGTACAGAGGATGATCACACAAAAGCACATTGATGATCAAATCCAAACATTAGCGTTTACGCCGTCACTCACACACACACACACACACACACACACACACACACAGTGACTTAATCGATACCTCGTGTGGGAAAAGGACAGGAACAAAACAATTCCACAGATCCTAGTTAAGAGAAACGCCAGCAGGTGCCGAGCTCCTTTTTCAAGGGTCTCGAACGGGGCGAGCTCGTTAAGGTCGGATTAGAAGTGATCTAGCTGACTCGCTAACATACTGAGCAGAAGATTTGTGAACTCAGCTTTGTTTTTAGTTTCACAGCAATAACAAGGTCATTTTTTTTCCTGTTATATTGAATTTTAATTCTAATTGTGTAGACTACTTGTATTATAGTAGTAATGTTAGCAACCAGTTAGTTTAACTACTGAAGTAATAATGATAGGCGCTAACAATGCTAATCGCCACACGTTTAATTATTGTCAAGTCTTTAATTAATAAGTTAATAATCTCTCAGCTCCCCATTTTTCACCTGCCTTTACCTTTTTCAAAATTATTCAGTGAATTATTTTAATCTGAAACACAACAGCTCCTTAAAATAAAACTAGAAGCACGGCAGAGCGGCTACTCGCACCGCTGTAGTGCGTCTCTTCCTTATCCATAAAACTCACTAATGCTGAAAGTTGTGCCAACATTTATCTGCAATGTCCTTTATCTTATAGAATCTTACACAGTGACCCTCCCCTCTGTCCAGCTTTTTTTTTTTAAACAAGGCTTCAGGAACTTGTTAAGCACAGAAAATACCCTGACATACTGCTTGACTTGGTTGGACAGATATCCTGAAAACCATCAGTTTCTCTGTAGAGCATTTGTACTTTTTTATACTTGGCATTCTAGAGCATGTAACTACTACTTTAAAAAAACATTAATAATAATAATTCTACCTGAGTATTGAGTTTCTGTATTTCTGCTGACGGTACATGAGGCCGCGGTGGCTCAGTGTGTCAAGGCTATGAGTTACTGATCGGGAAGTAGGCGGTTCGAATCCCAGCTCCATCAGGTTGCCTCTGTTGGGCCCTTAACCCTGTCTGCTCCAGGGCGCTGTATAACGGCCGAGCCCGCGCTCTGAACCCCGGCCCACTCACAAAGCCGGGATTTACGAGGAGCAGAGAATTTCACTGTGACGTGACGTACAGTATATATATGTGACGAATAAAGGCTGAACAGAACGTACACAGAATTCCAGATCACAAGATCATAAGCAGTGAATTTCAATCAATTACAATCTTTTTTAATTTATTAAAGACTTAATGCTGTGGATCATCTGAGAGATTTTAGACTTAATGCCTGGTCTTACTTCCCTTCAAGCTTCTGACCAAATCAGATCCATGATCACCACCCTTTAAGATTTTAATGTGCTTTTTGTGTTATTAAAACTAGACAAGTGATTACAGTGGAACTTTGGACTGAGAGTACCTTTGGTCTGCGAGTGTTTCACAAGATGAGCAAAAACTTTAAATAAAGTTTAACTCTGTAAACGAGCGAGGTCTTGAAATACGAGCAGGATTGTGGGTAATCATCTCCCATGCTCAGTCTCAGTGCGTGTGCGTCACACGTTTAGTCAACATCTGCGAGCACGTGTAATGTTTACTACAACACTGTGACCACGTGTACGTGTCTGTCTGTTTAATTGGACACAACTCCACAAAACAAACAAAAAGAATGAACAAACAAATTAAATCTAAAACTTGTTAAAGCTGTTTTTGGTTACAGGTATATCGATGTATATCAATATTATTTATACAGCATGTTTAGCAATACTCATGATCACAAAGATACACAGAATCAAACTCTTCATCTGCACAGATCTAAAAATACACACACACACACACACACACACACACACACACACACCACAGTATTAAAAGCGAAATGTATCCATTTTTTTAATGAATCAGGATCATATTTTTTTTTATTGAGAAAATCTGCATCGCTACAGAAAACATCACGGCGTTGTCATTCTGCTTCGTTCTTTCACAGGGTTCACTTCACAATATATGAAACTTTAATTTTAATAAGGATGTTCTGGGTAACACACACTCTCTCTCTCTCTCACACACACACGTCTCACTAAAGGAAGTTAATGGTGCACGTGGTGTGTGTGCTGTGAGGTCACAGGTGTAGATCAGCATGGGGTGCCATTAATAATGGGGTTAGTCCCAGGAACACACTCCAAGCCAACAGCACTGACCTTGAAAATACACACAAACAGACTCACACACACACACACACACACACATGCACACACTGTAGCCAGAATGCAGCTAATACAGCTTAACACTGCAGGAGGAACGCCGGATGCAGAAAGACAACTGAACAGGCCAAACACACACACACACACACACACACACACACACCACAGTATTAAAAGCGAAATGTATCCATTTTTTTAATGAATCAGGATCATATTTTTTTTTATTGAGAAAATCTGCATCGCTACAGAAAACATCACGGCGTTGTCATGTTGCTGATATCTGTAACATGATCAACTGCGTGACTAAGTTTTTCTGATATAGCACATTAAAAACAAAGGAAAACTTAAAAAAATAAATAAATAAAGAATACAGAAAACAAAAGAAAGCCTGGAAGAGAGAGTCACAGTATCATGAAAGAGTCACCTAAAAGCTGCAGGGCTGCATTAAACAGGGTGAAACTAAACACCGCCACACTGAACGCCAGAGTCAGACTACTGTACATGCCCTACAGTCGCATTCAACATCACAGGGTCGCATTAAATGCCGGAGAACTACAGAGTAACATTAAAAGTCACAGACATCCATAAAAACACAGTTGCATGAAAAATAGTTGCATGAGACATCACAGAGTTGCAGTACTGTATATTCAGAGTAAATGCCACGGAGGAGAAAAGGATCGCTTTAAACGGTATAGTATCACATTACAACCAGCGGGACAAGAAACAGATTCTAATTAAATGGCACCAAAAAATTTAAAACCATAGTGCCAGACCAAACACCACAGTCACTTTAAATACCAGAGTCAGACTGAGCGCCACAGAGTCAGACTGAGCGCCAGAGTTTCATTAAAGGCCCCAGAATCAGCCTAAACACCCCAGAAGGCCGCAGTGAGGCCACCGAGAGTCAGACGCCACTGGCGCATCAAAAGACAGAAGTGCATGAAAAATGACAGAGTTGCATAATGCTCAGAATCAGACTAAATGACCCAAAAACAAACAGGACAAAATGCTACAGAAGGACATTACATGCCTCAGGGTCACATTAAAGACGCAGGGTGAGACTAAGCGCTACAGAGTTGCATTAAATATCATAGAATCAAACTAAGTGCCCCCGAGTCTCAAAGCCAGAGTCAACGTAAAAGTCACAGAGTGGAATTAAAATCCAGAGCTGCATTATATTTAGAGTCAGACTAAATGCCCCAGAACCATCAAACACCACGGGGTCGAAGTGAACATTCAGATTAAATGTTACCAACAACTCAACACCACAGAGCGAGACGAAACACCACAGAGCGAGACGAAACACCACACAGGTGTCTGATTCAAATTAAATTTCACCAACAAACTCAATACCATAGTACCAGTCTAAAAACCACAGTCACCTTAAATGTCAGAGTCAGACAGAGCACAACAGATTCAGACTAAACACCACACAAATTATTAAACTGATTCAGATTAATTGCCACCAACAAACTCAACACCAAATGTGTCATACTAAACACCAGAGATTCGCATTAAGCACCACAAACACACTTTACATAAAATCACACAGATCGACTCTACAGAGGCTAGAAGCTAGAATAAAGACCACAGCACTGGAAATGTTTACAGTAGAGAGAATTATGAAACAAAACTTACAAAGAAGAAAGAAAGCTGCTGCGGTATAAGAGGAATAAACCACTTCATGATCCGCTGCTCAAGAAAAATAATCATTACACCAGTATTTTATTTTTACTTATTATTTCACAATAAAAAAAAACAAACGTGTTTTAAACACTGCTCTTTTTTTTTGTTGTTCCTTGGATGGTAAACATACACATCATTCACATTGTGTGTCACATAAATATATGTGACGTCATTAATACTAATGAGGAAACCAAAAAATAAAAAATAAAACAGGAGCCCGTGAACACAGCATCAATATTAAACCACACCGAGTGAAGACTGAATTATTTCTAACACCATGAGAAATCTAGAACTGTAGAAGTGTTATAGTTTTATATATATATATATAAAAAATAGTAAAACAACTGAAATGAATTTAAACGCTGAAATGAACGGATTGCGCGTGAACACTTTATGCAGCGTTCAATGTACTGGAACATTGTAAAATTAATTAGCAATCTGATTACCGAATCTTGAAAACGGATCTTGCTTTGATGATAAATGCTTTGATATTTCAAAAAATAAGGAACATGATTTGTGCTTATTTATCAGTCTAACCTGGTGTTTATTCGAGGCTGATGAAGAGCTGGTGTTTGGATTAGCAGGAGCTAGCACGCAGGCTAATCAGCGTCATTCACATCACACCGATCAGGCTGCCTGTGTTTGTTTGTTTGTTTGTTTGCTTATTTTTGTTTACTGCTTGATTTCTTACCGTAAATCATAGCCAGGCCGGTTTCGTGCAGAAAACGCACTCGTCTGTGTTTGAACAGCCATATAGTCAGAATGGTGAGCGTCAGCAGTAAGATAAACGTGAGTAAATTAACGCTGTCCTGGCGGTGACTCTCCTCCGCCTCCTTCTCCGTGGCGAGCTCCTCCATCCCCGAGTCCTCAGCGCGCAGCCGAACCGCCTGAACTAACACCAACCCCGGCACAGCGCTCCACCACGACCGGCCTACCTCCATCACGCGTGATGCCAGAGCTCCGTGACCACCGGTACTGCTGCTGCTGCTGCAAGGAACGAGTCTGGAGCTGGGAGTCGACTCTGAAGTGATTCATTGGTCGATAGTGAATCGATTCGGAAGCTTCGGAGTCGACCCCATACACTAGCTGTGTTTAAAAGATATTCGATTAGTGTTCATGTTAGGGGATGTGAACCGATAAATTAATATATTTATACCATAAACAGATGAATGGATGGAAGGTGTATGGTTTTTATATTGTTTAATTAATTTATAACAAATATCTCAGTATAATGAATCGACACTGAATCGATTCTAAAATGTAAAATATTTGAATCTTTGATTCAATGCATTAGGGCATTAGGGCTCAGAATCGGCTCAGAATCTTTAAATCATGTTCCATACGATAAAACTTCAAATTTGCCTGAAGAGTGTTTATGACACATTGTACGTTACAGTTTGCAGTAGACATTGGACAAATCAAATGTAAATTCCAGTGAACAGAATCGGGTCCATAAAGATTCAACTCATTGATTAAACTGCTGGAGATTAAGATTCGGTTCAGAAGGAATCGATTCTTCAGTGACAGAGGTCGGGAGATGTGGATCGACTCCAAAGACATTCGGCAAATTAATTTCACGTGTTTAATTAAATTAAATGTATTAATTAAATTTATATTTATTATTTTACATTCCATTTAAATAAATTAAACTGTAAAGCTTTTCGTTTATTTAATTTAATAACGTATGTCAGTTTATGGAATCGACTCTGTAACGATTCTAAAATGTAAACGATTCGATTCTTTGATTTGATGCCTTATGAGATACGCCGTGTATAGAACTGACCCAGAGTCGATTCCGAAGAGATTCAACTCATTAATTAAACTGGCTTGCAGTCGAACCGCTGTCAATGACACAAAGTGTTTTCGCGCCCCCCTGTGGACACTTCGTGCATTACCTGCGTTCCAATGAGGTTAGATCTGTAAAAAAAAAAAAAAATATATATATATATATATATATATATATATATTCTTGCCTTAATTTTATTGTGACAAGTTTCTTTATAAATTTCTGTCATTATCAATGATATTAGTAATATTGTATTGATTATAGAAACATTATTGTTATCTAGAAATGTAGCATACAGCTGGAACTAGGGGAACAGTGTAACAAATGATCACATGATTAGGATTGATTGATTAATTTAAAGTATGATGAAGCAAATGATGAAAATGAATCAAGACAACCATCATAAATCAATTATAAATGTATTATTAATAATTATAAGTGACCGTAAACAACGAAAGCAAACTAAGATCCAGCCAAACAACTTGTTTATATATATTTTTCATAAAAAAATATGCATAGTATTCAGGTTTTAAACAGAACAACCAAAGCCAAAGATCTATTATGTATTAATTTAATATAGTGATGTTAAATAATTTGACATTATATTATGATGTTTATAAATGGGCGGCACGGTGGTGTAGTGGTTAGCACTGTCGTCTTGCACCTCCAGGGTCCGGGTTCGATTCCCCGGCCAGGCTCGATTCCCGTCTCTGTGTGCATGGAGTTTGCATGTTCTCCCCGTGCTTGGTGGGTTTCCTCCGGGTACTCCGGTTTCCTCCCACAGTCCAAAGATATGCAGGTTAGGCTAATTGGCGTTCCTAAATTGCTCGTAGTGTGTGATTGGGTGTGTGAGTGTGTGTATGTGTGTGTGCCCTGCGATGGATTGGCACCCTGTCCAGGGTGTACCCTGCCTAGTGCCCGAAGTCTCCTGGGATAGGCTCCAGGTCCCCCGCGACCCTGAACACAGGATTAAGCGGTACAGAAAATGAATGAATGAATGTTTATAAATGTTATTATTTATAACATATTATTAATCCGTTACACACTTGCACTATTCTCATCTTAATTATATTCATGCTTAAGAAATCCCATGGTGCACTGCAACACCGAAACACTTTCATGCACATAACGCTGTTTGTAGAAGTTTCAAGCAACGATGTTCAGGCCCAAGCATGTGTGCCATCACCACCGGGGTGCACCAGAAAGACAGGGGGGCACAGTGGACACATGCATTTAAAAGAGGACATGCCAATACCATTCTGATATGATTTTAGAATAGGGCTAAGTTCTATGTCAAGACCTTCAAAATGCACCAAATGTTGGGGGGAAAAAGCATCACACTATGATGATGCTCAATATGATGTTACCCAAAGTTATTAACCACTTTTTAACATAAGTTTAAGGCATCATCACAGCTGACGCATTTGAGAAATCAATAATCCACAATTTTGCATTGTCAACGTCTTGAGCTCTAAATGTCACGCTGATGTCATAGTGCCTGCGTCCTAATTCGAAATAAAGGATGGACAAATGTAGCCAAATTTATTGCATCATCATTCATTCATTCATTTTCTATACCGCTTAATCCTGTGTCACAAAATACTAATTAATCTATGAGATCATTACAGCTTTATAAAACTGATTTAATTATCAGATGTAAATATCACTAGTGAAATAGATGTTGGTGTTTTTTAAATTGACTCTGAGCCATACACATGAACAAACAGGACATTCTTGTTTCCTCCACACTGTTTCTAACTTCCTGTGCACAAAATAAAATGCGGAGTCATCATTTAAATTCGTCTTTTTTTTTTTTTGCAGTTTCCTTCTTTCCTCCAAAATCTACCTTTAAAATTGAGTTTCAGCATGTTTTAATCTGATGGACAAAGCAATAATGAACAAGTTCTTAGATGGATGTTAAATAAAATTTATAAATATTTGAAGCTGGGTTTGCTTCTGACATTTCACCACTATTAATCCACACGTATGTAATTTAACAGATTATTTTAACCCTCAACTACTCAGGTGTATAATTAGACACACAATAAGTTGCTCTGGATAAGGGTATCAGCCAAATAGTGCAAATTTAAAGCCTTGGCGTAAACCTTTAATATTTAACCCTTAAAATTATCCTTGTTGCTTCAGTAATTAAAATTGTTGCAGGTAAACTAGGTAACTTTCTGGAATTGCAATATTTATTACATCACATGAATTAAATTGAGTTTTGCAGTGAAAGAGTGAATGGATTTATTCAAACTTGAATAAAAAACGAAAGTCAGATCAACAAATACTTCGTTTTAAAATGTTTTTTTAAGCTTAAGTTCATCACCAAAGTAAAAAATTGAGCTCTGTGAATATTATTTTATGTAGGTACGCTGATAATTGTTGTACAATTATACCCCAGTAAACTGGTGACAGGATCATAGGCACCCAAGGCTTACCCATACCCGCGGGAACCAAAGGCCAGCCCATCCGGTCTGATCTCACAGAAAACACTATGCAGTACAATTTACTGTAAATACTCAATGCTATGGCCTCCGAGTGGCGCAGTAGGTTAAAGCGCTCGTCCTATCAGATACCAGGAGATTGCAGGTTCGAACCCCGGGTGATGCTGTTTTCCTCTCACAGCCGGAGGCCTCGAGAGAGAGCTAAATTGGCCGAGCTCTCTCAGCGGGGAGGGGGGATGAGAGGTATTAGTGCTCCCACATTAATTGCACGGCTCTACGCCATTCGGAGCGTCTGTGAGCTCGCGCACGCGGAGGGAGCGGATAGCAATGGCTTCGAGTGTGTTACGACGCTCCCAATGGTGCGTGAGCGAACAGTTCGAAAAGATGCGGTACGTGGTTCGGAGGAAACGCGTGATAGTCTTCGGCCCTTCCGGCTGAGTGGTAGTAGTAGCCTTAATGTGGGAGCCCCCTAGTGACGGGGAGGAATTGGACACGACTAAATTAGGGAGAAAATCGGGGAAAAAGAATTGGACAGGACTAAATAAAAAAATAAATAAGACTCCCCAGATTCCGATCAAGTGCCCGTAGGATGCACAGGACAAACAAGTCCGAGCCACTGAGGCCCCACCCCAGACAGAACAGCACACCCCAGGGGCCCTGCGGAGCCACGGACTGAGGGGCCAGAGCTGCCCTGGAGACACAAAGGGATCCAAAACCTATGTAGTTTTAATGTTAATGTGTGTATGTGTGTATAATAAACCCTTTGACCCAATTATTTCCAACATGTCTTCACATTGAGCTCACAACATAGACAGAAGGAAATATTGCACAACATTACAAGCTTGACACAACACCAAGGAATTTCTATCCGTTCCACACGCTTCTGAAATTCCAAGAACAGGCTTGTATAATTTCCTCCAGGGGATTCATTTAAACGTGTGACATTTCCCTTTTTTTTAGGATCCAAGATACACACAGACACACTGATTTGAATTGTCATTTTGTTAACATTGTTCGTGATCTTCTGCTTTAAAAAATATACACAAGCTAGGATATGATAATAGTCATAAATCTCAAACCTTTTGCTATCAGAGAGCAAATAAGTATCATTTATTGAGTTATGTACATGTGTCATTACTAAATGATGACCACAACTCCCGTATTACTGTGAGTGTGTACGGCAGACTGTGCACATCATCCATGCTTAAAAGAAAATAGGCTACAAACATGATATTAGGCATTGTTAAAGTTTATTAAAGGTTCTATACAAGTAAAACATTTAAAAATCTGTAATCATATAAATACTGGGTAAAGGATGTTCCAGAAAGTATATCATGTTGTATAATATAATCTGTGTAAATTAAACCTCAGATGAACTGAAATATATTTTTAACAATCAGAATCAAATCAGAATCAGAAAGAGTTTTATGGCCAACTACGCTTGCACATGCAAGGAATTAGTTTTAGTGACCGAGCTCCAAGAACAAAACTGCTGCAGCACACCCTGTGTTAAGGAATGTTTACAGTTTCTCACGACCTCAACACCATATTATTCTATTATATTATTCTGTTATGTTATGTCATGTTATGTCGTGTTATGTCGTCACTTTGTTGTTGCTCTTGTTTGCACATTTGCACGTGCACTTTATGTTGTTTGTAAAACCTGTAGTCTTACTTAGCTAGTTAGTTTTTTGTAAATTTATGTTGTAATTTATGTTAGTCTATCTGTCTTGTCTATGCTAGCCAGATAACTAGGCCTCTTTAGTTAGCTAGTTTAGTGTTTCTCTTAATTTATGTTGTAAGTTTATGTTGCATGTAGCACCTTGGACCTGCAGGAACGTTGTTTCGTTTCACTGTGTACTAACTGTATGTGGGTGAAATGACAGTAAAGCCTTTGAACTTGAACTTGAACAAATGACAAGACAAAACAACACGACAAAAAAAAAGTTAACAACAAACAACTGAATCTAACTCGGGCAACAATCACACATTTTAAAGGCTTCGTCACTGCATCATGCTCTTCAAAAAGCAGCAGGGTCATAAGCAATGCAATAAGCACCTCAGAAGGTATTTAAGAACCTGTACATGTGCATACGAAGGCCAAAAATACTCCTCTGTTGCAATCGAAACTACATCGAGTTTCAGACATGTCGTTCTGCGTGGGAGTCTTCATGTGGAAGCTTTTAGTTTCTGTTCATTCTGCAAAAGCTGCTGTCATTTGAAGGGGAAATTATATCTTCATGATTAAAATAGTCAAATGAATCTAAATGTAAGTAAAGAAATGCATAAACAAACAAGTTTCCAAGGAAATGCAAACATTTACCTAAATACAATTTACAATTACAAAATGAAATTATTTATATGTACAAATTGCTATGAAGTAGTTACTCAAATCCGGTTCCCTACAGGATTTATCAGGGTATATCCTAAGTATATCCTTGAATAGTGATCACGCACTATACACTAAGTGTTCTATCAGTGAATAGTGGAGCTAAGGGTTAGTCTGTAGCAGAGTGTCTGGACTTGATTTCAGAAACCTAGCTAGAAGCTAATCAATCTTTCAGTCATGAGATCACTCTCTGGTTTAACCTTTGTGGCTTTGGTCTGGGGTTCTCTGTTTCCGCCCGGTACTATAGATGGACTGGTTATGCTACATTGACCCTAGGTGTGAATGAGAGTGTGAACGTTTGTGTGCCAGACGTTTGTGTTTTAAGGTGACAGACTTCCCATTTCTCACACCTAGTGTTCCCAGGATACACAGGAGGCTGAAGTTAAATCAATCGAACAAACTAACAGTGTAGAATAAAAGTAAAAGTAAATAACGTGTTCCTTACATGGATTGCCATGCTAATTTCACTCACCTGAACTATCTGTTTTAGAAATAAGTAACTTGTCGAAATTAAACACATCAGACATACAAGTTGATGCATTTCTCAAATTAAATTTTAGAATGAAGTTCAAATCTGTAAAAAAAAAAAGAAAGAAAAAGGTAAAAGGTTATTTCTAATCACATGAACATTATCAGCATTATGTGTTGTGAAAAGTTTTGTCATATGAAAAAGGTTCTGGTAAAATGTCAAAATTAGAAGTGACTCGTTATTAAGTCATTCGAGTCATCAAAATGATTCTTTTAGAATGACCGGGACACTTAGGAAATTACAGAATTACGAACATTTCACAACACATAATGCTGATATTGTTCATTTGACCAGAAATAACCTTACACTTTTTTTTAATGTGAAATTCCCATTTAACCTAAATGAATCATTTCAATAAGACGAATCACTTAAAAAGCATGATGTAATCCTGTCTCACACCCAGTGTTCCCGGATTACACCCTGAAATCAGAAATTCATGGGCATTGATTGAAAAATTTTAAATAAACAAAACTTTAAAAAATATTAAACTGATTCACTACATTGAACCTTTGGTGTGACTTACTTTAAATTTTTCAAAACATTTCACTTCATAGAATATTTAATTTTATAACAAACAACCATAAATATATTATGTTTTTTTTTTTTTTTTTTTTGATAAGAAACAGCTTTA
Source organism: Channallabes apus (assembly GCA_030522415.1). Classification (NCBI taxonomy): domain Eukaryota; kingdom Metazoa; phylum Chordata; class Actinopteri; order Siluriformes; family Clariidae; genus Channallabes; species Channallabes apus. The sequence continues at coordinate 3,375,621 of CM060112.1, forward strand.
CATTTTCTTAACAAATGTCAGTCATACAGATTCACTGAATTTTTAATGAATCATTTTTTGGTTAAAAATGAATCACTGTGTCCTTAATTTTTTTTTTACCAGAACTTTTTTGAAATTCCATAACGTTTCACAACCAATAATGTTGATAATGTTAATTTGACAAGAAATAACCATATTTTTTTTGCACAGACTTTAAATTCCCATTCATCCTAAACGAATCATTGTAATGAGTCGAATAAATGAATCACTTAAAAAAAAGTAGTAATTTGTGTGATGTAGTTCAAACGGGTTTCCTGAGTTCTTGTCGATGTTTGTGATTCATCCAATCAGAACGCGGTATGCAAATGAGGATCAAGTATGGTCACGAGTGCACTGAAGGCGGATGCTGATTGGCTGGCGGTGTGCGCGGTAGCGAAACGGGAAGCTCTGTCTCTCTGCTTTACGGGCGTTAGTGATTTGTTAGATTGACGCGGTTGTAAAGAGCGAGAGGTCGCGTTCGGATTTGCTTTCGGAAATTATTTAAAATTAAGTGCTGGTTTTGGAAACATGGGGTGTTTTTTCTCGAAGAAATCAAGGAGAAAATCCCCGGATAAAGATCCTGCGACGAGCAATAACGAAGGCAACAACACCACCAACGGTAACCAAGAGGAACCCAAACAGTACAGCTGGGACAAACGGGAAAAGGTGTGTGTGTGTGTGTGTGTGTGTGTGAGAGAGAGGGAGAGAGATAATGAGCCTCTTGTTTAAGCTTCCTAATAATAGATGGCGCTAATTAGCGACATGAGGCTTCTTATGTCCAAAACATCCGTCTATAATGTTGTGTCCCAGCGAGCCTGTAGAAGCCCGTGGACATGATCGCCGCGCTTTAAAGGGGCAATAAGTCATTTTGTTAAAAAAAATATATATACATTTTACTTGTCTAAATACATAGAACATGTTGAAAAAACAAGTGTCAGGTCATTTGTTTAGCAGAAGTGCACTAATTGGCTGAGAAGACCCTGGACACCCTCCTGTCTTAGTTTGGGTCGGTGCTGTTAAAACTGGTCTGATTATCAGCACTGTGGGCGTGTCTGACCTGGATGATTGGACCAGTTGTAGAGCTAGAAGTCGTAGAAGTGCAAACAGTTCCTAGTGAATGTTGATGTGTCTGAGTCGAGACCTGGTGCAGACCTGAAGATGGAGCGGATAATCTGCATCAAATGTAGGTCTTTCATAACATTTTCCTAAAGCAGTGACTCATACGGTGCATTCGACTCCATCAGTCATGTGATTCTCGAAGTGGAATTCATGAATTTGCACGTCAGATTGTTCGCAATGAAGTTCTGAGATCCGGTTTAGGATCGGGTATTCAGTTCCTCATCTTCTTCACATCAAAGGGGGAAAACTCGATCCTAAGCCGGAACTCAGAACTGGTTGTTGTTCTTGTTTTTTTTTTTGTTTTTTTTTTTTAAACTTTTTTTAAGTTGCTACCCGCCACCTTCTGGTCCTGATCTCCCTCATCTTCCTCTAAAATCCTCTTTTATCAAATTCTGTCTTCTTTGTTGTCTTTCTTATTTAAAAAAAATACTTTTCACTGTCTTCTCAACATTTCCAAATTCCTATTGTTCCTCTCCTCCCTTCTCCTTTCACCATTTTTCCAGTCGACTGCATCTTAAGGGGAAGTCCTGTAGTAAAATGGACTGAAATGGCCACGCGGTAGGCGGTCCCTCCGTCTCAAAAACTACAAATAAAAAAAAAAAACACTCTCAAATGTCAATCCCACATGCTTAAAGGTCTATTTCTGAGTTTGTTTGTGTGTTTTTGTTACTAATCTTGCTTAAACATCAGATACAAATCTCAAGTGTCATTTAACACCCACTAAAAAGCAAATTTTCCTCAACCACATCTCGAGAAGGGTTTCAGTGTGGTTCATGTGGAACTCATCACCTTTTAAAGGTACTTTGTGGCAATAGATCATGTAATAAATAGATCATGTAATATTTTAAGAATGTCACCCAGCGGTGGTTCTGACAGGTTCCCAGGTTTTGTTCCCAATTACCTCGTGACCGATCTTTAGGAAAATCAAGGCATGATGACGGGTTCAAACTGAAAATTTCTGTGTGCAATTCAGACCAGTCAGTCAGATCAGATCGACCCAAACTTACGCCACATTCAGACCGGATTAGTTTTACAAATTAGTGCTGAGTGATGTAATTATGTACAGTGTATACAGGGAGTTTAGTCATGCCTGGAAGAGCTTCCTCTTTTCTCTCATCTCTTGTTGAGATTGAACCTGATACCTTGTTTGAAAGGTAAACACAAGGTGACCTTTAAACCGGCTCCGCTGATGGTTTCCGTCTCTCGTCATGCAGGTCGACCCCAGAGACTTCACGCTCTCCGGGTTGAAGGACACCACGGTGGGCCGCCTGCCCGGAAAACTGAACGGTCAGCAGTTCGTCATCCAAGAATGCGAAAACTGTAACATCTACGTGTTCGACCACTCGGCTACGGTCACCATCGACGACTGCGTCAACTGCCGCATCGTGCTCGGCCCCGTCAAAGGCAGCGTCTTCTTCCGGGACTGCAGAGATGTTAAGTGCGTCGTGGCGTGCCAACAGTTCCGCACCAGGGACTGCAAGAAAATGGACGTGTTCCTATGCTGTGCCACGCAGCCCATCGTTGAGTCCTCGACAGGCATGAAGTTCGGCTGCTTTCAGTACTATTACCCCGAGCTGGCCTTCCACTTCAAGGACGCAGGCCTGAGTATCTTCAACAACAACTGGAGCAATGTACACGACTTCACACCCGTTTCAGGAGAGAACAACTGGAGCCTGATGGCCGAGGACGCCGCCGTGTTGGAGCACGTCCCGCTTCCTGATCCCGAGTCGGAGTTTAAGGTCGTCCGTGTGTCTGCTGATAAGAACCGCAGCATCGTCCCCCTGACCAGAGGAGGGAGGAGGAAGGACAGCGAGGAGTCCTGCCTGTTCGTCTTCTTTGCTGGTGATTACACCACGGCGAACGCTCGGAAACTCATCGATGAGGTAAGGGGTATAAATAATGAAGACAAACTGTTAAATGCTGTACAAATCTTTTTTTTTTTTTTTGTAAGCCAAACCAAAACTGTCACATTTAAAGTTTCAGAAATTTCCTTCAGCACCAATGTGAGCATGTTCCCAGCATAGCTCATTTGCATACACAGCGACGCCCACAAAACACCATAAATGGTCAAGATCACTGGCAGCTTGGAGCACGAAACGAGAGATCAGGGTAAAGACTGAAAAATATTAGTCGACGTTTTTTTTTTAACTCACTTATCTGCCAAAACAAGTGTCTAATAATATTTAACGTTAACGCTACTACCAATACTAAGATCCCTACTACTACGACTAATAATAATAATAATAAGCAAATGCTAAATTTGAGGTGTCTGTTTACGAGACTGACCATTTCTTTTCCTTTTTTAACCTAAAACTATTATTTTTAATTGTTTTAATTTGAGTTTGTGTTGTATTGTTTTATAAACAATATTATGTCTATAAGTAAAAAAAAAAATTCTTTAAATGTCTGAATGCTGAGTCTAATCTCCGACCTCGTGTTTCTGATCGAGAGCTCCTCCGTAAGCCGGTCTGGATAATGGCGTCCGCTAAATGGCATAAACCTGATAATAATACACCACCTGATGTCCGGGGTTTATTCCTGATCTAAAGGGTCCGTTACCCAGATTTGATTTGAAGTTAATGGAGGTTCATGTTCATCAGAATACTTTTACAAGCCTGTTTCAACTTTTAAAATATATTGTGTAATATATGAGTATGAAAAAAGTCTGTGTAAAGAAGAGTGACTAATAACGGTGGCTGAAAAGAAAATAGAAATGTCATTTTGTTTTCCTTCATCCCTTGAAATTTATTAAAATGAGTAAGTAATTTTTAATTGATTTAAAAAAACTTAAAAGCTCTAAATAAAATTAACAATAATAAATGGATCTAAAGTGTTATAATAAGCAAAGTTATTCAGGCTAAATAATTTGATTAATAATTAGAGTTAATAATCTAGTAGGTGTTGCCTGACTGAAAGCCCTCAGTTTCTCAGCCTCTTACAGGACCATCATTTATTTTTAAACTTATTTTGGGCCTCATTTTGACCGTCCTCCTCATTCTCAGCCGTCCCTTTAACATTCTAAACCTAAACATTTAAACGTGTCTTTACACAATCGTCACATACTTCATACTGTGGAACGTCTCTAACTTCACGTTACTGCGTCTTGCAAACGACCTTGAAGCTATTAAAAACTTTTTTAAAAGGTCATCTTATTTTGAAATGTATAACCACACTGTGTTTTCTTATTTACCATACCCTGTGTGTGTGTGTGTGTGTGTGTGTGTGTGTGTGTGTGTGTGTGTGTGTGTGTGTGTGAGAGAGAGTTTGCCTTTTCTGTTTTTTTTTTTTTAAATAGACAGGTGCATTATTTAGCCCACTGTTCATGATCATCTGAATAAAAAAAGTTAGTGCAGTTTATTGTAAATAGAAGCCATCTTTATTCCTTTATAGTGTACACATTTTAATTGTAAAGATGTTTTATGGCTAACGTGATGTTTTTCAAAGTAAAGATCTTTATACACAAGGGAAGACATGAATTTACTTATTAAATTAATTACACTTGACAGATATTTACATCAAAGGTGACAGGAATATAATCTTGTTATTATAATAATAATAATAATAATAATAATAATAATCATATATGTAATTTAAAAGCATCTTTCAAGCACCCAAGGACACTTTACATTGGACATAAAAGGTAGAAAGCAATTAATAAAAAATTAAGAGTGAAATCAATAAAAAATAGTAGACAATGAAGATCAACAAGATTAAATATAGTATAAAATAAAATGAACCAACCAATAAATATTCCACATCTGGAAGTAAAATAAGTACATAATGAGTAATAAATACAATTATACATAAAACAGACAAATTTGATATCATTTAAGTTCAAGTTTCTTGTTCTTCTTCTCTTTGAGTTTTATACTGCCCCGGGTGGGTTCAAGCGTACCTGGGCATGGTACAAATCATGCCTAAAGTGAAATCTCAGAAGGTCGCTCCAAATGAACTGAATGGGAAACCGTAGCGAAACCAGCACTTAAGTCCAAGATAACTTGAGCTAAAATGCAAACGCAAGCTCTAAGAAGTCCTGAATTTTATTAAATTTCAGTATTAGGTTCAGAATCGATTCATACTTTTAATAAAATTATTGCGATAAACATAAAACAAACATCGAATGTTGTAGAATTGACAAATTTCTTGAAAATGTACCACAACGTTAAAAGAAAATCAGTCTTTGGATTATACCTGTAATTTGTGAAAGTATCGCTTTTTATTTTTTATTTTATGGCCGGTTGGTGCAATACTACCACCTACTGGACTGGAGTATGAAGCAGAGCAGCAGTATGGCAAGGGGAAAAAAACAAAAACAAACCAAAACATCTACTTTGTATAAAACATTTATACAATCTATAACACACGATACACCGCGTTTCAGTGTTCATTAGATACTTTTCGTAGTTTTAATACCTTAAAACCTGAGGCTTGAAACTAATCAGACAAACATTAGTGCTATTGAACTAAATCATTAAAGTCAAAATTGAATTGAATCGACAGTCTGCCTTTGACTAACAGCTTTATTCAGAGCTGTGGCAACCGTTCATAAACAACAGTGTCATCATAATGAAAAATAATAATCTACACGTGGGACATTAAAAAAAAGAATCTGATGTGAGACCGTGTTTCATAGTAGGAGGATGGGGGGGGGGGGGTTGGGGGCCATCATGAGTGTCCGTGAGCACTAAAAGAACTTGTCTTTGTGTTTGCTAACAGGAAGCTTTCATCAAAATGGGAAACGTACAGCAACGATTTCAGGGTGTAAATGTAACCAATTTAACTCCTGCTGAGAAAAGCAGCACTTACTTACTCATATGTAGAGTTCTTACTGTAGTGCATTACAAGGGCAACGTAGTACAACATTATATTTCATGTGTCATATTTATGAAGGTTTTTTATTGCTTATATTTAGTTAATGGTTTGCAGACGCTGAATCGTTTGAGGAAACTGGAGGTGTGTGATGGTCAGGGGTGCATAAATTTTTGATCCCGACAGTGAGAGGAGAGGCTGGTGAGGGAACATTTTATGTGTTTATTGCTGCTATAACAGAAGTGAAAACAGGAACTGACTTGTTTCATGAAACATCAAGTGTAAATATAATAGCGCAGAAAGAATGTAACTGCAGAATTATAAAAGGAAACACCTCGAACACCTCAGAAAATAATCAGCTTCCTGATGTGATGCCGCTTCTTCACTCAACACCGAGTGTTTTATTATATACATCCTTATTTTCGTCTCACTTACGGTGTGATGTCATTTATTCAGCAGAATGAAACTCCGTCATCAATTCTAACATCTAATTTAGAAGTGATCGAGTTCACAAACGCAGTTATGAAAATAGTTGCCATAGTAACCGAGACTGCAAACCCAGTTTCAGGAAGAGTTGCTGCAGTAACATAAAAAAACACACCCTGTTTTAGGAATAGTTGCCGCGATAACTAACCAGTTTCAAAAATACAGTAGTAGCCGTAGTAACCAAGAGCAAATCCAGATATAGGAATAGTTGCCATGGTAACCATTAACACCGACCCAGTTTTAGGATCAGCTGCCGCAGGAACACAGAACGCAAACCCAGGTATGGGAATAGAAACTGAGAACAAACCCTTTATTTATTTATTTTTTTGGAGTAGTTGGCATAGTAACCAAGCCTAAACCCAGTTTTAGGTTCGGTTATCACTGTAACAGGAAACAAACCCCTGTCTTAGGAACCGTCAGTGTAGTAACCAAGATCAAAGCCAGTTACAGGAAGAGTTTCCATAGTAACGCGTGAACAGTCCTAGATTCACCAACAGTTGCCCCAGTAACCGTGAACATCCTCAGTTATAGGTATAGTTGCCATGGTGACCGAGAACAACCCCAATTTCAGCAACAGTTGGCATAGTAACAGAACACAAACCCAGTTATAGAAATTATTGTTTAATTAACTGAGAAAACAAATCCTGTTTGTGTGAAGGTTGCCATAGTAACGGAGCAAACCCAGTCTTAGGAACCCTCACTGTAGTAACCAAGAACAAACCTAGTTTTAGGAACCGTTGCTATAATAACCAAGACCGAGCCCAGTATCGGACACTATTCCAGTCAGATATGAAAAGGTTACAGGACTTCACATTTCTGTCATGTTTGTCCCCGTGCAGGTGACCGCCAAGGGCTTCGTCCTGATCCAGACCAAAGAGGTGTCCATGCGACCCGAAGACGTGAGCAGAGTTTTCCAGAACAGCGCAGAGGAGCTCACCGAGTGGACGACTAAAGGTCAGAGACACATTGAAACCACAGTCATTTCTCACGTACCCATGGATGTGTGGGTTTTTATGCTTTGTGTAGCATTACACCTACTTTTAAGCAGGTTAGAGACAGGAAGTTGAGGTTCCATCATACAGTTACGATTGAGTCACTAATATTCAGGACCTGAGAATATGTCATGGCTGCACCACAGCGTGGGCGAGTTCTCGAGTCTGATTGCTCAGGAGACATGGGTCGTTTTATAGAACGGCACGGCTCTGACATTTATTTTTTTCAGCTATAGCGTGGACGACAGCGTTTAGCTGAAATGTACTTGCGGTCAGCAAGACGTCGTGGAAAGTTTCAGATATGAGCTGTGGGGTTTCATCCTCACGCGTGGTCACATCTGGAGTTTTAGCGCCTCTGTTAAACTGTGAGGTTCATATAAATATGTGATGATTACTAACCTTATGATTGATGATTACTAATGGTAAACTTAATTTTTCTTAATTTTTTTGTTAAATTTATACATGCACTAGATGATGAGTAAAACATGAGGATTATTTTCTACAAAAGTAGTATCTGAGTGTTTCCTGTCCTGGTTTAATGGTTACTGTGTGTGTGTGTGTGTGTGTGTGTGTGTGTGTGTGTGTGTGTGTGTGTGTGTGTGTGTGTGTGTGTGTGTGTAGGTCCTGTTGTGGCTCTGGAGCTGAACGGAGACGGTGTGGTGGAAGGCTGCAGAATCATCGCTAACGAGGTGTTCAAAGGAACAAAGGTATTACAAAGGATTTTAATGATGTCATCAGGACACGCCTCCGAATTTAGAAATTTCCCTCTAATTTGCCCTAATGTCCAAAAGTTCAGGTGTTGAGGCTAGGGTTGCTCATATTAACCATTTAACCGTTAACCGAAACAATGAATTTTGACAGATTATTACTATCAGCTAAACTGTTTAAAATGTTTTTATATATATATATATATATATATATATATATATATATATATATATATATATATTTTTTTTTTTATTATTAAAGACAAAGAAGAAGAAGTGTGCCTAGGAGCACTTATTACTCTTCCCCCAGAAATGCTCCCGAAATCTATTTATTATTCTTCCGCCTAAAACTTTGGACCGTTTCTCGCCCCGCAGCTTTGAGACGACCCTCACGTATGTTACACCGTTTCGTGCGGCTCGATCGGGAATGGTGTGCTATCACTTTTGGTGGGGATTTTTATTTTTATTTTTTTATAAAAACTAGACAGTTTGTGGTTTGAGGCAGGCCTGCTATTTTTTTTAACCGAAAAAACTTAGTAGCCAATGTATGAAAAAATTTGCATACCTGATGCAAGCTTCAAAGGTATTTCAGCGTGTTTTCGTTTTGTAATCTTAATTTGTTATTTAAGTAAAAAATATTTAGTGCAGGCCTATTTATTTAATTCTTTTTATTTATAGTACTTTGTTTTTCCTCTGTTGGCGGAAACGCTGCAGGTGCGTGAAAATATGACGATGTGTGAATCCAGATTCTGTTCTTGATGTGTTCTGTGTGCTGCTGTTCGCACATGTTAAAATAAAAACTGAAAAAAAAATGTTTGTATATTTAATCAGACACTCCTCAGTTCTATTTTCATTTAATTCTAATTTAATATTCTAATCAGATCAGTTAACGGTTAATGTTCGGATAACGAACGGCGGCTGTCGGTTGGGAAAATTAATCGAATTGAGCATCGCTAGTTTGAGACTCATGATATCAGTTGAAACGTTTCCAAGCGGTTCACTGGGTCACGTAATAAACGCCGTCTCCTCATTATCACACACAGAAGGAGTCTCCAGTGTCTGTGTTTAACGTCTCGAGCACAGACGGATTTAACATTTCACTCAGTAACCTGACGAGCTGTTTCAGTAGATGATGTGCTATAATCATGATTGACATGTTGCTGATGTATAAGAGGAATAAACCACTTCAGAGAGTGCACATCTAGTAAAATAATAAACTTTATGTCAAGATACTGTATACGACTCCTATATTGAACAGCGTGTATTATTTTTATAATTTGGTAAATTCCTACGCAGTTAGTTTCATGTCAGGAAACCCACTGGCACGGGGGGAGTGGTCCGAGTCGCACACTCATGACATCATAAGCGGTAATTGGTTCAGATAGATGTTGACACTTGCAGGAATTTCACTTATGGTTTTTTTTTATTTATTTTTTTTTTATTCACAGGTGTTTGTTTCTGAGAACAAAAATTCAGCCTCGCAGGACGTCGAGAACTTTTTCAACTTTGCCGACATGCAGTTGGGGCTGTGACCGGATCAAGAGCAAACTTTGATTTTAACGTTACAAACAAACAATGTACTAGACTTGTGAAAGTGATAAAGCAGGAACAGAGCCCAATCGCACACTTGTGACGTTTTAAAGGGTGGTTTAAACTTGCGGTTCTCAACAGTGGACTCTGGGGGGCCTCTAGTGGTCAGGAGGTCACAGTGCTGGAAATGACATCATCGTTACCCAAGTGAGGTATGGGGGTGTGGCTAAAAGTTTAAATCATTAGAAATTTGTTCTTACATAAATCTGGTTATTTTTATTTATGTTTTAGAACTAAAATGGTTTCAAAACCAACAATAGAAGATAAACAGAATTGGACTAAACGGCACTTGTTTTTTCTCTTTGTGCTGATCTGAAGTCAGTATTCTGTCAGAACATTTGGGCTTCAACATGCTTGTAAACACAAGTACCACAACGCCAGAAACTATGAATTGGCTGAAACTTATCATTTTAAACACATTTTTCTGCGCATGGGTCCAGAATTTTGGGAGACCTTTATATACGTTAACAGTTTCTCATACTGTACATAAGCAGGGTAAAAGGTCTAGAGTGAAATGCAAACCTCAGTCTGAATCAAAAGGAAAATATATATTTTTTTATACATTTGGTTTCATTTCACACTGCATGTCTTGAAACGAGTCACTAAGCAGTAAAACTTCCTCATACGAGGAATACTTTGTGATTAATACAGCGGTACAAGAAGTGAAACGAAACGTTAGAGAGTACGAAGAGAACCACAGAAAATAACCCCAGCACGATGAACACAGATCCTCAGGCACTCAGGAAATGAGGTTAATAACTAGTTTAAAACATTTTGGATCACATGTAGAGTTTGTTTCTGTAGTGTGTAAAGCACAGCGCGTTTGATTCATTTCCAAGCAGATGGGTCGATTCATATAAGTGATTCACTTTAGAGGTGATTCACTTTAAAGTGAGTAGATTCACATACTGTTAGTGTAAGTCTAGTGTAAAGCACACTGCATTTGATAAACTCTCTTGCAAACGAGTCGATTCGCTTGTAGTCGATGTGCTCAGTGTAGAAGTGATTCGCTTGAAGGTCAGTTGATTTACAGTTACAGTTGAAGATATTCACTTTAGGTCTGTGAATTGAATCACTGATGATTCAGTTCACTCAGAATTTACATTTAGTTCTCCCAGAAGAGGACAACGTCCACCTCACTCAGACAATACTTACATCCGAGCGTGGTTTATTTTTTTAGATTTTCTTTTAAAAAGGCTCCCTGGCATAAAAAAATAAAATAAACAGAACAAAAAAACACTTTGACAACCCTTGGTTTAAACCCCTGATTATTTTATAATTTATTTTTTTTTTTTAACATACTGCTGCTAAATTTTTTTTTTTTTTTTTTTTTTTCAGGTTTTATGTTTTCATGCTGTACTCATGCTGTATTTTCTTAAACGGTTAAGATTATAATTATTCTGGTGACAGTGAGAAATCTTTTAAGTCACCGCTTCGTAAGTCATGCTGAAAATAAGTTAAAACGTGTAGATATTTATTTATCATACCTGATGATAATCGTCTCATTTTCTCTCTTTTCTTCTGTACTGAAATGCTGTATATCTTTTACCGCTGTTTGATCTTATCTTGGACACTTTATTCTCCGTTTTTGTTTTGATTGTTAAAGAAGAGGACAAATCACCCAAGTTATTTATAGAAATGATTCTCTGAAGCCGATGTTTTCGCCAATCGATTGTACCTGAATGTACTGCGCAGGAAATCTCTCTGATTTAAATTTCCTGTTTTTATACATACAAAAATAGATTTCTGTGAACAACCTCTGTTTTTTTTTTTTTTTTTTAAAGTAGTATTTTAACATACTTTTGTAAATTGACTGGTTCTTGTTTATATGATGCAGTTTTGTAGAAATGAATGTATACTGTGATTTATCAATATAGAGTTTTATTACTGTGTGACTCGCCTTATTTATGATTATCAATTAATGTTTGCAAAAACTTAAAACAAAAAAAAAATAGTACATAAAGCTAAATAAAGCTGATTTGCATGAACACCTCACAGACACACACACACACACACGCACAGTGTTTCCTGATTTGCATTGAATTAAAATTACAATGCAGCTAAACTGAGACATTTGCCTAGACGTATTTAATACAAGTGTAAAGGTTTGCATTTTTTTTGCACACACGTGTTATAACATATCGTAAAGTTAAAAGATATAACTTGTTTTTTGGTCAGGAGTTATGATGAATAGTGAAGTAAGAATGCGATTCTCTTTTCTAAAAAAACAAAACAAGCCATATTGCGCATGTGTTAAACAGGAGATCAGTTTTTTTAATTCCGGGTTCGGTGTGCGAGTGTGGTAGTTAATGTATGATTGGTGCATGTGTGAACAGGACGTTTTATCAATAAAAATACAGAATTTTGTGTGTGAACGGGGAGTTTGTTCAGTAAAAATGCTGGGTTTTGTATGTTTGTGTGTATGAACTGAGTTTTATTAATAAAAATACAAAGTTTTGTGTGAGAACAGGAAGTTTTATCAATAATAATAATAATACAGGGTTTGTGTGTGAACAGGGAGTTTGTACAGTAAAAATGCTGGATTTTGCATGTTTGTGTGTGTGAACAGTGAGTTTTATTCATAAAAATACAGGGTTTTGTGTGTGAACAGGGAGTTTGTTCAGTACAAATATTTAACTTTATATTTTACTTGGCTTTTGTGTGTTGTGAGTTTTCAAACATTGCATTTTTGCGTGTATGTGAATTTGGAGTTTTATTAATGAGAATACGGGGTCCTGTGTGTGAACAATGAGTTTGTTGAGTAAAAAGCCGGTGCCGGTGTTATGCGCTAAAATGCCCCCATGCCATGGATCGCCCCCCTACATAATCACTATGAAATATTATATTAGCAGATAATAGAACATTGATAGGTTTATTATTATCAACTATGATATTACTATTATAATGAACTCCTGGCATGTGACAGCCGTTAAGACCATTAAAACTAATTCTTGTATAATGTTTATTTTGTGGCACATTTATTTTTCAGGGGTTTGTCATGAATATGCAAATAACATTTATATACAGTATCTATAATAAAAATATTGTTCATTATGAAAAATTAGACGAAACTAATTTTATTATAAAATAAACAATATAAAACTATTTTTTTCATATACAACATATATATTTTCATATTGCTTATTTTATTTTATTATCCTTATGTAATTTGTAAAACATTAACCGATGAATTTATGTTCTAATATATTCCATAGTGATTATGTTGGGGGGGGGGCATTCCATGGCAGGGGGGCACGTTTTTCGTGCGTGAACTGTTTTTTTTCTTCAACCCATTCTTAAACTGCGTCCAGTATGGCCATGGAAGAGGCGGAGTTTAGGACCCGGCGGCGCGGCCTGTACAATAGCACTGTTGTGTGCTGGAGGAGAGGTGGCTGCAGCTGTATTTTTTTCACGTATTGACATGGTGTAAGTGCCTAAATCTGAATAATTCACGTACATTCTGCACTTGTAACGTGAGGAGAACTCTCCGGAGCTGTCAGGGAGTTGATCGGAGCTGGTTTGTGCTGTAAGGTAAGGCTTGTTTTCCATGAACAATGCTGCTGAGTGTGCTGAGGCTGCTCCAGGCCCATGTTCACACAAACTGCTGGACTCTTACACCAAAGCCACGATACCAGCTTCAAACAGATCAGGCGGATAAACGTGATCAGAAGGGTTATTTACATGATCTACAACAGTGGTGGCTTTAGTGTTCGTGTAGATCGACAGCTTTGGCCTTTTCTCCAGGCTGTAGTCGTGCTGTTCATGCAGGGCGGCTCGCGGTTTGGCGCCAAGGCCGTATCAAATCCCGCGCTGTAGCATTAGCATTTGATTTAGCACACTGCCTTTAGCAAGTGCGGTCGCAATTATTTATTTCGGCTGTAATACACACAATGTAACACTATCCTGTTTATTTTAATTCAATTAAAATGTCATGGGTTAGAAAAAAAACACCTTTCAAGCTCTTAAAGTCCAAACTACACGCCGAGGATTTGATACTTAACTGGCATCCCTGGGTTCAAGATGGCGCCACGCTCTGTCACACAAACGATTCACTAATAACCATTAAACAACGATTAAAACTCTCATTCAGCTCTACACCAACACACACACACATATGGAGATTATCGTAGTGAAATATGGTCTTCATTTATTGTACTTTACCGCGATTCATACTCAAGTAACAAATTTTAAAAACTGAAATAGCTTTCCAAACACGTGTTCACGACAAAAATAAGTCTTCTGTAGTGTTTTAATTTGTTTTATAGCATCTACTTCAAACTTGACTATAATAAAATAAGTCGGTTTTAAAGAACTTTTCTCCTCCTCAGGAAATCACACTATGCCCCGCCCCTTTACCCTGAACAAGTGGGCGTGGTTATGACTTCCCCAATATGGCATCCGCTTCCGGTGTCCAAAGGTTTTCCTTTTTGTAAAAAAAAAAAATTTTTAACAATTTTTTTTCTTCCCTAACGATAAACTAAGAGTTTATTAATTTTATTATTTTTTAAAAATCTATTTATTATATTTATTTTCTTAAGATGTTATTCATTAATGACAACAAAATTAAGTGTCCCAGTGTCTGAGTGAATTATCTGTGATTGTGAATATTAATCCCCACAGTGCAGTACTGCTTGAGTCTGATTGGTCTTAGGGTGCGCGTTGTGTTCGTATAACAGCACGGCTAGTTTATTTTTAGATTTATGGAAGGAGCGATTTATAATGTATAGATGGGAAGCTATAATGAGAAAATAATAAATTGACACTTCTTTCATGCCTAAGGGTCACTAAATAAATAATAAAAGTATTAAAAATTTAAGATATTAAAAAAATGATACTCATGGCGAAAAAGTTTAATTCTCTCGGCTCTAATGGACATAAATCTAAAAAACGAACACAGATACAAGGTTAAAGAGGCACAATATAATACTTTCATGCGCACACGTGTGTGTGTGTGTGTGTGTGTGTGTGTGTGTGTCAGGAGCAGGTGCTTTTCCAGGTGCTCCAGCACTCTCAGTAGCAAGTGTGTGTGCGTGAAAACAAAGGTGGTTTTATTGTTTCATTTTATTGACTTTGTTGACGTAAAAATAAAAAGGTAAAACAGATAAGCATGTAAAGCTTGTACTTTGAATGAAGTTTCGATTACTATAAAAAGACATGAAACATTCCTATCAGAGGATCCCTTTTATCTGTTAGTGTTCTTGTGAATTAATAAAAAGTCTATAAATGAGGTTAATAATATTTTTTGTTTAATTTTTTAAGTGTATTAAGAATTATTTACTAAGTGATTTAAAATGGAAATGTTTTTAATCTGAGTTAAACGCGTGTTCTTGTGAGTGATGATGATGATGATGATGATGATGAGGCGGTTTATTGCAGTTATACTGATATAGACGATATCTTTAAATATATACAAAAGCTTATATTGACATCATAGACTGTATAAGAACTGGACACTTTTTCTTTTTTAAGATTTTGTTACAATTCTAAATAAGCTTAGCCCCTCCTACAAATAATAGTAAAAGACGTACAGTGGTGTGAAAAACTATTTGCCCCCTTCCTGATTTCTTATTCTTTTGCATGATTGTCACACTTAAATGTTTCTGCTCATAAAAAAACGTTAACTATTAGTCAAAGATAACATAATTGAACACAAAATGCAGTTTTTAAATGAGGGGTTTTATTATTTACGGATAAAAAAAATCCAAACCTACATGGCCCTGTGTGAAAAAGTAATTGCCCCCTGAACCTAATAACTGGTTGGGCCACCCTTAGCAGCAATAACTGCAATCAAGCGTTTGCGATAACTTGCAACGAGTCTTTTACAGCGCTCTGGAGGAATTTTGGCCCACTCATCTTTGCAGAATTGTTGTAATTCAGCTTTGAGGGTTTTCTAGCATGAACCGCCTTTTTAAGGTCATGCCAAAACATCTCAATAGGATTCAGGTCAGGACTTTGACTAGGCCACTCCAAAGTCTCCTTTTTGTTTTTCTTCAGCCATTCAGAGGTGGATTTGCTGGTGTGTTTTGGGTCATTGTCCTGCTGCAGCACCCAAGATCGCTTCAGCTTGAGTTGACGAACAGATGGCCGGACATTCTCCTTCAAGATTTTTTGGTAGACAGTAGAATTCATGGTTCCATCTATCACAGCAAGCCTTCCAGGTCCTGAAGCAGCAAAACAACCCCAGACCATCACACTACCACCACCATATTTTACTGTTGGTATGATGTTCTTTTTCTGAAATGCTGTGTTACTTTTACGCCAGATGTAACGGGACACGCACCTTCCAAAAAGTTCAACTTTTGTCTCGTCGTTCCACAAGGTATTTTCCCAAAAGTCGTGGCAATCATTGAGATGCTTTTTAGCAAAATTGAGACATGTTAATGTTCTTTTTGCTTAAAAGTGGTTTGTGCCTTGGAAATCTGCCATCCAGGCCGTTTTTGCCCAGTCTCTTTCTTATGGTGGAGTAGTGAACACTGACCTTAAGTGAGGCAAGTGAGGCCTGCAGTTCTTTAGATGTTGTCCTGGGGTCTTTTGTGGCCTCTTGGATGAGTCGTCTCTGCGCTCTTGGGGTAATTTTGGTCGGTCGGCCACTCCTGGGAAGGTTCACCACTGTTCCATGTTTTTGCCATTTGTGGATAATGGCTCTCACTGTGGTTCGCTGGAGTCCCAAAGCTTTAGAAATGGCTTTATAACCTTTACCAGACTGATAGATCTCAATTACTTTTGTTCTCATTTGTTCCTGAATTTCTTTGGATCTTGGCATGATGTCTAGCTTTTGAGGTGCTTTTGGTCTACTTCTCTGTGTCAGGTAGCTCCTATTTAAGTGATTTCTTGATTGAAACAGGTGTGGCAGTAATCAGGCCTGGGGGTGACTACAGAAATTGAACTCAGGTGTGATAAACCACAGTTAAGTTATTTTTTAACAAGGGGGGGCAATCACTTTTTCACACAGGTCCATGTAGATTTGGAGTTTTTTTTCTCCCTTAATAATGTAAACCTTCATTTAAAAACTGCTTTTTGTGTTCAATTATGTTATGTTTGACTAATAGTTAACGGTTTTTGATGAGCAGAAACATTTAAGTGTGACAAACATGCAAAAGAATAAGAAATCAGGAAGGGGCAAATAGTTTTTCACACCACTGTATTTTAGCTTCACCTTTGCTAACCCTGAATTGCCACAGAACAGAATTGCGATATGAAGCTGAATCAATGTTTTCACACGTCACCGACTCTTACTTTAGCTGCACTATGATTGAATTATTTTCCTTATTTTTGTACAAAAATTTCTTTTTAAAATAAATGAACATTGCTGAGTGTAAGGTGATTTATCTCCACAGTATAAAACAGTGCAGTAACCGTGTGTGTGTGTTGTTACAGAAACAAGAGGTGGATGACGGACGCAGGCTGAGACGTCACGCTAGCTCGCTCAACGGCACAAACTTTATGGTGAGACAAATTTAAATTCAGTCTCCGTCCTGATTGCTCGGATTCATTTCTTGTACTTAGAAGAGGTTTTGTGGAAGGAGTCTCCAGCGTCAGGGCTGAAGCTGTAGGTTTGAGGACACGGGAATATTCCGGATGTTTCATCAACAAGTGAATAATAAAAGTGAATATTAATTCCTTCTCTCTCTCTCTCTCTCTCTCTCTCTCTCTCTCTCTGTTCTTCTGTCCCCCCCCAAACCCCCTCCCCCCCCAGGATACATCAGGATGAAACGACTCAGGACTTTAAGCAGTAGTGACAGTTCAGACAATGAGAGTGAGTAAAGAGCCACATACCCACACACACACACAAACCGGATTCCAAAAAAGTTGGAACACTAAACAAATTGTGAATAAAAACTGAATGCAATGATGTGGAGATGGCAAATGTCAATATTTTATTCAGAATAGAACATAAATAACAGATCAAAAGTTTAATCCGAGAAAATGTATCATTTTAAAGGAAAAATATGTTGATTCCAAATTTCACGGTGTCAACAAATCCCAAAAAAGTTGGGACAAGTAGCAATAAGAGGCTGGAAAAAGTAAATTTGAGCATAACGAAGAGCTGGAAGACCAATTAACAGTAATTAGGTTAATTGGCAACATGATTGGGTATAAAAAGAGCTTCTCAGAGTGGCAGTGTCTCTCAGAAGCCAAGATGGGTAGAGGATCACCAATTCCCACAATGTTGTGCAGAAAGATAGTGGAGCAATATCAGAAAGGTGTTACCCAGCGAAAAATTGCAAAGACTTTGCAGTTATCATCATCAACTGTGCATAATATCATCCGAAGATTCAGAGAATCTGGAACAATCTCTGTGCGTAAGGGTCAAGGGCGTAAAACCATACTGGATGCCCGTGATCTCCGGGCCCTTAAACGACACTGCACCACAAACAGGAATGCTACTGTAAAGGAAATCACAGAATGGGCTCAGGAATACTTCCAGAAACCATCGTCAGTGAACACAATCCACCGTGCCATCCGCCGTTGCCAGCTGAAACTCTACAGTGCAAAGAAGAAGCCATTTCTAAGCAAGATCCACAAGCACAGGCGTTTTCATTGGGCCAGGGATCATTTAAAATGGAGTGTGGCAAAATGGAAGACTGTTCTGTGGTCAGACGAGTCACGATTCGAAGTTCTTGTTGGAAATGTGGGACGCCATGTCATCCGGACCAAAGAGGACAAGGACAACCCAAGTTGTTATCAACGCTCAGGTCAGAAGCCTGCATCTCTGATGGTATGGGGTTGCATGAGTGTGTGTGGCATGGGCAGCTTGCATGTCTGGAAAGGCACCATCAATGCAGAACAATATATTCAGCTTCTAGAACAACATATGCTCCCATCCAGATGTCATCTCTTTCAGGGAAGACCCTGCATTTTTCAACAAGATAATGCCAGACCACATTCTGCATCAATCACAACATCATGGCTGCGTAGGAGAAGGATCCGGGTACTGAAATGGCCAGTCTGCAGTCCAGATCTTTCCCCTATAGAGAACATTTGGCGCATCATAAAGAGGAAGGTGCGACAAAGAAGGCCCAAGACGATTGAACAGTTAGAGGCCTGTATTAGACAAGAATGGGAGAGCATTCCTATTTCTAATCTTGAGAAACTGGTCTCCTCGGCCCCCAGACGTCTGTTGAGTGTTGTAAGAAGAAGGGGAGATGCCACACAGTGGTGAAAATGGCCTTGTCCCAACTTTTTTGGGATTTGTTGACACCGTGACATTTTGATTCACCATATTTTTCCCTTAAAATGCAAAATTTTCTCAGTTTAAACTTTTGATCTATCATCTATGTTCTATTCTGAATAAAATATTGACATTTGCCATCTCCACATCATTGCATTCAGTTTTTATTCACAATTTGTTTAGTGTCCCAACTTTTTTGGAATCCGGTTTGTATTTTATTCTTTTATAAGGTGATGTGAATTGTTTGACTTGTCCCCTCCAGGTCCCTCAACGTCCTTCTCTACAAATAAGTATGGCAGTAAACCTGGAACCCCGTCCTCCGCTCAGAAGAAGCCTGCAGAGGTGAGAGCCTGAAGAGATTCACCCACTAACCCCGAGTGTTTGAGTATTTATTCATGTTGTGTTTAGCATCCCGGGTGCGCGTGCAGTGTTTAGCGTTCGGCACATGCAGTGTTTGTCATTCTGGTGTTTATCATTTAGGGTATGTTAGTGGTGTTTAGTGTTCTGGGTGCATATGCAGCGTTTATCGTTCTTATGTGTTGATCCGTCTGTGGTTGTTGCAGGTGTTCAGGAAAGACCTGATCAGTGCGATGAAGCTGCCGGACTCGCACCACATCGCTCCTGATGATTATTACCTGCTGGCTGACACCTGGAGGCAGGAGTGGGAGAAAGGAGTGCAGGTCCTGGCCAGCCCTGATAGCATCCCTCAGCCCTCTGTCAGGTTGGTGTCTGTCTGTCTCTCTGCCTGTCTCTGTCTGTCTCTCTGCCTGTCTCTGTCTGTCTCTCTGCCTGTCTCTGTCTGTCTCTCTGCCTGTCTCTGCCTGTCTCTGTCTGTCTCTCTGCCTGTCTCTGTCTGTCTCTCTGCCTGTCTCTGTCTGTCTCTCTGCCTGTCTCTGTCTGTCTCTCTGCCTGTCTCTGTCTGTCTCTCTGCCTGTCTCTGTCTGTCTCTCTGCCTGTCTCTGTCTGTCTCTCTGCCTGTCTCTGTCTGTCTCTGTCTGTCTCTCTGCCTGTCTCTGTCTGTCTCTCTGCCTGTCTCTGTCTGTCTCTCTGCCTGTCTCTGTCTGTCTCTCTGCCTGTCTCTGTCTGTCTCTCTGCCTGTCTCTGTCTGTCTCTCTGCCTGTCTCTGTCTGTCTCTCTGCCTGTCTCTGTCTGTCTCTCTGCCTGTCTCTGTCTGTCTCTGCCTGTCTCTCTGCCTGTCTCTGTCTGTCTCTCTGCCTGTCTCTGTCGGTGTCTGTCTCTGCCTGTCTCTGTCGGTGTCTGTCTCTCTGCCTGTCTCTGTCTGTCTCTCTGCCTGTCTCTGTCTGTCTCTCTGCCTGTCTCTGTCTGTCTCTCTGCCTGTCTCTGTCAGTGTCTCTCTGCCTGTCTCTGTCAGTGTCTCCGCCTGTCTCTGTCGGTGTCTGTCTGTCTCATTATTCCCACTTTCTAGACCATACACACTGTCATTATTTTCCATTTCTGACACTCCCTAGTATTTTATTTCATCAACACACTGTGTGTGTAACAGGAGCCTGGCAGAGCGTCAGAAGGAGATCCTGTTCTCCAAGCCGAGGAAGTACATCCAGTGCTGGAGTCAGGACTGCACGGAGACGGGCTACGTCAACATCAAGGAGCTAGCCGAGGCCATGTGCAGGTACGACCTGGATGACACGGACCTGTACTGGCTGCGACACCTCAACATGGAGCTGCTGCACATGGGTCAGTCCTCTCCCTCTGGGCTAGCACGCGTGTAAAGATCCAACTTTAATCAACGAAACACAGCCGATAAATCAGTCTGTTTATTTCACCGGTGTGTCAGGGGAGGGCGTGGTGGACGAGCTGACCATGGAGAGAACGATGGAGGCTCTGGAGAGAAAGTGTTACGACAACATGAACCACGCCATCGAGACGGAGGAGGGGCTGGGCATCGAGTACGACGAGGACGTCATCTGCGACGTGTGTCGATCGCCCGACAGCGAGGAGGGGAACGACATGGTCTTCTGTGACAAGTGCAACATCTGCGTTCACCAGGTGAGAGCTGAAACACACACACTAAGGATTACACCATGTGACTACAAAACACTATATAACTTTTGCACTATATAACTTTTATGCAGGTCAGATCTGTCGTTAATCCAAATTGTTGAAGCGTCCACATGTTTTTCCTTCATTTTCTCACATAACAACCTGACTTCAAAATCATGTTTAGTCCAAGATTAAGGTTAAGCCTTTTTCACATGTACATTACAGCACAGTGAAATTCTTTCTCCGCATATCCCAGTGTAACTGGGGTCAGAGTGCACGGTCAGCCATGATACAGCGCCCCCTGGAGCAGATGGGGTTAAGGGCCTCGCTCAAGGGCCCAACAGTGGCAACCTGGTGGAGCTGGGACTCGAACCACTGACCTTCGGATCAGTAACTCGGTGCCATAACGCAGCTATAACTGCGGTTAAATCTGACAGACAAAAAAAAACAATACACAAGTTAACTGCAAAAATAACTAAATAAATAATACAAAAATGACAGCAAGTGCAGATATCTTCAATATAGTCAGGTTTATTTAATTTATTTATTTTTAATTGTAAGATTACAATAATATATAATATACAAACTATACGATTATTAGACCTAGAGTGTTTGGATACAGCTTCTAATAGTGAATGATTTTTGCTTTGTGATTTATACTGTATAATGTACAACTTTTTAAATCCGAATATATTTATTGAGGCAAATAATTGGACAAATGATCTCATTAAGAGGATGTTGCCCGTGTTTATTTAAATGTTTCCATACACTTTTTAAATTCCAACAGCTCCACCCTAAAAACCAAACAAAAAAGACATCAAAGTATAAATAATTCACAATGTAACTTGTATCATCATCATCATTATTATTAAAAAGAGAGAGACACCGAGCTCGGCAGTGTGTTACTAAACGATTCAAATTCTTAGTCACTTACAGTAAATATTCACAGCAGTCTGGTATTATTCATCTGGAATTTTAAAAAGTCAGGTAGTTAAGGATTTAGGTTGTTTGCTGCACAAAAGTTTGTGCACCCCTGCTATAATAAAACCAGTGTGACACTAGATCTCATACATTTAAAAAAATGTATTTACATGTGTATGATGTCCTGTTCTAACCCCGCGTGCCTCTAGGCTTGTTACGGCATCGTGAAAGTTCCAGACGGAAACTGGCTGTGCAGGACGTGCGTGCTTGGGATCAACCCGCAGTGTATACTCTGTCCCAACAAAGGAGGAGCGATGAAGGCCACGCGGGCGGGAACCAAGTGGGCTCATGTTAGCTGTGCTCTCTGGATACCTGAGGTACGAGGAAACTTCCACCTCGTTCGGACCAGAGAAGAATATTTAATGTAGTAACTTGGCGATTTTTGATGAATCTGTTTCTCGTAATTGTGAGGTCACACCTGCATGGGTTAATGATTTAAGTTCCTGCTGATGAGGTTTAGTGTTTTAAAATTTTCCGCCGTGTGTGTGTGTAGGTGAGCATCGCGTGTCCGGAGAGGATGGAGCCCATCACTAAACTGTCTCACATCCCACCCAGCCGCTGGTCTCTCATCTGTAGTCTCTGCAAGATCAAAACCGGGGCCTGCATACAGGTAGGAGGAGGAGGAGGAGGAGGAAGAGAAGTTATTAGTGATTAATGATTAGACTGCAAGTCGTCTAATCCTTGCCTGCTTCCTTTTTCTTTTCAGTGTTCGGTGAAGAACTGCACCATCCCCTTCCATGTCACCTGCGCCTTCGAGCACAACCTGGAGATGAAGACCATCTTGGACGAAGGCGACGAGGTCAAGTTCAAGTCCTACTGCCTGAAGCACAGCAAGCCCAAAACGGCCGAGCCGGGTCTGAGCCCGGCCCGACACAAACCACCGACCGAGACCGAGAAGGTGGGGCTGAGGGCGCAGAAGCTCCAAGAGCTCCAGGAGGAGTTCTACAAGCTGGTGCAGCCGGACGAGGTGGCGCAGGAGCTGGGGCTGCCCCTCCACCTGCTCGACTTCATCTACCAGTACTGGAAGCTGAAGAGGAAGAGCAGCTTCAACAAGGCGCTCCTGCCTCCTAAAGAGGACGAGGATAACCTGCTGAGGCAGCCGCAGGAGGACAGCATCCACACACGCATGCGCATGTTCATGCACCTCCGTCAGGACCTGGAGAGGGTCAGAGTCGCACGACTGCACCACGATTCCAGCATGACTAGACTGAGTGTGTCTGCTTTTTTATTGTTAATTATTCATTTGTTTGTTTTACTTTGTCGTTTTTCTGACAGGTGAGGAATCTGTGCTACATGGTGAGTCGGAGAGAGAAGCTGAAACTGTCTCAGAGTAAAGTCCAGGAGCAGATCTTCAACCTTCACGTCAAACTCATGAACCAAGAACAAGCTGCAGGTATTGACCTCAAAATAAGGAGTTCTGTTTGAGGGGTTTTACATTGAATGAGTAGCGTTAGTACGCGTCAGTGACGGTTAAAGTGTTTGTTGAAACAGTTCTTTAATATCACTGATCTTTAATGTAATCAATGATGTTATTATTATTTGAGGTTGAAGTCCACGTCCGTGTCCGTGTGTGTTTCTGTACAGCAGAACTCTCTGTCTAACTTATTAATAGACAGAAATGACATTCTGTAAGGTTGAGTATCTGACGCCTTGTTTACACTAAGTTGTCCTTCTTTGGTGCTCAGACAAATACACTCCCTGTTCGGTAATCGGAGAGAGAATCACAGATGAGAAATGGAAAAAGTAGATCAGATAAAGATGAAGTTTTGTCTTAAAACGACTCCAGTGTGTTAAAATTCACTTATACCACTTCAGCGCTGTTATTTCAGACAAAGTGAAAATATGAACTAATCCCAGTCAAAATATTCACTTTATCTTTTCTAATTAATATCTTTTGCTGCAGGTGTTTTCCCACACATAACTGTTCATAACATCACTTTTACTAAACATTTAGATTTCATTTATGGTGCAGTTTAAACTTCAGGCAGAGATCTAATTACTGCAGAAGATTCAGTAAATTCTGTCCAGGGGTCGATTTAAGACACGCCCACAGTTTTATACAGGCACAGTATGCTGGCAAAACTTGCGATTTATGATTCTGGCACATAACTGCTCATAACTTCACTTCTAAACGTTTTGATTTCATTTATGGTGCAGGTATAACTTCAGGAAACTACCAAAGTACTGCCAACTGTCCGGCCAGTTTTGCTTGTGAAATTTTTTCTGAGACAAGCTCGGACCAAAACAGATACAAAACCTTTCTTTTATTTATATAGATTACTGATTAACACAGTTTTTTTATTTATAAATTTTTTTTTAATGTGTGCAGAACTGCCGGTATCGTCAAACTTGGAGAACCTGATCTTCCCGCCTCCTCCCAGGATCACCATCAAACTCAAAATCAAAAGCAAGACCAGCACCAAGTCCGGAAACGGCCCGCTGTGTCCGGATAACAGCGGTAACTTGTATGACAGCATGGGCGGAGCCGGGATGGGGCAAGGCAAACCTCAGCTCCAGCACAGCCGAGCGCCAAGGGAGGAGCGGACCAACGGCATCGTGCCCATCGCCAAGCCGACGGGGAAGCCTCTGGCGCTGCACGCCGCTTTGCATGGCCACTCGGTCAAGCCGGATCAGGACAGACCTCACCAGCATTCTCTGAAGTCAAACGGCATCATGGAGAAGACCGCAGGTCAGAGAAACCCGACTCCACCCGAACAGGGCGCGTGCGAGAAGCATCTTGGGAAAGGTCAGCCAGGCACGTTTAATAAAACCACGATGGAGCATTTCAGCAGAACGCTGAAAGAAGCCACCGTCAGCTTGGTACGGACTACTGCGGATCTCTGGAGCGCCAACAAGAACGGGCATAAAAACAAAGACCGGACAAACTGCGGCAAAGCCCTGGGCGCCGAACGAGCGCCCAAGAGCGGCCGGGGATACCAGGAGAGCGACGGGTACTGCCCCGACCTGGAGCTCAGCGATTCCGAACCCGAAGCTAAAGGCAAGCGACAGAGAGCGGGCCGAGGGCTGAGCGAGAGGAGCCCGGCGGGCGCTTATGATCGCGGGGGGTCCCGAGGGAGCGTTCCTTTAGGTTCCAGGACGTCGGTGCAAAGGTGACGAGCTCGCAGGTGCAACCAACTGCTGTAGGTCTGCTAACGTAAAAGCACCGTCGTGCACCACACGAGGGGAATGGTCTCCCCCATCACGCCGGACGACGGGGCGTAAAAGTGGAGTAACGGGTTTCAGAATTCGTATTGGAGCTGCCTTATACACTATAGAGACCAAACTGTCTGATTTTCAGACCTAGCTACAGTGTTTCTGTATATACTGGTTAAAAAAAAGTTTTTTTTTTTTTTAGTTTGTGTGTATATATATATTAGATCATGTGCCAGGAGGGATGTGGATTTCCGCGTCCTCCAAACATTCTTATGGTTATGCAAATAAATAAAGGCATAAGAACGACACTGGGTCTGAAAACATGGATTTGTCTCACACTGATGTTCATGTTAGCATTAGCATGCTTGTACGGTGGCCGTGAAGTGCAAAGCAAATTAACAAAACTGAAAACAAAATAAATTAAAATACGAAATAACAAAACGGGGGAAAGAATGACATTCAAAACCAAATTAACAAAACCCAAAACAAAGGTTTTGTTATTTTGTTGTCGGATTGTTAATTTGGTTTTGAATTTGTTAATTTGTTTTCCGTTTTGTTAATTTGTATTGCACTTTTCGGCCAGTCAGATACAAACCGGAAAAGGTCGGTATAGTTTGCGAATGAAATTCTTACCGCTGATTGGACGAGACATCTGACACTCAAGATATACAGGAAGTAGGAACTTGTTTCTCTATCTTTGTTTCATGTGTGTTCTGCTTCACTTTAAAATATGATGGCCGTAAAGTACAAAACAAATTAACTGACTTCAGGGCCACCGTAAGAACGCCATATTTGAAACCACAACAATGTTTGCACATTCAGACACACGAATCTACCGCTACTACAGTACTCCCTGTATATCTTGAGTGACAGATGTCTCGTCCAATCAGCGGTAAGAATTCCATTTGCAAACTATACCTACCTTTTCCGGTTTGTATCTGACTGGCCGAAAAGTGCAATACAAATTAACAAAACGGAAAAGAAATTAACAAATTCAAAACTAAATTAACAAATCCGAAAACAAAGTAACAAAACCCCAAAACTAAAAAAAAATAGTTTTAGGTTTTATTTTGTTTTGGATTTTGATATTTTGTTTTTTAATTAGTTATTTTGTTTTCCATTTTGTTAATTTGGTTTTGATTTTGTTTTGGGTTTTTTAAAATTTTGTTTTCAGTTTAGTTTTTATTTTTATTTTTTTTAATAGTCCTCTATTTTTTTTATTTATTTTTTTACTTTGAAACCTTTTGTATCGTGTGGTTGGAGAGTTTCACGAGAACGCATTTCCCAGGGACGTGGCAACGTCTTAAAACTAACACTGTGTGGCCACTAGGGTGCAGTGTGGGGTGTGATTTCAACATTTGATTTTGATCGGATCTCAAAGTTCAACGTGGAAGCGACACAGAAAGAGGGAGAGAGAGAGAGAGAGAGTTTCCATGAGATGCTCGCTCACTATTTCAGTGATTCACTATTTTCATTAGATATCGGACCAAATCGACATGTCATATAAAAGCTAAGAAAAGAAGCTAATGCGCCATGTTCATTTCTACATTTTCGTCACTTACTGATTCGTCATTCTTTAAGGAGTCGACTCTGAGTCGGTTCGTTCTGCTACGTGTTCAGAGCTGACTTTTTTTTCTTTCTTTTCCATGTTTTTGACTCTTCTGTGGTAAATTTATCAAAATGCTTCCATGAAAACCTCTTGTTCAAAATCTGAACTTTTGTTTGGCCAGGAATTTAATTAATCATCTTTATTTATCCTGGTCTGGTTTTCAGTAAACATTTTTAATTTCTTCATACAGTATGTTATCGTCATGTTTCGTGGTCGGGTATAGACCTGTAACGTGACTTCTGTCCCCTTTATTCAAAACGTTTTCAATTATTGTAAACAATTATTTTTTTTTAATGGTAAAGAATCACTTGAGTCTCATTCCATGACTTGACGGATCCAATGGCATTATTAAAACTTGAAATATTGCAAAACTTGTCCATTTTTTTTGGGGAAAGAGTCTTTTTTATTTTATAAAAGTCATTTTATAAGTTTTCCTATTGGTGAGTTTCGCCAAACTGATTCACTGAAAGATTGAAATATTCCAGATGGTGTCTTTTAACATAAATAAAGAATCAAGTTAGCTGAAAGAGTTGACATTTTCGACTCTTAGCGGTGAGCCGAGCCAAATGATTTACAAATTTGAATTCCATTCCTCAGTGATGCCATTCAAATATAAAATCTACTTGAGATGTCCCACATGTCTGGTTAAAAAAAAGTCAATTGTGATTCAACAATTCTTAGTAACCTGAGCCGAATGTTTCCTCTAATGAGTCACCAAAACAAAGCAAAAACTATATATATATTTATATATATATTTCATTCATTCATTCATTTTCTATACCGCTTAATCCTGTGTTCAGGGTCGCGGGGGACCTGGAACCTATCCCAGGAGACTTCGGGCACTAGGCGGGGTACACCCTGGACAGGGTGCCAATCCATATTTATTTATTTATATATAATTATATATGTTTTTAACCTGAGATTTGTACCTTTATTGTGGGACCTTGTGATATGGATTCCCCATCTCGCGGATTTTCACCTTAAGAACTTAAATTTGCCTCGGCATAAAAAGCGAGCAAACAAATTTGTTTAAATTCCTCTGTTGTTTTTTTTTTTTTTTTTTTTTTGCAAGATTTAGTGAAGACAGCACCACAGGTCCCAAGAATGTTAAGAAGAAAAGAGATCACTTTGAGTTTGGTTTTTATAGCAGCCGCTCCCAAGAGGAATCACAAAGTTGGTTAACAGGTTAAGTGAGGTTTGATGTCTGTTTTTTATGTGGTATTTCATTTACCATTTTTTATAAAGATTACTTTTGTATGCTGAGGTACATTTCATAAAATTTTATTTAGGTATTTCATTAAATACAGTATTTCTTTTATTCATAAACTAGAGACAAGTGATTCACTGACTTATAAAACAGAACTAGAGTTCTTATCCTGAGACTTGTCCCATATTTCATCATTTGGTTAAAATAAATAAAATCAATAATAATAAAAAAAAATTCTATCACACCTAGTGAGGCATTTGCGAGCTGAAAGAGTCGATTCAGTGTAATACAAATGATTCAGTGACTCAAAAGAAAATTGCACACTTTATGCCTTTATAAATTGTATAAAACTGCCCTAGATGTCTAGTTTTATATAAAGCTGAATCATTTGTGAACCAGTGGAGTCGACTCCTATCGGAGTCACTGCCTCACCAAAAAGAATCACAGATCCCATCACCACACTCATTGCTCACTACTGCTGGGTGTTTACATGGATTTCTTTTTATACATTGTTTTTCCTTTTTCTCTGAAGCCCTTTTCTCATTTACAAAAGGTTCAGATCTGGTTCACCATTGTGTACACATCACCACTGCACAAAAGCGTCAGATTTCCACTGCCATGAACAACATGCGGCCCTTTAAGTACTGTTCGGACACGTGCTGCACAACACCCTGCTTTTAATACATTTGCCTAAGTTTGCTCATAAAGAGGCCTAGCACATCCTGTCTGTGGGATTTGAAAACCCACAATAATAATCATATACTTTCCCTTTTTTTCTACTTTGCAGTGGAACAGAAATGTGTAATTCCTCAGTTGAATAATGAATCACAGCATGTCCAGATTCACTCTGTTCTGTGTGACATGAGCTGTCTTCTAGCTTCTCTTTAGCTTGAATGAGATTTTTGTTTACTTTTTGTTCTTCCAGGAAACCCACCGAATCAGCATTGTGTACTGCGCGGTACTGCAGGAAATAGAGAACACTGTAACTGTGCCACGTTTGGACATGAGTTACTGTCCTGTTTCTTTATTTCTTACCTGATGCTATATATTGAAATGGACCTTTAAAAAAAAAAAAAAAAACCTGGAGCCTCTTGCAATAAACTTTGAAATGGAAACTCTTCTGTCAGGAAAGTCTTTATTATTTGTATAAATATATTGTATATCTAAGAAAAAAGAAAGATTTAGTTCCAACAAAACTCATTGTACTTAGTACTCATGTTTACATTTTTGGACATGTCACCAATTCTCTTTCATGAGCAAGTCTATACACTGCTTCGTTGCTTATTCAATTCCGTTTTATTTATATAGCACTTACAAAAATGGTCATTGTCGCAAAGCAACCTAACAGAATCAAAATAAAATGATGGAAATGAGTACGAATTTGTGTGATAAAAAAAAAATGCAACAATATGGACAAAAGTATTTGGCCAAACCTGTTAGTTATTGAACTCGGGTGTTTTAAATCCTTATCCTCAGTGAAGGACAATCTTAATCCTTCAGCATACCAAGACATCGTGGACAATGCTATGCTTCCAACAGTTTGGTGAAGTCCCTTTTCTATTCCACCATGACTCCATCCCAGTGCACAAAGCAACGACTATATGACTTCGATGTGGAAGAACTCGAGCGGCCCGAACACAGAGCCCTGACCTCAACCCCATCGAGCACCTTTGGGATGAACTGGAACAGAGATTGTGATCCAGACCTTCTCGTCCAACATCAGTGCCTGACCTCATAAATGCTCTACAGAATGAATGGTCACGAATTCCCACAGAAACACTCCAACATCTTGTGGACGGCCTTCAAAGAAGAGTGGAAGCTGTTTGAGCTGCAAAAGGGAGACTGACTCCATATTGAACGGTATGGATTTGGAAACAATGTCATTGCAGGTTTCAGCGAAATACTTTTGTTCATATAGTGTATATATAAATCAAAATGATTAGATAGTCCCTAAAGAGCAAGCTGAGAGTGATGGTGGCAAGGAAAAAGGGCAGCGGAGGTCTGGATCACTTGGAGCTCAGGAGCTTCATGTGTAGCTCGACAGAGAGAGATGACAGTTAGGTATGATCACACGTATAAGTTAAATGTATATTTTGTGCAGAGTGCAAGCAGGGACTCTGGCAGGACTAACACATTGTTGAATTACATTTACATTTGGCAGACACTCTTATCGAGAATTCTAGACTCTGATTGGTCTGAAGGTGTTGATTGTCTAAAACAGCATTTTTAACAGTCCTGCAGGTTTACACTCGATTAACGTGCCTGTTCTCATTCTTTATTGTTTTTGTAGGGAAGTGTACTACAATGTATAGTAAAAATGTGTGTAATTGCTGATACAGTGTTCATCGAACATTGATGGAAGGAGTCTCCAGTGTCAACACTGAGGTAATAAAACACGAACGAGGAGTGTGCACTTTGTGATTTCACATCAACATGGTGAGCTGCGAGGAAAAAAGAGCTGCTGTAAGATAAGGAACTAACTTGTTTTATGGAAGATACACAACATGACAATCATGACAACCATTCCCCAAAACAGCGTCACATAATGTGTTAGACCTTACATCATGATAATTTTGCTCTACTGCCAGAAATCTGTTATGTAAATGCGGTGGATAAACTCAAAACTTATTTATTCAAATAGGTGCTACCACATGATTTTAAAATAAACTGACCCTAACCCCAACCCTACGCTCCAAAGTGCACTCAGTGACAGGATGAGCAGAATAAGCCATGACCAAGATGTTCATTCTCTAATCACTGACATGGGTTTAATCTGGTAATTTATTAAATAAACTTGCTTAGGTATCTCTTTAAAAAAAAAGGGGGGATCTGAATTTGGTCGTCTCACCTTTTTTTTTTAATAACAGCAAAATTAGTGCTGTCTCGGGCGTATTGATTATTTTTAAGAGTGAGCTGACTTTGAGGCGACTGTTTGCTTAGTTCAGCCTGAGCAAGTCAATAAGACTCTTTTAGTGGTCATACAGCAGGAACCTGGCATCAACGACAGGGTTTAATAGGCGTTGAGTCTGCAGCGTGTTTTTGTTTGAATGGGAAACGCTGAATTGAGAGATGCTGCAGATTTATTGCACCCAAATGGAAAGTATTTCTCATGATACTGTAGCAGGATGAGGGTGGAATGTGATTTTAAATAAAAGGAATAGATCTGTTGTGGTTATTCCAGACAATGATGGTATGATGTGATTATATAAGTCTCAAGACATTGGTATTCATGCTGTGATTTAAACCAACACAGAGACCAGCCAGTGTTTTTTGCGCCTTAGCCTCAGCACTTTGGGTCATCCTGAGCCCAGTGTAGCTTAGGATTCCTGTTTCTGGCAGACAGAAGTAGAACCTGATGTGATCTTCTGCTCTTGTAGTCCATCCACCTCATGTGTGTTTTTAAATGCTTTTCTGCACACCACAGTTGTAGAGAATGATTTATATGATTGACTTTTTCTTGGATGTTTATCAAACCATTAATCTAGCAGGTGTACAGTACACCTACACCTACTCCTACCTGTGGAGGTACCAAGTGTGCAGTGTGAGTTCAGCACCAGTAAAGAGCTGCTGTGGTGGAAGGCTGGGTATTTTTATATGAAGCCATGAAGTACTTAACTCAAGACAATGATAACAACCACTGAGGAACCTAAGCAGGAATAATTATACACTACCTGTTCTTTGCTTAGGGATTGCCACAGCAAACGATTTGTTGCCAGCTAACGGTCTACACGACTTTAGATCGACTAAGCAAATTATTGGTCCAGTCAATTAAGTCAAGTAAAGTAGGCTTTTATTCTCATTTCAACCATATACACCTTAGTATCCAGTGGAACGAAACAACATTCGACCATGACCGATTTGCTACATATAATATAAAATAACAAAACTAGATAAGACACCTAACTAAGACCATAAATGAGAAAACAATGACTGGAATTGGCCTGCTTTAGTTCTAAAATGCTGGCCTCCCAAGAACTCCTTTAATGGCCTTTTCCAGTACTGAAAAACTGAATGCACTACTACGCAAGTAAAAGGTTAGTCAGTATAAGTATATATAGTTGAGTAGTCGGAACGAACCCTACGTTTTATGTAAAGTTGACCGTTGTATGGAGTTGCCCAATAATGTACAACCCAGTATCTTCTCATTCCTTTCTTCAAAACAATAATTAAACCTATGCATTAAAAATAAAGCCTGACTGCAATACTATGTACGGTATGTTATGTATTTAGAAAACCATTATCCATCTTTACTGTTAACAGATGAATGAACCTAGAGCCACACCATACATTAGATCATTTTAGAGTGTGTGTGT
This sequence comes from Channallabes apus, assembly GCA_030522415.1. NCBI lineage: Eukaryota > Metazoa > Chordata > Actinopteri > Siluriformes > Clariidae > Channallabes > Channallabes apus. The sequence goes on from CM060112.1 coordinate 3,407,778, forward strand.
GTGTGTGTACAGTATAGGAACACTACAGAAAATGTGGTGTGGTGTTTTACCCTTTATCTATATGTGACTGAAAAGGTTTTGTTAAGTAAAGCAGGACAAAGAGAGAAAGTGAGAGAGTGCGAGTGTGCAGCACCAGGCAAATCAGTGAGGTCATTGGAGGGACAGTGGGAGCTATTTTGTAACCATGGATAAAAATGGACGTTCTGAACGTTGTAGCATAATTTTAAAAAAGAACCATTCACATTAAAATAAAATGAAATCCGAAAAAAATTAAACCACAGTCCTATACCAAACACACAAACAGTCTCATCCTTGACTTTAAAACTGTATATTACTATATGAATATAATGTTCATCAATGCATCAAACTTTTCTTCCGCTGGTTTAGGAAGGTCTGCTTCATTGCTGTTCATAGCCATGATGTTGAACTTTGTTTTGTCAAACAGATTTGGCAACCCAGGTGTTTGACTGTATGAGGAATAAAAATTAAGCAACTGTAAATATAATTGCCTATTAGGCACTGGATATGTCCCCTTAAGACACTATAAGGGATCCGCAGAATGAAGAATTAATGGATGGATGGATTCATTTGTTCATCAGCAACCAGGAAAAGTAAAGTACCTGTGTATCTATGGAGCCGTATTACATAAGTAAGAAATAAGAACAGCATCAGACTACAAACACTAACTGTCCTTATAGTAGCAGCAGAGCAGGCCATGTCTAATGGGTTTTAATGGGTTTGTCAGCAGTAATGGAGGAGGTAGGTGAGGTAGCGGAGGTGAGGTAGCGGAGGTGAGGTGATGTATTCAGGTGTTTAAGGGGAAAAGTCCAGCAGTTCCTGCAGTAGTGTGTGATTCCAGTCTCACTGATCAGCCTCCAGACTCCTGATACACAACAACAGCGAGACTGAACACATGCACATGTACTCGATCTCCCTGCCGTGTCATGGATGTGACTGTGACTGTAGTTACAGGACTGGCCGCTGGAGGGCGCAGCTCATGGAGGATTAAACTCCGCCCAACTCCACCAACCGGTTCACACACACACACACACACCCAGCGACACCAGCTCATTTCTCTATCAAGGTGTATAAGAAAACGGTTTCGGATTTCATTGTTATTATTATTATTAGTAACATTATCATTAGGCTCATCACTGACGATGATTAATTTGTAACCATGACAACACGCGGGCTGTCGCGTTGGAGCGCGCGCGCCTGCGTCTTCCGGACTGTTCCGAACTCGGACCATTTGCACGGGGAACCCTGTGAACCCGACACCGCACGCGGACACACCGGCGCCTGTTTCCACCTTTCCGGAGTGTTTCATCATCAGGTCCAAATGAAGCAGGATGAACTGGACCTGCATGTATTCATGTAGTTCCTGATGAGACCCCAGGATTACTCCAACATGCATTAGGACATTAACACACACGCACACACACACACACAGAGAGAAGGGCTGTTTCCAGGGTTGCATCCAGTTCAGGACTCTCTCTTGTCCCCTCCCTGTCCATTTGAATACCTTCATTTTCATATGAATAGAATAGACCTTTTTTTGGTTGTCCTGGCTGCTTTAAAGCTCACATCACTTTTTGAAATTTCAATCCTACTGCATTATTAAACTCAAGATGTCATCAGAGGGAAGGCCGGTGTCGCTCAGAGGTCTGTCGATGGACACCTGGATGTCCGGTCTGCCGCCTGGACTCTGGGACATCCCCCTATGGAATCTGACTATTCCAGGTACTCCAGGCATTTGCTGTCTAATCTACTGATGTATTGAGAGATTTCCATTTTCACGCTCATTTAAACTGCATTTTAACTACACCATAACTAATATCCTTAAACCAATAATCGTTGTATATGCATTTCTGATTTTGGGTGGTGGCACGGGCACTGGGTGTCAGGTTGCGTGTTTATCTGCACAGTCAGCAGCACTCTGTAGTCACACGCATGGCTAATGTTAATCCAGCCCCTCCAGGATGACTTTAATGAATGCCATTCTTCTGACATCATCATCATCATCACCATCATACACTTTGTTTTATCTTGCCCTCCCTACAGGAAGTCATAATACTATGACTTACTGTTTGGACACGAATAACCGCTCTCCTATCGACCCCAAGCAGCCTGATATGCTCCAGAAGCTAGACAAGTACATGAAGCCCATCATACGGCCGTTCGTCTACAAGTGGGCGGTTACACAGGTAAATATTTGCACTTCCTCTCCTGAACAAAACCCATAATTATAGTGAACATTCTGTATACACCTCAGCATTGTTTGTCTCTATAGTCCACGCTTGTGTAGGAATCATTACTTATAATCCTCGTATCAGGAACTTCCCTTTTTACGCCCGGTTCCTCTGAAGCTGTCTACCTCGTGCGTTCTCAGGGTGTTTTGCCTTTACGCTGCTGCCTGATGATTTTTGTCATGAGAAAATTGCTGTATGGATAAAATACAATGTAAAGACACATAGTCCCTGTGTGTGTGTGTGTGTGTGTATATATTCAGGGTATTCACTAGCTATTAAAATATATATTTTGTTAATAGAAGAAAATCTCCCAGTGCAGTTTCATTTCAGAAAAAAAATAATGGCAAGAATTTTGTTTTTGTGTTACAGTATCATATGAGACATACAGTGGTATGAAAAACTATTTGCCCCCTTGCTGATTTCTTATTCTTTTGCATGTTTGTCACACTTAAATGTTTCTGCTCATCAAAAACCGTTAACTATTAGTCAAAGGTAACATAATTGAACACAAAATGCAGTTTTTAAATGAAGGTTTACGTTATTAAGGGAGAAAAAAACTCCATATCTACATGGCCCTGTGTGAAAATGTGATTGCCCCCCTTGTTAAAAAATAACTTAACTGTGGTTTATCACACCTGAGTTCAATTTCTGTAGTCACCCCCAGGCCTGATTACTGCCACACCTGTTTCAATCAAGAAATCACTTAAATAGGAGCTACCTGACACAGAGAAGTAGACCAAAAGCACCTCAAAAGCTAGACATCATGCCAAGATCCAAAGAAATTCAGGAACAAATGAGAACAAAAGTAATTGAGATCTATCAGTCTGGTAAAGGTTATAAAGCCATTTCTAAAGCTTTGGGACTCCAGCGAACCACAGTGAGAGCCATTATCCACAAATGGCAAAAACATGGAACAGTGGTGAACCTTCCCAGGAGTGGCCGGCCGACCAAAATTACCCCAAGAGCGCAGAGACAACTCATCCGAGAGGCCACAAAAGACCCCAGGACAACATCTAAAGAACTGCAGGCCTCACTTGCCTCAATTAAGGTCAGTGTTCACGACTCCACCATAAGAAAGAGACTGGGCAAAAACGGCCTGCATGGCAGATTTCCAAGGCGCAAACCACTTTTAAGCAAAAAGAACATTAAGGCTCGTCTCAATTTTGCTAAAAAACATCTCAATGATTGCCAAGACTTTTGGGAAAATACCTTGTGGGCCGACGAGACAAAAGTTGAACTTTTTGGAAGGTGCGTGTCCCGTTACATCTGGCGTAAAAGTAACACAGCATTTCAGAAAAAGAACATCATACCAACAGTAAAATATGGTGGTGGTAGTGTGATGGTCTGGGGTTGTTTTGCTGCTTCAGGACCTGGAAGGCTTGCTGTGATAGATGGAACCATGAATTCTACTGTCTACCAAAAAATCCTGAAGGAGAATGTCCGGCCATCTGTTCGTCAACTCAAGCTGAAGCGATCTTGGGTGCTGCAGCAGGACAATGACCCAAAACACACCAGCAAATCCACCTCTGAATGGCTGAAGAAAAACAAAATGAAGACTTTGGAGTGGCCTAGTCAAAGTCCTGACCTGAATCCTATTGAGATGTTGTGGCATGACCTTAAAAAGGCGGTTCATGCTAGAAAACCCTCAAATAAAGCTGAATTACAGCAATTCTGCAAAGATGAGTGGGCCAAAATTCCTCCAGAGCGCTGTAAAAGACTCATTGCAAGTTATCGCAAAGGCTTGATTGCAGTTATTGCTGCTAAGGGTGGCCCAACCAGTTATTAGGTTCAGGGGGCAATTACTTTTTCACACAGGGCCATGTAGGATTGGAGTTTTTTTCTCCCTAAATAATAAAACCCCTCATTTAAAAACTGCATTTTGTGTTTATTTGTGTTATCTTTGACTAATAGTTAAATGTGTTTGATGATCAGAAACAATTTTGTGTGACAAACATGCAAAAGAATAAGAAATCAGGAGGGGGGCAAATTGTTTTTCACACCACTGTATATGACTTACATTTTTATTTCATTACACATCTGAGCAGTTGAGGGTTAAGGGCCTTGCTCAAGGGCCCAACAGTGGCACATTGGTGGTTGTGGGGTTTGAACCTGGGATCTTCCGAACCGTAGTCCAATGCCTTAACCACTGAGCTACACCTGGACCACTGGCTCAGTTCTCACCTTAATCCGATCTGTTCGAAACTAGGCTGTAATTTTATTTTCATTAATATAAATTCAAATTCAAATTTTATTTGTCTCATACACAGTCATACACAATACGATATGCAGTGAAATGCATGTAAAACAAAGTAAAATATCACCGGCGCCATCTTTGTATTAGATAAAAAAAAAAAAAGTAATATTTCATGAATTCGTGACGAAAGAACACCTGAAAAATACCGATTTAACAGGTGAGACAGGAAATTCCAGAAAAGTCTAATGATGAACCTCCAGAACAGCTTTAAAGCTCCATGGTCTGAATTCTTCACTGAAACATCTAAAACAGTACTGAGGCAAATCCCCCCCCCTCTCAAAAAAAAAAAAAAATTCCTTCAGCTGGTGTATTTTGGATGATGGCAATGTTGAAGGCAGTGCTTTACCATTTCACTCTACTAATTCTACAATTTTTCTGTTTATTTCCAGTTTAGCTATTTTGTTTTTTGTAATTATTTTCAGTAATAAGTATTTTCGTTTTTTAGAACATCATACTGTAATCTGAAAGAGATGAGTGACTGCAAAGTGTTGGTAGGGGAGAGTGTAGCCAGACAACACAGAATGGTGGTGTGTAAAATAACCCTGGTGGTGAGGAAGGTGAAGAGGACAAAGGCAGAGCAGAGGACAAAGTGGTGGAAGCTGAGAAAGGAAGAATGTTGTGTAGTCTTTAGGGAGGAGTTGAGACAAGCTATGGGTGGTCAGGAGGTGCTTTCAGTTGACTGGACAAATACAGCCGATGTGATCAGGGAGACAGGTAGGAGGGTACTTGGTGTATCATCAGGTAAGAGAAAAGTAGACAAGGAGACTTGGTGGTGGAATGAGGAAGTCCAGGAGTGTATACAGGGAAAGAGGCTAGCTAAGAAGAAGTGGGACACAGAGGACTGAAGAGAGTAGACAGGAGTACAGGGAGATGCACCGTAAGGTGAAGGTAGAAGTGGCAAAGGCCAAACAAAGAGCATATGAGGACTTGTATGCTAGGCTGGACAGTAAGGAGGGAGAGGTGGATCTGTACAGGTTGACGAGGCAGAGAGATAGAGATGGGAAGGATGTGCAGCAGGTTAGAGTGATTAAAGATAGAGATGGAAATGTACTGACAGATGCCAGGAGGGTGATGAGAAGATGGAAGGAGTACTTTGAGGAGTTGATGAATGAGGAAAACGAAAGAGAACAAAGAGTAGAAGAGGTGACTGTTGTGGAGCAGGAAGTAGCAAATATTAGTAAAAGTGAGGTGAGAAGGGCGTTGAAGAGGATGAAGAGTGGAAAGGCTGTTGGTCCTGATGACATACCTGTGGAGGTGTGGAAGTGCTTAGGAGAGGTGGCAGTAGAGTTTCTGACTAGTTTGTTTAACAAGATCTTGGAGAGTGAGAGGATTCCAGAGGAATGGAGGAGAAGTGTATTGGTGCCGATTTTTAAGAACAAGGGAGATGTGCAGAGCTGTGGCAATTACAGAGGCATAAAGCTAATGAGCCATACAATGAAGCTTTAGGAAAGAGTAGTGAAAGCTAGGTTAAGGGCAGAGGCGAGCATTTGTGAGCAGTAATATGGTTTCATGCCTTGAAAGAGTACATCAGATGCAGTATTTGCTTTGAGGATGCTGATGGAGAAGTACAGAGAAAGTAATAAAGAGTTGCATTGTGTCTTTGTAGATTTAGAGAAAGCGTACGACAGAGTGCCGAGAGAGGAGCTGTGGTGTTGTATGAGGAAGTCTGGAGTAGCAGAGAAGTATGTTAGAGTGGTGCAGGACATGTATGAGAGCTGTAAGACAGTGGTGAGATGTGCTGTAGGTGTGACAGAAGAGTTCAAGGTGGAGGTGGGTCTGCATCAAGGATCGGCTCTGAGCCCCTTTTTGTTTGCTCTGGTGAAGGACAGGATGACAGATGAGGTTAGACAGGAGTCTCCATGGATTATGATGTTTGCAGATGACATTGTGCTTTGTAGCGAGAGCAGGGAACAGGTGGAGGAAAATTTGGAGAGGTGGAGGTATGCTCTGGAAAGCAGAGGAATGAAGGTTAGCCGCAGCAAGACGGTGAGGATACAGGGAGCAGAGGTAAAGAAGGTGCAGGATTTTAAGTACTTGGGGTCAACGGTCCATAGCAATGGAGAATGTGGAAAGGAGGTGAAGAGACGAGTACAGGCAGGTTGGAATGGGTGGAGAAAAGTTTCAGGTGTGTTGTGCGATAAAAGAGCATCAGCGAGAATGAAAGGAAAGATGTACAGGACAGTGGTGAGACCGGCAATGCTCTACGGCTTAGAGACAGTGGCACTGAAGAAAAGACAGGAGGCAGAGTTGGAGGTAGCAGAGATGAATATGTTGAGGTTCTCTTTGGGAGTGACAAGGATGGATAGGATCAAGAATGAGTTCATCAGAGGGACAACCCATGTTAGATGTTTTGGAGATAAAGTCAGAGAGGCCAGATTGAGGTGGTTTGGACATGTTCAGAGGAGAGAGTGTGAATATATCGGTAGAAGGATGCTGAGGTTGGAACTGCCAGGCAGGAGGTCTAGAGGAAGACCAAAGAGGAGATTCATGGAATCAGTGAGAGAGGACATGAAGTTAGTTGGTGTGAGAGAAGAGGATGCAGAGGATAGGGTTAGATGGAGGCAGATGATTCGCTGTGGCGACCCCTGAAAGGAAACAGCCGAAAGACAAAGAAGAAGAAGAACATCATACTCTATTCTTTAAACCCGTCCGAGAGCAACTTGAGGCGAGAGATGTGTGGAATCAACGACAAGGTGCATTAAAGATGTTCTGGTGGTGTTCACAGTGCCTCAGTAGTTTACTAACACAAACACTAGCTTTCTTTTTTTCCCTTTTGTCACCTGTCCATATACACTACAGTGTCTCTCTACCAATCAAAACTGCTTGCCTGGAACTCACTGTTTTTGTGTTGCTTTTTTTAAATTAAGCAGTGTTTGTGTCGTAGAAATATTCTGCCTTTATCTTTGGCTGCAAAAACACACTTTGTTATAGAAAAATTAATTGTAGAATCTTTTTATCTTAAGTTGAGACCAAAGACCGTGAGCGCTGATATAACTCTCATCCTCCATTAAGAAAAAGGCAATGACACCAAACTGCCCCATTAAAAACATATTACTGCGTGTAGTCACATGATTCCACCCCATCCAGTCTGTGTCATGGAGGAGAACCCAAACACAGAACCGACCGAGCAACTTGAACTAAAGAAACACTCTGTCTCCATCATTTCGACGCATGCAGTAGGTTTTCACTCCTCGTTTAACTGTAAATCAGCATTAAAAAGCCTTTAAAAGCATTTCATTGAATTTGGTCCTAATCGGATCTCATTTGCTTGTGTTTGCTTTAACGGCAAAATTAACACAAAATGTACAGAGCATCTACATGGTGAGTGTTTCTTTGTAAACAGAGTTATCACTTCTACTCGGTCTCGTAATGGCTTCCTGATCCAGTTATGAGAAACATTTCAATACGTTCTTCTTTTCTCAAAGGTGTTACCTGTCGTCTCCATTGCTAAAGGAGCAGAATTTGGGTTACAGTTATGATCCTGGTCTCAGTAAAAAGCTAGATGTTTTTCCTAAGAGACCGAAGATTTGTATAATTTACTGACACTGAGTTACAGAGACCAGAGTGGAGGATGTTGGCATGAGGATGATGTTTTTTTTTCTTCTTCTTCTCATAAATCACTTAACTGATCAATGCCTGTTCCTCTGGATCAGCAACTTCTCCTTACAAACACTACTCAGCCACAATCATTATCCTGCCTCGCTCAAATATGAATCACAATACTTTGGTTTTCCTAAGAGTCTATTTGTAGACTCCAAAAAAAAAAAGACATTTTTGCATAAAAACAAAAAGTTAATTTCCCTTGCGTATGGAGACTTTTGAGACATGCTGTACAATCTACTGCACTGAAAGGAAACCTATTAAACAGGAGTATGCTCGTGTACAGACTCCGACTTTCGCTGGATCAATCTACACAGCGGGGCAGAAATTGCCTTCTGCTGCTCTGCAGAAAGCAACCAAGCATTCAGGAACTGCTTAATCGCTTTTCTTTTCCTGATGAAGAAACGGAAATGTGAATCTGTGTTACAATATAACCTTGATAATAAAACAATATTAATAATAGATCATTTTGTTGTTGTTCTTTTGATGTGGAGCCGCTGTGCCCGTCCTGACACAACCCTCTGGAACTACTGGACCCGTTCCTTCTGCATGGCAGAATCAAACCCTACCACTGAGCTACCGATGCTATAGTGATAATACATCATAATATCGGTGCATAAAATATTTGCACCGGCCCTTTCTGATTATGTCTTAGTCTTCTTGGTTTCTATAATTTGTTCCTCATCACCCTTTATACTGTATGTTCTTCCTAATACACCCACATTCCTTTCTTTCATTTTTGATTAGTACAAATGTTTGCACTCGATTACACAGGCTGATTAAAACGGTGCTACAATACCATCATGCCGAAAACCCTCATTCCTCTTTTCTCCACAAAAAGACCTAAAAAATCCAATAATTTCTTTATAGCCAGTTAGTAAGTGTTTTCCAATCACCCGATAGTTAGAGCAGTTAAAATGCTGATTCCTCGTGCACTCATTGTTGATTTATGAAGCATCACTGTAATGTGTTTACTTCGTGCAGTCCCTGATCGTTGTCATGTGCATTATTAATAGCCCTCCTTTACATTATTCACTGTAGGAGTGCAGCGTGCGGGAACAGTTGGACAGCGGTGTAAGGTACTGCGATCTCAGGATAGCGCATCGGCCCAACGACAGCTCCTCCGATCTCTACTTCTACCATGGCGTCTACACCACTATTACAGTAGAGGTACATCGATTTAAATCGTCAATTGTAAATCAGAAGACGTTTTTTAGTTTTGTCATGCCTTAGTCACTTCTTGGTTGCTTCTTTGACTAATCCCCTCTTAATATGGAAACTGAATTTTGCAGTCTGAGTTGTAATAAGTAATTATTCCAGTTCTGATGGTAACTCTTACTAACTACTGCTGCCTTCGATTACAGAAAACCCTCCGTAGTTTGGAATTTCAAAATTCTGACTAGGCAAAACCAAAGAAAGCGCCTCTTTCAACTTGGAATTTTCACTTTATAAGTAAGAAACGGCAGAGTTTAGTGTGCCAACAGTGGCAACAATAAACAAAATAACACAATTACAATCCCTACTATGGTAGCATTTACTTTAGACCAGACAATGTAGACAAAACGGTTGGTTTACTCTGAATGCTTTTCTATAAAATAAGTACACCATAAACTAAGAATCTTTAATAGTAGCTGGCTGGCTTGTTTCTAGGGTTTATCTGGCAAACTAATTATCACACGTGTCTGAGATTCATTTCAGTGATCCAAAGAGCCCTGAGACACAACACCATCCATGAGTTTAATTCAAAAACTAAACATTTAATGTTTGACACTTACATCCAATTTGCATAATAATTTGTAACGCGGTGTATATTAGAGCTGCACGATATATCGAAAAAATATCGTTATCGCGATAATGGCATGCGGGATAACCATATCGCAAAGAGTTACGATAAATACTCTATTTGCCAAGCATTTGTGTGTCCAAATCTGACCAATCAGATGGGCCCTTACTATGTTTATACCCGCTTATGTCTTTTTTATATATACTTATATCTTTTTTATATAATTTATATCTTTATACTTCATTCTGTCGCGAACTAACCTGGGATGATCAGAAGACTTAGCGATTAGCCGTTAGCCTTTTGTAGCGTGGACGGTAAACCCAAACACGGAAGCAAGCGAGTAGGCAGGATAATCACGCAAATTAATTTAAGGACTCTCACAGAAGGGGAACAAGGGAAAAACACACATTTAACCCGCGTCCTATAAACACACACTCGAATCAGAAAGTAAACAATCTGAACCGACATGGCGAACTCAGTGACTAAGCTCTATGCGATGGTTTGTTTACTCCTCTTATACTTCCGGGTTCGCGCCCGCATTATTTCCGGGTCCTAGTGCCGGTCGCGGTGCGTGTGCGTGCGTGCGTGTGTGTGTGACAAATAATATTTTTTTTAATTTAATTTTTGTTTAATAATATTTATTTTTATTTAAAAAAAAACAGGCAAGCTAAAGAGAATATTTAGTTTAAAAGATGCTCTTGTTTTAAGACACTATTGATGAGTGTATGGTTCCATGTAAATAAACAGTAATGTTTGAAAGTAATTCATATTGTGTTGGCAGGTTTATAGTAACAGCAAACCAGAAGTCAGAATATCTGCTGAGGGGTTTAAGTCATTCATAGTGTTTTGAAGTCTAAATATTTTCAACTTCCTTGACATATAGTTTCTTTTTAGCCTGAATTAGATTTAATTACATCAGACGAATATCTATTACCTGTTTATTTTAGTATGATCATTACATACAAAAAAAAGGCAATAATAATAATAAAAAATGCATTTCTCTAGGGAAATGTTATATCGCAAGAAATATCGTTATCGCAGTATTCAACAACAATATCGCATATTTTCCTAATATCGTGCAGCCCTAGTGTATATGTATTTGTAAATATTAACAAACTATTTAATTTTAATCCCATCCAAAGTGATGTAACTCTACAAATGATGGAAAAGCTTCAGGGGGTCAATACTTAGGCAAGAAAATGTATGTCTACTTTTTAACTCAATTGTGGTAAATCCCATTTTCCAATTTAAAGCAGAGACTCAGTGATATCAGTTATAAGGTAACACAACACTGTAATTTTCAAGGTTTGGACTACACTGATATCCAATCACAAAATGCAAGCTAGCTTACTACAAATTAGGAGGAAATGTTCAAGTGGAGTAAGCATGCGGGGTGAATACTTTTGTTCCAAGCATAGGGTCAAAAAATATATAAAAATAAGTACCGCCCCCGCTCTAAGCTTCACCAAACCATATGAATACTTCATTGTTAGGGCTTCTGACTACTTGTTTTTTGCTCTGTGACAGACCATACTGAAGGAGATCAGGACGTGGCTGGACAGTCATCCTAAAGAGATAGTCATCCTGTCCTTCAGTCATTTCCAGGGCCTGAGTCAAGAGCTCCACACACTCCTCATCTCCACCATAAAGAGTGTGTTCAACTCAAAGCTGTGTCCTAAAACGGTATGGCCCACTTCTGTATGTCCATCCTATGGGTCAGAGGAAGTGACTAAGCACACCAGTAAGACGTGACTAGGATGCACATGATGGATGTTGCAGGCTTCTTGAATGGATTCTCCTTAAACAGTATTAGATTGCAGGTGGTGATTAGTCTCAGGTGTCTGTAGTAAGCAGGAGGCGTAGCTCTAGGTGATAAGTATCAGACTTTTGATAAATTAGTCTGTGAATGACATTGTTTTGCATTTAAAGGTCTCATATACTATTTCTTCAACAAGTTAACCCCCAAAGTGTGTGTGTTAATACTCCAGCTGAAATAGCTTTCAAATAATTCATTATTTATACCATGAACTTGCTCCTCCTCGAATCACGCCGTTTCAGTGTCTATGTAAATTAGCTGCTGCTGAACCACGCCTCTCCAGAAAAACAGCAGAGCTGAGCAACAAGCCTGGGGAGGGGCTCTTCTTATATGAGGTCACATTAGGTGAATAGCTAATTATCTTGCTTAAAGAAGAAACACCTGTATTTTAATACGCTACATATGGGCTCAATTTGTGATGTCACTACACTATAGGCTCAGTGATCCAATCATGACTGATATGCAAATTATTATAAGACATTGATGGAACCTGCAAAAACTTTTAACCGCAGAACATACATGTTTAGTCTGAGAAAAATCTCAATGTCATATAGACTCAAAGCTGGTTTGGTTTATTACTTATTTAATGCTAATTTAAAAACTATACTGCTTATTATGAATGTTCATCATAACCCAGGGTACTGTTTTCCCTCAGGACGCGGTCACACTTAGGAGTTTGTGGAGTGCGGGCTACCAGGCAGTTGTCTCGTATGAGCACAACCTCGCTAACTGCCACACAGAGCTGTGGTCTCATATACCGTACTGGTGGGCTAACAAATGTAAAGCTGAAGCACTGATCGAGGAATTTGAACGCAGGAAGCAACATGGCCGTCCAGGTAACCTCCGTTGAAAAATTCTCATCAATCACATGAATGATGACTCATTTTTTTATTTTAATTTAATCACATTTGAAATTTTTTTGTTGCAAATAAAGCATGCATATATATTTTCACAGAATGCTTCTTTGTGACGGGGATCAATCTCACCGAGGACTTGAAGTACATCTGTTCTCATCCCACGGAGACGCTCAAGGACATGGTCATGGCAGCGTATCCGACGCTGCTGGGCTGGGTAGGGGAGCAGAAACCTGGATCCTATGCTGACTCGCTGAATATTATTGCGGCCGATTTTCTGATAGAAAGCGGGTTCATACCTACTGTCGTGGCACTGAATGAAAAACTGCTGAATGAAAGCACATGTTGATGATGATGATGGTTTTGCACAATTTTTCACTCACAGCACAAAAGAGTTTACGTTTATGCTATAATGTAGAACTGTAACCATTGCTGGGACTTTTATCTTTTAAAGAAATTTTTTATTTACGGGTAGGATAATAATGCTATGCACTAATCATTATGACATGAATGTTTTTGTTATTAATTACTTGTATGACTGATGCGCTGTCTAAACGTTTTTACCTCTCACCCTGGCAATAATTTGTAGTGGATATCAAAAGCACATGCACAGAATAGAAAATGGATTAACCTGTAGTGGTGCTTGTTACTGAAGTTCGATCCTCAAGGCTCGGTACTGGGTACATTTAAAATGATAATGTTATTGATAAAGTAATTTTAGAGTATGGGTAAAGACAATCTGAACTGGTAAAAAGGTTGATCACAATTTTTCAGTACTTATGAAACAAAATGTTTTGCTGTATTCTGATTTGATATTTTTATGTTTTAGCACAAAAAACATTTTCACCTCATTGTTAATGAAAAAAAAGGTGCACTGTTAAAGGAAAATAATCCGTGGCAGGGTGGTCAGTTGTCTTTTTACACGTGTCTACAAACAAGATGTTGTAAAAGAGGGATATTGTGTAAGAAATGTAGAATTTGTGACAGCATCGTGACAAGCAATGGGGCAGGTTTATTTAATGGTACTTATGTACATTTGTATTTTAATGGTATTTATTTATTTTTCCCTTAAGACCCCATACTTGGCATAAACCTTTGTTTTCAATTTTTTTTTCTTTTAAGAATAGAATTTAGTAAGGTTTGCAGGTTTTGGGGTGTGAGATGCAGGAGAGAATTTTCTTTTTAAAATAATCAATAAAAAAAGTCAGATTTATTGCAGGTATATATGCAAAGCTGAGATGAAATTCCTTTTCCCTCGTGCAGTCAGTATGATTGTACCACGTGGCCTGGCATGAGATAAACACACTGATATGCAACTTACTGCCTTTGTGGAAGTGATCTCAACGTATTACCAAGTTTACAGAGGAAAGCACTGATATATATACAGCACAATCTATTTCATAATACACCACACGTTAAACCATGTACAGCATGCTTGAAAGTAAAAAGCAATCAGTTCATGTAATACAGAATGTTTCAGCTTGATAAACTACGTTACTGCCGCATGAAGTCATATTGCCCAAGGCATGAACGATATCTTCCTGGAAAACAACGTGTCTGAATCATTTATTGCTGTACCCAAACATGAAAAGTTGCCTGACTGATGATGATGATGATGTGAAACATGTAAAACGTGTAAATAAAACCACAGGCCTATTGAATACTGAATTCTGATTGGTCAGAGGGTGCTGATTCATTTTCTGTAACAACAGCCCAGATTGTATGAGGTGGTAAAAGGTTTCTAGACTATTTTTGTAATACGCCAACAGATGGAAGCACAAGGATGCACACAGTCACAAGGAGTACCAATCTTCATAAGTCGATGTGCCAAAAGACATCACCCTATGGACATCGGGAGCTGTGCAACTGGCGCTATTCTGACCACGTCTGCTATTTCATCATGGACAGTAGGTTAGATTAAAGAGCGAACGTGAAATTCTCTGTGAAACTGGGTAAATTTGCCACAGAAATGTTTGACATGATTCAGCGAGGGGACCTTCAATGACCTCAACCCCTGAAAATGTCAAAACCATTCGTCAACTTGTGCATGATGATCGTCGGAGAACAATCCTCAGCATTGCTGCCATTGTGTCATATGGAACAGTTCATTCAATCCTTATGTGTGATCTGCCAAGTTCGTCCCCAGCCTGCTGACCCAGGAGCAGACGGAACATCGTGTTGAAGTCTTCCAAGGACTCCATCAGCATGCCCTGGATGACCCGTCCTTCATGTCGAGGATCGTTACTGGTGACGAAACTTGGATGTATGGATACGACCCTGGAACGAAGCTACAGTCTCCTCAGTGGAAGATTTCGTCATCTCCAGGACCAAAAAGGGAGAGGCAGGTCCGCAGCTCGACCAAGTGCATGCACAACAACAGCATCGAAAATTCGTCCCAAGCGGATTCTAATGCCAGATTTTAAGGCATATGAGGGAGCATAGCCTTAACCGTCCGGATGTGTGGCATGTGAATCTCGAAACTTTTAGATACCACCGTGTATTATCAGTTTTTGCAGTTTTATGGCTCATTCAAGGAGTCTCCAGGGTCACTCAGAGATAAAGTTGTTTTTTGCGACTCAAGTTTGGATGTCATTTGGACTTTAATTATGATGATGATGATGATAATAATAGATGTGATCACCTGGTCTAACAGCTTTGTAGCACATAACCACTCACTTCCCCCAGGTATGTAAAGGTTCATAACTTCTCTGATACTCATGCTTGGGGTATGTGCATATTTCTGGTAGGGTGCACAAACTTTTGCATTCGGCTATAACCAGGAAATACAGCCTGTCCCGTGCGTGCCTGTACACAGGAACTTGTTTGAGTGGATTGTTTGGTCGTTTCATGAGAGAGTCAAAGGCTGCACGTGCGTGTGGTGCTTGGTTTTATAAACATGATCCTTTAAACGAGTCTCAGTGGGAAAATGGCGCCGTGTTTAAAAAGCGACAGGAACAATGAGGACTGGATGAAAAGTCTACCTGAAGACCTGTGGGACATTCCTTTAACTAACCTTGCTATACCAGGTTTGAAAACAGACATTTTCTTATTAATATTTTAAGTCGGATAAATCACCTGTCGTGTGTATATGTGTATCGGGAAACTGTAAAGTGCCGCATTAGCTGCTCTTGTTTTCTTATATCTGACCTTCCCAATATGGCGGATGCACCGGCGCATTGCTGTATCTTGTTCTGTTGCGCCGGCGAGTCCGCCATATTAGAAAGGGCCAATACACGTCTATGGACAAATAGGTTAAACCATAAGAATATAAAGGTCTTTATAGTCATGTGGTCAGAAAATACAGTGAAATGTTTACTTGCATGGCATTCCACATGCCTTTATGCAACAATGTTGACACACACAAATTTCTGACATCTGGGAGATGCCCTTATCCAAAGCAACATACATATTTTTTTTAATCTTGTTGTATACCTCGGAGCAGTTGATGGTTAAGGGCCTTTCTCAAGGGACCAGCAGTGGCAACTTGGTGGTGGTTGAGTTTGAACCGGGGACCTTCTGATCAGGAGTCAAACGCCTTAACCACTAAGATACCCCTGGCTATACAGAAATATATATATACTGTATATACTCTCACACACACACACACACTCTCTCATGCATACGCACTCACACTCTCTCTCTCTCTCTCTCTCTCTCTCTCTCTCAGGCATACGCGCACACACACACACTCTCTCTCTCTCTCTCAGGCATACGCACACACACACACTCTCTCTCTCTCATGCATGCGCACACACATAAATACACAAAAACTTGCCAAATATGGCCAAACCTGCAATGACATTGTATCTAAATACATGTACTTCAATATGGGACTACCTTTTTGCAGCGATAACAACTTCCACTCTTCTTGAAAGGCTGTCCACAAGATTTTTGAGTGTTTCTGTGGAATTCGTGCCCATTCATTCTATAGAGCATTTATGAGGTCAGGCACTGATGTTGGCTCACAATCGCCGTTCCAATTCATCTCAAAGGTGCTCAGTGGGGTTGAGGTCAGGGCTCTGTGTTCAGGCCGCTCGAGTTCTTCCACTGAACTCATCAAACTGTGTCTTTATAGTCCTTGCTTTGTGCACTGGGGCACATGTTGGGATAGAAAAGGGCCTTCACAAAATTGGAAGTATAGCATTGTCCAAGACGTCTTGGGATGCTGAAGCATTAAGATTGCTCTTCACTTGGGATAAGGGGCCTGAACACCTGCGGTTTCAATAATTAACAGGTTTGGACTTTTGTCCATATAGTGTGTGATGTTGTTTTTCTAAACAGCATACATACAATCAAAGTTATCAATAGTGATAAACCTTATAACACAGTTAACTGTTTTTAATGCATAAGGTAATAAGTACAAGAATAACATTTTTTGAGATGTGTGTTGGCTCAGGTTTATAAGCTATCCCTGAATCTTGTGATCAAAGAAAAATAAATTCAACCCTATTAAATGATGATGAATATTATAGGCATGAATAAATGACACTGTCTTTACTTCTAGCCTATTTTAATTTTTTAAATAAAAAACTGGCCAGGACTCCAATTTTTTAAAAAGAGTTACTGTAATTCAGTGGGACCTTCTTGGTTAAATAAAGGTAAAAAAAATAAATCTGATTCAGGAAAACACCTTTAAAGCAGCGGTACGTGGCTAAACTTGGATGGTTGGACGGGGTCATGATAAACCCAAGTAAAACCTGCCAGCTCAGAGAAAGTTGTTATATATATTATTGTCCTTAGAAAGTGGAGAAGTTCTAATTGTACTGTATATATATATATATATATATATATATATATATATATATATATATATATATATATATATATATATAAATAATTCACAATCATCAGTAATAAAAAGAGATTAATTAAGAGATTTAATATGAACTTAATATGAACAACATGCTAGATCACTTCTTAAGTTATGTGTATACATTTAGATGAACCATAAGGCAGGCAAGCGTAACTGGCTATGAGAAAAGAAAACCTGCATCTCTTTTGAGATTTAAGTTTTACTTTGGTTTCTGCTTTAATTATATTTAGTATTAACATGATGCTTTATGATAACTATTATCCTTCCTGGTACTAGCGCATGTGGTTTTCCTGTGGTTTGACTAAAAAACATATTAGAGTGAAACATGGCTGCCATGAATTCATTTGAGGTTTCTCTTAAAGTTAGAATGAAATTGTTTTCACACTTGTTAACAGGAAGGAAAAAAAACTGTTCACCATCAGTTCAAATACAGTATGGACATTGACCTCTGTACGTAACGGGGCGTACAAAATCAACCAGTGTGAAGCATCATTTAGCTCACAAATTGCTTGATAGATTCTGCCTAATGATCTAAAAAATTAGATTGCATGTCTTAAGGCTTCATATTTCCACACGTAAGTTGATCTATAAGGAGATTACCTTCACGCTGGCCAAGCATCAGACTAAACTCAACTTCATTCTGTTCTAGACATGCTTTATTAATACTGCATAAACATATAAAACATAACCTGATGCCTTCTGGGTTCAAACTCCCTCTCTAGTGACCAGTGACTAGTTCTCTAAACCAAACCTGGGATCAATGATTGTTCTCAGAATTACTGAGCGCATTTGCATGATATTAATAAGCAGGAATGGGATTCACAAATTCTTGTCCCAATACGATATTACTGTATCACGATACCCAGGTGCAGATTCTATTTGTATTGCGATTCTGTAAATATAATATAATATTTTTATAAATATTCCGATTTGATTTCCGATTGTAATTTTTTTCCCAGATTCTGTTACAATCCTAAACAAACTTGGCCAAGTATTAGTTCCTACCGCACAGGAGGCTAGTGAATAGTTTAGAGTGTGCCTGCCACCTGTAGGATTAGAGAGGACCTGCAACATTTTACCATCCTGAATGCAAACATGCATAAATTAAAACTTTTAACAGTCGATTCTAGAGTCAGTGTGGTGATACATGAATTGCCACACAAAAGAATTGTGATACGTACCAGAATAGTTTTTCCCCTTATCTCTGTTAAAAATATTCTAATAAAGAGTACGTTCTTACAAAAATGTGATGTTGTAGAATTATCATAGTGAAAAGAATTTGTTCTTCGTCCACACAGGGAGTCATGATGCGATGAGCTACTGTCTGGATATCTCCTCTCCCCTACTGCGATCTGAGTCGGATTCCTTTAGACTCCTGGACAGAGTTTTCTACTGTTTTACTCGCCCCATCATTTACAAGTGGGCTACTACCCAGGCATGTATACACCAGTTTCAGCACACACACACACACACACACACACACACCTCATTCAGCAGGTTAATGCCATTTACTAAGTTTACACCCAATCTGGTATGTTTACACTTGCAGATTTATACTTAATTCAGTTGAATTGAATTCAGTTAGTTTACACCTGATACACCATGTTTACATCTGATTGAACAGGGATAAAACGGATTGAACACGCTCTAAAGAAACTAGCCATATCTGGGGGAAAGGGCGATCGATCCACCAATAACTTTTGTAATCACTTTTATTTGTACGAATTATTTCAGGTCCAGAGAAACTCTCTAAAACATTAACCCCTTTTCTTACAGCTCAAGTGAAATTAGGCCTCAGTTTGGAATTCAGTCTCATAAAGTTAACAACCTTCCTGTTTACTTTTGTTTAAACAGCTCATAAATATTGTAGAGCAACTGCAAGCTGGCGTCCGATACTTCGACCTCCGAATTGCACATAAGCAGAACGACATGTCGCAGGACCTTTACTTCACTCATGTGATCTACACCCAGGTCACAGTCGTGGTAAGGCTTGTTTATTGCCATTTTATTTTAATAATCTTATTTAAAGTAAAACAATGAAAATAAAGCAAATAAGTAAATAAAAATGTGCATTTAAAAAATATTAAATCTTAAAATACAGTGGTGTGAAAAACTATTTGCCCCCCTCCTGATTTCTTATTCTTTTACATGTTTGTCACACAGAATGTTTCTGATCATCAAACACATTTAACTATTAGTCAAAGATAACACAAGTAAACACAAAATGCAGTTTTTAAATGAGGGGTTTTATTATTTAGGGAGAAAAAAAAATCCAAACCTACATGGCCCTGTGTGAAAAAGTAATTGCCCCCTGAACCTAATAACTGGTTGGGCCACCCTTAGCAGCAATAACTGCAATCAAGCGTTTGCGATAACTTGCAACGAGTCTTTTACAGCGCTCTGGAGGAATTTTGGCCCACTCATCTTTGCAGAATTGTTGTAATTCAGCTTTATTTGAGGGTTTTCTAGCATGGACCCGCCTTTTTAAGGTCATGCCACAACATCTCAATAGGATTCAGGTCAGGACTTTGACTAGGCCACTCCAAAGTCTTCATTTTCAAAACTTGTTTGAAAACTTGAGAACTTTGTTCACTTCAAAACAACCCCAGACCATCACACTACCACCACCATATTTTACTGTTGGTATGATGTTCTTTTTCTGAAATGCTGTGTTACTTTTACGCCAGATGTAACGGGACACGCACCTTCCAAAAAGTTCAACTTTTGTCTCGTCGGTCCACAAGGTATTTTCCCAAAAGTCTTGGCAATCATTGAGATGTTTTTTAGCTAAATTGAGACGAGCATTAATGTTCTTTTTGCTTAAAAGTGGTTTACGCCTTGGAAATCTGCCATGCAGGCCGTTTTTGCCCAGTCTCTTTCTTATGGTGGAGTCGTGAACACTGACCTTAATTGAGGCAAGTGAGGCCTGCAGTTCTTTAGATGTTGTCCTGGGGTCTTTTGTGGCCTCTCGGATGAGTTGTCTCTGCGCTCTTGGGGTAATTTTGGTCGGCCGGCCACTCCTGGGAAGGTTCACCACTGTTCCATGTTTTTGCCATTTGTGGATAATGGCTCTCACTGTGGTTCGCTGGAGTCCCAAAGCTTTAGAAATGGCTTTATAACCTTTACCAGACTGATAGATCTCAATTACTTTGGTTCTCATTTGTTCCTGAATTTCTTTGGATCTTGGCATGATGTCTAGCTTTTGAGGTGCTTTTGGTCTACTTCTCTGTGTCAGGTAGCTCCTATTTAAGTGATTTCTTGATTGAAACGGGTGTGGCAGTAATCAGGCCTGGGGGTGACTACAGAAATTGAACTCAGGTGTGATAAACCACATTTAAGTTATTTTTTAACAAGGGGGGCAATCACTTTTTCACACAGGGCCATGTAGATTTGGAGTTTTTTTCTCCCTTAATAACGTAAACCTTCATTTAAAAATTTGCATTTTGTGTTCAATTATGTTATCTTTGACTAATAGTTAACGGTTTTTGATGAGCAGAAACATTTAAGTGTGACAAACATGCAAAAGAATAAGAAATCAGGAAGGGGGCAAATAGTTTTTCACACCACTGTATATATGAAAAGTATATATAAAAATTTAAGTTTTTTTATTTAATTAATTTAACTACATTTTATTTTCATTTATGAATTAAAAAAATATTTTTTATAATTTCAAGATGGAGAAACAGAGCTGGCGAAGCTTAAATGATGCTTTATGATGTTTTTTACAGGACACTCTGAACGCCGTCGCCTCGTGGCTCTCTGCCCACCCCAAAGAGATCATCATCCTGTCCTGCAGACATTTTGAGGGCTTGAGTGAAAACCTGCATGTGGAACTTATTTATTCCCTAAAGAAAATCTTTGGTTCTAAACTTTGTCCTTCAAAAGTAAGTTGAAAATTATGGTTAAATTGAGAAACAATTAATATTTCTTGACGGACACTGAACGGCCGTGTCGTCCAGGCTGACATCACCCTGCGAGGCCTGTGGTCATCAGGATATCAGGTGATGATCTCATACGAGGATCAGAGCGCAGTAAATCATAAAGAGCTGTGGCCCCGGATCCCGTACTGGTGGGCAAACACCGCCGACGCAGAGGAGCTTATCCAGTACCTCGACTCGCAGAAACAGCTCGGTCGTCCAGGTGACGTGTGCTCCTCTTAATCCTCATTTTCCAAGGCTGAAGAATTTTATGCATTTTACTTTTTATTCAATTAATGGTTTACATTTAATATCATGAAATAAATTAGTTCCTTTCTTTCTTTATGTTATAGCAGCTATAATCAGTTATAGAGCTATAAACCGGCTCTCTTTCTCATATCTTTCTTGAAGTTAATATGTAACGAGACACACAATACGATAGCACATCAGAGCGATTGCATTAATATAAACCTATATAAATTCAGTTCTGAATTCTGCAGGACAAACTGCAGTAAAAACCACAAAAATGCATTTAAAGCTGCAGTCAGTGAAATTTAATTTAGAACATTTTCTGTAATGTTTTAAAATTCTCCTCACAATTATGTACTTTCAATAAAAAATAAGATCAATAAAAAGACACGCTTAAGACGTTGACCACCATCATCCACTTTCCTAATAAATGGAATTTGACAAAATAAAATAAAAATGTAAACAGTTTATTTTAAATTCTAATATTAAAGATAATTATATTGACAAGAAATTAAGAAAAACTATTTTTTTCTCCCCAAAATATTTCTTGATTTGCCAAATAAATACTCTTAAAAGATTTTAAAAAAAAACACACATACCAAACATGTGCAAGAAATTATTATTTTAAGGTTCATATAAATAAAAATAATTTTTACCCCTGCATTTCTGTAAGGCATATTTGTGCCCATTTCTGAAATGCTACATAAAGAAAAGTTTAATTGGAAAAGTTTGTAATTGAAAAATGTTGCTAATCATTTGAAACAATGATCTGAATTTAGTGTATAAGCATTCACATGATTGTACAATATGAAAGTCAAATCCTGAAATTACACTCCTAATTACGTTTGTGATCATGCTTGTTTATAATAAATATATAGCATTTTACAACAGAAAATGAACTGTCCTAGTATTTATTCTTTTACTTACTTCAAATAAATGTAATACACATTAACTTGAAATCATTATTTAACCTGAAAAAGCTCATGAACGAACCATCTTAAGATGTTTTTACATTTTGAACAAAGGTTAGTGTTTAAGTTTCTTGCTTCTCTGCATGTCGTCTGTACAGAAGGCTTCTTTGTCGCTGGTCTGAACTTAACCGCAAACCGATGCTTCATCGCCTCGAACCCTTGGGTCTCCCTGCAGCGCGTAACCCTGGAGCAGTGGGAGTGTGTGAGGAGCTGGCTGGAGGATCAGAAACCCGGAGCTGACTCGACGAGCCTCAACATCATCGCAGGAGACTTTATCGGCTCGATCCCACTTTGCTCCGTGATTATCGCTCTGAATAAAAAACTGCTGGTTCCTTAAAGGCGGACATTAAACAATAACTTGTTCAAGCTGTCTAAATGACGTGGAACCATGCACAGAACTTTTACACTAATCTTTGAATTATGAATCTTATGAATTGTTTATCAATGAGCCGAAAAGGAACAGCGACTGAAACGGAGACTGTTCTTTTTGTAAGATTTTATTTACTTTGCTTGTGAAAATAACACTGTGATATTTCTAACACTTTCATAAATAAATAAATATTCTCTCAGATCTGTTTACAGTGATTACTCAGCGGCAGGGACGCGCCTGAGGTGTGTGTGTGCTGCTACATGAGCTGGAACAGCTTCCTGTAGCGTCCGTATGCTGCAGCGCTGATCACGACCTTGACGTTGGCGGTACAGTCGTCATCTCCATCGTGCACTTCCTGAACCGTGGATTCTTTATACAGCCACCTGCACATAAACCATATACACACACGTTTATGTAGATATGATCGATCTTTAAATGCTGTGAATATATGATGCAAAAACAGAAACCTCCAGCTGTTACGAGAATATAGGATGGAAAGTTTATGGAAAACTATTTGTGTTATTTACTGAATAACAGAACACAGACCTGAGATTAAAAACTTTCTTTATTTCTCTATATAATCCTCTGCTACCCTGATGCACTTATCCCAGTGTTTCTCTAGTGCTTGGACATCAGCAAGGTAGAACGTTTTCTCAGTGTGCATGAGCCATGGCTGAAAAGCCGGCCTCCCAGGAACCGTACGGCGGGACCAAACCAAGTTCCTGTAATGTGCGAGTAGTGAATGGTTGTGCGTACAGTTCCCACAGACAGATGTGTTTCTTGTGCATGATAGTTTTTCAGGGATGTTCACGGGATCGACTGCACTGGACTTCGAGTCACCTGATTGTCAATCATGGACGCATGTCTTTCTTTAAACCGTTTGCACTCAAATTCAAATGTCTAAGAGACTCCTGACGCCTTTGTTCATCAGAAGTCCCGGTTTGACTTGAACGCCCTTCCTAGTAATCTCATACACACATGAACAATACACATACTGTAGAGGTGATGTTAAAAAACACACAAGTCACTCACCCTAACTGAGGGCTGTTGAGGTCCACTTTCAGGACCATGGTTTGCTTCCCCATCGACTTCATGACGGATTCTTCTACTCGCCGCTTCAACTCGTCCAGTCCGCGCTCCTTCAGTGCTGATATCGGCACAGCCTCGGGATCAGGTGACTCGTAGCTGAAAGACCAGTTATACAAAGTCTAAACCACAAAGCTGCAGAAGCCCATCCATTAGAACTTGTACGCACAAATTAAAGGACGTGTATGGTGGTTGATATGGTGTGGTTTCCCATAAGGATTAGTTTCTCTGACATTTACGGAAGGAGTCTCCAGTGCTAGTACCCGTCAACGAGGTCAGTCTTGTTGTGCAATTCAATGATGGAGCTCATGAGCCTCTCTGGGATCTGAAGGTTCTTTAAAACGTTGAGCACGTTGACTTTTTGGTTCACGGTCTCTGGATGACTGACGTCTCTGACATGAACGATGAGATCCTGATAACAGAGGATGGACATCAGTTATGTCACGCTAACACAACGCTCATCGTTTAATCACGATCCGGTAATACGTACGGAATGTGCTACGTCGTCCAGCGTGGCTGAAAATGAGTCGATAAGTTGGTGAGGCAGCTGAGACAGGAAGCCGATGGTGTCCACGTACAGCACAGTCATGTGACCAGGCAGCCGACCGGCGTGTACCGTCACGTCCAGAGTGGCAAAGAGCTGATCTTTAGGCTGGAGAGCGACGTCACCCGTCAGAGCTTTGATCAGTGTGGTCTTACCTGAGGAGACAACGCGATACGTGCTCACTCGGGATCAACATCTCTTTAGGTTCAATAACTACTTTGGATTCTTTAATACTGATTCTGATTTTTATTTATATTTATTAGACATTTATTTATACGTAACATGGAGAGATTTACAGCTCAGATCCGAAAGGTGAAGACAATGAAGCGGAGTTTTAGAGAAGAGCGTCAAGCTGAAATGTTTCTCTGGACTAATAAGACCAAAAGCTAACCTCATGGCCTTGGCACGAACTTCTGCTACAAACTCTTGGACTACATCTGCTAGAAAAACTGCCAAAATCACCACCCTGACGGCACCATCCTGACTTGGAAGCACGGTGGTGGTAGCTTCATTTTCAGAGTTACTCTTCAGCAGTTACCCTTTTTTTGCTTCTCTGATTAATCCACTTAAAAAAAAAATCTTAGAAAAATTCTCACATGACATGATGTTCAAATTTGGGGATATCTACAAGAAAGTCTAAGAGTTTCATTGCTCTCTCTTTAGCCACTTGTGTAACTTAAAAAATAAAAATACAACTAATTTAGGTTAAGTGTCCCTTAATTTATTTCCTTTACATATGATGATGCATTTTCCTTCCTTTCATACATTTCTTTATTTCATGTGTGACCTGCTTTCTCTCTCCTTAGTCTCATCTTTCTCTTTTTACTCCTTCCTCTCATTCTTTCTTTTTCCTTTCCCACCTTTCTTACTTTTCTCTCTCATCTTTCTATTTCTTTCTTTCTTGTTACCCTTTCTTCTCCCTCTATTTCTCACCTTTCTTCCCTTTCCTCTTCCTTCAGCTAAAACTTCTACATTTACTCCACTATGGGGGGTTTTACATTGGTGAGGGGGTGAATACTTATCCAAATTTTAGTGTTGACATTTTTTAATTTGTAAATATTTCATTTTCAGGTTCTGAAATGTGAAAAAGGGGGTGAATACTTACACACGGTGCTATAGCAACTGTTAGTGTTTGTTTTGTCTGTGACACTAGGACAGGATTTTTTGATGTAACATGCCTGATGATGATGTAATGGTGATTACACTAGATGGAACTGATGATGATGATGATGATGATTCTCACCACAGTTGGTGTAGCCCATGACTGAGACGATGGGGAAGTCCTTGTGTTTGCGCTGCGTTCGGAGCATGTTCCTCTTCTTCCTCAGTCTCTCGAGTGCAGAGCGAATCTTCATCTCTCTCTCTTTCAGCAGCCTCTGCTGCACCTCATACAGGGTTTCACCTGTACACACACACACACACACACACACACTCCATACCATGACCTGCTGTCAGACTAAGTGAAACCCTAGAACACTGTCAGAACCCTCAGTGCTCCCTTACCTGAGCCCATGATGTACCTGGACCCTCCGCCCTGCTGATCCAGGTTCGCCACTTCGTTCCTCAGTCGTGACCTGCCGCGAGTCCAGCGAGAAGAATCCGTTACATCCTTACACTCGGCTCCATGATCTGATCCTTCAGCTTATTTCCTTTTTTTTCTTATTTAAGCCCGGACATTAAACCCGTTATGTTAAAGTGCTGCTCATTGCTGACGATCGTCACGAGAAGCTCAGACGCTCGGACACACAGTGTGTATTACGATAATGAACTCTTTTAATGACGGTGAAGTTATTAACACGCAGTGAATAACAGCGAGAACTTTATTACAGCTCTGACAATTATTACAGAGAGCCCTATTTATTTGATGAATTATTTGAATTATGATGAATATTTCTTCTGTCCATACCGATTATTTGTCATTTGTTCTTTTTTCTTTCTAGAGCGACTTTGGGAAGCTTGCTCTTTATTCTTTATTTATTTCACCATTTGATCCTCCATCCATTTCTTCATTCCTTGCTTAGTTCTTTCTTTTTTTCTAGAACTTCTTTGGGAAGCTTGCTTTTTGTTCTTTCTTCACACCACTCATTCCTTTATTCATTTCCTTTTCAATAGTCTTTTTTTAGTCAATGTTTTTTCTTATTTTGTTTTTTTAAATAATCTCCTTTAATTAATTATTTCTTTACATAATTAAGTCTTCCTTTCTTTCTCTCTCTGGTATATTGTGATTCTTTTGTGTGCCAGATTATTTATCTCCACACTGACTCCAGGTTAGTTTTCTTTCTTTCTTCCATTTCCCTAAGTATTTAGTTTGTTTCTTTTACTATTTTATTATTTAGTATTTTGCACTATCTTTCCCTTCACTGAGTCTTTTTTTTGGTATCATTTTCTTTTTGTTCAGTTCTTTCTTTCTTATGTTTGAGTAAAAGTATTTACACCCTCCATGTTAATTTTTTTTCTAACACACATCACTACAGTTGTTACATCCAGCTGTTTAGTTCAGTAATACAACATGAAATGTTCAGTCCTGAAGACCAGAAGCTGCTAATGATCTAACGGTCACAGAGCACCGACACTGGAGACTCCTTCTCTAAATGTTACCAGATCAACCAACAGATATATATTTAGATTTGATAAGCAAGGTACAAGGTCACTACACTCACTACAGACGGTCTGTAACCCAGGAGATGTTATGCAGCTGTGTGGTGAGTCCGAGTCGTGTACCTGAGCAGTGGAATCTCCGCCAGTGATATCTGCAGTTTGGCCTCTTTGGTTCTGGCGTTTCTGCGAAAAATATGCAGAACCAGCGAGTATCTGTCGAACACCTTCACACCCCAGGCCTCCTCCAGATCTTTCTGGAACGACAGAACAGGAAACAAACCTGAATGTCCACCTTGTTCTGATCAGTTCTTCTTCTCCTTCTCTATCAGATCCACGAGTCTCACCTCCGACGCCGGCGGCAGACGCTCGACGTTCATGAACACGGCCGACACGCCGGGATTTCTTCTGATTGTCTCTGCAATCATTCACAACAAGTTGAGACACGTTTTCCTCAATCACCTCATATCATTATTTTCCCCATCAATACAAGAAGGATAAATGTCAGACCCGTCAGCATCTGGAAATTCCCCTTCCCGAAGATTCGCTTCTTTTCCGGCGTTTTGGTCGAGACGATGATTTTATCCACCACGGTCCAGTTCTGTAAGGTTCTGACCAGACCTACAGCCTCGGCCATCTGCAAATCAGCTTCAGGATGAGAAGATATAAAAAAAATAAAAAAAAAAGACTTAATAAAAAAAGAGACACATATGCACTCATGTTTATAGAGTGCAAAAAGTTGGAGAAGATCATGTCTTCTGTTGTGTTCAGTTTTCTTCATCATTATGTAAAGAAACCAAAGAGTTGTATATTAAGATACATAGACACTATTACTTCTAAAGGAAATTCTAGAAATTTCCGGAATTTAAATATTTATAGTGGAATAAAAACTAAACTGTTACTAAAGATGATTTTATGACATCATGATGCATACAAACAGCACTTTTTTGTTTTAACATTAGAACGTCTCTGCGCTCTTTCTTTCTTTCTCAATTCGGAGAAGCCAGCCTTATTTTGTTCCCTTTCTACTTTATGAAGGTTGCTTTTGTTGGTTTCCTTCTGTGTCTCCCAGACACTTGTTTTCTTTCATACTTTTTAACCACTTTCAGACCCCTTCTTTATTTCTTTAAAAAGAAAATACATCAAGAAGCTTGCTTTTCATTCTTTCTTTCTGCAACTGTTTAAGAATTAAAATTTTTCTTTCTTCTACCAGCTTGAGAAGCTTGCCTTTTCCCCCGTTCTTTAGAAGCTTGCATTTCTTTCTTTTTTTATAGGCAACTTAATAACATGATTTTCTTTCTTTTTATAACTACAGTGAGAAACTTCTTTTCCTTCGCTTCACGTCAGGATGTCTCTGCACGGACAGACCCTCACCGGTGGTCAGGTATTGTTTTTTTTGTCCCCATTTGACATCAGGATGAACGATAAACACCCGGTGATCGTCTTCTCCAATCCCTGCGGGTCTCTGCTGCTGAAAAATCTCCTCCACCTCCTCGTCCTCCATGAAGTCCTCCTGATCTCCTGCCCAGTGCTCTTCTCCTCCATCATGTCCAGGGCTGTGTGTTCTGCTCTTCTGCTTCTGTGCACTTCCTGAGAGACCCCTCCAGTGTCCAGGCCTGAGAGGAGTGTAACCCTGAGGTGTGTGAGGAGGACAGGGGGACGACAGGGTGCTGCATTTAAACCTGATTGATGGATGTGTCCAGGATGAAGATCTGCTCCATGCAAAGTTTCCCAGAGTGAACACGTGTCTCACCATAACACTGTATCTAACACACCCCATGTCAGCTCTCAAAATGTGTTAACGTTAGTTAATAACTCAGCAAAAGACTGGCTTATTAAAGACTCCACATTCTCCAAACAATACTAGAGTACTAACTAGTATCTAACAGTAGCCGTGTAGCATGTTATTGTAGAATACTGTTCAGTACAGGAGTACGCTAGTACACAACTACTTTACTTCCTGATTTCTTCTTTGCTTGTATTTTAGAAGCAAGCGCAGTAACAATCGCGGTCCATCAGCGCCCTCTACCGAGCACTCACGCTTCCTACATTACACCAACTGTCTCTCATTCACTTCCTCACATTAACAGAAACCAGGATTTTACTTCCATTATCTCTTTTTATTCCATTGTGATCGACACTTCAACTCTTTTATAGGTTTTCGTTTTAATATGGAAGCGTAATGGATGTTTTATCAGTCCATACTGGCATTTATCACTGGAGGCTTTTTATAAAACATAATGTTTATTCATTCTGTTGTTCTTTCTTACTTTAATTGTACCGGGAAGTTAAGTTAAGCCTTTATGTGTCACATATACATTACAGCACAGTGAAATTCCTTCTTCGCATATCCCAGCATAACTGGGGTCAGAGCGCAGGGTCAGCCATGATACAGCGCCCCTGGAGCAGATGGGGTTAGCAGAACAGTGGCAACCTGGTGGAGCTGGGGATCGAACCGCCGATCTTCCGGTCGGTAACTCAGTGCCTTAGCCCTCTGAGCCACCACTGTAGTTTCTTTCTTTCTTGCTTTAATTGTATTGGGAAGCTGTAATGTCTTTCCTTCTTTCTTTCATTGTATTGGGAAGCAAATGCCTAAATGTAAATGTCACCACATCCATAAACCTCCTTTTGAGCCTTCCTTTTCCTCTCCTGCCTGGCAGCTCCATTCCCAATTTTCCATCCATCCATCCATTCATCGAAATGAGGATGGATTTCCTGTTGAGTATAGTGCCTCTCAAGGTGTATTCCTATTGCCATCTCACAGATCCTTGATGCCCACGCTCCGGTTAGATCATGCGTGGTCACTTTTTAAAATCTGCCCTGTGGTTTACCAGTGAGCACCAAGGGCACGCCTGGACGTTTTCATTTGATGAACAGTCTGTTTTAACTAATCTGTCCATTAAATAGCTTATCGAGTGCATCAAAAAACTACTTCAGAGCACTTGCCATTGCCAGATTACAATATTAATCAAATATAAGTAATATCAATCGCAGCAAAAGCCATCTGCTCAGACCCCAAACCCACACTTGTAGCAATTTCACAGAGGAGCAGTACAATAGTTTCTTGGCACATTTCAGCACCAATGTTAACATTATCCACCCCTCACCCACCCCTATGTCTCTGACATAAGCTCCTTCATCTCTAATGTTATTAATTACTCTCTCCAGAGCAGTGAAGTTCCAACACAATTAAAAACTGCAATAATCAGACCACATCTAAAAAAGACCCTCCCTGTATCCTGAAGTTATGGCAAATCATCAACCAATCTCCAACCTTCCGTTCCTGTCAAAGGTTCTGGAAAAGGTTGTCTCAGCCCAGCTTCAGGACCATATCAAAAAACATATTCTTTTTGAATTTTTTTAATCTGATTTCCAATCCTCCCACAGCACAGAGACTACCCTGTCAGGGACACCAATGACCTTTCAATGGCCACTGAGCAGTACTACCCATCATACCAGATCCTCTGGGATCTCAGAGCCGCGTTGACCACAAAATTCTCCTTCACTTTCTCTTGTCATATAATTGAATTTTTCTGGCAATGCTCTGGAGTGGTTTGGGTCCTATCTGACAAATAGAGTTGAGTATGTGGCCCATGGGGATTTCAAATCACGGCCCCCACTCGGCCAGCTGTGGAGTGCCACAATGGTTGGTTACCATTTCAACATCTACAGTGGCATGCAAAAGTTTGGGCACCCCTGGTCAAATTCTCTGTTAATGTGAACAGTTAAGCAAGTGGAAGATGAAATGATCTCCCTAGGAGACTTCAAATTCAAATTCAAATTTTATTTGTCACATACACAGTATAATATGCAGTGAAATGCTTACACGACCGCCAGTGACCTTAAAAAGAAAATAAAAGCTTGTACGTAAAATAAATATTCAATAAAAGGAAATACTAAAGAAATACATTTTTTTTCAACAATATTTTTATTGATTTTAACTGGGATAAAACAGGGTAAACATGTAATGTTTTAATGCAGGTTTTACTGTATAATCCCCTTATAAATCCTATAACACCCACCCCGTCCCGCCCCGACTCCAAGACAGTTTTACATGCATATGAAAGGCTAAACGCCAGGCATTGAGAGAAACCAAAAAAGAAAAAAGAATATGGAGCTGGAAGTTTTTTGGTTCTACGTGCAAAAAAAAAATAAAAAGGAATAAAAAGGGGAAAGAAAGCAAACAAACAAGTAATTAAATAAGACAGGAATCAAACTATAAATGTATATGAAAAAAGTGAAGGAAGGGCCCCCACACCTGTTGAAATTTAAAGTCGGAGTAATGAATTGAGTAGTGAATCTTCTCCAGGGACAGACAGGACATGATATCTCTGAGCCACTGGGCGTGAGTGGGTGACGTGGCATCCTTCCACTTGAATAAAAGAGAACGCCTGGCCAGGAGTGTCGCAAAAGATAACAATCTCTTTTTGGCTGGACTTAGACTCTTACCCTCTTCTCCAGTGACACCAAAAAGAGCAATCAGGGGGTCTGGTTCAAGATTGCAATTCAATATGAAGGACAGGGTCTTAAAAACATCCCTCCAGAATTTCTCCAAATTCGGGCATGTCCAGTACATATGAATAAGAGACGCCTCTCCACTTTTACATTTATTACAGCAAGGATCAATGTCTGGGTAGAAACGGGAGAGTTTAAGTTTGGAGAAATGAGCCCTGTGTACAACCTTAAACTGTAATAAAGAGTGGCGGCACATAAGGAGGTTGAGTTGATAAGTTTAAGAATTGAATTCCAAGTATCATCTGATAGTGACAGATTTAAATCCTTCTCCCAAGCAGTTTTAATTTTACACAGAGGGGTGTGACTCGAAGCCACCAATCCACCATAAATAGTGGATATTAGGCCTTTACGCAGCGGAGACAAACAGAGGAGATTATCTAGAATGTTTGCAACAGGAGCCTCAGGGAAATTTGGTATTAAAGAGCGAATGAAGTGTCTTACTTGCAGATATCTGAAAAAATGAGAATTGGGTAAGTTAAACCTCTCGGAAAGCTGTTCAAATGATGCAAACTTATGGTCAACGAACAGGTCTTTGCAAAGCTTGATGCCCTTATTGTACCATTCCTGAAACACTGAGTCATGTAAAGAAGGCTGGAAGAGATGGTTAGAGACGATAGGACTGGACAGAGAAAAGCCCAGAAGGCCGCTGTGCTTTCTGAACTGAGCCCATACTCTCAAGGTATGCACCACTACTGAGTTATTGATTAATTTAATTGAGGGGATGGGGAGAGCAGATCCAAGGAGTGCAGAGACAGAGAGATTTTTGACAGACTTTATCTCCATTTCCACCCAGGCAGGCCGATTAGGTTGGTTATGAAAATATGACCAAAAGATGACAGATCGAATGTTTGCTGCCCAGTAGTAGAAACGAAAATTAGGTAGAGCCATGCCACCGTCTCTTTTAGATCTTTTTTTTTTTTTTTTATTATATTTTTGTTTATATTTAACAACAACAAAAAAAACAAAAAAACAAACAAAAAAAATTAAAAAAAAAAAAAAAAGAGCAGAGCCAGATCAATATACAGTCAACACCCACAGCAAACATTTAAACACAAACAATAATCTGTTAATATAAGGGTGAACATGGAAACACCCAAGGGTAAAACAATTCAGCAAAAGAAAACATAAGAGAAAGATAGAATCATGATTGTTCAAGTAGATCCCACAAAGGGGCCCATATCCGCCAGAATATTTCAGATTTGTTCTGTAAGTCATATGTAAGTTTTTCCAATGGTAAAAGATTACCCACTTGTGCCAAACACATCTTTAAAGTTGGTACACGAGATGATGACCATAAGATAAGTATACATTTCTTTGCCAGATAAGTAATGAAATTTAATAAACAATTTAAATCAGAAGGAAGATCTAATGATATTTTACAATTTAAAAGGTATATAATTGGAGACATATTGAATTTTCTAGCCAGTATTTTCTCAACCAGATGATGCACTTCATACCAAAAAGTTTTAATTGTCTTACATTCCCAGAAGAGATGCATCAATGTTCCAGTTTCTGAATTACATTTAAAACACAGCTGAGATACATTTGGATACATTTTGTGGAGGCGTACAGGGGTGAGATATGTTCTATATATGAATTTAAAGTTTTGCTCATGCACAGAAACTGAAGTTGATTTGTGAAAAACCTCCTCACATATAGAGAGCCGTTCATCATCAGTAAATGATCGGCCCATATCCTTTTCCCAAACCTTTCTTAAAGGATTCAAAGGTGAAGAGGTTTCTGATAAAAGGGAGCCATACAGATAGGAAATCTGACCCTTCAATGCCCCTGGAAGAAGGAGATGATTTTCAATATCAGACAATTCAAAGCGGATTTGGCCCTGTCTCATTTCAGATTGAATAAAATGACGTAACTGGAGAAATTTGAAAAAATCTGTTCTGGGAAGCTTATAATCCACTCTAAGTGTCTCGAAAGATTTGACAACATTATCTGTAAATAAATTAGCTAAATTAAAAACACCTTTCTCCACCCAGGACCGAAGGCCAATATTAGCCAAGGAAGCAGGAAAGTCAGGGTTCAAAATGATTGGGGATTGCATGGTTAAATTCCCGGAGAGGTGGAGATATTTTTTTACATCTTCCCAAGCCAAAAGGGTATTTAATAACAAAAAGTTTTCAACAACTGGCCGGATCTCCTTAAAATTATTAATAAATGGAAGAGATGTTAATTTTCTCGGGGCACATGCAAAAGATTCCATAGTGACCCACAAAGAGCCTGTGTCATTTGAAAACCATCTAAGCATTTGTTTGATTTGAGCAGCCCAGTAGTAAAGTTGTATGTTGGGCAAAGATCCGCCTCCGCACTCCCTTGGCTTGAGGAGAGAAGTGAATTTAATCCTGGGTTTTTTATTATTCCATATAAACCTACTAATGGCTTTATTCAGACCCTTAAAAAAGTTAGAATTCAAATAACAGGGTATGCACTGAAATAAATAAAGTAAACGGGGAAGCACATTCATTTTAATTGTGCTAATTCTTCCAAAAAAAGAAATTGGCAAAGAAGTCCACCTATTCATATCCTGTTTGAGTTTTGTCATTAAGGGTGAATAATTCTTGAAGAACAAATCCTTTAAGTCCGGGGTTATGTGTATGCCCAAATAAGGAAACCCAGAGTCAGTGATGTGAAAGGGACACTGTAATTTAACATTCTGTGGGGCATTTAAAAACATGGCTTGGGATTTCTCCAGATTTATTTTGTACCCACTATACTGGCTATACTGATTAATTATCTCCAAAACACAAGGAATTGATGATTGTGGCTGCCTCAGGTAAAGAAGGACATCATCCGCATACAGTGATATGCGATGTTCCGTTCCACCTGCCTCCACGCCCCGAACGCCCCCGTGCATGCGAATGCCTTCTGCCAAGGGTTCGATAAACAAGGCGAACAGGAGCGGCGACAGGGGGCATCCCTGACGGCAGCCTCTATGGATTGAGAATTTACCTGATAATAAACTGTTAGTGTTAACCACAGCTGTTGAATCAGAGTAAAGAAGTTTAACTAGTCTGATGAAGTTAGAGCCCAAATTGAATTTGTCCAATATTTGAAACAAAAATCTCCACTCGACCCTGTCAAACGCTTTTTCTGCATCCAGAGATATTATAGTGGCTGGGTCACCATCTGTATTCAACTGATGTATTATATTCAGGAGACGACGTACATTGTCTGAGCCATAGCGAGATTTAACGAATCCAGTCTGATCAGGTTTAATGATCTTAGGCAGAATTCTCTCCAGACGACGAGCCAAGGCCTTGGCCACAATTTTAAAATCTACATTAAGTAAACTTATTGGGCGATATGAGGCACAGTCCAATGAGTTCTTTCCTTTTTTGAGAATCAAGCTAATAGAGGCGGTCTTCCAGGAATCTGGAGTAAGACCGTCATCCAAAAGGTTATCAACTACAGGCATGAAAATAGGAGAGAGCTCGTGCCAAAATTTTTTATAAAATTCCAGAGGAAAGCCATCCAACCCTGGCGCCTTCCCACTAGGCATAGATTGAATAGCCGCAAAAATTTCTTCCTTTGTAAGAGGAGTGTTAAGAAAAGCCTGATCCTCCTCTGAAGTTGAAGGTAACTGCATCTTATCCAAAAAACTGATAGGGTCTTGGGATGCACATAAGGAAGTGTACAGATTCTCATAAAAATCTTTGAAACTGGAATTGATTTTAACCGGATCATATGAAATTACTCCTTCAGTAGTTTTAATAGCCTTAATGGATCTTTCAGCTCGTTCACAGTTGAGTTGATATGCTAAAAGATGACTAGGTTTATTTCCATATTGATAAAACCTTTGCTTACTAAATGTTATTAATTTTTGTACATGTTCTGAATAGTCCAGGTTTAACTTAGATCTAGCACCAGTTAGAAGATTCCAATTGTTTTGTGTTGGTGAAGTTTTATGAAGCAGTTCCAATCTTTTTACCTCTTCTTCTAATTTTTTTCTATTCTCAGCCTTTTGTTTTTTATGCCAAGAACTAAAAGAGATGATGTGGCCTCTTAAGGTGGCCTTGGCTGCATCCCATTTAGTAGCGCTATTTACTGGACAAAGTTCATTATCCTGCCAGTATTGGGATATTTTTTTCTTAAGGAACTGGCAAAACAAATTGTCATTAAGGAGAGTACTATTAAATTTCCAATAAGATGATTTAGGGGTTGAAAATTCTGTCAAACCTAAATAAACAGGGTTATGATCAGAAAGAACCATTGGACCAATTTCACAAGATCTTACACAATTAATGTATCTGGAAGGCAGGAATAGATAGTCTAATCTGGAATAAGAATTATGGGGAGAAGAGTAGAAAGTATAGTCTTTGACACCTGGATGTAGTTCTCTCCATATATCCACCAAGCCTGAAGCACGACACATATTTTGAAGAGTTTGTGAAGAACGGGACGTTGATTTTATAGGAGATGACCTGTCCAACTTGTTATTCATAACACAATTAAAATCCCCAGCCATAATCCCCAGACCATTACAATGATGATTAAACAATAGGATCATCTTTGATATAAAATCAGGACTGTCCTCATTCGGGGCATACACATTTAAAACAGTTAAGGGTTTCCCCAAGATGTGACCGGTAATCAAAATAAATCTGCCATCAGAATCCTGCTCAGTCCGTTCTAAGATAAAAGGAAAATTTTTATGAATCAAAATAGCAACTCCCTGCTTGTTTGATGAAAAAGAACTGAAATATACCTGACCAATCCAATCTCTTTTGAGCTGTAAATGTTCCCTATCTGACAAATGTGTCTCCTGTAGAAGAGCAATAATTACCTTTTCTTTCTTCAGGAATGTTAAAATTTTCTTTCTTTTGACTACATTACCCACGCCCTTCACGTTCCATGTGACCACCCTAGTCATGTTGGACATATGTTAGTGCAGTACAAAACATTTGGATGCTGTAAGTGGACCGAAGTAAAGTAAACAACGTACATCTGAAATACGATCAGCTCTGCTAAACACAAACAAACCCCCCCACAAGCCCTCCCCCCTGTCCCTATCCCCAAACGATAGGGCTCAAATAACCCAAAAAACAAGACGTCACACACACCTTCCCCCAACTCCTCCATTGGCCGACCAGGAAAACAACAGTCAGAGCAGACCACCCCAAAACTCCCCATTAAAAAAAAAACCTTAAGCCCACTGTAATAATAGTACTAATAGAAAAAAAATATTTAACTAAGACATTAAAAGAAAACCATGAATAAATAAGTAAATGGCTGATAACGAACAAAAATAAGTAAATAAAATAAATCAACGTTTGTGCAGATCCGGCACCACAGTCATAAAATATACAGCCTGAAAGGGCCTTGTGCGTGCAAACCTAATATCACCGGAAACTGCATCACCTTAAAGACGCCATGCATTCACGATTAAGTTCAATAGAGAGAAAAAAAGAAAGAAAAAAAAAACACCCTCAAATTGTTCCAAGGAAGAAAAACACCACGAAAAGTGTCTTAAAGTCCACGCCAATTAGTCAGGAAAGCTCACTTATCCGGAACCTCCAGGAATTTAGTGGCTGATTCAACATTATCGAATAAAATGATCTTTCCGTTATGTAAACAGCGGAGTCTAGCCGGGTACGCAAAACCCCGGTAAACACCTCGTTCCACCATAGACCTGCACACCGCCCCAAACGCTCGCCGCCTCCGCACAATCTCCGCAGATAAGTCCGGGAAAAAGCGTAATGTGGCACCTTTATAACTAACTTTAGTTTTCTTTGCTGCTTGCAAAACTGCCTCCTTTACCGGGAAACGTAGGAAACGGACAATAACACTCCTCGGCGGTGCGCTCGGCGTAGACTGGGATGGAAGCGGGGCCCTGTGCGCGCTCTCAATCTCAATAGCAGGGAAATCTGCGGGAAGCTGCAACCACACTGGCAACATTTTCCGTAGAAATGCAGTCAGAGGCTCGTTGCCCTCCGTTTTCTCAGGAAGCCCAACAATCCTTACGTTTTTGCGGCGACCACGGTTCTCCAAGTCATCCACTTTCGCTTGGAGTTGTTCCACGGTCGCGCGCAAATCGGCCATCTGAGTGCCGCGTGCGCTCCCCGAGTCCTCTACCGCAGAAATCCGCTGCTCAGCTGTACTAAGTCGGGTTTCAGTGTCAGTAACTCGTGCGGTGAGAGCAGCAAAAGAGTTCTCAAGAACTGTTACTGAGGCAGCTATTTTCCCCAGCTGCCCCTCAATACCGTCTAAACGAGTACCAACAGCCCTAATTTCGGTTAAAATTAACGAGGTGTCCGACTGTGGAGTAGCGCTGGCCTCTTCTCCTTCTCCATCACGCGCGGTGGGGTTTTTCTTTTTTTCTTTACCCTTTTGTGATCTTGTCGCTGTAAAAATAGGAAAGTCTTTATCCCCTCCACTTTCCATTTCTAATTATGTTATGAAATAATCACAAAGTTGGTAAAAAATAGGGCGTAATAAGAAAAATACAGAGTTTCGACGCGGAGCAAAACTCCTAGGCTGTCATCCTGCTTCGGGTCACGTGACCTCCCCCCTCTTTTAGATCTTTGAAGTAGGGACTTATTCAATCGTGGATGTTTACCTTTCCAAAGGTAAGAAGATATAATTGAGTCTAAAACGCCAAAGTAAGATTTGGGAATAAAAACAGGTACAGACTGAAAGAGATATAAAAATTTAGGGAGAATACTCATTTTAATGGCATTAATGCGACCCACCAGGGACATGGACAGTGGTGACCATCGTCCCAAGTCCTTTCTTGTTTGGTTCAACAACCTAATAAAATTTTCTTTAAAGAGGTGTTTATGTTTCCTTGTGATTGTAATACCAAGATAGGTAAACTGATTTTTCACAATGTTGAATGGAAAATTGTGCATACCAGTTGTTACTGCTGTATTATCTAGCAGAAAAAGTTCACTTTTGTGCAAATTTAATTTATATCCTGAAAAATAGCTAAATTCCCTGAGCAATGACATCACAGGTGGCAGAGAGGAGACTGGATTCGATAAAAAAAGTAGAAGATCATCTGCATAAAGGGAAACTTTATGTTCTTCTCCCTGCCTCCAAATCCCAGATATATCTCTACAGCTTCGGAATGCAATTGCTAGTGGCTCAATGGCGAGGTTAAAGAGCAATGGGCTAAGGGGACATCCCTGACGAGTTCCCCGCTGAAGACTGAATGGTTGAGACTGTTGAGCATTTGTCAGAACTGAGGCAGTGGGGCTTGAATATAATAATTTAACCCAAGTGATAAAACTTGGACCAAAATTAAATTTTTCTAAAGCCCTGAATAAATACTCCCATTCCACACGATCAAAAGCCTTTTCAGCATCCAAAGAAAGGACACACTCAGGGGTCTCCTCTGATGGTGTGTACAAGATATCCATAAGGCGTCGAATGTTAAAGTAAGAATAACGATTTTTAACAAAACCGGTCTGGTCCTCAGATATAATTGAGGGTAGAACATTCTCTAATCTACGAGCCAAGACTTTAGCAAGGATTTTAACATCCACATTAAGAAGAGAGATTGGTCTATATGAGGAGCACTCTGTTGGGTCCTTATCCTTCTTTGCTATGAGGGTGATGCGAGCCTCATTAAATGACGCAGGCATCTTACCTTGCTTGAAAGATTCAGATAGAACCAAAGCTAGTTGTGGTGCAAGGTATGAGGAGAATGATTTAAAAAACTCTGCAGGGAACCCGTCAGGACCCGGGGACTTACCAGATTGCAATGAAGAGATAGCTGAACTGATTTCCTCTTGTGATATGGGCTCTTCTAATCTTAATCTAGAATCAGGGGACAGTGTTGGGATATTTAGTTGAGTCAAGAAATTCTCAACTGCACTATGGTCCTTTGGGAACTCAGAAGTATATAATCGAGAATAAAAATTCCTGAATGCATCATTAATTTTAGAATGGTCCGTAGTGATGGTACCATCCTCCATCCGAATTTTCGTAATTTGTTGCTGTGCTCTAAATCCTTTTAACTGATTAGCTAAAAGTTTCCCAGATTTGTCACCATGAATGTAAAATTGGCTCCTACTCTTTAATAATTGCCGTTCAATTACATGCGTTGAAATAAGTTCAAACTTAGTTTGCACTTCTACGCGTTTTTTATAGAGATCGGGGTTTTTAAATAGAGCATACTGCTGGTCAATTTCTTTAATTTGGTTGGTCAAATCTTTTCGTTCTTTATATGCCTTCCTTTTCATATTTGCAGTGTATGAAATGATCTGTCCCCTGAGGTAGGCTTTCAGAGCATCCCAAACAACCAAACGTGACACTTCAGGTGTTTCATTTGTGGTGAAGAAAAAAACTATCTGGTCTTCCATAAATTTTACAAAATCGTCCTCCATCAGCAACGATGAATTAAAGCGCCAATGTTTAGTAACTTGAGGGAGATCTGGAAGTTTTATAGACATAACAACTGGAGCATGATCTGATATCACAATGCTCTGATAAGCACAAGAAGTAACCATTGGGATCAGTTGATTATCTATAAAGAAATAATCAATTCTGGAGAAAGTATGATGAACATGTGAGAAAAAGGAGTATTCTCTCTTTTTTGGATTAAGGAAGCGCCATATGTCAGAGATACCAAAGCTGCAGAGATAGGACTGAAGTAGCGTAGCGGATTTACTCAGAGGAATAGGATTGGGAGATGACCTGTCAAGTGATGGATCTAAACAGCAGTTAAAGTCTCCCCCTAATATGAGAGAGTATGAGCTCAGATCAGGCAGAAGAGAGAAAAAATGTTCAAAGAAGGAGACATCGTCATAATTAGGGGCATATAAATTAGCCAACACTACATTAGTATTAAATAACTTCCCTGAAACAATGATATAACGACCTTGTATATCCGTAATAACATTATGATGCTCAAAAGAGATGTTTGGGTTAATGAGAATTGAGACACCCCTAGCTTTGGCCTGAAAGGT
This sequence comes from Channallabes apus, assembly GCA_030522415.1. Lineage (NCBI taxonomy): Eukaryota > Metazoa > Chordata > Actinopteri > Siluriformes > Clariidae > Channallabes > Channallabes apus. Next base: position 3,448,318 of record CM060112.1, read on the forward strand.
TGAGTGGTAGTGCTGCCCACCCCAACGTGACATAAGGCGAGAATTATCAGAACTGCGAATGTGAGTTTCTTGTAAAAATGCGATTGCAGTGTTAAGTTGTTTAAGGTGTGAGAGCACCTTCCTTCTCTTCACCGGATGGTTTAAACCCTTAACATTCCAGCTCACAAAGTTTAAAGAACTATTCATTCTCCCTGAGAGAAAATGCAGGTAGATAAACATGAATAAGATGCCTAACGTCAGCCTTAAAGTGTAAAACACAGAACAACGTGTTAAAAATACACAGTATACAAAGAACTAACACAATACTGGCTTTGGAGATCCCCCACCCCTCCCCCCCACACCCCTGCCCCCCACACCCCTCCCCCACACACCCCACTACACCCCAACAAACAAAGATAGCTGCTAACAAACACAGCAGCAAGCTCTTCCATTCCTCCATCTTCCACCCAACAAATCCTCCTGCCGCTAACCACCCCATCTTCTGCTCCGACACAACTTACAGAAACTAATAATTAAATATATAAATAAAACATTTCCACACTCCAATACTGAAATCTCTCAATGAGAGAAAAACACACCACCACCCCTCCCCCCACGTCACATTGTAACTCTAAACACACAAACATGTAGATCACACGTGATTAAAAATAGAAAAAATAGTAATATAAAAATAATAATAATAACCCCTTCACAGGTTTAACACAACACTCTTACCGGGAAAGACGTAAACATGGCCAGATTTTAGGTTAAAAATGGTACTTTCCTGAGAACTGTAGTATCGCGTATTAAAATAATAATAATAATAATAATAATAATATAGTGCACTACGTAGTTTTCGGCAGACTGTCTATGTGTTTCTGCGCCTCTTCTACCGAGCGGAGCCACTTCTTCTGTCCGGTAGACAGAGTGATCCGGAGCCGCGCTGGATACAGCAGAGAAGGCCGGAGTCCACGGCTGTATAACTCGCTCATCACTCCTCTATACTCGGCTCGCTGGTTTAAAACTTCGGGAGTGTAGTCTTCCACTATGCGGAGCTGCTGACCGCGGTATTCCAGCTTCCCTCTCCGCCGAGCCTCCCGAATCAGAAGGTCTTTCACCTGGTGCCGGTGCACGCGGAGAATGACGGGCCGAGGTCTCTGTCCTGAAACGGGTTTGGATGCAGGTATTCGGTGGGCTCGGTCAATCTCCGGCGGGGAAGGAAGCGTTTCAGTCCCAAACACCTCGCACAGAAACTTGGAGAAGAACTCGGTAGGGAGTCCACCTTCAGTACCTTCCGGGAGACCCAGAACACGCAGGTTTTGTCTCCTGCTCCGGCCTTCTAAGTCTACAACCTTGGACGTTAACTTTAAATTGTTTTCCCGAAGTCCGGAGCAGATGTTCTCCAGCTCCGTCACACGCTGACTCAGGTCGTCTGTAGCGAGTTCTAATGACGGTAAGCGCTGTCCATGGTCCGCTACTTGGGCCTGAATCTGATCCAGTTTAATTTCTAATAAACTAAACGAGGATTTAAACTCCGCCGCTAACGCATCACGGTGTTGCTCTAACAGCGCAGAGATAGCCTCGACTGTTAGAGGGGTCGCAGTGTCGTCCTTTTTCACGGCTTTAACACTCCTGGTAGCCATCGCAAATGAAAAAACATATAACCGTGGGGTAGAGTACAAAGTTATTGTCAACTAAGATTTTAATTTAACATTTAGAGACGAATAAGGGAGTGAAGAAATTCGAAACTGTCGGAGCACCTAACCAACACGTCCTACTCCATGTGGCTGCTAACCGGAAGTCCCAGAATACTCATTTTAATGGCATTAATGCGGCCCACCAGGGACATGGACAGTGGTGACCATCGTCCCAAGTCCTTTCTTGTTTGGTTTATGTTTCCTTGTAATTGTAATACCAAGATAGGTAAACTGATTTTCCACTATGTTGAATGGAAAATTGTGCATACCAGTTGTTACTGCTGTATTATCTAGCAGAAAAAGTTCACTTTTGTGCAAATTTAATTTATATCCTGAAAAATAGCTAAATTCCCTGAGCAATGACAGCACATGTGGCAGAGAAGAGACTGGATTCGATAAAAAAAGTAGAAGATCATCTGCATAAAGGGAAACTTTATGTTCTTCTCCCTGCCTCCAAATCCCAGATATATTTCTACAGCTTCGGAATGCAATTGCTAGTGGTTCAATGGCGAGGTTAAAGAGCAATGGGCTAAGGGGACACCCCTGACGAGTTCCCCGCTGAAGACTGAATGGTTGAGACTGTTGAGCATTTGTCAGAACTGAGGCAGTGGGGCTTGAATATAATAATTTAACCCAAGTGATAAAACTTGGACCAAAATTGAATTTTTCTAAAGCCCTGAATAAATACTCCCATTCCACACGATCAAAAGCCTTTTCAGCATCCAAAGAAAGGACACACCCAGGGGTCTCCTCTGATGGTGTGTACAAGATATCCATAAGGCGTCGAATGTTAAAGTAAGAATAACGATTTTTAACAAAACCGGTCTGGTCCTCAGATATAATTGAGGGTAGAACATTCTCTAATCTACGAGCCAAGACTTTAGCAAGGATTTTAACATCCACATTAAGAAGAGAGATTGGTCTATATGAGGAGCACTCTGTTGGGTCCTTATCCTTCTTTGCTATGAGGGTGATGCGAGCCTCATTAAATGACGCAGGCATCTTACCTTGCTTGAAAGATTCAGATAGAACCAAAGCTAGTTGTGGTGCAAGGTATGAGGAGAATGATTTAAAAAACTCTGCAGGGAACCCGTCAGGACCCGGGGACTTACCAGACTGCAATGATGAGATAGCGGAACTGATTTCCTCTTGTGATATGGGCTCTTCTAATCTTAATCTAGAATCAGGGGACAGTGTTGGGATATTTAGTTGAGTCAAGAAATTTTCAACTGAACTATGGTCCTTTGGGAACTCAGAAGTATATAATCGAGAATAAAAATTCCTGAATGCATCATTAATTTTAGAATGGTCCGTAGTGATGGTACCATCCTCCATCCGAATTTTCGTAATTTGTTGCTGTGCTCTAAATCCTTTTAACTGATTAGCTAAAAGTTTCCCAGATTTGTCACCATGAATGTAAAATTGGCTCCTACTCTTTAATAATTGCCGTTCAATTACATGCGTTGAAATAAGTTCAAACTTAGTTTGCACTTCTACACGTTTTTTATAGAGATCGGGGTTTTTAAATAGAGCATACTGCTGATCAATTTCTTTAATTTGGTTGGTCAAATCTTTTCGTTCTTTATATGCCTTCCTTTTCATATTTGCAGTGTATGAAATTATCTGTCCCCTGAGGTAGGCTTTCAGAACATTGAAAACAATTAAACGTGACACGTCAGGTGTTTCATTTGTGGCGAAGAAAAAAACTATCTGATCTTCCATAAATTTTACAAAATCGTCCTCTATCAGTAACGATGAATTAAAGCGCCAATGTTTAGTAACCTGAGGGAGATCGGGGAGTTTTATAGACATGACCACTGGAGCGTGATCTGATATCACAATGCTCTGATAAGCACAAGAAGTAACCATTGGGATCAGCTGATTATCTATAAAGAAATAGTCAATTCTGGAGAAAGTATGGTGAACATGTGAGAAAAAGGAGTATTCTCTCTTTTTTGGATTAAGGAAGCGCCATATGTCAGAGATACCAAAGCTGCAGAGATAGGACTGAAGTAGCGTAGCGGATTTACTCAGAGGTATAGGATTGGGAGATGACCTGTCAAGTGATGGATCTAAACAGCAGTTAAAGTCTCCCCCTAATATGAGAGAGTATGAGCTCAGATCAGGTAAAAGAGAAAAAAAATGTTCAAAGAAGGAGACATCGTCATAATTAGGGGCATATAAATTAGCCAACACTACATTAGTATTAAATAACTTCCCTGAAACAATGATATAACGACCTTGTATATCCGTAATAACATCATGATGTTCAAAAGAGATGTTTGGATTAATGAGAATTGAGACACCCCTAGCTTTGGCCTGAAAGGTCAAGTGGTAGTGCTGCCCCCCCCCCCCCCCCCCCCACACACACACCCCAACGTGACATAAGGCGAGAATTATCAGAACTGTGAATGTGAGTTTCTTGTAAAAATGCGATTGCAGTGTTAAGTTGTTTAAGGTGTGAGAGCACCTTCCTTCTCTTCACCGGATGATTTAAACCCTTAACATTCCAGCTCACAAAGTTTAAAGAACTATTCATTCTCCCTGAGAGAAAATGCAGGTAGATAAACATGAATAAGATGCCTAACGTCAGCCTTAAAGTGTAAAACACAGAACAACGTGGACTGTATTTTCATGAGCATGAAATATTTCACTTTATATGGATTGAAACTAGAATATATTAGAGTTTTATTATTTAAAAAAAAATTAAACTATGAAATAAACTTTTGCACAATATTATCATTTTTTGAAATGCACTGTATTATTCACAACTTTTAGTTTAGTTCATTTCACTTTAATTCTGTTTTATTTGTATAGCTCTTAACAAATGATATTTTCACAAATAGGTTTTACAGAAGTGTAAAATTATGGATAGAAATGAGAAAAATGTAAAGAAAAAAGTATAACTTATAATTATCAGATTGTCTATGATGAGCAAGACCAGGGCGAGCGTGTCAAGGAAAAACTCCCTGAACTGGCAATAGGAAGAAACCTTAAAAGTTATAATTATATAATAGGAAGATGTTTGCCTGTTGTCAATCCTCATACAAACCTTTCAAGCAGACCATATGGGGCCATCTTCACAAGCAGCCAAACACCTTCATGCAACAAGAAATTTAACCAGAACACAGGTGGGGGGCAGATGGGGTCAGGATCGCTCGTAACTCAGGAGTCCCATATGTAGCTCAAGAGAGAGAGAGAGAGACATTACTGAACTGGTCTAGGCTACATTCTCACTATAAATCATGTTGCTCAATACTGTTTTGTTGATTAGATCTGATTTGCATGTCCTGATGGTTCACAGTAACTGTAATATCGACGTGTCTATCCTCTGAAATGGCACACGGCACACATCAATACGTCACACGCCATCTGGGCTAAAACATGTCATGAGTTTGTGCAACTACTCATTTATGTTAGTGAAAAATTTCACAGTGATTTTAGCTAAAATACGCTTGGGGTTTTTTGCTCTGGAGGACGGCGGACGGTTAGTCGGCTTTTGTTGAGGTCCAGAAGAAGGAAGAAGGCCGAGCTACTCGCTTTAGCTGTTTTAGCGGCTATTCTATGACTCTGTGAAACCCCAAATGAGACCCACCAAGCATAGGGAGAACATGCAAACTCCATGCACACAGCCTTGAGGTGGGAATCGAACCTGGACCCTGTTGTGACTTGTGGCCTCTACGTCACTGTGCGGCAGTATTTCACAGTAATGTCACAGTAATCCAATAAATCTAAAGCAAGCCTATTATTATTTAACATACTTTGGTTTTGCATAAATACAGACAGTGTTTAATCTGTAAGTGAATGTAAAAGCAGACTTAGACAATAATAGACTTCCGCGCGCATGCTCTTACTTTGAAATGTCTGCCAGAGTCTCTTCCGGTTTGTGAAGATTGCAGAGTGCGCGCACGCACATCGGCTGTGAGTAAAACGCACGTGCAGTGCACTACAGAGTGTACAGAAACTGCGTTACAATCTGTTTTGATGTGTTACAGAGTGCACGAGTGCAGGGAGCAGGGCTGTAATCCGGATCAAACCGGAGCGAACAGGTCCGTATCGGACGCGCTGGACTGAGCGGAGTGTGAGCGCCTCATGTCTGCGTTAAGAAGCGCTATGGCGAGTGAGTGTGTGTTAATAACATTGTTCATGCTCTGTGAAGCCTTATTTACTGTAGGGGCTTTATTACAGTCTCAGGTCACTGCGAGCTGATGTTCAGTGCACATTGTAATAGAGATAAAAAAATGTATATATAAAACAATTTTATCTGTTTTGCAGGAATTACAACACTGAGAGTATTTATTTATAGCTTTTCATCTGCTTAAATTAAGTTCTCCTTTATAATGTGTTATGTAAGTGTGTAGTGTGATGTTAATGTTTAACCTCCTTTACAAACTACGTAGTCCACTAAATCTTTCCAAAACTTTTCAGTTAATTTCCATTCACTTTGAGACTTTTATTAATTAAAAGTATAAGTAGCATGCAATGCTGATATTTTAGATTAATTTACATATTTTATTGTCTCTAAGTCTGTTCAGTTTTGTGACATCACATCACAATGTGCAGCTCTGTTCCCCAATCAACTTTATACACGTAGACAGTCCCCGACTTACGAACATTTGAGTTTGAAATTTCCGCAGATATGAACAGACCACGATCTTCACGATATGAACAGATCTACTTCTTGTCCAAACACAGACGTAGCTCACGTGTATTGTACAAAAAATAGACACTGCAGTGCACCAGATACCAATATTGACAATTAAATACAGTATGTTCAAATGTCTAACGTCCGGTGTATTGTATGTGTCTGTGAGTGTTTGCGGGAGAAATGAGTCGACCTCACCGTTTTCAGTGAATCAGTCTGGGAGTGCGATGATAGAAAATGTCTGTCCTGTAAAGCTGTCCTGATTTTTCATAATCCGAATATCGGAATATCCTCATCAAAACAGAGTTCACAGTCCAAAACAGTGGAAAACAGCTCTGAGATGAAATGGTGTCTGGAATTCCCCTCGTGATGTGTAAAGGCACAGAGACAACGCTGTTATATTTTACATTTCAGGTGTGATGTTTATTTTCTTAGGCACCATTATGCTTTTTGGCCACATGATAGTAGTGCGTGGAAAGGGGACACAGATTTAGTCAAGTGGGTTGGTATGCTTTACATTGTATATTCGTGTCAAATGTGTATAAGACTCACTTGTTGGACTTATGAACAAATCAGACTTACGAACGTACACACGGAACTGAACTCATTCGTAAGTTGAGGACTACCTGTACTGAGAAGAACCGGGAGTGTCTAGGTTTTTAAATCGCACTTATTTCTGTCTGTCTCTCCCTCTCTCTCCGTCGGACTCTCTTTGTGTCTGTCTCTATTCCTCCGTATCTCTGTCTCTCTCTCTCTCTGTGTCATTCTCTCTCTCTCTCTCTCTCCCTCAAGATTTAAAGGTTCTTTATTGATGCTTTACAAATATTTACATTCGTGTTGTCAACGCTTAGAAATAAGTCACAAGAAAATAACAGGAAAATTAATAAATAAAAATGAGAGAAGATAAAATCAGAATAGTCTCTCTCTTTCTGTCTATCCATCCATCGGTCGGTCTGTCTGTCTGTCTTTTCACTTACAGCGCGTTTTAATGAATAAATGAAATATGTTACAGAATTCCGTCTGGCTGTGGTGCAGCTGCATGTGACAAAGTCAAAGGCTGAAAACTTGTCTCGAGCTCAGAAGCTAGTGAAGGAGGCAGCGGGTCAGGGGGCAAAGGTCGTGTTGTTACCTGTAAGTATAAACAGTGTGAGAGCAGGCACTCGTTTACTTTTTAAGCAGATATTTGATGTGTGTACTGGGGCGGAGCTACATGGCAGCCTGGGGGTGGGGATGTGAGGGGGGGGGGGGCTTTCTCTATTTGGAACACAACAGATGTAACATTAACTAGACATATTCTCATTACTAAACACAATAGGTTGGATTTTAACCCTGAAAAACGTTCATACTGTATATTTCCTGCTTTTGGTCTGAGTAGTGTAAAGCAAATGAAATGGAGCTAATATATGGTTAAAATGTTTTTATTTTTTTTTACTTTTTAGGCTGCAGTCTGTACAGGAGGGAGATATAAAGAGAAATACAGAAGGTGAAGTGAGAAGGCAGGAGAGACAGAGAAGGGCACAGAGGAACGAAATGGCGAAATGAGAAAAAGTAGAAATACAGTGGAACCTTGGATTGCGAGCATAAATCGTTCCGGATGCGTGCTTGTATATCAGAACACTCATATATATCAAATGCTCCCCATAAGAAATGATGAAATCTCACATGATTCGTTCCACAACCAAAAATATTCATATAAAAATAATTGCTACCAAATATGAAGTAAAATTTAACAAATTAACCTGCACTTTACCTTTGAAAAGTGTTGTAACATAGAGCCGTCAGGGTCTGTAAATTATGCCTTTATTAACAACAACAGAATGGCATGAAATAGTTACAACAAAACAATAGGTTACTTGCGTAACCCCGGTTCTCTGATAGCATTAAGTGAGGTGTCTCACTATGGGATACGCCCCTTCCGCGTATTCTTCAGAAGCCCTATTACATTACGCCAGCCCCAATTGGCTGGCAGATGTGACGTCGTGTCCTGGCGTGGCCTTCCCCCCCCCCGTATAAAGGGGGCAGCACGACGTCACTTCGCTATTCAAAACAAGCAACCTCTTCCTCGCTTCACACAGCAAGGAGGGTGATCTGGTGAGACACCTCACTTAATGCTATCAGAGAACCGGGGTTACGCAAGTAACCTATTGTTCTCTTTCAAGCATACGTTTCGGTGTCTCACTATGGGATATCCTAACTCCCGTATTGTCAGATAGCCTGTCTTGAAGTCTGCCAACCATAACCAACACATTCAGGGCTGAACGAATTTAGTTTGTAGATTCCGTGCTTACACTCAGTACTGCGTGAGCTAGAGTCTGAGCTGTAACATCTAATTTATAAAATCTGGCGAATGTGTGCGGCGATGACCAGTTCGCCGCTTCACAGATATCCTGTAATGTGACTCCTTTAAATAGAGCCCATGAACTTGACATTCCCCTTGTTGAGTGCGCGCGCAAACCAGTTGGGGGTTCGAGACCCTTACTGGAGTATGCCAGCGAAATAGCCTCCACTATCCAATGCGATAAACGTTGCTTAGTGATCGGCTTCCCCGTGCGAGGTTTCACCCAAGAAACGAACAGCTGATCGCTCTCCCTTAAACCTCTGGTTCGCTCTGTATAGATGCGTAAAGCGCGCACTGGGCACAGTGTATTCAACTTTTGCTGCTCTGATGATGCAAAAGGGGGAGGATGGAAGGCCCTCAGCTCAAGAGGGCTTATCGCATTAATGACCTTAGGCATGAATGCGGGATTAGGTTTCATAACTACTCCTGCATCCCCAGACATGAACTGTAAACATGCTGGATGCACAGAAAACGCATGAATCTCACTCACGCGCTTCGCTGAGACCAAGGCAATCAATAGCGCAGTCTTGAAGGACAGTGCCTTGAAATCAATCTTGTCTATCGGTTCAAATGGGGGCGTGGATAATGCATCAAGCACCAATCCCAGGTCCCATGATGGGGTAAGTGGTTTTGACACCGGCAGGGCGCGGCGCGCGCCCTTCATGAATCTGCATATCAAAGGATGTTGGCCCACCGTTTTATTATCCCAACCGATGTGGCACGCAGATATAGCAGCCAGAAACACTTTTATGGTTGAGAACGCTCTGCCTTTCTCTATCATTTCCTGCAGAAATGAGAGAATCACTGCCACTGAACACTGAAAGGGAATCTCGTGTCTAGCTGTGCACCAGCGCTCAAACACATTCCATTTGCAGTCATAGAGAGACCTAGTCGATGCTGCTCTGGCGTTCTGTATAGTCTTGATGACACTGTCAGGCAGGCCAGTCTTACTTAAATTGGACCACTCACAGGCCAGGCCCATAGTGCCAGTCGTTCCGGGTGAGGGTGGAAGATCTCCCCCCCCTCCTGTGACAGGAGGTCTCTGCGCTGCGGGAGAGACCACGGTTCGCCGTCTAGCATATGCATGATCTCCGCAAGCCAGTGTTTCCCTGGCCATCTCGGAGCTATTAGTATTATTTTCAGACCTTCCTCTCTTACTCTGCAGAGAGTTGGTGCTATCAGCGCTATTGGCGGGAACGCGTATAGGAGAGTGCGAGGCCACTCGTGTGCTAGCGCATCTGTCCCCAGAGGCGCGCTCCGGTCCTTCAGGGAAAAAAAACAGGTGACATTGGGCGTTGTCTTTGGACGCGAACAGATCCACTGTCGCTCTGCCATATATGCTCCAGATCTGTTCGATCACTTCGCTGTTCAGTTTCCACTCCCCATAGGAGGGATTTCCCCTGGACAGCAGATCTGCGCCCCGATTCATCACACCCTGTACGTGTGTCGCTCTCAGGGATAAAAGGTTGACACTGCCCCATAAGATCAGTCTGCGTGCTAGCGTGTGCAGCAGAAGCGATCTGAGGCCCCCCTGACGATTTATGTACGCTACAACTGTAGTGTTGTCCGTTCTCACAAGAACATGATTTCCTCTCAGAAAAGGAAGAAAATGTTTTAGTGTCAGAAAGACAGCTAGCATTTCCAGATAGTTTATGTGAAGATTGGTCATGTGCTGACCCCATCTCCCATTCACTATTCTGCCCTCGTGAATGCCCCCCCAACCGGATAACGACGCATCCGTTGTTATCATCTTTCTGTGTCGGACCACGCCCATGGCAACCCCTTCGATCAGGAAATTCGGGTGTCTCCACTGGCGTAGTGCTAGAACCGCCTCTGACGTCACTCTTACCCTTCTCCGTGAGTGACGTGCTGGGTCCAGCCCCTGAGACGCCACCCAGCGTTGAAATTCCCTCATATGCAGTCTGCCTAGGGGAATAACCATCAGGGCTGATGCCATCAGTCCTAGTAATCTGAGGCATGTGCGAAAGCAAACTTTGTGTTCTCTCTGAAATTGTGTCATGCAGGAGGTGAATCTTTTCACCCTGTCTGTGGAGAGTCGCGCTCTGAACTTCACTGAGTCCAGCGCCAGTCCCAGATACGTTATGGATTGTGTGGGAATTAAAACACTCTTTTCTGTGTTTAATCTTAGCCCCAGCTCCTGTATGTGTTCCATAAGCATAGCTGTGTGTTCTCTCGCTTCTTGTTCCGAGCTGGCTGTCACGAGCCAGTCGTCTATGTAAGTAGCGAGACGAATGCCTTTTTCTCTGAGCGGAGTCAGTGCCGCTTCTGTGCATTTCACAAATACTCTGGGACTGAGGGACAAGCCGAATGGTAGCACCAGATATTCGTATACCACACCAAGGAAGGCAAATCTCAGAAACTTCCTGTGGGGTGGGTATATGTTTATGTGAAAATATGCGTCCTTCAGGTCGATCGATGTAAACCAATCTCCCTGGCGCACTATTTTCAGGAGTGTAGAGTGAGTGAGCATTCTGAACTTGTATTTCTTTAGGTATACATTCAGCGCGCGCAGATCTAGTATCGGGCGGAGGGTTTGAGTCCCTTTCTTTGGAACGAGAAAGTATCTCGAGTAGAACCCGCTGTGGCTCTCTTCTGGTGGAACCACTCTTATTGCCCTTTTGTTCAACAGAGAGGAAATTTCCTCTTGAAGGACCTGTTTCAGTTCCCCTCGCACCTGGGAATGAATTATCCCTCTGAAGGCTGGGGGGGAAAACGCGAATTGCAGTCTGTACCCGAATTGTATTGTTTTCAATACCCAGCGGGACTGTGTGCATTTGCGCCAACTGCTTATCTGCAGTGTTTTGGCGCCATCGTGCGGCTGAATCTTGAACTGTTCCGTGGCCTGTACTGCGCATGCGCGAGCACTTAGCGCTGTGACAGTGTCTGTGTGCCCCATCGCCTCTGTGAGAGCGAGAGCTCCCCGAGGCGATGTCATATTGTGCTTTATTGACATGTTTTTCAACATTTTTTGGGGAGGTATTTTTTGTGATATTTTTATTTGGGGGGTATAGTGAAGCTTTATTGGGGTTTGCATGTAACATGTGCTTGTGACACATTTCTGCGTGCACAACGCTGCACCGTCCCATTTTCTCTTCACTGTCACTCTTCCCCTGGCCCTGTCGGGCTCTCCCCGCCACACAGAACAGTTGCGGACTCTGGAACTCGTCCTTTGAACATTGTGAGGGTCGGGAACTAGCGAACTGTGGGGCTGTTGGTTCCCTCCCTGACGAAAAACCCCGTCAAACGGCCTTCTTCTTCCTCCTCACTCCCTGAAGTTGGGGTTGAGGATGAGGCTGAGACGCAGGCTGGGTCGTCTGAGCTGCCGCTGGCTGATAGCTCCTTCTCTGCCAGGGAGCTCTCTGCTCCACGACTCCGCTTTGGCCAGCTGCACTCGTAGTCGGTCTCTGCCGTTTTGGAATGCGATAGCTGGGGGGAGGGCGGGCTGCGACCTGCGCAAAGGACTGTCGAAACGGCGGGGGGGGTGCCGTTTGCGCCTTCCTGGGCATGCAGAGCTGTAGCGCTTCGTCATCCCGCTTCTTCTCTTCGCATCTCTTCTGCATGCGGCTTAAAGCCGAGCCGAAGATGCCGTCTGTCACCACCGGTGCGTCCAGGATTGACTCTTTCTCTCTGTCAGAGAGATTTGTCAGGTTAAGCCACCGTCCTCGTTCCTGGACCACCATAGTGGCCATAGCCTTCCCCGCGGCTTGCACCGCACACCTCTGAAGCCTCAGGGAGAGATCCGTAACGACACAGATCTCCTCCCAATGTGTCTGACCTGGTGTGGTCGAGGCTTCGTCCTGCAGCTCCGCCTGGTAAGCGGTCAGCAAGGAGGTTGCATTCAGGGCTCTGGCACAGAGCGCGACTGCCTTGTATGCGCGTTCAGTCATGCTTGACTGAAACCGCTCTGCTTTCGATGGCAGCGACGGATTTGCAGCCGCCGCGTGTCTCGGGAGCAGGTGCGCAGCCACTAGCTGTTCCATGGGCGGCATTCTAAAAAGTCCTGCCTTTTCCATCCCTTCCACGTCCAGCGCAGAGCCTCCCTGCACTGGCACCTTGCTGGTGAAAGGTTTATCCTTCCATGTCACCGCGAGCTCCTCCAGGAGCTCCGGGAAGACTGGAAGGAGCTGCCGTGCCGCCCGTTTCGCTCTCGGCAGCCTCTTGCCCTCATAGCGAGACTTTGCAGTCTCCGCTACCACGTTCGGCCACTGGATGTCGAGCTTCTCCGCGGCGCGTTTGCACACGTCCTGTAAATCGACGCTAAGGATCGGGGATGGAGCCCCGTCCGTAGCTCCAGCGGCTCCCGTCGTGGCAAGAAGTTGCTCCGAGTGTACAGGTGGGAGGAAGGGGGAGTCCTCGAACTCCTCCTCCTCCTCCGATAGGAGAAAGTCGGACTGGCCGTCTTCCTCAAACTCGAGCTCGCCTTCCTCCTCGTCAGTGCTGAGCACACCGGGCAGAGGAGCGCAGGCGTCGAGCTGTTCACCCCACGATAAAGCTGCCGTGGTGGGCAGCTCTACAGGGATGGATACCTGTGGGGTGGTAGCTGGAGTAGGGCTAGGCGAAAGAAGCGGGTCGAGGCCTGACAGGCTAGCTTGGCGCGCTAGCCTGCGCCGAAGACTCTTCTTCGTGAAGCGCGCGCAGTGCTCGCAGGCACCGGGGTTGTCGACCGCCAGTTGGGCGTGTTTCAGCCCGAGACAGGCCGAGCAGACCTGGTGTGAGTCCTTGCCCGATATTTTGTTCCCGCAAACGCAGAGTCGCGCGTCTCCTCCTTCCCTAGCCGTAGCCGTCTGCATTGCTGCAGCCATGTTATATAGATAGGCTTCTGGTGTGAAGCGAGAAGAGGTTTTTGAATAGCGAAGTGACGTCGTGCTGCCCCCTTTATACGGGGGGGGGGAAGGCCACGCCAGGACACGACGTCACATCTGCCAGCCAATTGGGGCTGGCGTAATGTAATAGGGCTTCTGAAGAATACGCGGAAGGGGCGTATCCCATAGTGAGACACCGAAACGTATGCTTGAAAGAGAACCTAATGACACACTCACTCTTGCTTGTTCTCAGCTCTTTTTGAACATGCAAGTCCTTACCATTACTCACTACTGCCATCTAGTGGATAGGTGTGTTTATTGTTCACCTGTCCACTAGATGGCAGTAGTGATGGCAATGGTAAGGATTGGCATTTTTAAAAAAGAGCTGAGAGCAAACAGTTGAATGCAGAAGGCAGAGAGAGAGAGAGAGAGCATGTGTGTCATTAGCTTTTGATACAATTACTGCAAAAGAATCCTAGCTGCAGTGATTGAGAGAGGAGAGGAAGAAGCGCAAGCACACACACACATACCCACTACGTGTGAGCATGATACACGATGATACTCGTTAATCAAGACTCGCTCATTTAACAAGACGTATTTTTTAAAAAATTGCTTGCAAAACCGGGTTACTCGCAATCCAAGGTTCCACTGTAAATGGTGGGGAGAAGATTTGAATCAGAGTGAGGGACTGAAGCAGGGGGCGATAGTGAGACAGTAGTGGTAGCCTTAATATGGGAGCCCCCTTGTATTTGATGTTAGTTTGTATTGTACGCTGCACTTGGGTTTTAATTAAAAAACCGTATGTTATGAGGCTACATTTAATTACTCATTACACTTTTCTTAAAAATCTAACATCGAACCGGGATTGATTCTGATTGCATTCAAATTTTTTTGTTCAGAAGCGTCAGAGTCAGTGATGAAAAAAAGAAAAAGAAAGATAATGAGTAGAATAAACATATTATACAGAAATGAATAGTAGAAGAATTTAATCTATCAGAATATAACACATTATATCATTATCCAGTACTGTAGTGTACTGTGGTATATTTTAAACCTGATCCTCAAATATGGAGCTAAAATGTAATTTTTCCAAATTACACTTTGTCTTTAAAGTTTAACTGCATGTTTATATCACTCTTTTTTTTTTAAAGATGGATGTATAAAAAACAACAAAAAAATTAATCAGTACATGCAAACTATGACTGACTATGATTAATAGTTAGTTTATTTATTTATACCTGTCTCTACAGCGCCCTCTTGTGCCACCCTGCAAAGGTTTTTTGCTTCCCCATGTAACTAGATCCTAATAAACACAGCACCAAACTCTGATCACTTATTACTTATTACATTAAGGCTTGTAAATACAGTGGTGTGAAAAACTATTTGCCCCCTTCCTGATTTCTTATTCTTTTGCATGTTTGTCACACTTAAATGTTTCTGCTCATCAAAAACCGTTAACTATTAGTCAAAGATAACATAATTGAACACAAAATGCAGTTTTTAAATGAAGGTTTACGTTATTAAGGGAGAAAAAAAACTCCAAATCTACATGGCCCTGTGTGAAAAAGTGATTGCCCCCCTTGTTAAAAAAATAACTTAACTGTGGTTTATCACACCTGAGTTCAATTTCTGTAGTCACCCCCAGGCCTGATTACTGCCACACCTGTTTCAATCAAGAAATCACTTAAATAGGAGCTACCTGACACAGAGAAGTAGACCAAAAGCACCTCAAAAGCTAGACATCATGCCAAGATCCAAAGAAATTCAGGAACAAATGAGAACAAAAGTAATTGAGATCTATCAGTCTGGTAAAGGTTATAAAGCCATTTCTAAAGCTTTGGGACTCCAGCGAACCACAGTGAGAGCCATTATCCACAAATGGCAAAAACATGGAACAGTGGTGAACCTTCCCAGGAGTGGCCGGCCGACCAAAATTACCCCAAGAGCGCAGAGACAACTCATCCGAGAGGCCACAAAAGACCCCAGGACAACATCTAAAGAACTGCAGGCCTCACTTGCCTCAATTAAGGTCAGTGTTCACGACTCCACCATAAGAAAGAGACTGGGCAAAAACGGCCTGCATGGCAGATTTCCAAGGCGCAAACCACTTTTAAGCAAAAAGAACATTAAGGCTCGTCTCAATGTTGCTAAAAAACATCTCAATGATTGCCAAGACTTTTGGGAAAATACCTTGTGGACCGACGAGACAAAAGTTGAACTTTTTGGAAGGTGCGTGTCCCGTTACATCTGGCGTAAAAGTAACACAGCATTTCAGAAAAAGAACATCATACCAACAGTAAAATATGGTGGTGGTAGTGTGATGGTCTGGGGTTGTTTTGCTGCTTCAGGACCTGGAAGGCTTGCTGTGATAGATGGAACCATGAATTCTACTGTCTACCAAAAAATCCTGAAGGAGAATGTCCGGCCATCTGTTAGTCAACTCAAGCTGAAGCGATCTTGGGTGCTGCAG
Source organism: Channallabes apus (assembly GCA_030522415.1). NCBI lineage: Eukaryota > Metazoa > Chordata > Actinopteri > Siluriformes > Clariidae > Channallabes > Channallabes apus. The sequence continues at coordinate 3,464,270 of CM060112.1, forward strand.
CAGGACAATGACCCAAAACACACCAGCAAATCCACCTCTGAATGGCTGAAGAAAAACAAAATGAAGACTTTGGAGTGGCCTAGTCAAAGTCCTGACCTGAATCCTATTGAGATGTTGTGGAATGACCTTAAAAAGGCGGTTCATGCTAGAAAACCCTCAAATAAAGCTGAATTACAACAATTCTGCAAAGATGAGTGGGCCAAAATTCCTCCAGAGCGCTGTAAAAGACTCGTTGCAAGTTATCGCAAACGCTTGATTGCAGTTATTGCTGCTAAGGGCGGCCCAACCAGTTATTAGGTTCAGGGGGCAATTACTTTTTCACACAGGGCCATGTAGGTTTGGATTTTTTTTCTCCCTAAATAATAAAACCCCTCATTTAAAAACTGCATTTTGTGTTTACTTGTGTTATCTTTGACTAATAGTTAAATGTGTTTGATGATCAGAAACTTTTTGTGTGACAAACATGCAAAAGAATAAGAAATCAGGAGGGGGGCAAATAGTTTTTCACACCACTGTAACTCGCATACGTTTTCACCCCCTTGTACTTTACCACATTTTCGAGGCTGAAACAGTCTTTGTTTGGGTTTGAACGTTACGAATCTACACAGATTGCAACAAATTATTGTAGTTGGTGTGAAAATAAGTACAAGTATCAGCACAGGTCTAAACTGTGTAAAACACTGGTGATAATATCATCATACCTGCCTGCGTCTCTGTAGGAGTGCTTCAACTCTCCGTATGGGACGGGATACTTTGCGGAATATGCTGAGAAAATTCCGGGAGAGACGACGCAGGTGCTGGCGAAGGTCGCCGAGGAGTGCGGGATTTATCTAGTAGGAGGTGAGAAGTTTATACCCTTTAAAATACATTTTAGATCACTTTAATCGCTGTGTGAGTCTCATTACAGTTAATGTGTGTGTGTGTTTAATGTTTCAGGCTCCATCCCAGAGGAGGACGGAGGGAAGCTCTTTAACACCTGCTCAGTGTTTGGGCCTGATGGGAAATTACTGCTTAAACACAGGAAGGTTTGTGTGTGTTAGAAATATGACTGTGTTCCTGAACATTTGTGCATTTTACAATCAGAAGTATTTTCTAACCTATTAACTGGTTTCCGTGGTACTTGTTGGTGTCTTTGTGCCTTTGCATGTTGTTAATATATTATTTGTAATAAATAACGCTACTCTTTTTTTTTTTTTTTTTGCCTGAATGTTTTAATGTTTGTGTTTTATTACGCTTTTGCTGTTGCGTCAACATTTAAGTTTATTAATTTTGTCATTATGGCATATTTTAGGATTTTTTTTAATTGATCAAAATATTTAATATATTTATTATATATTTTTTCTTTTTACCATATTTTACCCACTGAGCAAAAATATTGGGTTAAGAACTATAACAGAGCTCATCCTCAAGGCGGAGTTTACATTTACATTTAGGCATTTGGCAGACGCTCTTATCCAGAGCGACTTACATTTTTATCTTATTATACATTTGAGCAGTTGAGGGTTAAGGGTCTTGCTCAAGGGCACAACAGTGGCAACTTGGTGGTTGTGGAGTTTGAACCTGGGATCTTCCGATCCGTAGTCCAATGCCTTAACCACTGAGCTACACCTGACCCACATTATCAAAACCTGAAAGCTGTGTGTCCTTAATAAAACTACTTGTTACTGAGACTCAGCAGAAAAAAGGCTTCAGTGTTCTAGAGAGGATAAAGATTAGACTTTGCAGTGATGGGAAAAGGTCATGTGACCTGACGACTGACTCTATTCCAGAGTGATGGGCGTGTCAGGGTGTGAGAGAGTGACTCAGGGAGCACGAGGAATCATTTACACACATAAACTCGACAGCACAGAGTGTGTGTAATCAAAGCTAAAGGTGACTGAATAGAATATTAGTGTGTGTGTGTGTGTGGCAGTGTAGATGTAATAAATGCATAAAAGTAACTATAAAAATTGCTTCAAAGTGCAAATAAACTACAACAACAAAAAAGAAAATAGCTTTTCCCCCCCTACATTAAAATATAGACATGCCAATTGCAAAACACCACAAACTGTATGTGGTTTGTCTATGTAAATTAGTTTTTAAGATGTACTTAAGCAACATCACACGAAAGAGAGAAAGAGTGCTGTTGCGATGAATATCAGCACGGCTGTGAAAACACTTTCAGCATTCACTTCACCCCATCTCCTCTCTCTCTCTCTCTCTCTCTCTCTCTCCCTCTCTCTCGCTCTCTCTCTCCACAGATCCATCTGTTTGACATCGACGTTCCCGGGAAAATCCGTTTCCAGGAGTCGGAGACGCTGAGTCCAGGAAGCAGTTTGTCCGTGTTCGAGACCCGTGAGTGACCTCCTGTTTTAACGTCGATTGTATTTTATCACGTTTCTCTATCCAGCATCTTTATTATACTGTATTATGTATTTATTTTGCACAGCGTACTGTAAAGTGGGCGTGGGGATCTGCTACGACATACGCTTTGCCGAGCTCGCTCAGCTCTACGCAAGGAAAGGTACAATGATCGTTAGTGCTTATAACAGCTAAAAGACCTAATGAATTGGACCAAGTGAGAAAAAAACCAAAACCCTATCGTTATTATTACTTATGTTTACAAGTGATTTTATAGGAAGAATTTTCCTCACTGTTCAGTATTTCCTCTAAAATGGTTCAGCCGTGCTACAGGTGTTTGCTTGATATTGAAAGTTTCTTACCTTGGTATGAACCAATTGAATAGGAAAATGACAATCCGTATTCGCCTTTTACATACAGTGTGTATCATGAAAATGTAATATCATTAAATAATACAATTATTTATATAATAATATAGTTTTATTAGCCTCGCGTCACATAGCATGCTGTTTTTAAGGGTGTTCAGGTCGGTGGATGATCACTTCATTTTTACAGATGGTTGTCTGTCCGATCGCATCCGCCGATACTATTGTGATCATGTATGTTCTGGACTGTAGGTTGCCAGCTGCTGGTTTATCCCGGAGCCTTTAACATGACCACAGGACCTGCTCACTGGGAGCTGCTTCAGAGGGCTCGGTCAGTACCTGCAGTAACGTTCCCCGGTAACTCGTCTGTCTTCTGCTCGTACAGCATGTCAGTGTGTGCTCTGTGTGTTTGTGTGTGACAGGGCAGTGGATAACCAAGTGTACGTGGCCACGGCTTCACCAGCCAGAGACGAGAGTGCCGGCTACGTGGCCTGGGGTCACAGCACCGTCGTTAACCCCTGGTCAGTGACGTGTACGGTCATGGGTCTAGAAATGCATATAATAATCATAATAATAATTTCCAAACTTTTGCCACAAAGTTTGAAGAATAGCATTGTCCAAGATGTCTTGGTATGCTGGGACATTAAGATTGTCTTTCACCAGGGATAACTATATGAAGAGTAGAGATGTCAGTGTGATTGATCAGTGTAGGACCATCCGTCTCACCCTGAGATCACTACTGCACGCTCTTATCATCATCATCAGGATTCGACCTTGTGACAGCACTTATGATCCTCATGTAGTTACGGTAAAAAAAACTCTCGATCCTGACGGTGTTGTTTGCTCTCGCAGGGGTGAAGTGATCACAAAAGCAGAATCAGGCGAAGGCGTAGTGTACGCTGATATCGGTGAGTTTTACTTTTTCTAAGTTTTAAGATCTTAGAATCAGAGTGACTTTAATACACAGTAACGAATTTTATTATCAGAATATTGATCTCCTGCTCCACTGAAACTGTTTATTTATCTGTTTCTCCTGTAGACCTGCAGTACCTGGCTGACGTGCGTCAACAGATCCCGATCACATCGCAGAGACGTGACGACATATACACAGTGAAGGCTGTTAACGAGGGCTGAGTGCGCGCGCGCGTGTGCGTGTGTGTATGATATCGCTGAGAAAATCAGACACTTGGTTTTGCCTGAGTGAGAAGCCTGCTCGCTTCATTCACCTCGGATTCAAATCGTATTCGTGTGATTTCAGTTTTTCACATTTTAAATGCCTAATTAAATCTTCTGAAATTAATGTGAGATGGAGATCAGTTGAATAGTTATAACCCAGTACTTGGCATTATAAATTTCCTTAGACTCTAGCAGTCATGGATCATGTGTATTATATCAGGCGTATACCATTAGAAATATTTAGCGTGCTGTTAAAGTACACATTAAACCTCATGGTTTCTAATCCGTTAATAATCTGTTTTAATTTATCTTTGAATGGTGCAATTGTATGTGGAAAATCCCTTTCCAGACATAATCCTAATAATCCATATACAAATCCAGACAATAATTCTGATTCAATAAATCTGATTCAAATGTAAACTAAACAATCTCTTTCTTATCTTCATACTAATAAATGCCAAATCTGATTATTCCTATATTTCAATTTTTTTTTAGTTAATTACTTTCTTACTAACTTTCAGTTACTGCTTTATTCTGATCTGATCAGAATACAGTGTGGATGGGATGTCAATCTGTTACAATTTCTACTGTATATGGATTATAATCCTTATCTAGATATAATTCCAGTTATTTCTATCTGGACATAATCTCTGATATCTATAATCTCTCATATAATATTTATCTGGATCATTTTGATAATCCAGTTCTTGATATAATCCCAGAAATTATATCTAAGTAATGATTATATTAAGGGATTATTATGATGGTATCCAAGAAAGGATTTCATGAATGACATCCTGATGGGTATTATTGGAATGATACTGCATGTAGATAAGGATTATATTTAGGCTGAGATTATTATGATGATTACAAAATGGTGATTATTGGAAGTATATCCTAGAATAAGACCAGACTAATCCTGGTCAATTATCAGAATAAAATTCTCATAATCCCTTTCTGGATGGAGTGGCAGTAATTTCTGTGTGGATAAATTCCCAATAATCTTTATATTAATATAATCTTTAAAGTTTATTTTCTTTCTTTCTTTTTTTTTTAATAATTCTGATAATCTGTAACCCAATAGTGATCATATATAGAGAGTAAAGATCAGGTTCCTGTACAAGAAATGATTCCATGAATTATATCCAGACAGGGATTATGGAAATCAGATGCAGATAAGGAACAAGATTATATGTAACATATAGACATTATAATGATTATATTTAATTAGAGGTTGAGATCATCGTGCTAATTACAGTCCGGCTAAGTTGGTTCTTCGAGGACACCTGTTGTTGATGATTAGTATGACTGGATTGCGCGTTCGCGCGTTGGTTTAAAAGGCGATATGCATCGACAGTAGAAACACTGATCACAACCCCTTTGATTGGTTGACGAAATGACAAAAGAATGAGCTCAATTTTTTTTGTAACACGTGTTATGCGCTGAAATGCTCCCCTGCTGTGGACCCCCCCCCCCCCCCCCGACCCCACACACATAATCGCTATCAAATATTATATTAGAACATAATATGAGCATTCCTTGCGCATATGGTTTACAAATTACACGAGACAATAAAATAAAATAAGCAATATGAAAATAAATATGTTGTATATGGAAAAATAGAAATATTAATATTTATTTAAAAAACATGTATACTTTTATATTGTTTATTTTATAATAAAATTAGTTTTGTCCAATTTTTCAGTATAAAATTTTTTTTTTATCATATATAAATATTTATTTGCAAATTCATGACAAACCCCTGAAAAATAAATGTGTTACAAAATAAACATTATACAAGAATTTGTATTAATGGTCTTGACTGCTGTCTCGTGCCTAGAGTTTATTATAACATTAATATCATTTGATAATAATAAACCTATGAATTTATGTTCTAATATAATATTTGATAGCGATTAAAGCTATATATGCAATAAAAAAAAAAAAAAAAAAAAAAAATATATATATATATATATATATATATACAGTGGTGTGAAAAACTATTTGCCCCCCCTCCTGATTTCTTATTCTTTTGCATGTTTGTCACACAAAATGTTTCTGATCATCAAACACATTTAACTATTAGTCAAAGATTACACAAATAAACACAAAATGCAGTTTTTAAATGAGGGGTTTTATTATTTAGGGAGAAAAAAAATCCAAACCTACATGGCCCTGTGTGAAAAAGTAATTGCCCCCTGAACCTAATAACTGGTTGGGCCACCTTTAGCAGCAATAACTGCAATCAAGCGTTTGCGATAACTTGCAACGAGTCTTTTACAGCGCTCTGGAGGAATTTTGGCCCACTCATCTTTGCAGAATTGTTGTAATTCAGCTTTATTTGAGGGTTTTCTAGCATGAACCGCCTTTTTAAGGTCATGCAACAAAATCTCAATAGGATTCAGGTCAGGACTTTGACTAGGCCACTCCAAAGTCTTCATTTTGTTTTTCTTCAGCCATTCAGAGGTGGATTTGCTGTTGTGTTCTGGGTCATTGTCCTGCTGCAGCACCCAAGATCGCTTCAGCTTGAGTTGACGAACAGATGGCCGGACATTCTCCTTCAGGATTTTTTGGTAGACAGTAGAATTCATGGTTCCATCTATCACAGCAAGCCTTCCAGGTCCTGAAGCAGCAAAACAACCCCAGACCATCACACTACCACCACCATATTTTACTGTTGGTATGATGTTCTTTTCCTGAAATGCTGTGTTACTTTTACGCCAGATGTAACGGGACACGCACCTTCCAAAAAGTTCAACTTTTGTCTCGTCGGTCCACAAGGTATTTTCCCAAAAGTCTTGGCAATCATTGAGATGTTTTTTAGCAAAATTGAGACAAGCCTTAATGTTCTTTTTGCTTAAAAGTGGTTTGCGCCTTGGAAATCTGCCATGCAGGCTGTTTTTGCCCAGTCTCTTTCTTATGGTGGAGTCGTGAACACTGACCTTAATTGAGGCAAGTGAGGCCTGCAGTTCTTTAGATGTTGTCCTGGGGTCTTTTGTGGCCTCTTGGATGAGTTGTCTCTGCGCTCTTGGGGTAATTTTGGTCGGCCGGCCACTCCTGGGAAGGTTCACCACTGTTCCATGTTTTTGCCATTTGTGGATAATGGCTCTCACTGTGGTTTGCTGGAGTCCCAAAGCTTTAGAAATGGCTTTATAACCTTTACCAGACTGATAGATCTCAATTACTTTTGTTCTCATTTGTTCCTGAATTTCTTTGGATCTTGGCATGATGTCTAGGCGCTTTTGAGGTGCTTTTGGTCTACTTCTCTGTGTCAGGTAGCTCCTATTTAAGTGATTTCTTGATTGAAACAGGTGTTGGCAGTAATCAGGCCTGGGGGTGACACTACAGAAATTTAACTCCGGTGTGATAAACCACAGTTAAGTTATTTTTTAACAAGGGGGGCAATCACTTTTTCACACAGGGCCATGTAGATTTTGAGTTTTTTTCTCCCTTAATAACGTAAACCTTCATTTAAAAACTGCATTTTGTGTTCAATTATGTTATCTTTGACTAATAGTTAACGGTTTTTGATGAGCAGAAACATTTAAGTGTGAAAAACATGCAAAAGAATAAGAAATCAGGAAGGGGGCAAATAGTTTTTCACACCACTGTATATATATATATATATATATGCAAGATACTTTTCTTTCCCCACATGAGTCAGTCCGTGTCAGTCGTGCTCTTTAACCAATCAGATGTGACGTCGCTATTTCAATCAATCCTATCCCGGCAGGAGCGCAGCCTTAATCCTGTTTACGTGAAATAAACCTGCTACCGAGCAGGTTCGAGCTTACGGACATGTTGCTATGACAGCAAATGCGAGATGAGCATCGAAGAACGAAACAATCCAAGATCAGGACAAATCCACAACAATCAAATCCAGCTAACTGAGTTAGCGACGTACGAAGACACACCCCCCTGATGGGGATTGTTGGATTTGTATATAAATAAAGAATAACAGGATTATACCCCAATAGAGGTGATTCCATTTTCAGTAGCCATTATCATAATATGCAAATAGCATAAATATGCAAATTCCATTTCTGGAATTATATCCAGAAATGGGTATGACTGCTCAAAGTTGTGCCAATAATCTCAAAAGCAATCTACATACAGTATATCTTTGTGTATCTGTGTGTAATTAGAATTACTGACATTTCTTTTTGGATGTAATCCTGCGATTTGGATTCTGTCCAAGAAAGGAATCCTTGGATTATATCCAAACAAGGATTATAGGAATTATATGGATACAGGTTTGTATACATATAAAGATAATAATGATAATATTTAGGTACAGGTTACTATGGTTATATCCATATAACGATTTTTGAAATTTAATCCAGAAAGAATATAATCACTATAAGGATATAATCCCTGCACTCCCTTTATTGGTATTTACGTATATTCAGAATAATTAGCTGACTATAAAGCCTATTTGAAAATTCCGTTTTGGAAATAAATAATCCTGATAATCTATTTCCAAGCAAAATATATAGTCTACATGCAGTACAGACAGTCCCTATGCGGATATCCTCCTGATAACGCCTGTGCAGAGAGGATCATGATTTCACTTTGAGAACGTACTGTAATTCTGATGCCTTAACCCACTAGGTGTACAATGTCTTTGTTGCAGGTTCGATCAGTAACTGTCAGAGAGAACAGGTTAAACCATCACAAAGTTCCTAAAAGACTTTTTGTGGACAGAAAACATATAATTATCTTTACTTTTAAAGTTGAACCTAACTGTGGGAATCAATACTGTGAATGTGCGAATAGTGTTTAAAACCTTTTTCTGAAAAAAAAAAAAGGCTTGACTGACAGGTCACTGATCCTGTTTAACTGATTAACGTTTGTGTTGTTGCAAGCTGCCTATAATGATGTAATGAACTGAAATGCGATGAAGCGAAAATAAAACTGAAATTTCTACCCGACTCTGAGTTGTGTATCCTAACCCTAAGTTATTAGCATTAATTAATGTATTTAACATGTGCAGGTGCGGTGATCACTGACCAGTAATGAATTATACTGTAATAATAACCACGACATCTTACAGTAAAATGACTCAACATCATTTATGACTCAATACCAGTTCTGTGCAGCAGGTCCTGACGTGGGCGCGGTTGTCTTGTCTGCCGTGTTCGCTCCTGGCAGACTTCTTTTATCCAACTGAAATTACACGTTCAGAGATATTATCAGTCTTAAAGCTGCACTCTGGATTAAATCTGGCTAAGAACAGATTTAAAAAACATTTTTTAAATCTCATTTCTTTAGAGAAAAATAGTCAAGGACTTGGCGGTGTGACGAATGGACCATGGCTATGTTACTGTTACCACCTGAAGGTACCAGTGTATTTTTAAATAGTTAATTATGAGTGTGTTCCTGCTCTCACTTACACTTTGTTTTTAAACTGCAACTTCTTCTGATCTGATATGAGGATTTTGGAAAGGTGTTCCGAAGTACGAACAATTACGAATGAGCAGCTGCTATAGGAACAATAATGTATCAAAGACGAACATATTCATATAAACCTATGATGAAGTTTAATCGACACCTCCTGACCAATCAGAATCTAGAATTCAGCAGCACTGTGGTAACGACATAAACAGGCCAGGCAAAAAAAACGTCACCTACTTTAATATTCAACTCTAATATTCTTTAATATTTCACTGTATTCAGCAACAGAAGCAACCCCAGATCATATCACTGTCTCCAGAGGCTGGAGGGGTGCATCGCTTCATCCGCCTCCATTCTTACCCTTCTTACCCAGTTGCCCCCATCACCCGTGCTCATCCATCTTATTACAGGTTTTCCAGGATGTAGTGGAATGATTATTACTCATGAGATGACCACATGACTGCTGTACAGTAAGAGGTGAGGGACGAACGCTTACAACATACAGTATATTACACCATATTGAGGGTAATGGTTATATTTCCTGTTTTGACTAGAGTGTCTTTTTAACTCTTAACGTTCTGTTCAGTTACACTCTTGTGTAAATTAGGGCTCCTCCGACTTGTACACAGGACTAGACAAAAGTTTGGACACACCTGCTCACTCAAGAGTTTTTCTTTATTTTTGCACCATAACTACAAGTTAACAAAGACTTAAATGTTTTAATATTTTAGATCATTCAGTGTAGCCACTCTTTGCTTTCAAGACATTTCTGCACAATCTTGCCGCTCTCTCAGTCTTATGCTTCATGATGTCTCCACCTGGACTGATTTTGCCAACAATCTTGTTGGAACAACTTTCTTGTGTACCACCCCAATTCCATACGTGTTATTTCATAATTTCGATGTCATGTTGTCATGTTATTGGGCGATGTAAAAAAAAAAAAAATACTGAAATATATTTTGATTTGCACTAGACTAGGTCTGGGTTTGGGTGAAGGGTTGAAGTTTGGATTCGGTTGGTTGTAGGGTTCTGATCCTTGAGGAAAGCATTAACTCAAATAAATCAATTAAAACCATTCCCAAATTTAAAATGTGGTCTAATCTGAAATGTGAAAAGGTTCAGCTGCCCACCCCAACCCTTTAATCGCAACTCAATACATAAGACACTTTATCGTGCCTGTATGCAGGGTTGTAGAGCCTATCCCAAGAGACTTAGGGCATGAGGTGGGGTACATCCTGGACAGGGTGCCATTCCATCGCAAGGTTCACACACACTATGCACAACTTGGGAATATGCCAGTCGGTTATCTGGATATGGACTGTTGGAGTACCCGGAGGAAACCCACCAAGCATGGGGAGAACATGCAAACTCCACATCCACAGACCCTGTGAATCGAAGAGGTGCACTAGAGGTGCACATGGCTCGATTTGAGGGGGGATGTGAGGGGATGGCATCCCACGTGTTGAAAAAAACATACCCTCTGTAAAACCACCATCCCATTTAGATCAATAATGCTGTTGTATTATGTAATATTTATTATGAAAATGAAATATTAAAACTCTATGTATGATCATCTATGAACCAATATTGGCGATTAGCCAATCAGAATTCAGTATTGTAACGCGCTGCTCATGCAAGTTTGTGTCATTTTTCATTTGCATTTTCGCAACACCCAAGAGAACAGTTCAAGCACAGCTTTTGACATATTTTAAAAAGAAGAGAACTGAAGGTATGATACACACACAAATCCTCTCAGCAGAGACGCGACGAGAACGAAAGATTCGGTTTAACATGGGAGTTTTCGAAATGACTCACGGCTCTAATGATTATAAAAGATGCGTTCTTTACCCAAGTTGTGTAATTTCATTCTCAAATATAAAGAAGAGGTTTTGTTCTTTCATTAGACTTTGTGGCTTCACCTACATGCTTGGGTGCAAAAGTGTCAAAAATAGATTCTTAAATGCCATAATAGTGATTTGATGATTTATATGTGTGTGTGTGTGTGTGTGTGTGTGAAAGAGAGACTGGTGCGTAGTCATACAAAACTACAGTACTATTATTTATTTATATCTAGTTCAAATTATTTATTTACTAATGTTTATATAGATTTTTATTCTACTCTTATACTCCTTCCCAGATCAAAGCCATGGAAAGGATCAAGTGATAGTTTTGACATTTGCGTGTTTAAGTGCACGTGTTTTGTTTTGGTGGCTCCAAGGTTATTTCATTAATCTTAGATTTTGTTAATAAAACTGCTCTTTCTGTAATTTTTTTTACATAGTTTGCAATTATTTTGTATGTTTGCAAAACAAAACAAAAACCTGACCACACCATCCTCCTTGGATTTTAGTTTTTTACAATTCGACCACAAGGTGATAATGCTAACCGCTACACCGCTGTGGCGTTCGAACAACACTTTAGGAAACACTGAATTAAAGGCTCTCAGTTTGTATCTAATGAGCTGATTAATGTACAGTGATAATGTGTGTGTATATATATATATATATATATATATATATGTGTGTGTGTGTGTGTGTGTGTGTGTGACGTAAGCAAAGCATTTTAGTAACTGAGCTTTAAGGAATGATAAGTTATTAGTTCGACACTCCTCTTGTTTTTAGCCATGAAACATTTATATATGTAAATAAATGATCAGAGTACAATGTTGCTGTGGTTAAAGAGTGACATTTAATTCCAGTAAATAATCATATATATATATATATATATATATATATATATATATATATATATATATAAAAAGGAGAACAGCAGGTAATTAATGTACATTGATAAGGTACAAAAGTTTTAGGACACTTTCTAACTCCATGATGGTTCCTGATGTTTATTTCTTTCTACATTGTAAAGTTTTGCTGAAGGCATCCAAAAACTGCATGAATCTCCTTTGAACAGTTGATATTGAGATGTTTCTGCTACTTCTGCTCTGTAAAGACTTCATAACGCCTCTAATCTGAGCTGCTGTTAATTGGTCATTTTTCAGGCTGATAACTCTAAATGAACTTCTCGTCTGCAGCAGAGGGAGGTTTTGGTCTCGTCCTCCTGGGACGGCCTTCATGAGAGACAGTTTCATTATGGTGCTGGACGGATTTTGCAAATACACTTGACAATACTGTTCTTGCAGGAACTATTACAGAAAGGCCGACCTCTGTGTCTTACAATAACAACTAACTGGTGTTTTTCTTGTTGTTACGTAATTACCTAATTCCACATGTGTTATTTTATAGTTTTGAAATCCACAGTATTGTTGTAGAATGTAGAAAATAAATCACTAAACAAAAACAAAGAAATCTGCAAGTGTTCTAAAACTTTTGAACGGTAGTGTGTGTGTGTGTGTGTGTGTGTGTGTGTGTATACAGGGAATATATATAGCTTTAGGGAATGATAAGTTATTAGTTCGACACTCCTCTTGTTTTTAGCCATGAAACATTTACATAAGTATATATTTAAATAAATGATCAGAGTTCAATGTTGCTGTGGTTAAAGAGTGAGATTTAATTCCAGTAAAGTCATCATCCATTATTAAGCCAACATAGAGATATTAAAAAAAGAAAAGAAAAGGAGAACAGCAACTAAGGAGATCACGTGGTCAGATTCCCGCCCCTGCGGACTGACCAATCAGCGTGTGAGGATCCGGACGCGGTGATTGGTCAGCTGTTGAGTTTATATGTTAAAGGGGTAAGCGGCCCGGCGTGTTTCATCATCATCATCATCAGGAAGTCTTCCGTCTCCTGCGGCCGCGCGCTTTAACCTCCTCATGTCTTCACGCGGCACCGGCGGGTCCGCGGGCTTCCGCCCGGAGTTCAGCTCGTTCGCCACGGACGCGATCCACGCGGGTCAGGAGCCGGAGCAGTGGCGCTGCATGGCGGTGGTGCCTCCGATTACACTCAGCACCACGTTCAAACAGTTCAGCCCCGGAGAACACGCCGTGAGTCTGTCTCTCTCTCTCTCACACACACACACACACACACACACACACACACGAAGTCACGTTATATACTGTCCAGCGTCCAACAATGTAGCAAAGTGTACGAGATCCAAAAGTGTCACGAGCGCCACAAGTACAGTACAGTATATGAAAGTACGGGACACCAGAAGGGTCACACGCAGCCCACATTCCAGCTGACTCTGCATAAAGTTCCCCCCCCCCCCTCCAGGCGATCACATTTAATCAATCCTGAACTGGTACAGAAAATCATACTGTACTCCACCATGTGCTCGGAATTTTGTGTTATTTGTCACGTGTGCCATGCGAAAGGCCCGGGTTCGACTCCCACCGAAGGCCCGGGTGAAACTGGACGGGGCACAATCTGGCGTAAACACCCGTGCCAAGTTAGAAGACCTGTTTAGGTCCGAGTGGATGTGGCGCCCCCGGAAGCAGATGGGGTTAAGAGCCTCGCTCGCTCATCGAACCCACAACCTTCTGATCAATAACACAGAGCTTTCCCCTGTTAGCACTTCCTTCATGTCTCATAACGTTAGACAAACCTGAATGGTGAGACACAGACGGTTTGTTTTTGATCACTTTAACAATTTTGCACTGTGGCAGGAAACCGGAGTACACGGAGAAAACCCACCAAGCACCAAGAATATGCAAACACTGCACACAGACGTGTGCAATCGAATGCAGGTGGGAATCGAACCCAGAACCAGGAGGTGCGAGGTGACCGTGCTAACCCCTAAGCCACAGTGCCATCCGCTACAGAATTAATCAGATTCTAATCTCCGTCACAATTTCGGCTTCCCACAATTAAATGAATGATGATCGACAGATTTTTTTTTGTAACACTTTTTGTAAGTCGCTCTGAATAAGAGTGTCTGCCAAATGTCTAAATAAAGAAGTTAAAAAAAAAGTATTTTTATTGATTTATGTAGTGGTTAGCACTGTCGCCTTGCACCTCCAGGGTCCGGGTTCGATTCCCCGGCCAGGCTCGATTCCCGTCTCTGTTTGCATGGAGTTTGCATGTTCTCCCCGTGCTTGTTGGGTTTCCTCCGGGTACTCCGGTTTCCTCCCACAGTCCAAAGACATGCAGGTTAGGCTAGTGTGTGATTGGGTGTGTGCTCTGCGATGGATTGGCACCCTGTCCAGTGCCCGAAGTCTCCTGGGATAGGCTCCAGGTCCCCCGCGACCCTGAACACAGGATTAAGCGGTATAGAAAATGAATGAATGAATTATTATTTGTTTATTTGTAAACCCCGCCTGTTTAGTATGAGTGCAAAAAACAAACACTTGTGAGGAGTGCGCTGGCAAATCATACGGCCGTGCACACACATTCATAGGTGTGAGTGTCGTACCGCAGCCTGCGTGTGGAGTTACGTTACTATCAAAAGCTGTGCGAGCAGAAAAAAACATCGCACATGCATTTATTTCAAAACTCCATGGATGCAGCTGCATCTCGTTTGTGCAGGAATGTTGCAGGAAAACAGTGTTAAGTTTTTACGTGACGATACAAGTGCAATAGAAATATTTTTCACAAATCAGTGGAGAATATGATAAGAACAGAAGAACTTAATATGATAAGTACAGTACTGACGATCACACCCTTGAGTGACAGGTTATAAACATCAGACTCTACAGTACTTCACTTCATATACTCTAACATATGATTGGTTTTGATAAAGAGGATGATGCTGGTAAATAATCACACTGAATAAAAACAGGGCTAGACGAGGTCAGTGGAATATAAAGCCGTGCCAAGACTAATAAATCAGGAACGATCATTGTGAAGCTGTGATAAAGATGCGATTTCATCACATACAGAGTCAGCCAGGGTTCAGCGCAACCTCAGAAATGTAACGGATCACGGTCAAATGTGAAACATTAACAGGCCATTACACTGTTACACGTCACATATACTGAAAAAGACTTGTACTTGTTTTTACTTTTAGCCCGGTTAAGCATTTATAGTAAGTGAATGAACTTGTGGGTTAACTGTTAAACTTTTCCAATCATCCATGTTTAGAGCTTGATAAATAATTAAAAATGGTTAACTTCAGGACAAACTTTATAAGGACCAAAAGTCCTCCCTCGTCCAGTCTGTGCAAGTACAAACTAGTCACAGTTAAGGCCTTGTTCACACGGGCGTTAAATATTTGGATGAACGAACGCGCTCTGAACGTCCTGTACGTTTATGTTGCGTTTTGTAGTGACGCTCGATTGACTTCTACACTGGCGTTCGTTTGTCTCTGTCTAACGCCAGCCTGCAGCCCAAATTGTAGTTTGTGTGTTTAACCTGTGGGGGCAGTGTGTCGGGAACTGGATATGAAAGCCCTTGTCATTTTATTTGAGGTGCCTCCTTTTAATATGAAACATTTTGCTATATTAGACATTAATCTTATTGTTTAAAAAATTCTAATTAAATTATTATTTTTAAATAATATATAAAAATATTTTTAAAAATAATACGGCGACGTAGGGGGAGAAAAAAAAATCGCCGCCGCTACTGGGTTCACCCTTTGACTGCACAACGTCGGATTAATGCAGTGGTTCTCAAACATTTTCTGTCATTCCCCACTTAAGGGGGTGAGCGAATTTTCAAGCCCCACTTGTCAATAAAATAATAATGAAATCGGCCAAGTTTACTGTTTATTGAAATATCAATTTCTAAACCAATAAGATCAAACAACACCAAGTTAAAAACAGATAAAATACACGTGCAATTGTTATAAAAGGCTTACGTTGTCACTTATCTTTGCATAATTGACCCCATGTTTATTAGCTGCTCAACAATCGTTTGTAGTTTTTTTGCACTGGCCAATTGTGTATGTAACTTTGAATGAAGCCATTTGTGCTTTGCTGTCCACTGATTCAGATGTTACCATGTGATTATCCTGCTGTCTGTATTCTGCCAGCTTTCTTTCAAAGAAGTCCAGTGGTTTATTAACGTGACCGGAGTGTGTTGTCTCTAAGTGTCTTCCTAATTAGTTGGGTCTCATGCGGTCTGCTGCCAGCGGTTTAAGACACAAAACACACACGTGTCTCTCTTCTGCCCCCACCATCCCCACCATGAATCCAAGCTCAAGATAGGCTTCATCACGGTAGAAGCAATTTTCTACCTCGATAACGATATATATCACAATATAGCAATTTGTATCTGAAAATGCATAAATAAAAATTCAAACACAAAGAAACTGTTTTACATAATGTAATTTTATATAAACTGTGAATTGCTGAGGTTTGCCGCATTTTTTTTTTACTTTGGCCATATTCGTTTGGATGCTTGGATTTCAGATGATAGAAAAGCTTTGACGTGTTTCCACCACTTGTTAAAACAGTGAACTTGCGTACCTTACAAATCAAATTCAAAAATTCTAATTCTAATTTTATTTGTCACATACACAGTCATACACAGTACGATATGCAGTGAAATGCTTAGAATCTGCTCGTGACCTTAAAATAAAAGACTATGAATAGGAAATAAATATGAAAAATAAAATAGGGGGTAAATTTAACTAGGAAAGAATAAAATATAAAAATTAAAGTTAAAATAAAATAACTGTACAACAATAGACAATATAGAAAATATATGAAGAATATGTGAACAATAAGAGCAGCTGTATGAGTAGGAAAAGAATGGTAATGTCCAGGGTTGTGCAATCCACATGTTTAAAGTGGATCACGTTCATCTCATTCGTATCACTTTTCTTATACCCAAACCAATTCCACACCACAGACGAGGCACCTTTTTTCTTTACAATCTCCTCGTTCTTGGTATCGTCACATGTAAGCAAACTCACTGCTGCTGCAGCATCTTCTTCCATTGTCGAAGTGTATGTGAAGCCAAACACATCAAAAGTGGGACGAAACCGCGGCACCCGATTGAACCAAATATCTGCGCAAATACAGCGCAGCGCGACTATCTGGATAGCGCAGTGATGATCTGGTTTATTTGCGCAGCCCGATGGATCGCGCAGCGCCGCTCGAATCACAAACCTGCGCGACTCACTGTGTTTTTATTTAAAATGTAAGGATTGTTTATTATTGTTTCCGCCTTACCATGCCTGGTTTGTACATGCGCATCCCAGAAAATGTATTTTGATGGTCGGCGCGGTTTATTTCTTTTTTTTGATCAAAGTTTTTTTATTTATTTTCAAACTATACAGAAAAAAAAACACAAGAAAACACAACAAAAGAGAACACAAAAACCAACCCCCCCATCCCCCCCAACACCAGACAAACACAAGGATGCCATAACAATCACATGTCCATAAATTTTTTTTAAATTAAATAAAATAATAAGTAAGTAAGTAATCTTCCCCACACACTTCCTTTACAGGACAATAATATCTGCGTTCAGGCCCTCAGCAAAAGTTAAGAAAGGCTGCCAAATATCATAAAATGTGTCAGTAGACCCTTTAACTGTATACCTAATTTTCTCCAATTTAAGGCAGTACATCACTTCCCTTATCCAGTGGCTAAATGTTGGTGGATCAGGGTCTTTCCATTTAGTCAGAATTAATCTCCTAGCTAAAAGAGAACAGAAGGCAAGTATTTTAATTTTCCTTTGGTCAAAAAATTTTCCTTTGTTTTCTGGAGGCACACCAAACAATGCTACAAATGGAGTCGGCTCTACTGTCTCTCCAAATATTCCAGAAAAAGTATCGAAAATCTTGGTCCAGAACATGTAGAGTCTTGGACAAGTCCAGAACATATGCAGCAGAGTTGCAGGAGCCGGTCTGCATCTGTCACATGTGGTGTCTATATCAGTTTTAAACTTAGAAAGTCTAACTTTTGACCAGTGTAGACGATGCACAATCTTAAACTGTATTACAGCATGTCTAAGGCAAATGGATGATGAAAAAATTCCCTGTATTATTTTGTGCCAGATTTCCTCTGAAATTGATTCATCTAAATCTGTCTCCCATTTATTTCTGAGTAAGTCTAAGGGTGTTGAATCATACACATTGAGTATTTCATAGATCCTGCGTATAGTTTGTTTTTGGACTGATTTACATTCAAATATTGAATCTAATAAAGAAAGTGGAGGGCATGATGGGAAATTATTAGAATTCAATGCCACAAAATTCCGAAGCTGCAAATACCTATAAAAGTGTGATTTAGGAATGTCGTATTTCTGAACTAACTGTTCGAAGGATGTAAAATTTCCATCAATATAAAGTTCAGACAATGAGATCAATCCATTTCTAGCCCAAATTTTAAAAGCATCATCCATCATAGATGGAACAAACATGTAATTTTCAGCAATTGGGGCAGCCTGTGGTAATTCTTTAAGAGAAAACGATATTCTGAATTGATTCCAGATTTTAACTGAATGTTTAACAACTGGATTAGAGGTCAGACTAGAGATTGGTTGAACAAGTGGTATTTTAGAACACAATAATGCTATTAGAGAGGTGTGTCTAACTGAGGCCGCCTCCAGAATTGTCCATACAGGGGAATTAATGTCATTATTTAACCAGAACATCAGTGCTCTTATATTGGCTGCCCAGTAATAGTACATGAAATTTGGAAGTGCCATCCCTCCTGTTGCACGAGGTCTCTGCAGTATACTTCTTTTAATTCTTGGTGTTTTTTTGTTCCAAATAAAGGTTGAAATATGATTATTTAATTTGGAAAAGAAAGATTTTGTTAAGAATAACGGAAGGCACTGAAAAATATACAGAAACTTGGGCAATACACTCATTTTTATTGTATTAATTCTTCCACCCAATGAAAGATGGAGGTGGTCCCAACGCTCAAGATCTTGTTTTAGATTGGATAAGAGAGGTGGATAATTGGCTCCGAACAAGTCTTTATGATCATGCGTAACCCAAATCCCAAGATATTTAAATTTTTTAGGGCTAATTTTAAAAGGAATTGAGCTTAAAGATGACAGACTGACCCCATCACCAACAGGCATTAGTTCACTTTTCTGGATATTAACTTTATAGCCAGATATTTTGCCAAACTCTGTAAGTAGAGTGACTAACTTGGGTAAATTTGTCAGGGGCTGTGACAAGTATAATAACATGTCGTCTGCATAAAGCGAAACCTTATGTTCCAATCCTGCCCGTCGAATTCCCTGGATATCGGCTCTTTGTCTCAAAGTCAAAGCAAGTGGTTCCATTGCGACTGCAAATAGAAGTGGAGACAGAGGGCATCCCTGCCTCGTGCCACGTTGAAGCTCAAAATAAGCAGATATGCTGTTATTAGTACGCACAGCGGCTAATGGAGACGTATATAAAAGTTTTATCCATGATATAAGCTTATGACCAAATCCAAATCTCTCCAGAGTATTAAAAAGATAACCCCATTCCACACGGTCAAATGCCTTTTCCGCATCCAGTGAAAGAACTACCTCCGGTGTGCCAGGTGGAGAGGGGCCGTAAAGAATATTCAAAAGTCGTCTGATGTTAAAAAAGGAATAACGATTCTTAATAAACCCTGTTTGGTCAGGTGATATGATGGAGGGCAACACCCCTTCTAAACGTCGCGCAAGGACTTTAGCAAGCACTTTGGCATCAGTATTAAGAAGGGAAATTGGACGAAATGAGCTACACTCAAGAGGGTTCTTGTCTTTTTTAAGGATTAATGAGATAACTGCCTGACGCATGGTTGGTGGTAGAGATTTTACCGAGAGTGACTCTTCAAAAACTGACAACAGTAAAGGGGAAAGCTGCTCTGAAAATTTTTTAAAGAAATCTGTTGGGAAACCATCCGGTCCCGGTGACTTGCCACTCTGCATAGATCTAATTGCTGAAGCTATCTCTTCCGCCGTGAGATTTTCTTCCAATTCAGCAACCGTCACCGGATCCACAGAAGGGATATGTATATTATTGAAAAAGTCCTCCAGAGAGAGAGTATCGACACATGAATCGGAAGTATATAGTGACTGATAAAAATTTTGGAAACATGCATTAATTTTAAGGCTATCAGTATTTTTTAAGCCTTGCTCATTGTTAATTACAGGGATGGACTGATTGGCAGTCCTTTGTCTTAGCTGATGAGCAAGTGTTCGCCCAGCCTTATCTCCATGCTCATAGGACAT
Source organism: Channallabes apus (assembly GCA_030522415.1). Lineage (NCBI taxonomy): Eukaryota > Metazoa > Chordata > Actinopteri > Siluriformes > Clariidae > Channallabes > Channallabes apus. The sequence goes on from CM060112.1 coordinate 3,484,548, forward strand.
ATGTCTTGACTTAGAAATAAGATATTCAGCCTGCCTTGTTGACAGGAGATCAAACTCAGTCTGCAAAAGTATACGCTTTTTCATTGTGTCTGCAGAGGGTAGGTAACTATATAGTCTATCTAGCTCCAGTATCTCATCAGCCAGTTCTTTAAGGCGTGAAGTGTCATTTTTATTCTTCCTTGCGCAATATGAAATTATCTGGCCTCGTAAATATGCCTTAAGTGATTCCCATATAGTTGAAGAGGACATCCCTGGTGTTTGGTTGATCTCAAGGAATAATGTAATCTCAGAGGAAATGAATTCAATAAAAGCTTCCTCTGATAGAAGTAGAGAGTTGAACCTCCAGGGACGGTAGCTGGACTGTATATCGGGGATACGCATTTTCATAATTAAGGGACCATGATCAGATATAACTATAGCTCCGTAATGACACTTGGTGATAGAAGGAAGAAGTCTCTTGTCTAGAAAAAAAATATCTATACGGGAAAAGGTCTTATGAACAGAGGAAAAGAAGGAATATTCTCTGGAAGTAGGGTTACGAAACCGCCAAACGTCAGCTATACCATACGATTTAAGAAAAAGTTTAATTGAACGTGCTGATTTAGAAAGTGGAGCTTTTTTGGACGAGCTACGGTCTAAAACGGGAGAGAGTACGCAATTCGTGTCGCCACCAAGAATAAGGTGGTGTGATGATATATCTGGTAGCCGAGAAAAAAGGTTTGAAAAGAATGCAGGGTTATCCCAGTTTGGTGCATAAATATTGGCCAGGATGACTGGTAGGGAATAAAGCTGACCCACCACAATAACATATCGCCCCAAGGAATCGGCCTCTACACTAGTCATAGTGAATGGCGTGTTTTTCTTGATGAGTATGGCCACACCTCTAGCTTTTGAATGGAAATTGGAATGATACATCTGTCCCACCCAACTCCCTCTAAGCCGGAAATGATCTATTGAACGTAAATGAGTCTCCTGAAGAAATGCGATGTCTGCATCAAGTTGTTTTAAATGTGCAAATATCTTTTTACGTTTCACTGGATGGTTAAGTGACTTAACATTCCAGCTCACGAAATTAACTGAGCAGCCATCCAGCACTTTGGAAGTTTTGGTAGTTGTCATCTTAAGGGGAAGTGTTTATATAACTGAAATCCATAAAAGCAACTTGAAAACAAGTGTAAATTGACATGGACATCTGACAGAATAAGTCTGGTAGGAAAAAAAAAAAAAAAAAAAAAAAAGAAACAAACAAAAAAAAACCCAATAAACCCCCTCCCCGCTCCCCCCTATCACCTACACGAACATGGTGAACAAAATACCCTGCAAAAACTAATCCACACATTGAGTGTTTGCGTTGGGAGCTCTACAGAGCCAACAGCTCACGCTCACGCCAAACCCACCATACAAAAGTAACTCAAAAAGCGCATTATGATATGTCGTAAAATCTGCGGAATAACATAGTAATAACAGTAAGAATAATAATGGTAATAACAATAGGGGAAAAAAGTAAATTAAAGTAAGCCTATTAACACCGGCAAAGATATTAAACGCTTCTCTTAAGAAGCAACTAAGCAATACAAGCTCAGAGTTGAGGAAGAGTCACACCATTAATTAAAAGATATAAAATAATAATAATAACAATAAGATAGATAAACCAAAAAAGGTTAAAAGTAGAGATGGAAACCTTAACGGTACACCAACAATAGAGTCAGTGATGTTTCCATGAGCAGCGAGACTATTAAGTAAATATTGTCATGTCAGTATTATCAGTAGAAAGTCTCCTGCTCATGACTGAATAGTACCTTGTACGCCCTCTAGGAGGAGCTAAAAACAAAAGGTCACCGCTCCACTGAAGCGCGGTCTAGGCCGGAAGACGGTATAGACGAATAGAAGTGTTTGCAACATTTTCAGGGCTCTGCGGGGATAATGTTCTTCCTGATATACCTCATGGCTTCCTCTGCATCTGTAAACACCTTTTCTGTTCCGTCATGTGAAACACGTAAACGGGCTGGGTATAGAATGCCAAACCGGACACCCTGACGATTCCGCAGTAATTTCCGAGCCTCGGTAAACGCAGCTCTGGCCTTGGCAACACTCGCAGTGTAATCCGGGAAAATGGCGACCGATTCTCCGTTAAATGTCAGCGGAGCCCGAGCGCGCGCTCGGCTCAATACCTCGACACAGTTTTGGTGGTAGTGAAGTTTCGCCATGATGACACGCGGTTTTCCATCCGATCTTCTTGGAGCCTGAATTCTATGCAAGTGGTCCACAAGCACATCCTTCTCCATTTGTAGTGTTTGTTTCAGCAGCCTCGACACAAACACAGTAGAGCTCGATCCCTCCGTCTCAGCGACCCCCACTATCCTGATATTACACCTTCTCATCCTACCCTCCATGTCCTCGCATTTCCCTCTTAACTCAGCTACCTCTGTTTTTAAACAAGTGACCACAGATTTTAAAGTCGTCACCTCGTCCGACCACGTTGAAAGGCCGCCCTCCACCTCCTGTATCACGGTCTTCATCTGTTCTATTTCCGAGTGAAACGCCGCCGCATTATTTATAATTTCCCTTTTAACGGATTGTATCTCGTTTTTAAGGGCGTTGAAATCATCGGCAAGCGCGTTTTTTAGTTCAGCCTTAATTACTGCCGAGATGTCTTCTTTTAATGAGCGAAGAATCTCGGATTTCAAGGCCTCAGCATCCATTTTCTCTGGACTGCCCGGAGGGGGTGGTGTTGCTCGAGACCGGGTGACGGTGGAACACGAAGACGAGGCGACGTTGGGCCTAGTGTTGGATGATGCGTCGTATTTATATTTGCGTAATTTTTCCGCCATTGACCCGCATATTAATTTCCCCCTTGTTTCAGAGGGTAAATCATATCAAATTTGTTGTACTGTTTTGTAAAATAAAGCGCTTATTATATAAAAAAAAACAAGAGTTCGGCGAGAGCACGAGCCAAACACGTCCTACTCCATTGCCATGCAAGAGCGCCCCCTTCGGCGCGGTTTATTTCTGTCAGAGTCGCGCAGCGCTGCCCAGTGGGTCGCGCAGGTTTGTGATTCGAGCAGCGCTGCTCAAGTTGGTCCGACATTAAACCGTTATTGTTGCACTATGGTTCCACTTTTTTTCCCGGCCCACAACTGATGTTATTTTAAATTTACTTGTATTAATGATCCATTTATTTGTGTGTGATTGTTTTGAGCGTACGCTCTTCATTATCAATAAAGAAAAGCATGAATTAGAATAGGTACTTTCCTGTTATTTCCTCCCGTTCATTGCGCCCCACCTGTCATGTCTGTATTCCCCACTAGTGGGCGCCCCACAGTTTGAGAACCACTGGTTTAAAGGAAGTTTTTTGTGGTTTATGAAGAAATGTGAACATTTTCGCGCAAGTTTTATTTTTTAAGAATTTAATTTTTGCCTTTTTTCCGTATTTCCCTCTGTATAGCATGTAGGATCATGGGATATATCCGGTTCTCCGAAGCGTAAAATGGACGCGGAGAAAACGAACTAGACGCGGTTTCCTTGCGTTCGTTGGGATTTGAACGCCAAGAAAAAGCTGCATGCAACGTTTTTTTAACACCGTATAAACACGCAGTCGGACAAACGCACGTCATTGACTCCTATGTGTAGAAAACCCTCGGCGCTTCATCCGGACGCTACGAACGGCAGAAAAAAAACGGTCGATTCTAACGCCCGTGTGAACAAGGCCTTATGGAACTTTATTTCACAAACTTATTTGTGTTCTTCGGCTAATAAGGCTTTTCCAGACGCCTAAATGAGCCTCTTTCTGACCTGAACACTACAGCTACGCAGGTTGCATTGCTTGTTTACACACTGCTGGGTTTTATTGTGGCTTAATTATTGCAAATGGATGTTTTAAGATGCAATTAGGTGACATCAGCAAGTAACAGTGCGATTAAAAGTCATTATTGTAAAATATAAATAATAAGATGTGGTTACGAGGAGTAAAGTTATATTTATAAAAGTTGTAATTACGAGACAAAAAGTAACATTTGTGAGAGACTAAGTTACAAATTTAAAGTTACAATTGTAAACTTAAATTGAAATTAGTTTTTAGCTATTAACTAGCTAATAACGCTACATGAAGCAGTCCCGGAGTGTGAGATGATCCCGGCCTGGGACTCCCCTGGGTTAATCATTCCTTATTCACTTTTTCTCTTTATTTTTTTTTTTACTTCATTTTGTTACTGAGAAATCAATGTTAAAAAGTGTAGAGTGCTGAAAATACGAGACCGTGTCTGTGAAATGTTCAAAACCATGAATGCGAAGGCTTTTACTAGACAATTGGAGCAGAATAAACTGTAATACAGAACAGTGGACTTATCAAGTGGATGATGCAACACTTTAACCCTAATCACACACACATGGGTGTTTCTTTTCGGGACGCTGACGGAGCTTCATCGCTCTAACCAGTCGAGGAGTCTGGCGGTGAGCAGACATTGTGTCCTTGCCATCTTGTTCCTTTTGTATTAAATTATTAAAAGCTTTCATGATTCAGCTTCATATTGTATCCACACAGGCGTCACCCTGACCGTAATTACTTTAAACTGTGATTTTTTTTGATTTGGTGCGTTCTGTCCTGATTTGTTCCTCATGTGGTTTTTTTTCTGCCCAGGGGACATTTGTTGTTTGTTGACAAGGTAAAAAAAAAAAAAAAAAAAAAAAAAAACAGCTATTTCTTTGTTGCTTTTCCACACAATGTGGTTGTCGCACAAAGAGCTCTCGGTCTAACGGCTCTAAAGCTTACAGCATGTTTGGGCTCTCGCTCGGTCGTGTCAGCACACGGACACACCAATTCATCTCACAGCAACCGGTAGAAATGTTGTACGAAAAAAACACCCTCACTTAATCACATACTTAATCACATGCCGCTGGTGATTATATGTGTGGGATTTATGAAACCTGGTGAGATAAAAAAATAAAAAATAAATAAAAAAGGTTTCATGATTAATGATTACATAAGAAAACTTTTTTGAAAGTTGAAAATCATGGATATGCATTATTAAAGTATCACAAAAGCAAATAAACGAATTGCCTCATTTTTAATTAAAAGTAATACCTTTTTAAAAAACAATAAGTGAATGATGTGTAGATAAAATAATTAAGTCATTTATAAAAATCACATTTTGTATATAAGCATTATTCTACATAACCCCACTGCACTGACGACACCACAAGCAGAACACAAACCCGAGTGACCCGAGTTCCAGCCCTGAGGATCTCCGTCTCGGACATCTGGCACAAACCCCCCACGGACAGGACGGGGCACGTGCAGGGGGTCTCCTGAAGGGGGTGGGGACGTCTGTGAGAAACGGCTCAGAGGACATGAGAGAGAGTGTGTGTGGAGGCGCTGTGTGTCCTCTCCTAAAAGGAAGCTGTAGTGTGCTAGTTCTAATATGCTAGTTTCTGGAGTAACGACTGAATAGCATTGTGGGTAATGAAGGAAAGGAAGTTAAACTTGGACTAAAAAAAAGCAAATGAAAAATTGTCAATTGTTAAAAGCGCTATACAAAAAGCACTTTTAAATTGTAAAATGTTTCATGCAGCTGAGAATCACATGTTAAATATGATGATTACAGATGATTAATGATTAGTGTGGTAAATATGATGCTTATTACGATAATAATCCTCCTCCCTCCAATCAGGGTTGGGGTTTAATGACCAATCAGCATTAAGCGTCTAAAAAAGGCAAAGGAGGATCAATCTAATAATCAGAATTAATTGCCAATCAGGACACCTTGGTGTAGGCAATAAACACTGCTTAGTCAGCACACACCTCAGACAGTGTGTGTGTGTGCGCGCGTGCATATGTACATGTGAGTCATCATGTTTTATTAGACAGTATAAGGGTTAAAGAATATAACAGGTTATTAAAAGTGACATGACCCTGGCAGATTACACTCATGTCAAATAGTGTGGAAATAGTCATTACTATTTATTAACCCTTTAAGACCTGCCGTAGAAGGCGTCCATGAGAGTGTGTCTTGGTGTGTGTACATGCTGTAGTGTCAAGTTTTTTGGAGCATTTTTATAGATCATACATGAATGCAATCCTTACACCCCAACCTTCACGGATATTCAATTCAATGTTATTTGTATAGCGCTTTTAACAATTGACATTGTCGTAAAGCAGCTTTACACAGCATTTGTAATAAATGTATGGTGACTAGATGAATTGCTCAAAAGTGCAACAAACCAGAGGCACAACTGCATATGGATCAAGCAGGAGTTCAATACACCAATGTCAAAGCCATGGCGCAGCACAGTCATGTAGCACTATCTGCTCTTTTTCCATGAGCTACTGTATGGTAGCCAATCAGCTGGTCTGACAGGTCAACTCCCCCTACTGTAATCCCTCACCACTGGAGGAATTGGAATATATCCAGCATCTGGTAGCTGCTGCTGGATTTGCACAATCTTCACACTGCCCATTCCACATAGCGGATCCCCATAGACATTTCTTTGTTGGTATTTACTGGCAGGAAGTGATGAGAATGGACAGGATTAGAAATGAGTGTATTGGAGTGTATTAGACGATTTGGGGACAAAGTTAGAGATTCCAGATTAAGATGGTTTGGACATGTGCAGAGGAGGGAAGAGGTTTATATCGAGTGGAGAATGTTGTAGAGATGCCGGGCAAGAGGAGGAACAGAAGGCTCAAGATGAGGTTTATGGATGTGGTGAGGGAGGAGGACATGCAGGAGGTTGGAGAGATGAAGGACGATGTGGTAGATGGAGACAAACGGTCTGCTGTGGTGACCCGACACAAGACCAGTGAAGGCCGAAAAAATCTTTCCAATTGTAGGTCCAACAGGCTTCAAACCCAATGTCATGAAGGCACCAGAAGAGAACTGGGCTGGTATAGAAATTATCACAATAAAAGTGATCTCCCAGGAACTCCTTTCTACCCGGTGACATCACCGAACCAAAAGAAAACGCCCCTTCCCATTTGAACATTAGACTTGCCTGAATGAATGTTTTTGATCTGATGTTCTTTGAATTCCCAACTGTCTTGGTTTATTCTTGATGTACAGCTTCAGGCTGATCCTAGCACTCGTGGCTACCATTCGCTCGTCCAACAGTCATACGGAGGCCGAAGTCCATGCAGTGCCTCATACTCACCTGTGCAGTTTGTCCATCATTGGCAGTATCTTCCTCAAGATCACTCAAGTACATATTCCATGTGATGCCGAATAACCAGTCTTTGTATATGACCTGCTGAGGGTAGGGAGACTTGAATATGGAATTGCCACGCCTTTAATTTCTGAGATTTGGAGGATTTTGTATACAGTGTGAGGGCAACGTGTTTGTATAGTTCTTCTCGTGAGATTTCCGTACACTTGTTAAATTTTTGAGAGAATTTGACACAGGTGAAAAATCACAAAGTTTTATGTTCAGAAAAGTCGTTTTTGGCTGCTTTGCCTTGACGCCCCCTATGTGTTGTTGTAACTGCAGGGTTATGAGTACAGTCGCAGCGGGAATCCCACACGGAATTGTCTGGAAAAAGCCGTCGCTGCTCTGGACGGAGCTCAGCACTGTAAGTCAGTTATCGAATCAACAAGCTTATCTTAAAAATTAACTGTATGATCTCGCACCTGCTAACTAACATGAACACATCAACACGCAAGAGTTACGCAAAAGAGGTAAGTTTAAAATATTATTAATAAGAAGTATGGAGTTTGCATGTTCTCCCGGTGCTTGGTGGGTTTCCTCCGGGTACTCCGGTTTCCTCCCACAGTCCAAAGATATGCAGGTTAGGCTAATTGGCGTTCCCAAATTGCCCGTAGTGTGGATTGGGTGTGTGTGTGCCCTGCGATGGATTGGCACCCTGTCCAGGGTGTACCCCGCCTAGTGCCCGAAGTCTCCTGGGATAGGCTCCAGGTCCCCCGCGACCCTGAACACAGGATTAAGCGGTATAGAAAATGAATGAATGAATGAATGAATGAATGATTTATTAATAGTATATGAGTTGCTTAAGCGGGCTGGCGTTCCCAAATTTCCAAACTTTTACTTGCAAACTTCCAAACTTTTACTTGCTAGAACACGGTAAATTGTCCTGAGTTGAAATTCTTGGCGGTTCTTGGTCGCTCAAGTCTGTGAAGTTCCACTAATTGACGACACCTTTTGTATGAAATGTTTAGATGTACTTAAAGGTCACCTAGGACTTGGCTAAGAACCATCAAAACTCTAAGAACTCTCCATAAACTGTGTGAGAACTGTTATGACTCCCCTACCGCTTGCTACAGTGTAACTATGAAGACCTGCTGTGATCCCTCAGCTACATGGATACTACATGTTTTCTGTCCTTGTGACTACAAACCTGCTTGGTTCATAGTCACACAGTAGGGTAGGGTAGTAGGGAACCTGGGCATCCAGTAGCTAATATCAACCAATCAGATGACTTTATTAATGAATTTCAAATCTATTCTAATGAACCCCAAATCTCCTTTTTCACAATTTGTTTACTCGTCGTTATTAATACTTGATCTTGGGCTGTTCGGACAGGTGTCGCTCTGGCCTCTGGATTAGCCGCTACCACCACCATCGTGCACATGCTGAAGGCTGGAGATGGGATTGTGTGCATGAACGACGTCTATGGAGGTACGCCGCGTGCTAATACAAGCTAATACAAGGTCGAACGTGTGATGACTGAGTGTAAATTTCTTGTCTTCCAGGAACCAATCGTTATTTTAAAAGAATAGCTGAAGGGATCGGATACGACATCACCTTCGCTGACTTCACCAAGCTGGAAGAGTTGAAAGCGGCTCTGAAGCCCAACACAAAGGTTCGAAAATTGCTCAGGAGTAAATTTATCTATAATAAAAAAAAACCTACTTATTTATTCCTTACGTTTTTCCCCTTCCTGATTTGATTTGTTACTAAGCAGGAAAAACAAGTCTGTGCTTTTAGGGTTTTATTTTAGGATTATTAGGATAAACAAATGAAAAACCCTGTCTCTCTTCTGGTCTGTGTAGCTGTTATGGATCGAAACTCCAACAAATCCAACTATGAAGGTGGTGGACATTAAAGCCTGCTCTGATATCACACACGAGTACAACAAGGACATCATGGTGGTGGTGGACAACACCTTCATGTCAGCGTACTTCCAGGTGTGAACATCCGACTCGTATTTACATCAGGAACAAGAAAAAGAACATGTGTATTCTTCACTAATTATACAAATACTTTGTTATATTGTTGTTAAAATAAAATAAGTTTTAATTTCATCTCTTATTCCTCTCCCTGATTCACCTCTACAGCGCCCCCTGGCCTTGGGAGCAGACATGTGCATGTACTCCGCTACAAAGTACATGAACGGTAAATATCAAATCCTGGATAAATAACTTTGTGATTAAATGTTCCTGACACACAGAGCAGGAGTTAGAGGTGTGACGTAAGCTCAGTGATCGTCTGTGTGTGTCTTGTTCAGGCCACAGTGATGTCATCATGGGGCTGATCTCCGTCACCCGTCAGGACCTGTATGAAAAGCTCAAGTTTCTGCAGAACTGTAAGACGATGACGATGATGATCAGTAACATTTATTAAATATCTCTGTTTATATGTGTATATTTATCTTCTGCCCCCATGTTTAGCCCTCGGCTGCGTCCCGTCTCCGTTCGACTGCTACTTGTGTAATCGCGGACTGAAGACGCTGCCTCTGAGGATGAAGCAGCACTTCAGCAACGCGCTGGCGGCGGCCAAGTTTCTCGAGGCCGATCCCAGGGTGGACAAAGTCATTTTCCCGGGTGAGCGCAGTGACGCGACGTCGCCTTTATTCATTAAAACCGATGGATTAACCAGAGCTTCAGTCGAAGCGTTCATTTACTCTCCTTCTGTATTATCAGAAATAATGTGCATTAAAATCCTCCGATCTGCCTTCGTCACCAAACTCTGTGTGAGAATTAGTCTGAAACACACTCATTAGAGACACTTACACCTGGGTCACAACACCGCCAGCACTGGTGGTACGTTAACTTCTGTCCAGCAGGATTTTAACAACATAATATTTTAATGGACTTGGACATTTTTTTCACACTAACATATTGATACAGTATGTTTTAGTTGGAGACGGTCAGGATAATAAACACTATATATATTTATATGTACGTGCAAAAAAGTTCTCTACATTCTTTACATGACTGCACTGATCCATTTTTGCCATAGACACATTTTTTTTTTTTGCTTGTAAGTAGAATTAAGACTTGCATCATAATTGATTTAGGCATGAAGAGATCAGTTCATTTCTCTGTGCAGAGAGATATGAAGTTCCACTATATATTAGAGAGAGAGACAGACAGATATATATAAGGTTTAAAAATAAAAATAAATAAGTTTTAATTTAACTTGTTGATATGTTTTAGGAAGCATGGTGTGTTATAGGTTTGTATCCACTAGAGGGCACTATTGCTTTAGGAGCTCAATTCTAAACCAATACGTATTTGGGGCGCAACAACGACGCCATAAATAATTGCAAGCAGGTCAAAAACAAGTTCTCATCTTGAGAGAAGAAAGATAATGTGTATGATGAACCCTGAATGAGAAGAACTCGCTCGTTTCTGTCTCCAGGTTTGCCGTCTCACCCCCAGTACGAGCTGATGAAGAGACAGTGCTCTGGCTGTCCCGGGATGCTGACCTTCTACATCAAAGGCAAACTGGAGCACGCGACGGCTTTCCTCAGGAACCTGAAGGTGATGAGAGATGGAATAGTTCTAGGACGCAACTTTGCTGCTGATCAGATATCAACGTGAGATCAGGAACGATAAGCGGCAGCTGTATTTTAATAAGCCATTAACTTTTTTTTTTTTTTTTTTAATCAGAAAAGTGTTTTGTAGTGTGCTGGTTCCCTGAACATTTTCATTCACATACTGTCTTTAGACAGTAGACACTCTTGCGAAAAGCAAGAAACATGCTAAAGCAAAACAAAAACATCCTGATGTGAAGATGAGAAAATGTCATGCTGATGAAAGGATAATATGTTCAGGCTATTAATGGCTCTTTACACCTGCGGTGAAGCAGAAGAGCATCTCCGAACAGTCAGCACAGCGAACCTCGAGGCTGCCATGGAGAAACGATGGGGAGAAACGCCCGCCGAGGTTTTCTCGTCATACATCATGGATGTGTACTAGGCCAGATCTCGTTTTTTATTACTTTATTATTATTTTTATTTCAGGCAGGACCGTCACCAATGGAGTTCTCTAGAAAACTTGCTGTATGCGTATTACCCAATCTTTATCCTTCTGTCTATAGACGATGCAACTGTAAAAACTTTAAATGAAGCATTCAGAGTTTACGTTTAATTCTATCTGTATATTTTTTTTTATTTTTTAAAATTTTTTCTTTCTTCTTTTTCTTTCAGTTGGTCGCTTTGGCTGAAAGTCTCGGAGGCTACGAGAGTCTGGCTGAGCATCCGTAAGTACCGCAGGTTCCTTCGAGTACACTTCAAACTGAGAACACTTTCTTTGTGGGATGTTGTGCCGTTCCTGGCACTAATGGACTCCCCCGGTGTTTATCAAATTGATGTCTATTCACGACATCTCCAGCATGTGTACACTTTTTCCAGATGCAAAAAAAATAAACTGGATCTCAAAAATGTATTTATTTTTTTGGTTAGACTTAAAAGTTCCAGTTTAGTCCGATTCAGTCCCATTTTGCGATACATAATGGTCTAATGAGTGCAAAGCCTTTGTACACTTGTCTTTCGGCTGTTCCGAAACTCGCCACAGCGGACCATCCGATTCGCACAACAGCTGGGCGCAGGTTTTACACTCCTGACGTAACCCTCCCGTTTTATCCAGGCTTGGAGCGCTCACTGGGGTTTGGGTTGGAATCGAATCCGGGCGACAAACTTACCACTGAGACACCAATTCACAAAGCCATTTTACACTGAAGTTTCCCAAATTGGAGGACGCAGCCCCCTGGTGAGCCTTGAAGGGGGTCGGTAGGGGTAGCGCAGTGGTTAAGGCATTGCACTACGGTTTGGTATGCCGCAAATGTAAATGAAGCTACTGCAGGTTTATTTCCGCAAAAAGTCATTTCCATCCAATCCATCAGCCCCACTAGCACCCACACTACCACCACCATGTTTCACTGCAGTGCTTTTTATGAAATGCTGTTAGTTTGACATTTGATGAAACCCAACACCTTCCAAAAAGTTTCTCATCATTCCACAGAATATTTGCCCAAAAGTCTCTCCAATAACCAAATGTTTTTTTGGCAAACATGAGCCGAGCCTTTGTGTTCTCAGCTGCGGCTTTCTCCTCGGAACTCTCCCGGGGACGGCATTTAAAAAAACCCATCCTCAGCGTCCTTCTACAGACTTTAATTACGACAGACAAGGACAGATGCAGAGAATCCTGTTTAGACGTAAAACATTTTATTATTAATATACTGAAATACTGATACGCTTGTTGTTATAAAGGGTTATGATTCACAAGAGGGCACTAAGGCAGCCTGGCGCACCATGGCGGGGGGGGGAAAGTCTCATTAAATATTTAAAATTCAATACTTATTTCCGAGAGCCTGCGGTCTGCAAGGCTGTGCGTGTGTGTTTTATTTTAAAGTGTGCGTATTATATTTAATTCGGGCCCGTTATCATACTAGCCCAGTCGCTTATCAGAGGCTGGAATAACTAAATGATTTCGCCTCTCAAATCGAATCGGGTTGAGACTGGAAGCACGGGTCAGTCGTTTATCCAGACATGAATTAATCCCGTGTGGCCTGTAGGCCGTGTAATAATCCTGATACGCCCGTGTCGCTCATTCACAGAGCAATCATGACCCATGCGTCGGTGTCGGAGGAACAGCGGAAGGACCTGGGCATCACGGACACGCTGATCCGTCTCTCTATTGGACTGGAGGACGAGGAGGACATTATCGCGGACCTGGATCAAGCCCTCGGTGCAGCTGTAAGAACACACACACACACACACACACACGCACGCAGAGATACGTAAACACTCATCTAACCTTATTCATGGCTGCTCTGCACACAAACACGCGCAGCTCTCTGGAGCAGCCCCGCTTCCTAGGTAATGATTAAACGTGGGCGCAATTTGCGTCTGGCTCCGGTGTTATCTCCATGCTAAAGACATTACCAGAGGTCATGTGACGTTTCCTGGCAGGTGCTCATATTCCTGGAGTTGAGGCTGTTTTTATGGAATCTAATAAACATGTGGGTTAGAACGTACAGTAGGTCGCTGGTCGGCACCTTTGTTTAAAGATTAGGTCGACGTTAACGGTTGTAGGCCAAAAAGGAGCCTTTAAGAGGTTAAACTTCGAAACAACAACAGCAGCAAAAAAAAAAAAACAGCAATGATTTTGCACCATCCAGCCAAACTTTACAGGTCACTATACAGTGGAACCTCGGCATACAAACCTTTTTCGCCCTTAACAACAGAATTTGCCTAGCCCTAGCTAAGTCGCGCGTACATCCGGATGCCGTTCAAGTCTTGTTTGCGTCAGTGGAAAGCCAAGCGAACTGAGTTTACATGTTTGTTTATTTATTTATTTATTTTTTATTTGTGGAAGATTTAGTGAAGCCATAACACCACGGGTCCTTACACCAAAGAAGCTTACAATAACTTTAATGTCAATGCTAAAATTATTATACTAATTATACTAAAAATGATTAATAATTTGCATTTGAAATGATTATTGTTTGAAGTGAGACAGTATAACTCGGGGTTACTCTTTCTGGGGCTCATCAAAAATCATCTCTCCAAAACGACTGAAGTTAGCAACGTGAAATTTTTCGCGTTTTGCGCCTTGTAGTCAATCACAGTACCAGTAACCAATCACAGGCTTCGGCAGTGATGCGGTCAGCTCGAGTCCCATCCTCATCTTCTGATGTTGCAATGCAAAACAGGTGAGTTGACTGACTGATGGGTGGGAATTTGCAGATAAATCAAAATGTGTGTGTGTGTGTGGGGGGGGGGGGGGTGGGTAATGGAGGCAGTGTGCTGCAGAGACGCCAAATCTGATCTGAATATAGTTGGCATGAAGATTTGCTTAATGTTGTCTCTTTCTATCTTGGAAATTGGAAAAATATGATGTTCTTAAATTACGGTGCTTGGACCCGCAGATCGCTGCTTATTCCTTTCCTTATTATTATTATTATTATTATTATTATTTTTTTTTAATTATTATTATTTATTACTTGACGCTGCTTTTGGGTTTTCTTTTAGTAGGAATAGTGTGTGTATAGTGTGTGTCATTTCAGACACAGTCATGGTGTGTTTCTGGGGAACTTTCATCTCTGCCAGTGCAAAATAACCTGAAACAGACCAATCAGGATCAGCCGCACCTCGCCAGAGGCTGCTTATTATCCGAGAGAGGCATTTTGGTGTGAAATAAGATGACTGGTAGCTGGTAAGCAGCTGTGTATGTGTGTGTGTGTGTGTGTGTGTGTGTGTGTAGCTTCATGTTCTGGTGCTCATTAGAGAGCACAATAACCGCTCTATGCTTTGCCAGGGCTTGTGTGCTGCTTTGCTCGGTTTTCTAGACGCCTCGGGTCTGTGAGTCTGCACTCGATGCTTTTCACGTCGATCATGCCGAGCAGATCTATAACTCGATAATCTGTTCTCCTGCGACGTCTGTCTGTGATTAGATCCGCAGATTGATCGTGTTATCCTGGACCTGGAACTCGTACATGTCTGATATTTGTGAAGGAGCTCTGGGTAGTTTAAGTAATTGGAACAGTTGATTAATCATGTTTAAATGGGTATGGATCAGGCCCGTAAGTATCCGGATATCTGCCTCTGTACACCACCAGGAGGTACTTGGAAAGCAGATGTTCAGCTTTAATTCAAGGATTTTAACAAAATTCTTATATGATCTGTTCAAGAATTACAGCCAATTTCTCAGGTTTTAAACCAATTAGACAAATGAACATGTAGTAATATTAATTTATAAGCAGTATTTTTAATACAAGGCTGCCATGGACCGTATAAGAACTGGAAAAACCCCTCCGTGATGTCAGCTACTGTATAGGTGTCCAGGAGAGCAGATTTGAAGCTTGACAGTCGGAGCTCTGGTCAGGTCCTGACTCCGGCTACATCACAGTTAAGTCTATGAGTAGGTAAATGGGTGGAACGAACAGAGCCTAGCTTTTGGTTGGAACTTACCCCAGTTAACACTAGTTAGCTAGCTTAACTTTAGCTTAACTAAAATGCTAAGGGGGCTACTGGTAAGTTATACACTAACATTACTTTGCATTTGCCTAACCTCCATCTTCAATACCTCACACATCGTCCCTAAATTCCCTAATTGTTTTTAGCTCATTAACGTCAGCGATGGACAGCAGACAGCCGGTGGTTTGACACCGCCAATGCAGCCGTCATTAATTACTCCTAATTTTATGGCTTAATGCAGGTTTAACTGCTGGGCATGGGTGGCTCAGTGGTAGATTGTCTTGCTTGCCACGTGTAAGGCCTGGTCTTGATTCCCTGCCAATGCCCAAAGCCCAGCCACTGGATGCAGTGCCAGTCCAAAACCTGGAGAGAAATCTTCAGGAAGGGTATCTGGTGCAAATCCTCTGCAGATCTTTGGTTTGTTGTGGCGACCCCTTGATCAGAGCAGCCAACAACAATGTCCATTAAATGATGAGTTACATGAAAATCCCTCCCTGTGCAGTTTTCATGAATTTAACACGGGGTCTATATAATTTAACACGGGGTCTATATAATTTAACACGGGGTCTATATAATTTAACACGGGGTCTATATAATTTAACACGGGGTTTATGTCTTCATTAAGTGGAAAAGCAGCTCAGTTGGTTTGAGTTCAGCTGACTCTGGCCCTTTAAGAACATTCCATTTCTTTGCGTTTGGGTTTTTTCATGGAACGTTTTGGGTCGTTATCCATCTGTACTTAAAAGTCCTATCAGTTTTGCAGCATTTGATTAAATCTGAGCATAAAGTAGAGCTCTGTACACTTCAGAATTTAACTCTGAACATTTTATTTCCTTACTGTGTCAGAAAAAATGGTGAGAAAACTGGTTACAAATGGCCGCCAAACTATTTAACATTTTAATTGTCTTATTACTTTTTAAATTTGTGAGAATGCAGGACTTGGCAAATGTTTGAATGTAGGAATGATGTGGCAAGTAGCTGTAATTCCAAAAGAGTCACCACGTTAACAATGCCAGTATTCTACACTTCAATCACATCTTGATTTCATCATTGTAAATCCATTGTGTTGGTGTACAGAGGCAAAAATATAAAAATGGACTCACTGTCCAAAAACTTATGGGCCAAAAAGCTAAATGTAGACATTTATGATTAACAATAAAAGGATCGGTCAATATATAGAATATGTCTGTGTGTGTACATAAAGCTCTCATAAAAATTGTGATGTGTACGAGGCGTTCGAGTCAACGCAGGACTTTTGATTGTACAGAATAACCGAGCACAGTTATGAGAGTAAAAACTCCCTTTATTTCTATATGTAATCCTCTGATACACTAATGCACTTATCCCAGTGTTTCATTAGTGCTTGGACACCAGCAAGGTAGAAAGAAAATTCTTGCTTGCTTTATGTATGAAACGCTGGCCTCCCAGGAACTCCTTTAATGGGGTAAAAAATCCAATCAAACAAAAAAACGTCCTGGTTCAATCCCCAAAGGCGGATCTTCTTTTTTTGCAGGACAATACACGTCCTCGTACCGCCAGCCAGCACCACTTGCACATTACAGACACTGTAGCACCATGCGTCACTCTGTCTCCAGTTCTGCACTTGACCGTGCTGTTGTGTCTCTGCATGCCACGCCTACCCATGAACCCCAGACTCTTCGTCCCAACACCATTTGATACATTTGAAGTAGTAGCTAACGAACCAATTTGCAGGAGTCGTTCCATCACTCAGTGTGTTAGTGTATCTCTTCCCACAAAACTCCTTGGCGCTGTTTAACATATCGACTCATCTTGGCTTGGCTTCTCCTGCATTCTGTCTCTTGGGTCACTTCATTATGTATTCTTTAAAATAAAACCTGGCCAGAAGGGAGCAATGCTTTTTCTTATTTCTTTAATGCATTAAGCGCGATATGATAGCAGTGAAGGAGACCTCAGACCTGCTGACATCTGCATGTAGAGGAATATCGATTGTGGCGAATCTCCATCCTCCAGATTACTCCAGATTAATCATGCTCCAGGGGTTCAGTGCCGTCAGGGTCTTTTTTTTCTTTTTTCTTTTCATTATAACAGGCGGAATATGAGCATGCTTATGGCTATTATCCAACCTCTCCTTTGCGACTGTGTGTGTGTGTGTGTGTGTGTGTGTGTGTTCCCTGGAGGGATGCCATTAGCGAGGCAGAACAGTCTTGGCAGGGAGGCTGAATTGCAAACTCATCAGCTGTGCTGTAGATTGAAGAGACACCGACATGTGGATAACCGTGTTTTTATTATTTTATTTTATTGCAGTACAAATCACTTGTGGTGGACTGTAAGAAGCAGTAAAATTAAAAACAGGAAATTAGTTCACACATATTTAATTGGAGAAAAAACTAGCTGCTAATTTTATTGAGTGTTAATTAATAAAAGATAAATATTAATAAGGATGCTTTAATGTAAGATTTAGCAATAAAAGGATCGGTCAGTATATAGAATTAGTAAATACAGTGAAACCTCGGATTGCAAGTAACGCGGTTTGCAAGTGTTCCACAAGACGAGCAAAGGTTTTTAATAAATTTTGACTTGAAAAACAAACAAGTCTTGATTTATGAGTACCGATTATCATGTATCACGCATACGCTTCTTGTTTTGACACACACACACACACACACACACACACACACACACACACACACACACACACTCGCATCCCCCCCCCCCCTCTCACCTTGAAATACGATCACTCTTCTGGAATGAGTTATGCTCGTAATCCAAGGTTCCACTGTATACAATGTGTAGTTTCCTAGTTAAATTAAATGAATGAATTGTACATAATAATAATAATAATAATAATAATAATAATAATGAATACATAAATATGTGTAAATAATAAATAAATACATAAAAAATCTACATGTACACAATGGTTTTATGTGTGGTATAAAAGTTAAGCAGTTAAATGTTAATTTAGTAAACATACATATTTTAATGATGATAATTTAATACATATTGTAAAAAAAATACAACTAATCTTATCTTACTGTGATGCATCCATGCACTTTATAATAGTAATAATATTACTAATAATAATGCGTCTATTATTCTTATAAAAATGATTTATACAATTATATTTATTATTAATAATAATAATAGGAATAATATTGACAATTGATTGTAAATTATTTATTATTATTATTATTCACAGTCTTAACCCTGCTGTTAATCTATCTACAGTGGCTTGCAAAAGTATTCGGCCCCCTTGAACTTTTCCACATTTTGTCACATTACAGCCACAAACATGAATCAATTTTATTGGAATTCCACGTGAAAGACCAATACAAAGTGGTGTACACGTGAGAAGTGGAACGAAAATCATACATGATTCCAAACATTTTTTACAAATAAATAACTGCAAAGTGGGGTGTGCGTAATTATTCAGCCCCCTTTGGTCTGAGTGCAGTCAGTTGCCCATAGACATTGCCTGATGAGTGCTAATGACTAAATCGAGTGCACCTGTGTGTATTCTAATGTCAGTACAAATACAGCTGCTCTGTGACGGCCTCAGAGGTTGTCTAAGAGAATACTGGGAGCTACGACACCATGAGGTCCAAAGAACACACCAGACAGGTCAGGGATAAAGTTATTGAGAAATTTAAAGCAGGCTTAGGCTACAAAAAGATTCCCAAAGCCTTGAACATCCCACGGAGCCACTGTTCAAGCGATCATTCAGAAATGGAAGGAGTATGGCACAACTGTAAACCTACCAAGACGAGGCCGTCCACCTAAACTCACAGGCCGAACAAGGAGAGCGCTGATCAGAAATGCAGCCAAGAGGCCCATGGTGACTCTGGACGAGCTGCAGAGATCTACAGCTCAGGTGGGGGAATCTGTCCATAGGACAACTATTAGTCGTGCACTGCACAAAGTTGGCCTTTATGGAAGAGTGGCAAGAAGAAAGCCATTGTTAACAGAAAACCATAAGAAGTCCCGTTTGCACAGCAAACATGTGGAAGAAGGTGCTCTGGTCAGATGAGACCAAAATGGAACTTTTTGGCCAAAATGCAAAACGCTATGTGTGGCGGAAAACTAACACTGCACATCACTCTGAACACACCATCCCCACTGTCAAATATGGTGGTGGCAGCATCATGCTCTGGGGGTGCTTCTCTTCAGCAGGGACAGGGAAGCTGGTCAGAGTTGATGGGAAGATGGATGGAGCCAAATACAGGGCAATCTTGGAAGAAAACCTCTTGGAGTCTGCAAAAGACTTGAGACTGGGGCGGAGGTTCACCTTCCAGCAGGACAACGACCCTAAACATAAAGCCAGGGAAACAATGGAATAGTTTAAAACAAAACATATCCATGTGTTAGAATGGCCGAGTCAAAGTCCAGATCTAAATCCAATCGAGAATCTGTGGCAAGATCTGAAAACTGCTGTTCACAAACGCTGATCTGACTGAGCTGGAGCTGTTTTGCAAAGAAGAATGGACGAGGATTTCAGTCTCTAGATGTGCAAAGCTGGTAGAGACATACCCTAAAAGACTGGCAGCTGGAATTGCAGCAAAAGGTGGTTCTACAAAGTATTGACTCAGGGGGCTGAATAATTACGCACACCCCACTTTGCAGTTATTTATTTGTAAAAAATGTTTGGAATCATGTATGATTTTCGTTCCACTTCTCACGTGTACACCACTTTGTATTGGTCTTTCACGTGGAATTCCAATAAAATTGATTCATGTTTGTGGCTGTAATGTGACAAAATGTGGAAAAGTTCAAGGCGGCCGAATACATTTGCAAGCCACTATATATATATATATATATATATATATATATATATATATATATATATATATATATATATATACAAAATCTTTTTTTTTATTTTTTTCTTCCACAGCATGCAAAGAAATAAACACTTCGGCGTGGACCAGGAGCTGTGACGACTTTTCAGCACAAGGACGTCTTCATTTCGGCACATTTCTTTTAAGCACTGTCCAGTATCGTAGACAAACACACTTATAGTCATTTATCTGTCAGGGAACAAACACGAGACTCATCAGTGCTTCCACACATCAGGGCTTTGTTTTTGTTTTTTTCAGGTGTAATGTAGCATTTGAGCCTCATCATGTTTTGATATTTGGTGCACTTTTAATTTCTACTGAATAAATTGGAGCCGTGATTAGAGGACGTGACGATCACACAGTCAGAGATATCGACAGAAAAGTTCTAAGAGTTAGAAAAGGAATCGTAACAACTGCAAACTCAACGGAGGTCTGAGTGTAAACGAGGAAGAACACGCACACACACGTCTCCACACATCAGGGCTTTGTTTTTGTTTTTTTTGTTCTTTTGTGTAAAATCCTCCATATAACATAAATGCACATTAACAAACGGTTCAAGCCATATACATATACATTTACATATACAGTATATGAATATTCTTTAGCTATGATTTGTCGTCTGTGCTGCTAAATCCATTAAACCTGTGTGTGTAATTTATTGCTCTCGTCTCGTTTCTTATTGCTGGACATCTAAAAATGTTTTACATGTATAGCATGACATGTCCAGGACTGTGTATGTTAGGAGTGTAGCTCCACACCACTGTGTGTGACAGTGTAGGGATTAAAATATCATGTGGGCGTGGCTTAATGTACCCTTTTCTTTTGTTTCCACAATATTGACAAAACAGAACAGAATAAAATAGAATTTTCCCAATTCTCAAAATACACAACGAACCCTGATCCAGGTGGTGACTAAGGATGAACAAATGTATAAATGAAGACTATAAAAGAATTGTTTACCTTAATGTTAATAATCACATGCTGACGTTGGTTCCACGAGCTCATGCCCACATGAAACCTTCCTAAGAATCCAGCTAAAACAGTGTAAAAAGCGACTCAGCTGTGACCTGTTTAAAACACGCTGGTGTGCGGTGCAGGATCCATCACTCGAGTGAAGCATGCTCAGGAACACGGCAAGCAGCGCGAGAAACTCAACCCCATGTTAGCTGGTTTCATAGCGCAAGCTAATGGGGACTTAAATAAATAAAACAAAAAAGACATAGAATTAAAAAATAATAAAAAGTTATGTATTTTAAAGATAATGTAATCTTAATATTTATTTCTGTCTATTCATTCATATTATTCTTTTTTTTTATTAATTAATTTGTTAAATGTTACATTTATATAAATGTGTTTTTTTATTTTAATTAATACTGAACGTATTGTATTATATTGTTAATACTATTTCCTTCTTTCAGTCTACAAGGGGTGTTCATAAAATGTCTGCACTATAGCAACTAGGCAGAACGGTGGTGTAGTGATTAACACTGTCGCCTCACACCTGCAGGATGTGAGTTCAATTCTCACCTAAGGGTCTGTGATGTGTGTGGAGGTTGTGTGTTCTCCCTGTGCGTGATGAGTTTCTATCGGGGACACCGGTTTCCTCCCACAGTCCAAACTCAAGAGGTTTATGCTAATTACCGTTCCTAATTGCCTGTAGTGAGTGAATTTGCACCCTGTACAGGATGTACCCCACCTCGTGCCCCACGTCTCAGGATGTGAGGATAGGCTCCGCCCCCATGACCCTGTATACAGGATAAAGCGGTATAGAAGAAGGTGCTAAGCATGACGCACTGTTATCAATTGTCTTCAAACGTGGTAAGATTAAATGTAGGGGCGATTAAGCGAGTCTAAAATCAAAAGATTAGTTCATGAAATGCCAACTTAATAAAAGGCGGAATTCTTATTTACAGTATTTATTTATCGTTCATCATTAGTCATTATTTCTATTTAATAGACTCTTGTAAACTGTAAAAGGATGCTGTAGAGTCGTTAAAAGGAGACATGGGACATCAGTCTCCATCAGGGTTTTTAGGCAGGTCTTCCAAAAAGTAATAAAAGTTTGTAAGATGTGATTTAATTTGATTTAACTTTAGCAATTGCCCTTAATGCTGCTCATATCTATTCTAGCTGAAACAAAAACAATTATTTATTATTTTTTCCTACTGATGAGCAGCTCAGCCAAACAAATGGACAGCTGCTAGGGTAACTCATATTCATATCGTATAAGTGTCTTGTGATGTTTCCTAAGTATCAGTTTATTCGGGGTATCACAACTGTAGGTGGTTACATCAATTATAGCAAGATTAAGTGAACTAATTAGACTAATTACTTTAATTCCACCACTAAGTGGTAATTACTTTTGTCTGATGCAGCTATAGTTACACTATGTTATAAAGCATCCCGGAGGAACATAAGAACATAACAATCCACATGTTCTGGATGGATTCTAGAACTTCATCGATCTGGATGAATCGTTTACAAAATCATCATCCTTCACCTCTGCTCTAGCGGATGTACTCGCTGTTCTCTCCGGCATCGCGCGCTGTGCTGTGTTTATTAAGCCAGTTTGCTTACCGTAAATTAGTGATGATGCTCATAAAACCCATAAATCTCCCAAACACACACACACAACAAGAGTAAGCAAACAACAATGATCTGAACATCATGGCTATAGACTGGAATCTGACGTAATGTTTATCAACTTAATGCACTCATTCTAACACATTATCGTTTCTATAGTAACAGCTTGTTTACATGGACGTGTACTGCGAATGCTCCACTCATATAATCGGATTAAATTGATCATTGACGTAGTGACGTTTTCCTGTAAGGAGATGTGTGCTTAATATTTATGGAAGGAGTCTCCAGCATCAGAGCTCGTATCCTTTTACAGAGTTTATGCTTTTCATCTGAGGAACAATAAAGAGAGAATGATGCGGGTTTGTAGCTGCCATAATCTGAGATATCATTCCTGAGTGAAGACAGGAACTACAGTGGAACCTCGGATTGATTTTTAATAAATTTTGACTTGTCTTGGTTTACGAGTACCGAGTATCATGTATCACGCATGCGCTTCTTGTTTTGACGCCGAGAGTCGCGTGATCACAACTGAGTCAACGGTTTTTCTCTCTCTTGTGCTGCGGAATTGTGGGTAATCATCTCCCTTGCTGGGTCTTAGTGCTCGTCTCTTACTGGTCACTTACTTACTATACTCTTACTATAACACGTGTGCAAGTGTGTAAAGCAAAAGAAAGTCTCATTAGAGAGGTTAAAGATCCATTCTCTCTCTCTCTCTCTCTCTGTATCAGCCTGCACTTTGTGTCACGTGCGTCATTGCACACAGTGCCCCTTCACACACACAACACACAACACACACATTTACATTTAGGCATTTGGCAGACGCTCTTATCCAGAGCGACTTACAAAAGTGCTTTAAAGTTTACATCACTGGATACATACTTACACTGGGTTAACTAAGTTAATAACTAAGTGCCATTAGTCCAACACAACTGGGAAGAGGGATTTTAGTTCAAGTACTGGAGAAACAGATGCGTCTTGAGTCGTTGTTTAAAGATAGTCAAAGTCTCTGCTGTACGGACATCTAGAGGAAGTTCATTCCACCACCTAGGTGCCAGAACAGAAAAGAGCCTGGATGAATGCCGCCCTCGATCCCTGAGAGATGGTGGGATGAGGCGAGCAGTGCTGGAGGATCGGAGGGAACGTGGTGCAGTGCGTGGTGTGATTAGAGCAGAGAGGTAAGTGGGTGCTGGGCCATTTTTAGCTTTGTAGACAAGCATCAGCGTTTTGAATTTGATGCGGGCAGCTACAGGAAGCCAGTGCAGGGAACGGAGGAGTGGGGTGGTGTGGGAGAACTTGGGGAGGTTAAAAACGAGACGTGCTGCTGCATTCTGGATCAGTTGCAGAGGACGAATCGTGGACAGAAGCAGGCCTGCCAGGAGTGAGTTGCTGTAGTCCAGTCTTGAAATAACAAGGGACTGAACAAGCACCTGAGTAGCCTGTGAAGAAGGAAATGGGCGAATTCTTCTGATATTGTAAAGAAGAAATCTACAAGAGCGAGTAAGGTTAGCGATGTGTGGGGAAAACGACAGATGATTGTCCACGGTTACCCCAAGATTGAGGGCGGTGGCTGAAGGAGTGATTTGGTTGTTGTCCAGGTATATCACAAGGTCTTGACCTGGGATGAGTCACAAGGAATGAACAACAGTTCAGTTTTACTCAGATTGAGCTTCAGCTGATGAGCAGCCATCCAGGATAAGATGTCTGCCAGACATGCTGAGATCCGGGTGGAAACCTGAGTGTCAGAGGGAGAAAAGCAGAGAGTAAGTTGGGTGTCATCTGCATAACAATGGTATGAAAATCCATGCGATGATATGACCTTCCCAAGAGACCGGGTATAGAGGGAGAACAGAAGAGGACCAAGTACTGAGCCCTGTGGGACACCAGTAGAGAGTCTATGTGGGGCAGATGTAGATCCTCTCCATGTTACCTTATATGACCTATCTTCTAGAAGAAGGTAGGTTTGGCAGAAGTCACGTCAAATGAGAATTTGGAGAGAAGAGTCTGTTAAGAGATGAGATCTGCATCAAGTTTCGATTTCTTCCATCTTCTCTCTGCAGTTCTTAATTCTCTCCTGTTGTTGCGTAGTACATCAGATAGCCAAGGAGCAGGACAAGACGTCTTCCTTGGTTTAGATGACAGCGGGCAAAAGAGATCTATGGATGAGGAGAGAGAGGAGAGGAAATAACACACACACTCACACACACACACATTCTCTCTCTCTCTCTCTCTCTCTGCTCTACACAGAAACACGGCTCTGTCGCGATTCTTTTCAAAGGTAAAGTGCTTTGCTTAATTTGTTTTACTTATAGTTTTAAGCAATTATTCCGTTAGTATGCGCTCACGTGAGTGTCATTAGCAATGTTCCTTGTTAATATTTCCAATAAAACAGTCTTTCTGTTATTGTGTGTGTGTGTGTGTGTGTGTGTGTAAAACTCAAATAAGAGAGGAAGAAGGGTTACTGTGTAAGATGAGAAGAGGGGTCTGATTCCTACTCTCCTCACACACACACACACACACACACACACACACACATACAGAAATACTTATCTGTCAGGATTTATTTTTAGTTAAAGTGCAGTAGGTTAATTTGTTTTATTTATATTTTATATTTTGTATTAATTATTTTTTATGTATTTGTTTATTTTGGCTGTTATAATGCTCGTAATCCAAGGTTCCACTGTAACTTCTATAAATGGTTAAGAAGCATAATTCATCATTTGTTAATTAATTAAAAATGGTTGGTGTTGGAAATTGATGTGGTCTAAGAGAAATAAAACACTTTGGTGTTTGTGGTGCTTTTTGATCATCTGTATGTCTTTGTTATATAAGATTTTCTTTAACAAATAAAAGACTTTATTTACAGATTAGGTTACATTCCAGAGACTCGCCTCGGCTTCAATGCTTCGCTCTATTAATTGTTGGTTTCTGAAATGAGCTATAAAACATTTAATAGTTTCATTGTTTTTGAAAAGACAGATACTTAAGTTTACTTAAGTTTAAGACTCATACAGATGTCCCCTTCACAGCAGTAAACTTTTATTGCTGTTGCATTAGAAAGAGAGAGAGAGAGAGAGCGTGTGTGTGTGAGAGTAGATAAGAGCTGCCTGCTAGTGTGTTTAGTGAGTTTAGTACACTGTGTTTCAGCTCTCTATCCAAATGAAAGGATATAATAACAGGACATAGTTATTCAGTGAGTCAGGTGACACAAAGTGGATTTTCTGATCCCCCCCCCCCCCCCCCCCCGTTCAGATTATTTAAATTGTCTGTAGGTGTTTATAATGTGGGTCACTATATCTACTGAATTGAGGTCATATGGTGAAATATATTTAATTACGTATTTTGTTTCTGTTTGACCTGAAACACTGAATAATCATAGAAATGATTCATTGTAATATTTAAGTGCTGGGTCTGACGTTTACAGTAGGTACTTTATCATATGACTAGGGTTTGTTATATTATTTGAGCACCTGATCATGTGACTAGACCCTGCCTTAGTATTTAAGTACTTGTTCAGGTGACTAGGTCTCATTGTAATATTTAAACAATTGGTCACATGACTACGGCTCAATATAATATTCAATTTCTTAGTCACATGACTAGGGCCTATTATACTATTTAAGTAGCTAGTCATGTGACTAGGGCTCCTTATAAAATTAAGTAATTGGTCATGTGACTAAAGCCTAATTATATAATTAAGTTCTTAGTCACGTGATTAGGGCCTGCTATGATATTTATGCACTTAGTCATGTGACTAGGGCTTGTTATAATAGGTGCGTTCGACTTCATGCAGCGCTGCACAGACCGATCGGCGGCTGACTTGAACTAGTGCATGCCGGTTAGAAATTTTGTCCGACTTGAACCGGCGCCGACACCATGTGACGTTCACGTGTGGCATTAAAGTAACGCGAGAGCGTTTCGAGAACAGCCGGCTTGCTCAGCCAGCGCAGCATTTCAGGAGCGACTGCACCAGGCTGTGATGACGTCACAGCTTCTCATGATTGGCCACATTCACCACATGACGATGATCACGAGTGTTTCGTGCTTCAATCCATATAATTGCATAACAAATCAATTTGCATGCCATTTCGTAAATAGTTTACAATCTTTTGACTGCCGTACATTTTTTCCCCTTAAATTCTTTATATTGGATTTGTGCATAAGTTTATTATTGTACTTTTTTCATACAGACAACTTATAGTATTCTACGGAGCCCCCCAGGGGTCATGAGGGAAAAATATTTTTGCTCAAAGTTTATTAATCCGCACGCACGGTTATTTTATTCCGTGCACTCGGTTTATTATTCCGAGGACATGATTTATTAATCCGAGCGCATGATGTATTAATCAGCGTCCTCTGTTTGTTGATATTTTTCCCTCATGACCCCTGGGGGCTCCGTAGTATTCAGCTGCATATTTAAGTAATATTTTTATGGAATAACTAAAATGTCACAGACATTTAATGTAATGGGGTCAACATTGATTGATGCTGAAATCTGTAGTTGCTGCTCCACTTGCATGTGCTGCATTGTGCTAGTGTGCATTGTCAATTGAAAAATACAACATTCAGATCACTTTTATACACTGGTATAAATTATAAGAAAGACAAATACATTGTGCTTGTGCATCTATGGTTTATTTAACCTGCCCTTAGCTAACTGAAGGTTAAATGTAAAAAATAAATACATACCACAAAACACAACTGCAAAATTATACTACATAACTACAATCTAAATCAAACTACAAAAAACAGCCTAATTCCTTATAATGTGCAGGTCATTCATGTTCAATGTTTTTAGTTTACTAAACCTTGTTTATGCCATAAATATCACATACATTCTAAACCACAAAAATTACAGACAACCACTTAAATCAGACAAATTGAAAAAGTGTTATTGCATTAATTAGTTTTTATTAGACATAACGAGTCACACACATTGAGTATAGTGCCATGGTCTCTCACTTCGCATATATAAAGACAATGCATTACCAAGTGCAAGAAAAAACAAAATGAATAATAGAACAATGAATGTGAAGGACAGCAAAGGAAGAACCTTTACTCTTAAGGTTTCCGAGGAAATTTAGAAAGAATGAAAACAGGTAGGTAAATGGAAGAACTAGAATAAATACAAGTTACCAATGATTTGTGTGATAGTTTTGAGTATTTCCTCAGATCAGAAGTTCCTCTCTGGTGTCATGGCAAAAGTTACAGCCGTTGACACAAAACAAAGTAAACACTTGTGATGAACAAACACACTGGACACATACTGTAAGTGACAACTAAATTTTCAGCTTTCTCTCTAAACAGCTCCCATCAGCGATCTAGCTTGTGCTGCAGTGTTTCCCCCCAACCTGCTTCTCCATGTCCCTCTACCTCCACTGAGTCACCTGTACCCCGAAATCTCAGTTTTGTGAAACCACCAACCAGCCAGTGCCCTGTGCAACAGACACCCATTAGCCAGGACCTACCGACTACCACCCTGATGTAGTGGGTGGTAACCCTTCAGAAGCCACAAACCCATCCTCCGTCCAGATAGTAGAAGATAATTTTGCATCTTATTACAAAGTCACTTTCGTATTACATTGTGCTTTTTCTGCAGCAAATAGATGAGTTATTTGGGTCCTCTGGGATACTCTCCAACAGCAATTACAGCTAATTATTTATTGTTTACAGAAGCATAATATAACAACACTAAACAAAACCTCATTTGATTAAGTATAAGCTTGATTTGTAAAACAGTATTTGTTCAGTTACTTTAAAATGAAATGATTTACACATGCACATATTGTTTATAAACTTATCGTCGTTGTTCATTCTGCTGCATTTCTTCCAACAATAAAGGTATTTCTACAGCTTCCAGTTCATCTGCAATAAAGTAGGTAAACGCCACGTGATCTGCCGTGTTTGAGGAAGCAACGAGATCCCCAACGTGTCCGACTTGACGGCTCCGTTTTCAGCTCCACCCCGACTGCTTTCGGCTAATCTCGCCGATCGGTCTGCGCAGCCGCAGCATGAGCTCGAACACACCTAATGTAATATTTAAGCAATTGGTCACATGACTACGGCTCAATATAATATTCAATTTCTTAGTCACATGACTAGGGCCTATTATACTATTTAAGTAGCTAGTCATGTGACTAGGGCTCCTTATAAAATTAAGTAATTGGTCATGTGACTAAAGCCTAATTATATAATTAAGTTCTTAGTCACGTGATTAGGGCCTGCCATGATATTTATGCACTTAGTCATGTGACTCGGGCTTGTTATAATATTTAAGCACTTGGTCATGTGACTAGGGCTCATTATAATAGTTAGGCAGTTGGTCATGTGACTTGGGCTCATAATATTATCTCAGTACTTAAAGTTTCTACAATAAAAGAAGAGATGATGTGAAACATGGAGGTCACCTGACTTTTACCTCACTTTCAATCAATGTGCAGAAATTAATCTGAGACAGTGATTTAGCTTTTTTGTGCAATGCAGCAAATCATAAACATTCTGACAGAAAAACTATCATTTTCATGTGCCTGCATTATATTTATTTCATAATTTTACTGTCCCAAAAAATCATTTGATGTACACGCCAAAATCTTAGATGATCAGCTAATTCGATAAGCTGAATATATCTTTAGAGTCATGCATTATTAATTGATTATTGATTAACTGAAAATTACTTTATTTTTGATAAATTATTATATGTGTTTTAGTCAAAGAAGAAGAAGCTGCACAAGTGTGTACAAGTGCTACACTTACACCTCACTTTAAATGAATTATTTTAAAATTCTTTCCATAAATACTGTGATCTGCAAAAGTATTCGGCCCCCTTGAACTTTTCCACATTTTGTCACATTACATTACATTTATTGGAATTCCACGTGAAAGACCAATACAAAGTGGTGTACAAGTGAGAAGTGGAACGAAAATCATACATGATTCCAAACATTTTTTACAAATAAATAACTGCAAAGTGGGGTGTGCGTAATTATTCAGCCCCCTGAGTCAATACTTTGTAAAACCACCTTTTGCTGCAATTCCAGCTGCCAGTCTTTTAGGGTATGTCTCTACCAGCTTTGCACATCTAGAGACTGAAATCCTCGTCCATTCTTCTTTGCAAAACAGCTCCAGCTCAGTCAGATTAGATGGACAGCGTTTGTGAACAGCAGTTTTCAGATCTTGCCACAGATTCTCGATTGGATTTAGATCTGGACTTTGACTGGGCCATTCTAACACATGGATATGTTTTGTTTTAAACCATTCCATTGTTGCCCTGGCTTTATGTTTAGGGTTGTTGTCCTGCTGGAAGGTCAACCTCCGCCCCAGTCTCAAGTCTTTTGCAGACTCCAAGAGGTTTTCTTCCAAGATTGCCCTGTATTTGGCTCCATCCATCTTCCCATCAACTCTGACCAGCTTCCCTGTCCCTGCTGAAGAGAAGCACCCCAGAGCATGATGCTGCCACCACCATATTTGACAGTGGGGATGGTGTGTTCAGAGTGATGTGCATTGTTAGTTTTCCGCCACACATAGCGTTTTGCATTTTGGCCAAAAAGTTCCATTTTGGTCTCATCTGACCAGAGCACCTTCTTCCACATGTTTGCTGTGCAAACGGGACTTCTTATGGGTTTCTGTTAACAATGGCTTTCTTCTTGCCACTCTTCCATAAAGGCCAACTTTGTGCAGTGCACGACTAATAGTTGTCCTATGGACAGATTCCCCCACCTGAGCTGTAGATCTCTGCAGCTCGTCCAGAGTCACCATGGGCCTCTCGGCTGCATTTCTGATCAGCGCTCTCCTTGTTTGGCCTGTGAGTTTAGGTGGACGGCCTTGTCTTGGTAGGTTTACAGTTGTGCCATACTCCTTCCATTTCTGAATGATCGCTTGAACAGTGGCTCTGTGGGATGTTCAAGGCTTTGGAAATCTTTTTGTAGCCTAAGCCTGCTTTAAATTTCTCAATAACTTTATCCCTGTCCTGTCTGGTGTGTTCTTTGGACTTCATGTTGTTGTTGCTCTCAATATTCTCTTAGACAACCTCTGAGGCCGTCACAGAGCAGCTGTATTTGTACTGACATTAGATTACACCAGTGGTTCTCAAAGTGTGGGGCCCCACTAGTGGGGAATACAGACATGACAGGTGGGGCGCAATGAATGGGAGGAAATTAGTGGAAAATAACAGGAAAGTACCTATTCTAATTCATGCTTTTCTTTATTGATAATGAAGAGCGTACACTCAAAATTAAACAATCACACACAAATAAATGGATCATTAATACAAGTAAATTTAAAATAACATCAGTTGTGGGCCGGGAGAAGAAGTGGAACCATAGTGGAACAATAACGGTTTAACGTCGGACCAACTTGAGCAGCGCCGCTCGAATCACAAACCTGCGCGAGCCACTGGGCAGCACTGCGCGACTCTGACAGAAATAAACCGCGCCGAACATCAAAGTACATTTTACCCCGCTGGGATGCGCACGTACAAAACAGGCATGACAAGGCGGAAACAATATTAAACAGTCCTGACATTTTAAATAGTTTTTAAATAAAACACAGTGGGTCGCGCAGGTTTGTGATTCGGGCTGCGCAAATAAACCAGATCATCACTGCGCTATCCAGATAGTCGCGCTGCGCTGTATTTGCGCAGATATTTGGTTCAATCGGGTGCCGCGGTTTCGTCCCACTTTTGATGTGTTTGGCTTCACATACACTTCGACAATGGAAGAAGACGCTGCAGCAGCAGTGAGTTTGCTTACATGTGACGGAGCCAGCAACGAGGAGATTGTAAAGAAAAAAGCTGCCTCGTCTGTGGTGTGGAATTGGTTTGTATATAAGAAAAGTGATACGAATGAGATGAACGTGATTTGGAAGGTACGCAAGTGCACTGTTTTAACAAGTGGTGGAAACACGTCAAACCTTTTCTATCATCTGAAGTCCAAGCATCCAAACGAATATGGCCAAAGTAAAAAAAATGCGGCAAACCTCAGCAATTCACAGTTTAAATTAAATTACATAAAAAAATGAAATTATGTAAAACAATTTCTTTGTGTTTGAATTTTTATTTATGCATTTTCAGATACAAATTGTTATATTGTGATATATATCGTTATTGAGTTAGAAAATTGCTTCTACCGTGATATTTTGGATGTTGGTTATATCGCTCCCCTCTAATGAAGCCTATCCTGAGCTTGGATTCATGGTGGTGATGGTGGGGGCAGGAGAGAGACACGTGTGTGTTTTGTGTCTTAAACCGCTGCAGCAGACCGCATGAGACCCAACAAATTAGGAAGACACTTAGAGACAACACACTCCAGTCACGTTAATAAACCACTGGACGTCTTTGAAAGAAAGCTGGCAGAATACAGACAGCAGGAGAATCGCATGGTAACATCTGAATCAGTGGACAGCAAAGCACAAATGGCTTCATTCAAAGTTACATACAGAATTGGCCAGTGCAAAAAAACTACAAACGATTGCTGAGCAGCTAATAAACATGGGGTCAATTATGCAAAGATAAGTGACAACGTAAGCCTTTTATAACAATTGCATGTGTATTTTATCTGTTTTTAACTTGGTGTTGTTTGATCTTATTGGTTTAGAAATTGATATTTCAATAAACGGTAAACTTGCCCTTAAGTGGGGAATGACAGAAAAAGTTTGAGAACCACTGGATTACACACAGGTGCACTCTATTTAGTCATTAGCACTTTGCAGTTATTTATTTGTAAAAAATGTTTGGAATCATGTATGATTTTCGTTCCACTTCTCGCGTGTACACCACTTTGTATTGGTCTTTCACGTGGAATTCCAATAAAATTGATTCATGTTTGTGGCTGTAATGTGACAAAATGTGGAAAACTTCAAGGGGGCCGAATACTTTTGAAAGCCACTGTACATCTATTCTTTATATTGAAATAAACAGAAATGTCACTGATTATGATGGGGTTCCGTTGATGTCCTCCCTTAATTTTAAAAATTAGCAATCATATGATCTCATAGTCATGTATTAGATATGCCAAAACTTATGACATATACAGCTGTGATTACATCGAAATGTCAGACGGCGGCCCTGGACTTGATTCTTTTCCCCACTTGAGCTGAAATCAGTTAAGAAACATATGATGGGAATCGTGGATGACTGAGACACATCTCTGTATTCAATCCTGTGCGTGATTTTTGTGAATAATTTCGAATTACATCTGAGATTTGAATAACGATGTCACAACAGAACTGAAGTGCACTCCAAGCACTGTACATCAGAATAAACCTGCCATCATGCGTAATGGCCTTTATTATCTATCTTGTTTGGAAAAATGAGTTTTCTCTCTCGCGTTTCTTTCTTTTTTTTTTTATTCCATAAAAGCTTTTCAGTTCAGGGTGTTTTATTAAGTCGTAACTGCTCAGCGCACAGTGTAGAAAGCCTGCAGCTACAGAAACTGAGATTAGTCCTCTAATAGATCCAATCACTGATGGAATGGACTTTTCAACTCTGTTTTTTTTTTCCATTGGTGGTGCGAAAGTGAAACCTGGCTTTTTTCTGGCCTCCTAGAACTCCACCTGGGTTTATGATAATGATCTGACACGATCGCAACCATGCACGTTTAATATAGACGCTAACGGCTTGTTCTCAGCGTGGCTGTGCTGTTTACAAGCTGGTTTGTGTTATGTGAGTCATACCTCTCAGCAGAGTGGCAAAAAAACCCATTTAAAGTAATTCCACTTCAATAGACATTATTCTGCAAGACGTACAGGTTCAAATTCAGTTCCTCTGTTCTTTGTGTGTAATAGTGTACACTTAATAATAACCTTATTCCGCTAAATAATAGCCTCCAATGCTTGAATCCCAAATAGTGTACAATGGAAAGACAGTGCACTATGTAGGGTGTACAATCCCTTGTTCTGACCAAGGGCACAAGTGGATCATTTTTGACTCACCCTTGTATTTAGTATAAGCTGAGAATTTTATGAGCTGAAAAATTATCTTAACAGTCTTGAGAAAATGGTCATTTTGTGCAACACGAGAGATGATCATCATTTCCCCAGCGAAGACATCGAAATGAACATGCATCATAACTGGGTTTCCTAACAAACTGAGAATCTGATGAAATAACAAAAACCATATGAGGAATATGTGATTAGTAAATATAGCTGAAATAAGAAACATCAGAAGCACTGTGAGGAATGTAATCCACAGTGAAACATTGTTTCAGCATCAGTGAACTCCAATTAAACTGTACGTTAATCGGACAATGTTGTTATAACAGATTGATTACTTTTAGCTGTAAATTGATCTCTGCTCTTCTGCCTTGACAGTATGTTTAAAAAGATTTATGGAGCCCTAGCTCTCCACCCTGCTGCTCATCCAGAACCTTTAAATCATTCTTGCATCTCCACGTGCTGGCTCAGAGCCTTATCTCTATTAGTGACTGACATCCAGATCAATGAATCATTCCGAGGTTTCTGGGAATTCCATGTAATGAGTGCATACTAAGAATTACTATCAGTTTTCTGTCTAAGGCCAAGTAAACAAAAGGATGCTGTGATGCTGTGATCGCAGATCCTCAAAGGAAAGTGTTTAACCTTTGATATACATTTACTAGCAGCTGTTCGGTCCTAAAGCGGTTTGCTGCTAAATTCATTCGAGCCCACATGAGCCCTAAAGAGCGGCTCTGGACCATAAATCTTCTGGCTGTAACACAAGACAAAGTGACAGATAGTTCGAACACGTACACTCAGCAAGGCTTTGGGGAATTGTTTTAACTCTAGAGAGCTTCCTGTCTAACTCGGAGACATGCACTAAACTAGACAGCATCGATGTGGTTAGGTGTGATGCAAACTTGAAAAAGCATACAGAATACAAATACGTTATTGACTGAACAGATAATGTTCTTAAACGGTATAAAAGATATACAAATAAGAGATGCATTGATTTTTTTCTTTTAATTGAGCTGTTTGCTCCAGTGATGCGATCGAAACACTGATATACTGAGTTACAGATAAAACCATAATTCTCTTATTTATTTGCACAACCTGGCTCAAATTCACAAAACCATGTCTGGAGCCGATGTCCTGCTCCTCCATTTATCCATGAATTTCTGTAGTCCAACTATGGACCACGGAGGCCAATGGTGATTACTATTGCATTTCCCCATGGTAGGACCTCCAGTCAACATTCAATATGGGCACTTTGGGAACGTCAATTAGCACAACCTGGATGTCTTTTGACTATAGGATGAAACCCACCATGCTTGGGGAGAACCGGCAAACACCATGTACAGGGTAGCTCAGTGGTTAAGGCATTGGACTACGGTTCGGAAGATCCCAGAAGATCCCGGAAGATCCCAGGTTCAAACCCAACAACCACCAAGTTGCCACTGTTGGGCCCTTGAGCAAGGCCCTTAACCCTCAACTGCTCAGATGTGTAATGAGATAAAAATGTAAGTCGCTCTGGATAAGAGCGTCTGCCAAATGCCTAAATGTAAATGCACGTAGACACGAAGAGTCGAACCCAGATCCTGGAGGTGTGAGGCTACAGAGCTAATCACTACGCCGCCGTGCCGCTACATCTCTGCTTAAAAATACCTCTAAAGCACTCTCAATGCACAGTTCTTCATTCATCTTAAATAAATATGATCTGTTATTGTTTTTTAAAAAATCTCCTGGGATGAATTATATAAGGAGTGTTCAAGTCAAACTGGGACAGAAGGTATAAAAGAAGACTTTAAGCACAGTACGGTGATAAGACTCGATGAATGTCGAGGTGGCTCGGAGCCCACTGCAGTCGAACGCAGCAATCTTGAAAATCCATAGATAACTTGTCACCTACTCGTGGAAGAGACACATTTGTCTGTGGTTGGGTTGCCAACTTTTAGTCGCAAGAAACGAAGTCACCACAAGTTTGACTCGAACGCCCCTTGTGCATTATGTTCCCACCCTGTAGTACACTGTACTGTACTGTATATATACGAACCGTTTGGGCTTGTAGGATATTTATGAAAGCATGTTTTATAAATAAAGCTTAGTATTATTTACTCCTCCGTTGGTTTACATTAAGTTTTGTAGTAAAAATAATCACAGTGTCTATCGTTGATTACAGACTGACCTGCCTGATTGCATGGCGTTAAGTTCTGTTCTGTGTTTTGACTTTTGACTCTGCCGCTGCGTCCCATCAGTTCCTCCCTCGGGCAGCGGCTCTCGTGTGTATGGTTCCTTAATGGCTTTGACCTTTCCTTCTTCTTCGTCTTTTTGTTAATGCGACGAGGAGCAGGACATTACACACTCCCAGACCAAACGATTTCCCCTCGTGTGTGTGTAGACTGGTTATACGTTATTCTTAACGATTTCACACAGAACAGAAGAATGTATATTCCTGTGCAGCTGTACAGTTCAGTATACAGTATATATTCACAGTGTTATGAACGATCTGGGGGCGGCGCGGTGGTGTAGTGGTTAGCACTGTCGCCTTGCACCTCCAGGGTCTGGGTTCGATTCCCGTCTCTGTGTGCATGGAGTTTGCATGTTCTCCCCGTGCTTGGTGGGTTTCCTCCGGGTACTCCGGTTTCCTCCCACAGTCCAAAGATATGCAGGTTAGGCTAATTGGCGTTCATAAATTGCCCGTGGTGTGTGTGTGTGTGTATGTGTATGTGTGTGTGCCCTGCGATGGATTGGCACCCTGTAATAGTTCTACCCCGCCTAGTGCCCGAAGTCTCCTGGGATAGGCTCCAGGTCCCCCGCGACCCTGAACACAGGATTAAGCGGTATAGAAAATGAATGAATGAATGAATGAATGAATGAATGTAATAGTTCTCTCCCGGTGATTTAACTCAAAATCCGGAACAAAGCGCGTCCAGTATTGATTAAATATATAATAAAGTCTTTTAGTTTCCAATTATGGGACAATTCCGTATTTTACTAGACAGTTAGCAACCCTAGTCTGTGGGAACCGTACACACAATCATTCACCAACACAACTTGTACATTACAGGAGCTCGACTGTGAGTTATTGTCACATCCCTCGTACATTCCTGACATCACTCCAAGACATTTGCACATGTTTGGGCCATAAAAGGAGTTCCTGGGAGGCCAAATTGATGCATTCTAAAATAAAATAACTTCCAGCAATGCCTACATCCAGTATGAATCTCAACCTCATTATAAAGGAGCTTCGGTCCAGTATGCGTTTAAATAAGAATAAATGCATCAGATTCCCACAAACCTTTATTAATGCATAATTTATTAAAGCAATAGCTTGTGGAATGAAAGCTGTTATTTCCAGCCATTTGATTCCTATAACACCTCTGTGAGGCAACCAAATGCACAACATACTGTAGGATGAAAATGATCTCTCAAAATCTCCTCGGCTTTCTGCGCGTTAAATATGTACAATACTGTACCAGTGATCTCAGCGCGCTCCTTCCTAGAATTATCTCTTCCGACACTGACAATAGTGTAGTGTTTTTTTTCTTTTCTTCCTATTTACTATAGTAGAGCCAGGACAAGTGGAAATATATGCAGGTTATCCCTTAAGAGTATCCCTTATGATTATAAAGTTATATATTATAGTGCAATCAGTGTGGATAAATAAAGCTAAGATAATGAAAGATTCAAGTCTGGTCTCCGGGAGTTTTCTGTATCATCTTAATCTTGGGCACTGATTTTGATAAATATCGTATTTGTCTCAACTGGGAGTGGATATAATGTTATCTGTTCTTTTTATGAAAAAAAAAAGTTGTTAATTCCTTCTTTATGAAAAACAGCCTAATCATTATGATGAGCTGATGAGCTGAGTTTTGCTTTAATTTGGAGGCGGACTTGACTGGTCCTTGACATCTTATTCCTCGGCTTGGATTTGATCTCAGCTGGTCCTGGTCTTGGTCTTTGGCAGATTTACCCAATATTCACATAACAGCTTTACAGCTTTGGAAATTTTATTAGATAAAAGATACGATACATATATGTATTACACACATATACACATACACATATACATACTAATGTTCATGTACAATGGTGGAGGGCAAAGAGATGGCAAAAGAGGAAACCTTGAGAGGAACCAGACTCAACAGGGATCCCATCCTCATTTGAGTGACATCAGATAGCTGGGATTGAGCTGTAGTCACTTAGGTCAGTATACGAGGTGGTATCAAAAAGTCTCGAGATTAGCTCTGTTTACAAGCTCTGCTTTTTTGCCGTATGTCCTCCCTCAGATGCCTTTAAACCTGACTATTAACGGTCTGGTCCCTGGGGATGAATTCTCGCAAATGCCGCAAAAAAGCATGAACATGCACTCAGTCGAGCTGTGGACCTGCCACAGTGAAGTATGAGCTCTTCCACTGTGAAGACTGTTGCTTTGTCTCAGGGTCGTACCTGTACACCCAAGTTCCTCACCGGTAATGATCCGTGAAGGATGAAGGATGTGTCATCCACTTCACACTGATGGACTTCTTGGCAGACTTCAATGTGAAGTCTTCTGTTCCTGGGGACGAACTTGGCAGCAGCACAGCACATGTTCAAATCACGCTTGAGGATCGCCTGGACTGTTCTGTATGACACACCAACCACAGCAGCGATGTTGTAGATTGTTCTCCGATGATGAGTGGAGCTCGTTGAAGGTCTTCCTGATCTCTTGTCGTCTTCCAGTGATGTTCTTCCGCTCTTGAAGTGTGCGTGCCGCTCAAAACACTTCTCACTCAAACGTCTCTGTGGCAGATTTGTCCGGTTTCACGCAGAATTTCACATTCGCTCTTCGTACACTGACTTGAGAGACTGCAGTCACAAACTTTCCGCATCAGCCAAGTCCAAGAACACCTTCATGGTAAAGTGGAACCATCAGGACCTGCTAGTTCTAAGATGCGCAACCTCATTAATTACACATTATTATGAAGATAGAATAAGAAAGTGTTAGAGAAAGACTTTCAAAGTCTGTACAGTTCATTACATCAATAAGTCTTGCATATTAAACATACTGTAAATGCCGTGGCAGCCATGTGGTTTTGCTCGATGAATATTTTCTATGTACAGATCTGTGGGACACCAACTGCCATGGGGCAAAATAACACAGGCATTATTTTACCCCATTCCTTCCTTATCTGCCTTCTGGATTCAATCAAGCAGTTTAAACACTGTGTGTATAAAATAAGTGTACCTCTCCTTTTATATAGTTGTTATTAAAGTGTGTGTTGTTAACATTTATGGAATTTGGCAGGCGACCTGATCCAGAGTGACTTACATTTTTATCTTATTATACATATAAGGGTTTGAACCTGGGACCATTTCGACCAGTAGTCCAATGCCTATACGGCTACCTCTGCATCTTTCCTCAACCTGCAGCAAAGACTGTGTGGCTGTGTGGATAAAAATAAGACTTTTATAGTTTGTTTTTAAAATAATTAAATATTCTTAATAAAATCATGAGAAACAGTATGAACACTGCTCCTGACTTTATTATTTTTCTCCTAACAGTTGAGTCACACACAAATTTAAATTTTATTATTGAGTAATGTTAATTCAATTTATAAAATCATCGCAGCAAAAAATGAATAATAAATATAATAAATGGTAAAGCGAGCATCACATTAAACTCCCTCTCTCTCTCTCTCTCTCTCTCTCTTTTTATTGCTGGTCATTTCCTGCTCACCGTCCAGCTCAGCAAAATCACGTACTGTAAGAGCCAGTAATTTGTTTGTAAATTGTTTTAACATTAACTGGAACGTCAGCCGGATAATCCACATGATAATTTCCGCTTAGAAGAACATTAATATTTTGTTGGTATTTTCATTGCAGACTTTAATCACTTATTATATGTTGAAACGGTGCTGCTTCGCCTCTTCTCTCCAGGTGCTTATTTAGTGATGAATTCCGTGTCATATAATAAATTTAATCATAGAAGTTAAAAATGTAAATCTGAGCACTTTATTCTTTAAATTTATAATTGTAAATGTTAATCTCATTACAAATATTTAACCAAAAATGAAGTGAACATTTTAGGGTTATTTTAAACATCTTTACTTTCTAAGCTTAATACAGTGGCGTTAGGATCTGAGACACAGCAGTTAATACTGTACGTCTAACAGTAATTTAGCTTTCCTTATTTCATTGCAGTTCTGTATCTGTAACAATAATCGTCATTAAACTGTTATACTGGAGTGCTATTAAACTCTGGGCTCTAATTGCTCAGATAGGAAGGCGATGATTAGTGATGTGTGTTCGTTCTAATAACTTACTGTTTCCATAATAACCATTAGGAGGGAATGGGTTTTCCAACAGCTTCAGGATAGAGGAGTTTACACACTACACTCATACAGGATGCATGGAAAGGCTGATTTATTTAGTTTTGTAATGTTCTCTCTAGAAAGAGAGAGAGAAAAAACGAATTAAATTTAACTACAAGTTCAGGTGTTCAAGTGAAACCAGGATTTTTACTAAGAAATGATGAACGAATGTGTTTTCAACACATGAAACAGTGTTTAATTTCGTTAAATCAAAGCTAAGATAAGATAAGATACCAAATATTCAAAAACTTTTGCAAGTTTACATGAATTCAAATGTATTATATATTGGAAGCTTTGAATTCCTGTGCTTTAACACCCTGAGACTCTACTGTAGTGTCATTTGTATTCAGCCCCCTTTACTCTGATCCCCCTAATTAACATCCAGTGGAACCACCTGATTAGTAAATAGAGTCCAGCTGTGTGTAATTTAATCTCAGTATAAATACAGCTGTTCTGTGAAGCACTCAGGGGTTTGTTAGAGAACAAACAGCATCATGAAGCCCAGACACCAGACAGAGATAAAGTTTAAAATAGGGTCAGGTTTTTATTTGCAAAAAAAAAAATTGAAGATCATTAATTATTGTCCTTCCACTTTGTGTTGGTCTGTCACATAAATCTCAATAAAATATATTTTTTTTACATTTATTGTTGTAATGTGACAAGAGTTTATATATACTTTTGCAAGATATACACAGTACAAAAGTCTCAAATCAGAGTCTGAATGATTTTAACCCAAATTTCAATTCAACTCAAAAACCAAAATAATCAAATGTGCTAAAACTGAGGTGGCAAGTAATGAAGTAGAACTACTCTATTTATTTTTGTTTTTTTATCTGTATTTGAGTATTTTCGATATGTGATCATTTTTACTTCTACTCACTGAATATTTTTACAAAAAAAAAACTGCACTTATTCCCTAGGTTTTAAACAGACTCTCATTACTTTTCAGCTGAGGATCAGACAAAGTGCATTGATTCTCTGATCTACACTGTCACTCACACTAGATCACTGCTGAGCTCCACACCATGTAGGACAGGAACAAAACAGTTCCAAGCTGTTAAAATTAGTTGGAGAAACGACCGTCAGCTCGTTATGAAAGTGCAGATTGGTTAGCGCACCAAAGTGATTGATGGTTACCAGGGCAACTGTCTCTGGGCTACGGACTGTTCTGGCTTCTTTTTCAAGCATCTTGAACAGGAACATTTGTCAATGGCTTGTGTTTCACACCAATATCAATGTTGTTTTTATAATAGGCCTACAATGAAAATGTTTCAATCCTTCCTTTAACCTTATTGTGTTTTGTACTGTATGTGTGCAGTTTGCACGTGTTTGATTGCATAGGCTATTTGTATTATACAGAATAGCAACGGGCGGCGCGGTGGTGTAGTGGTTAGCACTGTCGCCTTGCACCTCCAGGGTCTGGGTTCGATTCCCCGGCCAGGCTCGATTCCCGTCTCTGTGTGCATGGAGTTTGCATGTTCTCCCCGTGCTTGGTGGGTTTCCTCCGGGTACTCCGGTTTCCTCCCACAGTCCAAAGACATGTAGGTTAGGCTAATTGGCGTTCCCAAATTGCCCGTAGTGTGTGAATGAGTGTGTGAATGTGCATATGAGTGTGTGCCCTGCGATGGATTGGCACCCTGTCCAGGGTGTACCCTAGTGCCCGAAGTCTCCTGGGATAGGCTCCAGGCCCCCCGCGACCCTGAATAGAAGGATAAAGCGGTATAGAAATGAATGAGAATCGCAACGGTAGCATGTAGTGTCTAACCTACCATAGGAATGAAAGCGCTAACATTTAATTAATGTGAAATTAATTCATTTAATTAATGTCAAATCTTGTCGTTATCACTCTACTGGACTTTACTATTCATGTTATAACAACATCAACGTTAATTGTGTTTAAAATACGCTGGGACACTGTTTATCTTGGTCAGATAGATAGCCAGAAAAATAAAAGTAATCTTCTTTGTAGAGTACTTTTATTTTTGTACTTACATTACATTTAGAGCACTTAATACTTCGACTTTTTTATATTGTTTATTTTCAATGCTTGTATTTTTACTTGACGATTGATTTAGTGCACTTCTGCCACATCTGGCTAAAAATATTTATGAAAAACATTCCAATAAAATCAAGTTAGACTTGTTTTCTTTCACACATTAGGTTCATTCTTCTGACCTGAAGTTCTTGTCTGACTTTACGATGACGACCCACCTGGAAAACAATAAGCACCAAGACATGATTATGATATTTGATACAGAGCACAAGCAGAACTGAATTATTTACACCTGTCAAATCCTGTGAGGCGAACAATCGATGTGAACTAGCTTGTTAATTTACTGCCGGAAAATAGTCACAGGCACAGAGAGTGTAATTTAATTATCTAACATGCTTGCAAAGCAATATTCAGGTTGGTCTTATCAATTTATTTTACAGACTGAAGGCTCCGAGTGCACATTATTGTAGAAAAACAAAATACTGTAAATAATTCATCTGCGCTTGTTCTTATTGCTTTTTTAGGCCTCTAGGAGTTACTGGGAGGTCCAGACTTATTTTATTTAATCACTGAGGTTTTACTGTAATTACTGTACAATACAGTATAAAAACAAGTACTACAAAAGACAAATGATACATCCAGCATCTATACCTAAAGTAAACAGGCTGGGTTAATTTAAGCATAATTTTTATATGCAGTCAAATGTATTTTGATATTAATAGACATACTGTACTATATGCTACATAAAGGAATGAAACTCATGCAGTGTTGTGCTGTTATGGGAACATAATGAGCGGCAGGACGAAGCAGAGTTGCTGTTGGATGCTGCTGCTGTTTTTCTGAAAATGTTGAAACCATTTGGCAGCTTGTGCAAGATGATCATCAGAGAACAATCCACAACATTGCAGCCGTTGTCAGTGTGTGATACGGAACAGTCCAGACAATCCTCATGTGTGATTCTAACATGCGTCAAGCTGCTGCCAAGTTTGTCCCCAGGAACATCCCTTCGAAATCTGCCAAGAACTCCATCAGCGTGCTGTGGATGACCCGTCCGTCACGTCGAGGATCATTACTGGTGACGAAACCCTGAGACGAACAGTGGAAGAGCTCAACATCTCCACAACTGAAAAAGGCGAGGCAGGTCCACAGCTCTACCGAGTGACATTCCCGACATTGTGGATCGAGAATCCGACACCGTCAAAATCGAACTCTAAATCAGGTTTTAAGGTGTCTGAGGGAGGACGTATGGCAAAAGCGCCCGGATCTGTGGCACGTGAATCCCGAAAGTTTTTGATACCACTAGACGAGTTCCTTTTGTAATTTACAGTATGTTTTAGCTGCTGTAATGAAAATGTACAAAGCGCTCGAACTGGAGACTTCTTCCATAAACGTTCGCACATTCTTCTTCACACATTCGCACAATATGATTTAAAATATTTTTAAGTTAAGTTGAACCTTTATTTGTCAGGTATATGTACATTACAGGACAGTGGAATTCCTTCTTCGCATATCCCAGTGTAACTGGGGTCAGAGTGCAGGGTCATACAGCGCCCCCTGGAGCAAATGGGGTTAAGTGCCTCACTCAAGGGCCCAACACTGGCAACCTGGTGGAGCTGGAGATCGACCAGGTTGCCACAGTTGGGCCCTTGAACAAGGCCCTTAACCTTATCTGCTCCAGCGGCGCTGTATCATTATTTTTTATAAGTATGTTTTAAGGCAAAATGCAATGCATCAGACAACATGCTGTTAATGTGTTAAGTGGTTATTTTAAACATTTGTTGTCGTGGTCATGGCTGTTCTAAAGAGCACTTTATAACCGTATTATAATAAAGTATCTTCACGCATTACATTATGTACAGTTTAGTATCAGTTCAGTATCCCTGATGCACCTGTAATAATGTGTAAATGCTTCCTCACGCTGCCTAACTGACACTCTGAGAACATTAACCAGCTTTAATACACATCACACAGAGAAGGTCCTCGTTCATGACTTAAAGGGACAGAGAACACAGTACAATCTGGAGCGCAGTGATACCGGCTGAGGAAAATAATTAGCTTCTGTGGATCCAGCCATCGTCAGTGTAAACCTGCGGCTTCATGCTTCATGCACTGTTTTTATAATCAGCCTGAAGGCTCGTGTGACTGAGGATGTTCAGAAGGGGTTCGTTGTGGAAACTGGTATAAATATTTGGATACGTAATGATGTGCTGGTGCAGAACACAAGATGAGACACTGTTCACAAGTTCACATTTGAAAAGATCGGTTTGTTGATCTCATTGTATAAATACATGAATAATGTTACAGATCTATACATAATGGAC
Source organism: Channallabes apus (assembly GCA_030522415.1). NCBI lineage: Eukaryota > Metazoa > Chordata > Actinopteri > Siluriformes > Clariidae > Channallabes > Channallabes apus. Next base: position 3,528,668 of record CM060112.1, read on the forward strand.
ACTTCCATCTGTACCTGGTAACATGAAGAAAATAAAGTCAGAATGATTATAAATCAATGTGTTTATTAATAATTCAATAACACTATAATTATATTTTTGCATATAAAAACAATCAAAGTCTTTTAGAAAATACATAAATAAATTAATAGATTAATAGATTATTAATCTATAATAGATTATTATTAATATAATTAATTATATTTTATTTTATTAATAGAATTAATTATAATTAATATAATTAATAGATTAAAATAAATAAATATTAAACCTCACTTAACCTTAATTTATGATTCCTCTTGGCACCGGATGCTTTAAAAACCAAACTCAAAGTGGATCCGTTTTCTTCTTGCTACCGTCCTTGCTAACATTCTTGGGACACATGGCGCTACAGTATGTCTTCACTAAATCTTGCATAAAATGCAAAAAAATATACAAACAATTAGCTTCACTTGGCTTTACACTGACGGAAAACATTTTGACCACCAGCGTTCTTGTATGCCAAATTTCTTTCAAAATGTTCATTCTTAAGGGAAAAATTCTTGAGGAGGTATGCCAAGGAACGATTGTAAATAAAAAAATTATGATCTGCCTTTGTTTATTGTATAAAAAAACATAAGGATTGACAAACCATTATGGTGCAAGCAGAATACAAAAGTTCAGTACAGTAACAGTACGTAAGCTCCATCACACTACCCCGTCATGGATCATTGTCCTATAACAGACTGTCAAAGTCATCATGTGTTACAGAGGAACATTTTGAAAGTCTACAACTGTGTTTTATAACCTTTATCTCAATAAAAAAACCCACTGAAGCTGAGAGTAAATCTGATTACATGGTTGTTCAGGGCTCCATAAGCTGATTGCAGTGAACACAGCATTGTTACAGTAGAGGCAGTGAATTAAAAACAGAAAACCGTCTCCTGGCATTGTGGCCATATTAGAGTTATTAGGGTTATTTCTCAAGCATGATGCAGCCAGAGTCCATTAATCTGTCCGGCAAAACATGGCAATTTATCCATCGTGAAGGAAAATCACAGGGAGAGAAAAATGCTGAACAGATGCCAAAATGCACCTCATTTCATTTCCCACTGTGAAGCCCAGGAAAAGTTAAAGATTTGCAAAATTGCCTATGATTCAGACCTCTCTCCTTCTCTCTCTCTCTCCTTCTCTCTCTCTCTCTCCTTCTCTCTCCTTCTCTCTCTCTCTCTCCTTCTCTCTCTCTCTCTCTCTCCTTCTCTCTCCTTCTCTCTCTCCTTCTCTCCTTCTCTCTCCTTCTCTCTCTCTCCTTCTCTCCTTCTCTCTCTCTCTCTCTCTCCTTCTCTCCTTCTCTCTCTCCTTCTCTCTCTCTCCTTCTCTCTCTCTCTCCTTCTCTCTCTCTCCTTCTCTCTCTCTCCTTCTCTCTCCTTCTCTCCTTCTCTCTCTCCTTCTCTCTCCTTCTCTCTCTCTCTCTAAGCAAGACATTTTTCAAAATTAATACATGATGTGGAAACAGGAGGACACACACAGAAATCTGCCAGAAACAGTCACACACTCAGAAAGTGTATTATAGTGAATAGATGTTGATTTAATATTTACTTACTGCAATACTGTAAGTAGCAGTTTGTAAATGTACTTAATTATATTTAATTATATTTAATGATATTAACATAAACATATTATTATCATTTATTTCTTTGGTTTAGCTTACATAATTAATCTGAATGGAAATGCTGGCCTATTTATTCTACATAAATAAATAAATAAATAAATAAATAAGAAAGAAAGAACGAAAGAAAGAAACACATATTTCCTTAACGCTTCAATCCACACATACACTACAGATAATCTACAGATATACATAATATCTTTGTAGCAATATCTGTTTACAGTAGTACAGAAGTATTGGCACCCTTCATGAGCCAGATTAAAATCCAGGATAATTGAAATGAAACTAAAACCTGTGACGAGACTCTTAAAGAAGGTCGAATGACAACGGCGGGCCGAGGTGAATCACTGCAATCTTGTCATGGAAGAGACTCGTCTGTCTGTGTGAACTGTACACACACTCATTCACCAACACCACAAAAGTCCTGACCTCACTCCAAGACATTTCCATATATTTGAAAATGTATTAAAGGAGTTCCTGGGAGGCCAGTGTTTTAGAAGTGAATCAGACAGTCTGGCTCTGGCCAGAGCAGTGGCTCAAGCGTACTGAGAATCCTTCTGCCTTGTGGGTGTCCAAGCAACACTGGGATAAGTGCATTCGTGTAGCAGCAGATTATATAGAGAAATAAAGGTTTTTTTTAACTGTGTTCAGAACTGTGTTCTATTATTCTGCACATTCAAAAGTCCTGCTTTGATTTGAACAGTCCTTGTATTATTATTATTATTATTATTATTATTATTATTATTATTATTATTAAGGACATCAGAATTTCGATCATATTTTTGTCCAGTTATGGAAAACTGGCTAACATGTTTAAGTTATTTATTATCCTAAGCACTTTAAAATTATTTTTCAAACTATTCTTTTTAAATCCTTAAGCTGACTCGTGTCTCTTTTTTATTTTTTGTTTGATGGTAGATTATACAGAAATTCTACAAAAGTCAAAGGTCATGTTTATAATGCACAGGTAATGTCTTCTTTTCAATAAACTGTCCATGTTTGCAGTTCATCATAGTTCTGCACGTGATGTTCAGAGCCTTTCCTTTAAGGGGGCCAATAGTTTTGCCATGCATAATTATGGGAATATTATAGCTAGAGGAACATAAATGTACATAGAAACAGAAGCAATTTACATAGAAACAAATTAGAGGAACAGAAAATTACATTTAAATTGACTAGATTGATTGAAACAATAGTTTATATAATTAAGAAATGTAATGAGATAATGTTTTATTTATTAGCATGTTAGACGTAATGAATTCAGCGCAATTCCAGCCGTTGACTCTGTCAGCACCACACCGATACGGGCCGTGTTTATGAAGACACTGTCACACGCTGAATGCAGCCAAGAGTGGAAAATTGAAGGTTCCATCTAATCTTTATTTATTTAAACAAGACCTTTAGCTCGCACAGGAAGTTCTACTCCATCTGCTTTTATGACTGCTGGAGCCGTCAGGAAGGAAAAAGTCTAATCGCAGCGACAGGCTGGGAAATGATGGCCAGTCCTGAATATCACTCAACAGTTTAGTGACTGCATTTCCATCGTGTCCATTAAGAGTCGCATTTCCATCAAGACTTGTGCAATTCTGGCTCTTCGGCTGTAGACGTGTAGACGTGATGGAACACAAGAGCCGGGAATGAAGCAGTAACTGTTCGCACTTGGAAGGTAATTTGAAGCAGGACATGTTGTGCATGTTGCATTATTTAATATTTATTAGTCTTTCCAAGACAAGACAGTAAAACAATGTTTTCATTAACTTCTGGCTTTGGCTGATATTCAATGCACAAACATGCACAATAAATCAAGTGGAAGACTGAGCCGCATCTTTGCACTTAAAGAGGGTGTTCATAACACTATAAAAAAACCTCTGCATGAAACTGAATGTGAGGTCAACATTAGGACTCGGTCGTGAACAAAACTCCAAGATATTACTCTTAAACCGGTCAGCTAAGTTTTAGGTTCCCCTCTGTGCCACAAGGACAGATCTGGCCCCTTGCGTTGTGGCTAACCCTAACCCTAAGACCTCTGGGGGTGTGCTGTGGTGTCTGGCATGAGGACTTTTGCAGAGGAGCCTATGGATGTTGGGGGTTGTGGGGCGGGGCTTTACTGGGGTATAATGTTGTGTGGTTTTAATGTTATTAGGGCTGCACGATATATCGAAAAAATATCGTTATCGCGATAATAGTATACGTGATAACTATATCGCAAAGAGTTGCAATAAATCATTTATGTCCAAGCATTTGTGTGTCCAAATTTGACCAATCAGATGGGCCCTTACTATGTTTATACCCGCTTTTTAAAATTAATTAATTAATTAATTATTTTTATTTATATCTTTATATATGTCGCAAACTAACCCGGGATGATCAGAAGACTTAGCGATTAGCCGTTAGCCCTTTGTAGCGTGGACGGTAAACCCAAACGCAGAAGCAAGCGAGTAGGCAGGATAACCACGCAACTCTCACAGAAGGGGAGCAAGAGAAAAACACAAATTTAACCCGCGTCCTATAAACACACACTCGAATCAGAAAGTAAACAATCTGAACCGACATGCGTGAACTCAATGACTAAGCTCTATGCGGTGGTTTGTTTACTCCTCTTATACTTCCAGGTTCGCGACCGCATTACTTCCGGGTCCTAGTGCCGGTCGCGGAGCGTGTGTGTGTGTGTGTGTGTGTGTGTGTGACAAATAGTATTTTTTTAATAATATTTATTTTTATTTAAAAAAAAAACAAGCAAAACAAAAAAACAGGCAAGCCAAAGAGAATATTTAGTTTAAAAGATGCTCTTGTTTTAAGACACTATTGATGAGTGTATGGTTACATGTAAATAAACAGTAATGTTTGAAAGTAATTCATATTGTGTTGGCAGGTTTATAGTAACAGCAAACCAGAAGTCAGAATATCTGCTGAGGGGTTTAAGTCATCCATAGTGTTTTGAAGTCTAAATATTTGCAACTTCCTTGACATATAGTTTCTTTTTAGCCTGAATTAGATTTAATGACATCAGACGAATATCTATTACCTGTTTATTTTAGTATGATCATTACATATAAATAAATAATAAAAAAAATAGGCAATAATAATAAAAAAATGCATTTCTCTAGGGAAATGTTATATCGCAAGAAATATCGTTATCGCAGTATTCAACAACAATATCGCATATTTTCCTAATATCGTGCAGCCCTAAATGTTATTATCTGTCTATATGTTAATAATAATAATAATAATAATAATAATAATATCTTTTCTAGTTAAAAGTGAAAGTATGCAGTTGAAAATGTAATTAAATGACACAAACATGAAAAATCACAAAATTGTAAAATATTAAAAATTAAACATACTACTGTAAAATTGAAATTAAATAAATTAAGCCGTTTAATTAAACATTAAAACTTTTTAAGTATGTCTTGTCTAAAAATGTTGTATGAAAACAGCAAAAGTCTTTTGCACTATTTACCATTAGCTAGTAGCTGCTTAGCTGCTAACTCTCCATACTATATTCAATGCTAGTAATGTAGAATTAACAAGGAAAACAGACTAACATGGTTAAATATAGCCAGTTAATGAGGTTTTAGCAAATCAGCAAATCTACTAAATTTACTATTTTTTCAATCTTGAGGTGCCTCGAGATGCTTCATTAGTTTAGTCAGGGAACCTTTTACCGAGTCAGGACAGGCCAGGACACTCGTGCTCAAGTTTGTCACTGCAGTCCAATGGGGAAACAAACTTATTGTTCTAACTACACATTACTCTGGAAAGGTTACTACGGATAATGAGATATCACAAATCTTTATAGGTTTTGATGGACTTGCCTGGAAGCTGTATTCTACTGATATGAAGCGGACACTCATGACCTAGATAAGAGGAAAAGAAGCAACCTTTCAAATAAATAAATAATGTCTAGAATATTTTATTATTATTATTATTATTATTTTTATTTTTATTTTTTAACAATTTCAGAAATACTCAGGCAAAGTATAAATGCAACTAAATCATTGATAAGTGTAGTAAGAAAGTATACAGTAAGTAAGTAAAAGTACAAATAAACAGGCAACAATTAACTCTAGTAAACGTAAAAGGACGGTATATTGTATTATACAAATCTTGAATCTTATTGTATTAAATACAAAAGTAATACAGTTTAGATAAAATGTTGCAGAGCATGCTGCTGACATCACTAGCAAACAATCCAATCAATTATTTCAAAGTAAAATAGATTTTGGTATCGATTGCCTTTGAAGTGTACACAACACACAGGGATCACTATTGTCTCACGTACTGTACATGTTCTGTGCCAAAGTCTCAGGCACAAGTATTTAAAGATGCAATAAAAAGCAGAAAACAGTAATAATTGAAACAAAGTCAATAATGTACAATATATATATATACAGTTCCTGATGTTTATTTCTTTCTACATTGTAAAGTTTTGCTGAAGGCATCCAAAAACTGCATGAATCTCCTTTGAACAGTTGATATTGAGATGTTTCTGCTACTTCTGCTCTGTAAAGACTTCATAACGCCTCTAATCTGAGCTGCTGTTAATTGGTCATTTTTCAGGCTGATAACTCTAAATGAACTTCTCGTCTGCAGCAGAGGGAGGTTTTGGTCTCGTCCTCCTGGGACGGCCTTCATGAGAGACAGTTTCATTATGGTGCTGGACGGATTTTGCAAATGCACTTGACACAATACTGTTCTTGCAGGAACTATTACAGAAAGGCCGACCTCTGTGTCTTACAATAACAACTAACTGGTGTTTTTCTTGTTGTTACGTAATATGTGTTATTTTATAGTTTTGAAATCCGCAGTATTGTTGTAGAATGTAGAAAATAAATCACTAAACAAAAACAAAGAAATTTGTGCATTTATTTTTCTCAAAAAAACATAAAAACATTTTAAATGATAATTTCAGAAATAAGAGGGGAGTTTAGAAATAAAGGCAAGTTAGGTGCTGAAGTTGTAAATGAGTGATTGAAAATAGGTGAAATAGCAGGAACAGGTGCTGCAGGGTCAGTCACATGTAACTACAGGTCATCAGCATATAGTTATAATTTATGCTTCACCACATGACGGAGCAAAAGAGGATCTAAGCTTAATAAATAGTGGTTCAATAGCAAGGGCAAAGAGCAGGAGGCAGTGGAGATTCCGGCCGGGTCCCACATCTCGGAATAAAATATTCAACAAGTAACATTTTTATAGAATAAACTTTCATTAAAAATGCAGCAATATACTATTCGCTTAAAGTTTTTTAAGAACCCAATGAAAAATGTCTGAAACTTGTTTTATTTGCCAAAAATTTACAATTCAAGTTAAAAGCAGGGGTGTTCAAGTCAAAGTGGGACTTTTGATTATACAGAATAACAGAACACAGTTCTGAGAGTAAAAACTCTATATAATCCCCTCAGAGGACAGAAGCAATTTCCCTCTGGGATTAATAAAGTTCTTTGAATCTTGAACTACAAAGGACAGTTCGGACTGCTGAAAGGATTATCGGCACTTCCCTGCCCATGCTGCAAGAACTGTATATATCCAGAGTGAAGAAAAGGGCTCGGAATATCACTTTGGACTCCTCACACCCAAGCCATCTTCTCTTTGAACTTTTGCCGTCTGATCGACGCTACAGAGCACCGAACACCAGGACAGTCAGACACAAGAACAGTTTTTTTCCCCAGGTAATTTACGTCATGAACAGCTAAACATTCTTCTCATTGTGCAATAAATATATGTGCAATAAGTTAACAGCACAGTGAAATTCCTTCTTCGCATATCCCAGCGCACCTGGGGTCAGAGCGCAGGGTCAGCCATGACACAGGGCCCCTGGAGCAGATAGGGTTAAGGGCCTTGCTCAAGGGCCCAACAGTGGAACCTGATGGAGCTGGGGATCGAACCGCCGATCTTCATCAAGGTAGAAAGTTTTCTCAGTACGCCGGAGCCATGATCAGACTGTCTGAAACGCAGGCCTCCCAGGAACCCAAATATGTGGAAAAGGATTGAAAACATTGGCACTTTAAGTGCAAACTGATCAGCTCAGTTCACCATTGCGTGATCAATAAACACTGCTCGTTTAATTGCACAAAACACTGAGTTACACATTAACATCAATCAGACAATTAAAGATAACATCAATCAGGAAGACTAACTTAAACTATGTAAATGCTAAAGCTGTGAGAGTTTTAGGAAAGCTAACATAGCCTGAGAATTAATATAAATTATATATTTTTTCACATTGAGGAATGTTGGGCCAGAGCGGATATCTTGGGTCACAGCGCCCCTGGAGCAGATAGGGTAAAGGGTCTTGCTGTGGGGTTCAGCAGTGGCAACTTGGCAGGAAAAGGATTGTTGTCAAAGCCCAGACCTCAGCCTGATTGAGAATCTCTGGCAAGACTTGAAAATTGCAGCTCACGAACAACGGCATCCATCCAATCTGCCATCACTCAAGTGATTCAGGCAAGAAAAATTGGCAGAAAGAAAATCAGTCTTCATTTCAGTTCAATTTTTTTTTTGTATGACGCTTTTATCAATTTATCAATGGACATTGTCAAAAAGCAGCTTCACCAGAATTGAAACTCTGTAAAGAAATAAAAGAACAGCAAGCCTTAGGTGAGGTTGGTGATATGAAGAAACCTTGAGAGAAACCTTGATACCGGATAGCGATACCATACAGTAAATAAATCCCTTCTATAACTGTGTGCTATAAAATATCTGGATCACAAAAACAAGACTGAGCCCTAAATCATTGTGGATAATAGCATTATTTTATTAACTATCAGTGTAAAAGGTCAGTTTTTCGCTTCTTTGATTACTTATTGAAGATCTAACTTGACATGCTGTATGGACTGGACTGAAATTTATCCCCATGTTGTCACCACATTCTATATGTATTTCTATAAAATAAAATGTCATGACATTTAAAGTCTCATTGCAAAGTTGTTCAATTCCTTTTTTTAAAAACACACGAAACATGCTGAAAAACATCTAAACCAATGACGCACTGACCTGAGCCTCTCAATGTTCCTACTCTTAAAATACCTGACACTGATGTGGCTGGAACAGGATGTATCATCAATCAGGTAACCATGGTAACAAAGGGGACAAGTCTTTTGTTCCATGCTATTATCTATTCTTGTATAACAGCTAACAACAGACTTGAATTTAAACTTCATATTCCAAATTCATACCCTGAGTGAATATCTTGCACATTATTAATGCTTTAAATTCCAAAAAGTGGATTAATCACTGCGAACTATGGTAGCACTTTTTTTTTTTTTTTTTTTTTACAATTTCATAGCTATTACCTATAAAAGACATTAATCACTTTGAAATAAAGTGTAGTTATTAAATACACCTCATTACACTAAAGCTATAACAAAGTATTTGAATAAAAATGTACTTTCATGTTCGTAACACAGTGGTGAAATAGGCAGTGGTGGCTCAGACAGTTCAATCCAATACTGATCAATGAGCAAGACCTTTAACACTGTCTGCTCCAGGGAGGCTGGATCACCCTGCGCTCTGACCCCAGCTTCCTAACATGCTGGAATATGAGGAAAAAATTGGTACAAAAGGTACATGTGACAGATAATTCAATCTTAAATGCTTAACACCAACGCCAAAGAAAGCTACATGTAGAACCTTATTTAAACAAGATCTGCAGTCAAAAGTTGGGCACTCCTTCTAAGTCGATGGTCTTTCCTGATTTTTATTACTTTCTACACTGTAAAGCAATACTGAAGGCATTTATCCAAAAATATACAATGGTCTCCTGAACAGTTGATATTGAGATGTATGTCCCAATGTATTTGTCTCTGTATTTCTATGTCTAATCTGAGGTGCTGGTTGTTAATTGGTGATTTCTGAGGCTGGTGACTCTAAATGAACATCTCTTCTGCAGCAGAGGTCAGTTTTGGTCGTCTTGCTTTCCTGGGAAGGTCTCCATGAGAGACAGTTTCATCATGGTGCTTGATGGGTTTTGCAAATGTACTTGACACAATACTGTTCTTGCAAGAACTGTCCAGAACAGAAAACTGGCTGTTGCTCTAATTCGTCCCAAAGGTGTTCTATCAGGTCGAGGTGCAGGCCATCCACATGGAAGGACCTGAAAGGCCTTTTATGGAGCTTGCTTTGTGCACTGGTATGCAGTCATGTTGGAAAAGGAAGGGGCCGTCCACAAACTGTTCTCACAAAGTTGGGAGCATGAAATTGTCCAAAAAGTCCTGGTATGCTGAAGCATTAAGAGTTCCTTTCACTGGAAGTAAGAGGCTGAGCTCAACTCCTGAAAAACAACTCCACACCAAATCTAACATGACTGCGCACCAGTGCACAAAGGTCCATAAACACATGTATGAGCGAGTTTGGTGTGGAAGAACTTGACCAGCCTGCACAGCCTGAGTCCTGACCTCAACCTGATAAAACACCTTTGGGATGAATTAAAGCGAAGACTGCTAGCCAGGTCTTCTTGTCCATCATCAGTGTCTGACCTCGCCAATGCGCTTCTGGAAGAACGGTCAAAAATTCCCATTAACACATTCCTAGACCTTGTGGAAAGCCTTCACAGAAGAGTAAATATAATCATATTTAACCCTAATGATTAAGATATATGAATATATTTGTCTATACTGTATATGAACTGTACTGCTCTTTTATTAATAATTATACGTGTAATAAGGGGGGCTAAGTAAAATTATGCAAGGTTCTGACACCCCAATACTCCCACTCCAATCTTCCTGCTGCAGACTCATGAACCTGAACATGAGCATAAACACCATTGCCCGTTGGCATTTATCAAATGCTATAACTTACTTTTGTCAAGCACAGTGTCTCGGTACAGCTGACCAGACCAAGAAGCAACGACCCAGCTAGGTTAGCAACAGGGAGATGCACAACTAAACATCTGTTATTGCTGACATTAAACTGGAAAAAAACTGGTTTGCTGGGCTGCTGTTCCCGTACTTCGGTTCTTTTTTTTCTCTTTTTCCGTGTCCTGGAGGATAATTACACTTACCAACAAACTGGGCGAGGAGCTTGTTGATTTTGCGGGGCTATTACGCAACATATGTAGTGTGAGAGTATAGGAAGAGCTATGTATAACCCTATGTATACACACAGTGTACATTATAATATCCTATGCACACACTGTTACGATATTGATTATTTGCATATTGTGCTTTTGTATGGGTTGGGGTTGTCTCTGCGTTGTTTTTGCAGGTTCCGTCAACTTCCGCCATTGCCTGAAATCTGTTGCAAAAATTTACGAAGCAAAAATGTAGAAAGACTCAGAAAGTCTGTTTTAATAATTTAATTAACATAAAGTCCACAAACTCGGATCATACTGAATGTGCAGCCGGCACCTCTGATCTGAAGCTAGGATTGTTAAATATTAGATCTCTCGCATCAAAAGCGGTTATTGTTAATGAAATTATCACAGATCAGGTGTTTGATATACTCTGTTTAACTGAAACACGGGTTAAACAGGACGAGTATGTAGCTCTAAATGAAGCTAGTCCTCCTGGATACAGCTACATACACCAGCCTCGGTTAACTGGTAGAGGAGGAGGCGTCGCAGTTATTCATAATGATAATCTGTCTATCGTACAAAAACACGGACACAAATTTAACTCATTTGAAATTCTTTATAGTAACATAAGTGTATTTAAGTATATTAAGTCAGCTCAGTCGATTCCACTAATTATAATTTACAGACCTCCAGGGCCGTATTCTCAAATTAAAATTAAAAGTCATACACAGTACGATATGCAGTGAAATGCTTACACGACCGCCAGTGACCTTAAAAAGAGAATTAAATCTTATAGTAAGAAATAAATATGAATAAAGAAATACGATAGGAAAATTTTAACTTAACTAGAATAAAAAATTGAAATAAAAATAAAAGTATACTGTACATAAAATAGAAATAAACTGTACAATAGAGATTTTTTTTTGTTTTTTTTAGTTGAAATTTGGTGGAGGAAGTATGGTGTGCGAGTATGCATAGAAACGTGTTCTTAAGGTGCCTTATTAAAGTGTCTTTGTGCAAGGGTCCAGAATGTAAACATAAGGGTCCAGAATGTAAACATAAACATGAGTTCCGATGTGTAGATGTGCATGAAAGTGTCCATAGTGTCCATTGACGTTAACAGGTTGTATTAGTTCTGTGTTTGTGGTGTGAATGTGGTATGGTTGAGAGACCTTATCGCCTGCGCGAAGAAGCTCCTCTTCAGTCTCTCTGTGTTGGCCTTCAGGGAGCAGAAGCGCTTTCCTGACCGCAACAGAGAGAACAGTCCATTGTTGGGATGGCTGAGGTCCTTCACGATCTTCCTGGCCTTGGTCCAGAACCGCTTGGTGTAGATTGAGTGCAGGTCAGGGAGCTTGGTGCGGATGATGCGCTCAGCTGAACGCACCACCCTCTGTAGAGCTCGTCTGTCCTGCATGGTGCTGTTCCCGAACCAGGTCGTGATGTTTCCCGTCAGGATGCTCTCTATGGTGCAGGAGTAGAATTTCCTGAGCACCTTGGAGGGCAGTCTGAAGTCTCTCAAACGTCTGAGGTGGTACAGACGCTGCCGGGCCTTTTTCACCACGGTGTTGAAGTGACAGGACCATGCCAGGTCCTGCGTGATGTGAACACTGAGGTATCTGATGCTGTCCACTCTCTCCACTGGGCTCCTGTTGATGACCGGGGTCTGGTAGTTCCTCTCCTGCTTTGTACTAAAGTCCACTATCAGCTCCTTTGTCTTACTGACGTTCAGGAGGAGATTGTTCCTCTGGCACCAGTTCTCCAGATTTCCAATCTCCTCCAGGTAGGCCGACTCATCGTTGTTCGTGATCAGGCCCACCACGACAGTGTCGTCAGCAAACTTGATGACGGCAGTGGAGTTGGTATTGGCCACGCAGTCGTAGGTGTATAAAGAGTACAGCTGGGGGCTCAGAACACAACCCTGGGGGGCTCCAGTGCTGAGTGTGAGGGAGGCTGAGACATGACCGCCCATCCTTACTGCCTGTGGTCTGCCAGTTAGGAAGTTGGAGATCCACTGACACATGGGTGAGCTGAGTCCCAGGTGCTCCAGCTTGGTGGTGAGTGTGGAGGGAATTTTGGTATTAAATGCAGAGCTGTAGTCGATGAAGAGCATTTTCACATAATTTCCCCTCTTAGTGTCCAGGTGGGTGAGAGATGTGTGGAGGAGATTTGAGATTGCATCATCTGTGGAACGGGTCTGACGGTATGCAAACTGTAGTGGGTCGAGTGTGACCAGGCGTTCAAAGCACTTCATCACTACTGAGGTGAGGGCTACAGGGCGATAGTCATTATGGGAAGCAGGATGTGGTTTCTTTGGAACTGGAACAATGATGGACTCTTTGAAGCATGTGGGGATCACCGACTGAGATAAAGAGATGTTGAATATCTCAGTGAACACAGGTGCTAGCTGGTCTGCGCAGGCTCTGAGGATATGGCCTGAGATGCCGTCTGGTCCTGCTGCTTTCCTGGTGTTCACTCTCTTGAAGGCTCTCCTCACGTCGTGCTTGGTGATGATGAGCGCGGTCCCGGTGCTGGCAGTGTCGTCCTGTCTGCAGCTGTTAGCGCCGTTAGCATTAGCGCCGTTAGCATTAGCATCGCTAGCGTCTTTAGCTGCAGCATCGAAGTGAGCGTAGAAGGTGTTCAGCTCATCTGCCAGAGTCGCGTCCCCGTTCATCATACTGGATGTTGGTGCTTTATAGTCCGTAATTGTCCTTAATCCCTGCCACAGGCTCCTAGAGTCACTCTGTTGAAGCTGTGACTCTAGTTTTCTCCCGTAGCGCTGATTTGCCTCTTTCACCGCCTTCCGGACGTTGTATGCCGCAGCCTTGTACGGTTCCATGTCCCCCGACGCAAGTCCCGTGTTGTAGGCAGCGGTGCGAGATCTCAGAGTGTCGCGGATGGTTCTATCCACCCATGGCTTCTGGTTGGGAAACGGTCTGATAGTCTTTTTCTCCACCTTATCGTCTACCAGCTTCCCAATAAATCCCACAACCGCTTCGGTAAACACGCTGACGTCATCATCGGAGCTGTTTCTGAACATGTCCCAGTCTGCGTCATCGAGTGCGTCCTGTAACGCGGCCACCGATTGGTCCGTCCAGCGCGCGACCTCCCTCTGAACCGGAACTTCCTGTTTCAGCCTTTGTTTATATTTTGGCATGAGGAAGATGGCGGCGTGGTCGGATTTACCGAACGCTGGAGATTGTGCCTTGTAACCGTCTTTGACCGTAGTATCACAATGGTCCAGTGTCCTTTCGCCCCTAGTGGGGCAGGTGATGTGCTGATAAAAGTTCGGCGTTGCGCATATGAGGTTGGCAATATTAAAATCCCCCGCCACAATGAGCGCAGCGTCCTGGTGTTGTGTCTGGTGCTGTGTGAGCGCCTCATGCAGCTCGCATAAGTCAATGTCTGTGTCTGCTTGTGGTGGGATATAAACGGCACTGATTATGACCGATGTAAACTCCCGGGGTAGATAAAAAGGACGACACATGATGGACAGTAGTTCCAGGTTTGGTGTGCAGGACCGTGCAAGAGGAACAATGCTCGCGCTGTTGCACCAGCTGTTGTTCACCATCAAACACACGCCGCCTCCCCTTGACTTCCCCGAGTCCCGCGTCCTGTCCATGCGGTGAACCGAGAAGAACTCGGCTGGTTGTATGGCGTGGTCCGGTACCGCTGGGTTCAGCCATGTCTCGGTGAAGCAGAGAAGGTTGCAGTCACGAATGTCTCTCTGGAGCTTTATTCTGGCCCTGAGGTCATCGAGTTTGTTCTCCAGTGACTGGACGTTGGCGAGCAGGATGCTAGCAGGGGTGTGCGGTGTGCACGGGCTCTCAGCCGTTTCCTAACGCCAGCTTGTTTCCCTCGGGGCCTCCACTTCGCGTCGCGTCCATTGTTCTCCCTCAGGATCTCACTCGGTACATTGTATACCAATAGAAACAAGAGAGTCTCTATCATACCCAATGTACTCAATGGTAATGATTTTGCTGATTTTAAAACAAAGAAAACTAACTTAAAAAACAAAAACAAAGAAAAGGTGGTCGGAGCAGTCGTGACGGCAGCCGACCTCACCGGTGCCATCTTGGAATCCCTGAATTTCTTAGTGAATTTGCAGATTTCATCTCAGACCTGGTCGTTTCTGTAGACAAAGCGTTAATTGCTGGAGATTTTAATATTCATTTTGAGAATACAGAAGACCCTCTGAGAACAGCATTTATGTCCATACTGGACTCCGTAGGCATAAATCAGTGTGTAGTAGGACCCACTCATAAAGCAGGTCACACTTTAGACTTAATAATTTCCACTGTCTGAAATTATCTCAGATCACTATCTTGTCTCCATTCAAGTGTGTCACAGTGATAATGTACGCACAGAAACTCACTCCCTGGTATAACGATCACACGCGCACTTTAAAACAGACCGCTCGGAAATTAGAGCGTAAATGGCGTCAAACTAAATTGTTAGTATTTCAAATAGCATGGAAAGAGAGCATCCTGAACTATAGGAAAGCTCTTAGTGTAGCTAGATCAACGTATCTCTCCACTCTTATAGAAGAAATAAAAATAATCCTAGATTTTTATTTAATACCGTAGCCAAATTAACCAGAAATAAGACCACTACAGAAATCTCCACAACATCATGCAATAGTGAGGACTTCATGAACTTTTTAAATAATAAAATTGTAAATATCAGTCATAAAATTGAGGCTTTGAAACCGAACAATGTAATTGATACAGATGTTAACCTAGCCATGTCAGATTCAAACCTAGAATACTTTACTCCCCTTGAAGAGAATGAACTAATTTCACTCATCTCTTCTGCAAATTTATCAACCTGTATATTAGATCCTATACCGACACATTTTCTTAAACAGATAGTACCAGTAATAACAGAACCGCTGTTGAGAATAATTAATTCCTCACTCAGCATTGGTTATGTCCCAAAATCTTTTAAATTAGCAGTTATCAAACCAATAATTAAGAAACCTGACCTCGACCCCTGTCAGCTGTCCAATTACAGGCCAATATCAAACCTCCCCTTTATCTCTAAGATTCTGGAAAAGATAGTAGCGGAGCAGCTATGCTCATATCTACATAGAAATGGCATACATGAACTGTATCAGTCAGGATTTAGGCCTCATCACAGCACAGAAACAGCACTCGTTAAAGTAGTAAATGACTTCCTATTGGCCTCTGATCAGGGTTGTGTAACTATGCTTGTATTACTCGACCTCAGTGCAGCTTTTGACACCATTGATCATGCTATTCTTCTTCACAGATTAGAAAATGTAGTAGGAATTAAGGGTACAGCCCTCTCCTGGCTCAGATCCTATTTGACCGATCGTTATCAGTATGTAGACTTAAATGGTGATTATTCTGCATGTTCTCTAGTGGAGTTTGGCGTTCCGCAGGGTTCAGTTTTAGGCCCACTGCTTTTTTCCCTTTACATGCTTCCTCTGGGCAACATAATATGTAAGCATCTCCCCCTCTTTCTCTTTACTCTCTCCCCCTGTCTCCCCCTTTCACTCTTTCTCTCTCTCTCTCTCTCTGTCGAGCTACACATGTGGTTCCTGAGCTGCCAGTGATCCAGACTCCCTCTGCCCTCCGGACCTGTCTGATCCATCCTGGTGCCCCGCTTCTGGTTGGAGGTCTCGTCGCATGGATGCCCCGTGTGTCTCTTTGGGATGCGTCTGGTGTCTGGTGATGATTCTCTCTACCTAGAAGACGGTTCTGGCCTTGACTGGTGTTTGCAGCTGTTTCTCTGAGGACTTGACAATTCGATAGTTCAGGACTGGAACTTTCTCCAAGTCTATCTGAGTCTCCAATAACTACTGGACTCCATTTTAACATCAATTAACATCAACTATTATAGCTGAACTGCTGCCACCTAACACACTGTATAAATGCAGATCATTTCTATCTATCATTTCTATCTATCATTCTGCTATCTGTTTCACCCAGATGAGGATGGGTTCCCTGTTGAGTCTGGTTCCTCTCAAGGTTTCTTTCTATTACCATCTCAGGGAGTTTTTCCTTGCCACTGTCGCCCTCGGCTTGCTCACCAGGGACTATCTGACCATTTTGATTCATACAGATTCACATTCCATACAAACTTAAATAATTCTTTTGATTGTGTAAAGCTGCTTTGCGAGAATGACAATTGTTAAAAGCGCTATACAAATAAATTTAATTGAATTGAATTGTCGCCTTCTGAAACTCACAGCCACACACACACAGTAATATTTCACTCTGCAATCAACATAAACATGTGTGTACAGCTTTACCTCACCGTGAGCAGCTCTAAGGTATTAAGCAGAAAATAATGTCTAATAATTTAAAATATGAACCACTGATGTACAAAAGCGCAACAAATTCACACAGCAAAAGTGATACGCGCACTGCATTGCGATGCCATGTGTGTGAATTTGACATGCTATTTAGAAACTATTGATTTTACATTTATTGGCCTACTGTGCTGGATCCCACCCCCTCACCCCCACTTTGAGGAAGCCCATGAGTCACTTGAATAAATAGAACCGCGGTGCACAGTTTGCAGGAACATGGTTTCTCATGCTCATGCTTTTTTGACTAAGTACCTTTAGTGGGGAACAAAAATGATGCTGAGCAGGAAGACTGTAGTGTACACTCACTAAGCGGATCGTCAAGGTCCTTCTGTACAGGAGGAACAGCATCAAAAAGCCTCAAGGTCTTTCTGTTCAATCGCATCACAATAGGCATGTGGATGGGTGGAAGCGTCTGTACTGTGAGAATAAAGTCAGACAATACTGTACTTCAGCTTCAAAGGAAAAGACGTCAGAAACACATCACTATCTGATAGTCAAAGGAGCAGGAAGATACGACAGGCAAGGTGGGTGTGATCACTGGTTCCTATAGCGAAGCATAAAAAACATATACATAACTAGTTTTAAGGCAAATACAAGTGTAAATAAAATACAAAAAAACAGGTAAAATACTGGGGGCGTTCAAGTCAAAAGCGGATTTTTGATTGTGAAGAATAACAGAACACAGTTATGAGAGTAAAAGCTCTTTTAATTTCTCTATATAATACCATACTATTTCAGCACCGCACCAGTAGCAGCCTGCTGTAGTAGCTCGTGTCCATCATAGTCGTTTCCTATTCTTTTCATTATTTATTCATCGTTTTAATTATCTTTCACACTCTCTTTGTTTTGTATTAAACAATTTCCCTATGGAATTAATAAATTACTCTATGTATGTATGTATGTATGTGTGTATGTATGTATGTCTGCTAAACTAACGCACTTATACCAGTGTTTCACTAATGCTTTATCATCAACGTAGAAATTTTCTCACTACGCCAATCGGACTGCCTGTCTGATCTATGTCTGAAATGCCAGCCTCCCAGGAACTCCATTAATGTGGAACTGACTGGGAGTGAGGTCAGGACTGTACGGGGGATGTGGCAATAACTCCCAGCTAAGTTCCTGTAACGTGCAACTGGTGTTGGTGTATGTGTATGTGAATTGTGTGTACAGTTCAGACAGACAGATGCGTCTCTAACTTCCGCAAATTGTTGACAAGTTATGCGTCAAGCACCAGGAGTAACACTTGCTGAATGTTCACGGGAACGACGGCAGTGGGCTCCAAGAAACCTCAGCCAGGATCGTCACTCACGGACATACGTCCTTCATCAATGTACTGTGCTTGAAGTCTTCTGTAAATGTCAGTCTCCTCTTTTATGCCGCCATTCACCAGAAATTTCTGGTTTAACTTGAACATCATCATACATTCATAAAAGTAACACCGAATAAGATTTATTAATCGTTTTGTCCTGGTAGGTTGCATTATGGCCAATCACAGCATTTATTATTATTTTTCCCCCCTGATTTTCTCCCTAATTTAGTCGTGTCAATTCCTCCCCGTCACTAGGGGGCTCCACATTAAGGCTAATACTACCACTCAATCGGGAGGGTTGAAGGCTATCACGTTTCCTCTGAACCACGTGACGCCAGCCAACCACATCTTTTTGAACTGCTCGCTCAAGGCTATCTGCTCCTTCCGCTGCTCAACGACACCGCTGATTGACTGTAGAGCTGTAATTAATATGATAGCACTAAGTACCCTTCCCACTGAGATCAGAACTCTAGACCTCCGGCTGTGAGAGGTTACAGCATCACCCGGGAATCGAACTCGCGATCTCCGGATGATAGGGCGAGCACTTTACCACTGCGCCAGCAGCTGCACGCTAATATGCTCTTTAATGGTTTCGTATTATTAGCATAAGCATTTATTGTTAATGAAGGGATGGATTCACAAGCTGGAATCTTATCTCATGTTTGTTTTATGCCAGGAGAAATCCGGTGGGATTCTGCCAGGTTTTCTCCAACCTCAAATATCTGTCACTAATTTCCAAGAGCTAGCAACCTTTCTTTCTCAACAATGAAACAATATAAACTGTTAATTAAGTTATCATGTGACGATTTCTGAATATTTCAATTCTCCTGTCATCCAAGTTTTCCCTTGTTGCTCATATTATCATAACATCTGTGGCTAATCTCAGCTCACCAACAGCAGTTTTTTTTTTAGTACAATAGCTAGCGGAGGTAACGGAGCTGCTGCAGTATCAAGAGAACACTTGAATTCATTTTTGCAATCCATCAGCGTTCGCAGAAGTGACACCCATGTTTCGAGGTTGCCAAGGAAACAGTCTGCATGCAATTACTGAAACCTCATGACAGAACCTAGTACTTGTTAGCCATATGACGATATGATGATACGTACAGACTCGCGCGCATTATGTCGGTGTGGCAGTGCATGATAAGTCGGCTAATTTGCATTAATATTCAGTCGTTAGGATTTCTTGCATGCCGCAAATCGCATCTGCTGCACTAATTAGAATCTGCTTCTGATTTGCTTTTAATAAGGAAACCAGAACATCAAGCGAATAACACCCTGGGCATTACAGCACGGTGGCTCTGCTTAGCATCTGACAGAGAACATGGATGACAGGAGAATTCTCACTAGCCAGGAGGAGGTTTAACACCCCATTAGTTCAGGAAATGCGCTTCATTTAACTGATGCGAGGTCGTGTAAGGTACGCCGAGGCCAGGCGTGAGCCGATCCACCTACCAGCAGGGATGCAAAAGAAAAACAACACGATCCTGAAATAAAAACAACGCTTCAAATTGACATTGCGGATAATCACCTTCCAAATGTTTTTTATTCCGCTCAGCGTTTCCATCCCAAATGTAATTGTGTGTGTGTGATAAAGTAATGCAATGCCAAAGAAAGCATTAAATAAATTAATCTGTCACTGTTTATAATGCTTTGGATTTTTTTTTTTTATCACTCCTTGATTTCTGTCTTTTTAACATCGGACTTCTACTAAACCGTCCACAAACTGTAAATATACAACACACTCACTTGTGTTAAGACACACTAATACTTGTTAATGCTTTTTGGCCTCAGAACTGATTTAATTCTTCAAGGCATAGATTCAACAAGCTGCTGGGGTCAGGTGTAGCTCAGTGGTTAAGGCGTTGGACTACAGTTCGGAAGATCCCAGGTTCAAACCCCACAACCACCAAGTTGCCACTGTTGGGCCCTTGAGCAAGGCCATTAACCCTCAACTGCTCAGATGTGTAATGAGATAAACATGTAAGTCGCTCTGGATAAGAGCGTCTGCCAAATGTGTAAATCTAAATGCTGGAATCTTCTCAGAGATTTTGGTTTATATTGACCTGACAGAATCACACAGTTGCTGCAGATTTGTTGGCTGCTCCATGATGCTACAAAGGTGCTCTACTGGACTTAGATCCGGTGACTCTGGAGGACATTTTGAGTATATCATCGTCATGTTCAAGAAACCAGTTTGAGTTGATTTTAGTTTTGTTTCTTCATGTCATCCTGCACTCATAAACAGATGGACACGATTAGCAACAATACTCAGGTACGCTGTGGCATTTAAACCATGCTCAATTGGTACTAAGGAGCCCAAAAAATGTGCCAAGAGAATCTCCCCACACCAGTACACCCCCACCACCAGCGTAAACCATTGACACAAGGCAGGACGAATCCATACTTTCATGTTGTTTACGCCAAATTCTGACCCGACCATATGACTGTTGCAGCAGTAATAAAGTCTCAACAGACCAGGTGACATTTACTAAAATTTTCCAGTTTTGGTGAACTCATGTGAATCGTATTCTCAGTTCCCAGTTCGACGTGCTGTGCGTTCAGCATAGCTCGGTTGTAATGAGAGATTATTGTTGCCTTTTTATCTATCTCGTTCCTTTGTGCAATGGTTAGCATTCCAGACTCTGAATCCAGCAATCCATGTTCAATAGCTCAGAACGTCAGAGCAATGGTAGCTCAAAGGGTTAAGGCACTGAGTTACTGATTGGAAGGTTAGAAGATCATGCCCCAGCTCCACCAGGTTTCCAATGTTGGGCCCTTAACCAAGAACCGTAACTTCATCTGTTCCAGGGGTGCTGTATCATGGTTGACCTTGTGTTCTGACCCCAGAGCTATACTGGGATACACAAAGAAAGTAATTCAATGTTCATTTCTGGCCTTTCTCCTTTGGCATCAACAAGGCAAAGTCCCGCCTTCACTGGATTATTCTCTTCACTGTTGTCTGTAAAGCGTAGAGATCAACAGTTTTAGGAATCCTCAGACCAGCCTGTCTAGAGTCAACAACCATGCTACGTTAAAATACACTTAAATCACCTTTCTTCCCCATATTGGGGGAATACTGCAGATTGTCTTGACCATGTCTATATGACTAAATGCATTGATTTGCTGCCATGTGATTGGCTGATATTTGCGCCAAATAACTCAAATCACAAACCATTGATGCCCCAGAAATCAAAAACTGCTCTTTACCCAGATCATGATGCTCGGTTGTCATTAAGTGAGAAATAAAACTCAACATGTGTTGTTATGGGAACTAATCAATGACTTACTGTTATCACATCAAAGGTTTATTAGTTTCCCATAGTAACATTTCCTCAAATGTTTTATTTATCTTGTATCACAGCAATTTCTGACCAAGTTTTAATGGTATATTACAAATCTATTTATAGCTGTATCTACTGTTTTTGGATCATCTACAAAACAAGTTATTGCAGTTAAAGCATTTGTTTTCTCCCCAGCTTCTCATTTCCTTAATTTTTTTTTACGCTAATAAGAAATGCAACACAAAAACTACTGAATCGAAGATGCTGGAAAATCTTTCTGCTTGTCAGTTACAAAGCACTGGCACTGGACACTCCTTACAAATCAATTATTATATATAATGTTTTTAATAGATTTATGAATTATTACTATAGCAACAAAAAAAGTATTCGCCTTTTACCAAACTAATGCTTTTTCTATATAGAAGATTATGGGCAAAATGATATTTGTGAAGGTGCAGTAGTGTATAGAACGAGGTTCCTCACCAAGTACGCCGATTGCATCATCAATCTCATGACTTTCCTCCATTCTTTTTATGAACAAGGTCATTTCCTCTCTAAAAGCAGATCTATACGTGAATCTACCCTCCATTAGAGGCAGCACATCCCTCTCACATGATCATTTCAGCGTTAATTCCCAGCTGTCCGGCCTTGGGAAAGCATTTGAGGATAATAAAGAAATGTAAAATGGCTTTCTGTGTTAAATACCTCAAGGCTGAGTGCATTTTATTTAATACTGAGTTATACGTAGAAGTAGGTCACATAATGAAACATAAATCCTGTCACATACTGCAGAGCTCACTGGGATTACCTTAACCGTACTGTACTATATTATCAGGAATATGAGACACTGGAACATTAATAAATGACTAATGGAAATATTTGCTGCTTTCCAGCTGGAGTCAATTTGTCTAATCTAAACAGGGCGTGAAGGTTAAACCAGAGGTTATTGTAGTGTAGATATTCAGAGTTAAGGCTCAGAAAATGTCTTAGTCCTCGCTTTTTTGACATTGTACTACATTGTGTTATGATATTGCATACTATAATAGATAATAACTTACATTGTCTACTATAAGCCTGTATAAGTGCTGATAAGTTCTTATGTCACACAAATAACAATAAAAAAAAAAAACCAATTATGTGAATTCAATATGGCAGGTTACATGAGGCGATGGTGGCTCAGTGTGTTAAGGCTCTAGTTACTGGAGTTACTGATCTGAATGTTGATGGTTCGAGCCCCAGCTCCACCAAGCTGCCAATGTTGAGCCCTTGAGCAAGGCCCTTAACCCTGTCTGCTCCAGTGGTGCCATATAATGGCAGCCTATAAAGCTGAGATATGCAAAGAATAAAGAATTAACTGCTGAAAAGTGCTTATTATATTTAAGTAGTTATATTATACTACCTAAATTAGTTTATAAAGCATTATTGTCAGGCAAAATAATATATTAAAATATGTTTATAAATATTGAATCGTGACAATAATAATAAGGCTACAGTATGCTTTTATGTGACTTTTAACAACTTTAAAAGCCTGTATAAATGCTTATAAATAGTTAAAATGATATCAATAACACTTAAGTAAATATATGAATTAATTAATAAAAGTACAACTTCATGTCATAGAATATACACAATAATTAATGGTATAAGAATGTGTCTTAATAAAAACTACATAGTGTTCTACATAAATAATAACACCCACTCTCATAAGCCAGTATGAGTGAATACAAGTAGTTACATGAAAAACTCTTTTAAACAGAGTAACTAAATTCATAGTGTCAATGTACATACATTGCATTATAAAGCCTGTTCATAAATAAAAAAATAAATAAAATACTGCATAGCACTTATTATACGTTATATTCGGAATATTTATTCTCACAAGTTTATTATTGTGTATTCTTAGGTGATAAGGGTTTATTATGTAACCTATTTGTGACCAGAATAACACTTTATATCTATATACAGTGGTGTGAAAAACTATTTGCCCCCCTCCTGATTTCTTATTCTTTTGCATGTTTGTCACACAACATCATCAAACACATTTAACTATTAGTCAAAGACAACATGATTGAACACAAAATGCAGTTTTTAAATGAGGGGTTTTGTTATTTAGGGAGAAAAAAAATCCAACCCTACATGGCCCTGTGTGAAAAAGTAATTGCCCCCTGAACCTAATAACTGGTTGGGCCACCCTTAGCAGCAATAACTGCAATCAAGCGTTTGCGATAACTTGCAACGAGTCTTTTACAGCGCTCTGGAGGAATTTTGGCCCACTCATCTTTGCAGAATTGTTGTAATTCAGCTTTATTTGAGGGTTTTCTAGCATGAACCGCCTTTTTAAGGTCATGCCACAACATCTCAATAGGATTCAGGTCAGGACTTTGACTAGGCCACTCCAAAGTCTTCATTTTGTTTATCTTCAGCCATTCAGAGGTGGATTTGCTGGTGTGTTTTGGGTCATTGTCCTGCTGCAGCACCCAAGATCGCTTCAGCTTGAGTTGACGAACAGATGGCCAGACATTCTCCTTCAGGATTTTTTGGTAGACAGTAGAATTCATGGTTCCATCTATCACAGCAAGCCTTCCAGGTCCTGAAGCAGCAAAACAACCCCAGACCATCACACTACCACCACCATATTTTACTGTTGGTATGATGTTCTTTTTCTGAAATGCTGTGTTACTTTTACGTCAGATGTAACGGGACACGCACCTTCCAAAAAGTTCAACTTTTGTCTCGTCGGTCCACAAGGTATTTTCCCAAAAGTCTTGGCAATCATTGAGATGTTTTTTAGCAAAATTGAGACGAGCCTTAATGTTCTTTTTGCTTAAAAGTGGTTTTCGCCTTGGAAATCTGCCATGCAGGCCGTTTTTGCCCAGTCTCTTTCTTATGGTGGAGTCGTGAACACTGACCTTAATTGAGGCAAGTGAGGCCTGCAGTTCTTTAGATGTTGTCCTGGGGTCTTTTGTGGCCTCTCGGATGAGTCGTCTCTGCGCTCTTGGGGTAATTTTGGTCGGCCGGCCACTCCTGGGAAGGTTCACCACTGTTCCATGTTTTTGCCATTTGTGGATAATGGCTCTCACTGTGGTTCGCTGGAGTCCCAAAGCTTTAGAAATGGCTTTATAACCTTTACCAGACTGATAGATCTCAATTACTTTTGTTCTCATTTGTTCCTGAATTTCTTTGGATCTTGGCATGATGTCTAGCTTTTGAGGTGCTTTTGGTCTACTTCTCTGTGTCAGGTAGCTCCTATTTAAGTGATTTCTTGATTGAAACAGGTGTGGCAGTAATCAGGCCTGGGGGTGACTACAGAAATTGAACTCAGGTGTGATAAACCACAGTTAAGTTATTTTTTAACAAGGGGGGCAATCACTTTTTCACACAGGGCCATGTAGATTTGGATTTTTTTTTCTCCCTAAATAATAAAACCCCTCATTTAAAAACTGCATTTTGTGTTTACTTGTGTTATCTTTGATTAATAGTTAAATGTGTTTGATGATCAGAAACATTTTGTGTGACAAACATGCAAAAGAATAAGAAATCAGGAAGGGGGCAAAATATGTAGTTTTTCACACCACTGTATCTATATGTGTGTAAATTCATAACATCAGGCTACATTATAAAACATTATAACATTTTATATAAGTAGTGCATAGTGCTGAACATCAGGTTTCTTTATAAAACCTGTTCATTAATACAGTAGTTCTATATATATTTTCTGTGTACTGTATATCCTAAAGTAATAAACATGTATGTCATTTTTGTCTACAAAAAAACATATTTCTTATAAGTAATCATATATACATGATTAACACTTTAGAAAGCAAAGTATAGGAATTCATAATGGCAGATTATACTATATAGTGTATTATATAATATCTGTTTATCAATAATGTATAGGGTAAATACATTATAATGTTAATAGAAACATTCATCAAGATGATATTTTAAATAAAACACTTAATAAGTAATGGAGCCAGTAAGGGAAGTGTGTGCATCACATCATTCATTTTCATGTATTAAAGCCTTTTAAAAAGTCAGGTAATACTTTTTTTTCTCCCTTTGACTGAGTTTATGGAGCAGGGAATGTCGCAGGTGTAATTTGTCCATCTGGAAAGTAGACAAGAGGGATTTATTCACCAATATAAACCACCAAGCTGCACAATGTAATTTACTGCATGCTTTAAAAATCAACTTAGTAAAAAAATATTGCTACTGGTGAGTTGGCATTTGAATGGCAGTTTCAGTAGATGGAAACCGATGTTCAAGATGTTTAGGAGTGCCAAAATCAAATAAAAACACAATTGAAAGTTGTGGAGACCCACTGTTGTGGAGAGCCACTGTTTGTTGTGAAGTACCACAAGGATCAATAGTAGGTCCGTAGAACATTCCATGATACTCAGCTCCATCCCCAAAGCATTCATGCTGACTAAAGCAGACCTGCTAACTTTTACATATTTTTTATAGAGCGTCAAATGATTTTAAAGGTCCCATATCTTCCTATTTGTTTAACAAGTTAACAAAGGTCTCAAACCAAAACATGTATTAATGGTCCGGCTGAAATAACCCTTAGATTTTCATACCTCAAACTTCCTTTATCTTACTCATTTGAAGGTGCCATTTCAGAGTCTATGTATAAGAGCTACTGCTGACCCATGCCCCTCCAGAGACCAGCAGAGTCGTGTGACAACTCAGGGGGATGGGAATCTTCTTATATGAGGTCACAAGGGGGGAAAATCTAATTGGCTTGTTTAAGCCATGGCCAACATAAAAACTGAAGAACAGAAAAAAAGGCAAGGAATGTACTTATAATCATGTCTTTGATTTTATTTTGCTTAATACAGTAGGTCCTTTTTAGTGCTAATGATCATATGAAATAGAACGTTAGTTTCTTCGGCCTCCTTGAGCAATGTATTTAAGGTTGTTTTTTTTTTTAAGTAAAAACATCTACATCTGTTTCAGAGGAGAAAATCATTTCCAATCCAGTTTTTGATCTTTTCCAGAAACTTATTGTGATCTGGCGGCGCGGTGGTGTAGTGGTTAGCACTGTCGCCTTGCACCTCCAGGGTCTGGGTTCGATTCCCCGGCCAGGCTCGATTCCCGTCTCTGTGTGCATGGAGTTTGCATGTTCTCCCCGTGCTTGGTGGGTTTCCTCCGGGTACTCCGGTTTCCTCCGCAGTCCAAAGACATGTAGGTTAGGCTAATTGGCGTTCCCAAATTGCCCGTAGTGTGTGATTGGGTGTGTGAGTGTGTGTATGTGTGTGTGCCCTGCGATGGATTGGCACCCTGTCCAGGGTGTACCCCGCCTAGTGCCCGAAGTCTCCTGGGATAGGCTCCAGGTCCCCCACGACCCTGAACACAGGATTAAGCGGTATAGAAAATGATGAATGAATGAATGAATTATTGTGATCTTATTGCCTCACTCTCATTGCTGACTGCGTTGCACAGTGGATGTTGGTTTATACTGTTTTGCTTTACATTCATACATCTCCAAGCCTTTGCATGCATCAATGCCATGATTGCTTAGTGTCTGAGTTTCTGGCTATACAGTGGTGTGAAAAACTATTTGCCCTCCTCCTGATTTCTTATTCTTTTGCATGTTTGTCACACAAACACATTTAACTATCACTTTTTCACACAGGGCCATGTAGGTTTGGATTTTTTTTCTCCCTAAATAATAAAACCCCTCATTTAAAAACTGAATTTTGTGTTTACTTGTGTTATCTTTGACTAATAGTTAAATGTGTTTGATGATCAGAAACATTTTGTGTGACAAACATGCAAAAGAATAAGAAATCAGGAGGGGGGCAAATAGTTTTTCACACCATTGTATAGCCAGAAACTCAGACTATCAAGCACTTTCTGGTGGACAACTTGCTGTTTTTTAGCATACGTGCACATATTTTTGAGTGTATATACTGTACACTACCTCGTCAAAAAATGTGGCGTTCAATCACCTTTACATTTCATCACACACACACACACACACACACACACTGTGGTGTCCAGTACATGTGTGTAAATGATTCCTCGTGCTTCCAGAGCCACTCTTTCACACTCTAAGCCATGGAATATTTCGCGTGCCATCAGGGAAGAAAAACTAGATGTGATAACCTGGTGATTCAGTGCATTCAGGTCGTCAGCTGACTTCCATTTATTGCCACATAATGTTGCTGAGTCTCGACCTGAGCGACTGAAGTAACCCCAGATCATAACACTGTCTCCAGAGGCTTGTACAGTGGACACTAAGCATGATGGGGGCATCACTTCATGTGTTTCCTTTCTTACCCTGACACGCCCATCACTATGGAATAGGGTCAATCTGGTCTCATCAGGTCACATGACCTTTTTCTATTTCTCTAACAATATATTTCTTTATATACTATTTCTCTATAAAGTCCAATATTTTTGCTCCCCAGCAAACTGAAACCTTTTTTCTGATGAGTCTCACTAAATAGTGGTTTTCTTATGGACACAGATGTTTAGTCCCAATCCTATGAGTTCTCATCACTGTGTGTGTGTGTGTGTGTGTGTGTGTGCGGAAATGCTCACATTTTCACTACTAAACGCAGCTCATAAAATTAAATTTTTTTTTCATGCAACTTCACCAAGTGTTTAAGTGATCTCCATTCGTGATTATCACAGCCCAGTAATTTGAATCTTCTGCAATGGTGACTTTTTTTTGGCCGTGCAGTGTTTCAGTGTATATACACTGAATAATCTTACATCCAGGAAGATTTTTGTTTATTTAGCACTTATTTTTTCACGAGCTTTCTTTTTTCCTATGGAAACAGCATTTCCTTGTTCCTGCAGTGTCTCAGAAGAACCTTGCTTCATTTTATACCACAGTGGACCCATTTTTCAATAATCAGCACTAAATCCATAATAATTAAAAGGATTTGCATGGGACGTGATATAAATTGAATCCCAGACAACACGCAGACGTCTGCCAACTTGCCAACCAATATCTTTATAAATCTTATTCCTGTGCCAGGACTCTAAACTGAATTAACCTTGAATTATATATAACCCTGTTCCTGCATGCTGTAGAGAAATCAATGTTTTAGAGGATTGTATTAAATCTAGGTAGCAGTGGGAGCAATTAGACGGACGGTGCAGTAACGAGGGCTTCATTGGCTCCTGGCGAGTGACTCAGAGTTACTGGACTATAGAAGTACTGTATGTAAGGATACACTTTTCCTGTAAATAATATATAACAACAGGTTCAGAGTTGGTGTGGACTGACATTCAGCATGGAAATATGAAGCTTTAACTTTCAGTCTACAAAATATTTTGTAAAGCCAGAATACAAAGAAGATTTCTTGAGCACTTGAAAACAAGCTTTGTTGGAAATAATGTTTGTAGCAGCACGAGCAGATGATTAGCAGAACTCGTTCCATGCTATTTGACTTTATAAATAAATTAACACTGATCTGTTTTTGCTTTTTAAATGCAAATGTTGAGAAGTAATGGTGTGCGTTGTGTCCTCTACTGCTTGGAAAACTCGCTCAAACAACATACAACACACTGATAAATATATTCTCCAATGATATATATATATATATACAGTGGTGTGAAAAACTATTAGCCCCCTTCCTGATTTCTTATTCTTTTGCATGTTTGTCACACTTAAATTTTTCTGCTCATCACAAACCGTTAACTATTAGTCAAAGATAACATAATTGAACACAAAATGCAGTTTTTAAATGAAGGCTTACGTTATTAAGGGAGAAAAAAAACTCCAAATCTACATGGCCCTGTGTGAAAAAGTGATTGCCCCCCTTGTTAAAAAAGAACTTAACTGTGGTTTATCACACCTGAGTTCAATTTCTGTAGTCACCCCCAGGCCTGATTACTGCCACACCTGTTTCAATCAAGAAATCACTTAAATAGGAGCTACCTGACACAGAGAAGTAGACCAAAAGCACCTCAAAAGACATCATGCCAAGATCCAAAGAAATTCAGGAACAAATGAGAACAAAAGTAATTGAGATCTATCAGTCTGGTAAAGGTTATAAAGCCATTTCTAAAGCTTTGGGACTCCAGCGAACCACAGTGAGAGCCATTATCCACAAATGGCAAAAACATGGAACAGTGGTGAACCTTCCCAGGAGTGGCCGGCCGACCGAAATTACCCCAAGAGCGCAGAGACGACTCATCCGAGAGGCCACAAAAGACCCCAGGACAACATCTAAAGAACTGCAGGCCTCACTTGCCTCAATTAAGGTCAGTGTTCACGACTCCACCATAAGAAAGAGACTGGGCAAAAACGGCCTGCATGGCAGATTTCCAAGGCGCAAACCACTTTTAAGCAAAAAGAACATTAAGGCTCGTCTCAATTTTGCTAAAAAACATCTCAATGATTGCCAAGACTTTTGGGAAAATACCTTGTGGACCGACGAGACAAAAGTTGAACTTTTTGGAAGGTGCGTGTCCCGTTACATCTGGCGTAAAAGTAACACAGCATTTCAGAAAAAGAACATCATACCAACAGTAAAATATGGTGGTGGTAGTGTGATGGTCTGGGGTTGTTTTACTGCTTCAGGACCTGGAAGGCTTGCTGTGATAGATGGAACCATGAATTCTACTGTCTACCAAAAAATCCTGAAGGAGAATGTCCGGCCATCTGTTCGTCAACACAAGCTGAATCGATCTTGGGTGCTGCAGCAGGACAATGACCCAAAACACACCAGCAAATCCACCTCTGAATGGCTGAAGAAAAACAAAATGAAGACTTTGGAGTGGCCTAGTCAAAGTCCTGACCTGAATCCTATTGAGATATTGTGGCATGACCTTAAAAAGGCGGTTCATGCTAGAAAACCCTCAAATAAAGCTGAATTACAACAATTCTGCAAAGATGAGTGGGCCAAAATTCCTCCAGAGCGCTGTAAAAGACTCGTTGCAAGTTATCGCAAACGCTTGATTGCAGTTATTGCTGCTAAGGGTGGCCCAACCAGTTATTAGGTTCAGGGGGCAATTACTTTTTCACACAGGGCCATGTAGGTTTGGAGTTTTTTTCTCCCTAAATAATAAAACCCCTCATTTAAAAACTGCATTTTGTGTTTACTTGTGTTATCTTTGACTAATAGTTAAATGTGTTTGATGATCAGAAACATTTTGTGTGACAAACATGCAAAAGAATAAGAAATCAGGAGGGGGCAAAAAGTTTCACACCACTGTGTATATATATATATATATATATATATATATATATATATATATATATATATATATATATATATATATATTTTTTTTTTTTTTTTTTTTTTTAACACAACATGATAGACATAAAATATCAGATTATAGTTATTTTAATGTAAAGTTTTTTCCTGTTCTCACTTACGGCTAAAACAGGGTATTAGTGGTAAAAAGTGTCGAAAATTGAATTTTTAAATACGATCAAATAACACCTTTTTTTTCCACAATAATTAATGCTTCTTATCTCCTGATTGATTCATGCTCAATTTTTTGTAAATATGCATACATATTTTTATTTTAAATTTTTTGTAAATATTCATACACATTTATATTTTTATCAGATAAAAAGAAACACAATTTAACTTTTTTAAATTCAAATCTTTCAATAATCTTACTTGTCATTGAGATGAAATTTGGCGAATTTAGATTTCACATGAAAAGACATAAATCTGAAAAAGTGTTTAATTCTAAAATGCAAAATTGTTAAAATATTGCAATATGATTTTTCTTTTGCTTTTTAAGCTTTCAAAAAAAAAACAATTTAAGCAACAATTTTTACAAGTCATATGCTTCTTGAAGCTTCCACCAATTTTAGTTTTTAACTAAAATTTTTTATACTATATATAAATAATTCAAATAAGTTTTTGAAATAATTCAAATAATAATTAAAATCATCTCTCCAAAACGGCTTAAGTTATCAATTTGAAATGTTTAGGGAAGCATTGATTGGTCACGTCTATGTTGTAGAATAAACTTCAGAAGTAGCTTCTTTGGGACACATATTTTCTGTATTATATGTACAACATAAAAAAAAGAAATAAAATCAGCACCAATACTGTGTTTTGGCTGATATACAGTATAGCAGCTATAAAACCCATTTTTTTCGCTCAGTCATGTTTGTACTAAAATATTGACTATTTTGTGCTGGAAAAAAAATTTATATATAAAAAATAAAACTAATATATACTTCACAATCCTGAGCCCAATAAATGTGTAAAAAAAAAACAGCAAAAACAAAAGATGGCTAAATGAGTTTTAAGGGCTACAGGCTGTTCAATCACGAACTTGCGGTGAATATCTAATATAAACCTAGCACAACAGCCTACTGATTATTTTACTTATATATATATTTCTTTTCAATCACTTTCTTATTAGTACAATTTAATAAAGGGAATAATTTTTCTCTGACATGACTTTCAGACTGCTGTAAATCACGCTACGCATGCTAAATGAATCCATTAGCGTGTATTAGCAGCTAAATTAATTATCTCACACCACTATTTATCATCACAGCACTCTTGAACTGGAACAGAACTCTTGAGTTAGAACATTATTCATAACCTCTACAGAGTTTCCGAGGTCACGGATTTGTTTAGAAAGACTTCACATACATATTGATTTTACATACGTCATTATCCGCTAGCCGCTTGTGTGTTTTTCAGCTATCAAGTTTCATGCATGCAGGTTATAAATATAGCAAAATGGGAAAGAACATACAGAAATGGAAATTAATTATACAAACCTACCTTCATTTATTACGAATAAGATTACAAAAGAGAATATAAAGAACTCTATTAGCAAACGACAATAGATAATGTGATGATATTTGATATATTTCAGCCAAAACACAGTATTGGTGCTGATTTAAAAAAAATAATAATTACACATATAATACAGAAAGCCACCGGTCGCTGATGGCTGATGGCAAAAATCTACTTTCGAAGTTTATGCAACTCTGTCCAGGGTGTTCTCACCTCGTGCCCTAGGTCTCCTGGGATAGGCTCCAGCCCCCCACCCCACCCCCCCTCCGCAACCCTGAATACAGGATAAAGCGACATAGACGAGTGAGTGAGTGAAATTCATGCAACATGTATGTGACCAATCTTCCCAAAAATTAGTATGTTGGTAACTTCAGCCATTTTGTTAAGCCTTTTAATGTCTTTTCATTAAAAATGTAAAAATTAGAAATTTAAATTGGTCAAGTTTCATCTGATTGACATAAATGAAATGCTACTTACAAAAAAAAAAAAACAGAGCTAAGAAGCGTTAAGTATTATGAAGGATGGTGTTGTTCCTATATATGATCCTATTATGATCCTATCTAACCCTATCTATATATATTATTTATCTTTTATATTTGTAAACCAATCTGAACGCGTGTGTTTCCCTAGATTGAACTATTTCCTTTTTTCATAATTTTCCTTGATATTTTTAACCCCTTGATGAAAACCTGTGATCTGAAGCACAATTTAATTGTTGCGTGATCATCACTCAGACTGCCTGTTTCTTTCCTCACATCTAGCTGACAGTACTGGGAGAAAGAAAGATCTTCAGTCAGGAAGTAATCTGAATTAAATCAGATTTCACGATATTAGTTTCTGACGATAAAACCCCTCAGATGGCTCTACAGTGCAGTTCTGTTCCCCACTCTGGTGGCAAAAAATTCATAACCGCATGTTGCAGTTTCTTACAGTCAGCAGATAGAAACGCAATTTACATAAAACACTCAGTGACACTTGTTATAAATTTTGTGGCGAAAGTGTTTAGAGGTTAGTGTTACAAGATTGTGTGTGTGTGTGTGTGTAAGGTCAGTGCTACAGGCTGAGGATAGTGTTAGAGATTAGCGTTTAGACGTTAGTGTTGGAGGATAATGTTTTATGGGTTAGTGGGTTTTTAGGGCTAGTGTTATTGTTTGGAGGTTAGTCTTAGAGATTTAGTAATTAGAGCTTAGTGTTAATGGTTAGTTTTGTAAGATAACATTTTGAGGTTAGTGTTAGAAGGTAGTGGTTACTCACTCATCTTCTGTAGCGCTTTATCCTGTATTCAGGGTCGTGGGGGCCTGGAGCCTATCCCAGGAGGCTTAGGGCACGAGGCGGGGTACACCCTGGACAAGGTGCCAATCCATCGCAGGGCACACACACACTATGGGCAATTTGGGAACGCCAATCATCCTAACCTACATGTCTTTGGACTGTGGGAGGAAACCGGAGTACCTGGAGGAAACCCACCAAGCATGCAGAGAACATGCAAACTCCATGCACACAGAGACAGGAATAATGGTTAGTGTTAGATATTAGTGCTAAAGGTTACTGCTAGTAGTTAGTGTTGAAGATTACATGATTAGTGGAAATTAGTGCGGGTGATCAGTGTTGGATATTAGTGTTACTGTTAAATGCTAAGGGCTAGAGTTGGGGAAAGGGATGGTAGAAGATATTGTTATAACTTACTGATAGAGGTTATTGTCAGAGGTTTAGAATCAAATGACATATTATATTTCCTCTGTGGTGTTTTTTTTTTTGTCTCATCTCAGTTCCTGCCCCTGATGTCGTGCCATCAATCGTCAGCAGTTGCTGGTCAGTCTTTATGTGGTGCGCACAATCGACTGCAGTCTGTCCTGTAAGCGTAAGGAGGCTAAGCTGAACCACTCAGTAATTGATGTTGATAAAGGGTCTCAGTGGGTGATCTGTAAAATTGCAATTGAACTGCAAATGTTGAGATTCCTCAGGTTCCACATGAAACCCAGTCTGTGACGAGCGTTCCTGTCATTATTGTATTTATTTGAGGGCTTTGAAGATTCTTGTTTCAAATAATTGCTGACTGCATGGTTGTTGACTTCCAGGGTATGATGGAGAGGTGGACTCTTACAAAAATCAATCACTGTTGAGCTTCAGGTTGTTCTCAGTACAACATTCCAAGTAAGAAGGTTCACTTCTGTCCTATAGGCAAACTCATCTATGTTGCTCAATATACTGTAGATGTAAATTTGATTGGCCTTTATGGAAGGGTTCTGGATGTCTGTTCATTGATGTCTAAGGAGTACAGGAGGGGTGAGAGCACACAGTCTTGTGAAGCCCCTGTGTGGATGGATAGTGATTTTAGCTGGTAGGGGGTCAAGGAGGTCAATAATCCATTGACAGATGGAGTAATCCACACTCGGTCGTAACAGTTAACTGTAGAGAAATTCTAGCAGAATTGAACAGAGGGCAAAGCAAGTCATGAGGGGTGAGAAGTGACAGATGTCAAGTGGACTAGATGTTGGCTCTGACCTTCAAAAGGGGGAGTAAAAGTTGTTAAATTGGTTGGCTGGCTTGGGGGATGGTGAAGAACCATCAAGAACAAGAACAGTTTCTTGTAGCTGGTGATGGTTTTTAAGTGATTTCCAGACCTTTTTTTTTTTTTTTTTCCAAAAGTGTATTAAAGTTTATACTTTTATGTCTGTTTTGTTGGCCTGCTTGCTTTATTGAGATTTTGATCCGCAATCTGGTACTCATCTCTTCGCTAGTATTAGAGGTTGGGTTTAGTGTTAGAGATTGGGGATGGATAATGTTTTAAGGTTAAATATTGTGGCTAATGTTAGGTGCTGGAGTCAATGTTCGAGGTTAAGATTAATGTTAGTGGTTGGGCTTATTGTTAAACGGATACAGGATGGTGTTGAGGTCAGAGTAACTCTCAGAGGGTGGAGGTACCATGGAAAGGCTAAGGAGATGTTACCATGGCATTTTAGCCATTTGAGAAATGATCATTAAGTGAAGTGTTTATCTGCTCAGTGCACCAGGACTGTGCACCTTTTCCACAACTCCAATCAGCTTGGTTTTCTCTTTCACTGTAGTCTACAAGACATGATTGTTATTTCATTATAACTGTGAATAGCACTGGAAACAGTGTAGGCTGTGGAGCTATGTTTAATGTGTGAATTCTGGCTGGGGGTCATTGAGGGGGTGTAATAACCTTAATCTACAGAGGAGGGAAGGCCCAGCTTGTGTAGGTACAGTAGTAGCGGGAGGTTGCTAGATTGAGAAAACTTTTATTTTTCCATTGTTAGAGTTTGGGGACAGGTTTGTATATTAGTGATTAGTGGTTTCCGTTAGAGGTTGAGTGTTAGATTGAGATGGGCTTGAGTGTTTGACATAGGGGTTAGAGTTAGACATTGGGGTTAAAGCCTGGGTGAATGTTAAAGGTAAGGTGGAGTGTTAGAGTTTAGGCTTAGTTTTAGATACTTATTAGGGGGATGGGCTATTTTTTCAAGTTGGGATTATTGTTAGAGGTAGGGTTATTGTTAGGGGTAGGGGTCAGTGTTAGATGTTGTGGTTAGTGTCAGGAGTTGTTGATAGTGTTAGAGATTGGGGTTAGTGTTAGTAGGTTGGGTTAGTGTTAGTGGTTGTGGTTGGTGTTAAAAGTTGAAGTTAGTGTTAAAGGTTGGGGGCTGTGGTTAGAGGTTTGGATTAGTGCTAGAGGTTGGGGTAGGTATTAGAGTTTGGGGTTGGCTTTTAGAGTTTTGGGTTATCGTTAGAGGTTGAGGTTAGTGTGAGAGGTTGAGGTTAGTGTTAGAGATTGCAAAAACTGTGAGCTTTCATTTTAAGTCATCAGGAAAAACAGAGATGTTACCATGGCATTGAGAACTTATCATTAAGTGAAGTGTTTATTTGCTCAGTGCATCAGGACTCTGGACCTTTTCTACAAATCCAATCAGCTCAGCTTCTAACTCAATAGATAAGAACAAAGATATAAAGATATAAAGCCTCACTATTATTAACATCGAGATTATAATCAGCCATAACAATGTTGTACAGTTGTTTAAATTCATATCTTCAGAACTAGGCAGTAGGTTTTTGTTCGCAATAGACCTCATGGATCTGTCCACAACACCTGTGGGATAATGAGGACAGAGCAGGCTTGTGGTGGATTGTGCATCATGGTTTGGGCTGTTTTAGTGTCTCAAGACCAGAGCAGAGTTATTGTTGTGGCATCACTGAGGGAATAAGGAATACAAATTGATAAAAGTAAAATATATAGTATTTTATGTCACTCTGGGCACAAGGTGGGATACACCCTGGATGGGGTGGAAATCCACTGCAGGGCACACACACTTGCACACACTACAGGCAATTTGTTTATTCTGCTAGTCTTTGGACTGTTGGAGGAAACCGGGTTACACAAAGGAATCCCACAAAG
The DNA here is from genome assembly GCA_030522415.1 of Channallabes apus. Taxonomy (NCBI): domain Eukaryota; kingdom Metazoa; phylum Chordata; class Actinopteri; order Siluriformes; family Clariidae; genus Channallabes; species Channallabes apus. The sequence goes on from CM060112.1 coordinate 3,565,403, forward strand.
CACCGGGAGAACATGCAAACACTATTTTCCTTATTAGTCACACTTAAATGATTCAGATCATCAAACTAATTTTAATATTACACAAAGATAACCCAAGTAAATACAACATGCAGTTTGTGAATTGATTGTCTATTGTTTCTATGATTAAAGTTGAACTCCTCACGGCCAATTTGCTTCCCAGGTCTCACAGCTACAGTATAAACGGCTGTGTCATTACCGGGATTCAAACTTGTGATCTCTCGGAAGATAAGGCATAAATATAGGTCTGTACTTGCTGGTTTGAGGAAATTAAACACATTAAATGCTGTCAAAATCTCCACTTAAATATAACGACATCAAAGATGTTTAAAGAAATGAAAGCCCTTTTCTTTTTCCATCCTTTGAGGACGGAGGATTTTATTTGAGCTGTTGATTGTTCCCTAGTCGTGTCCCCTGGTGAACTTCCTCCAACAAGTCAAAGATATATTAGATATATATATAAGATATATATTATATAAACCACACTGAGGAACTTTTGTGCCCATTCATTATATTCATACTCTAAAGAATTGTTTACTAAACAGAATGGTGAGACAATACAGACATAAAATGTAATTTTGTAATCGCTGTCCTTTACCTTAAGACACGATTCCTCTAATTCCTCCGGGTTACTCAGTGCAGTTTGCTCTCCTGATGAGTGCAGATGCTTTCCTGCATCTGATCACCTCCTCCAAACTGCCTAGCCTTGTCTCCAACTTCCCAAATCTTTCAGTCCTGTTTCTTTTGAATTTTAATGTGTTGCTATCTTGGAAAAACACCAGGCATTAAAAAAAAAAAGGAAAAAAAAGAAAAAAGTTTTCAGAGCAACATATTAAATCCCAGAGGTGGTTGAAACACACAAACTCATTATTCTAGTAAAAGTGCAAGTGTTTGCTTAAAAGTGAACTACACTACAAGTAGAAGTACCACTTCAGTTTACAGTTTCAAGCCCGTGCTCTAAAATCTACTCAAAAAAGTGTCTCACCTACTGTAGGTGAAAAAGAATTTTTATAACATCATTTTTCATAGCACTTATCTCCGGATCCATGCTTCAGTTTTTGGAAATATGCATACACATTTATATTTTAGACGGACAAGGTGCCAATCCATCCACACACACACACTCACACACTCATTTACACACACTAAAGGGGCAATTTAAAAATCAACCTAATCCGCATGTCTTTGGACTGCGGGAGGAAACCAGAGGACCCGGAGGAAACCCACCGAGCACAGAGAGAACATGCAAGCAGAGGCTGGAATTGAAAAGACATAAACCTGAAAGTTTTTTTCTTTTTTTTAAATGCAAAAAAGATATTGCAACATGAATTTGATATGGTTACGGACACTACGGATTCTTAAGGCCACGTAACAGAACGTGTGTATCTAATTTGGAGCATTTAAACAAAACCACTGTTTTTAGTAATTTGGGGAAAAATACTTAATTTTGCACAGAATGCTTTAATTTAAGCAACACTATGTAAAGGTCATATACTTCTAGAAGCTTACACCATTTTTTGTATCAATACTCATACAGAAATATGAATATTTGTCATTTTACATTAAGCAAAGACAGTATAACTTAAACTAATTTGCGGCTCATATAAAATCATCCCTCCAAAACAGCTGAGGTTAGCAACTTTTTGAGAAGTGAGAACTTCCATGTTGCTTAAACTTCAGAAGTAGCTTCTTTCTCACACACATTTTCTGTATTATAGAATAATGTTAAGTATTATGCCGACTTAAGTACAAAAGTAGAAATACTCCAGGAAGAACAAAAGGATACATTAATTATGAATGAATACATTTGAATGAATTTGAATGAATAAACAATTCACAGCTTTACAAGTTCAGGAAACCTTCTAGGCTTCATAAGAAATAAAATGTTTTAATCCCGTTCATTTAAAAATTTTAACACAAGTTTAATCATTGATTTAACCATGTGTTTTAGACACGACTGGAAAAAAGGGATTGACAATGCATAAGAGTTTAGAGAAATGACATTACAGCAGGAATGATGAATAACCTTCAGCATTTGTAAGTTTTATAGATGAAGAAGAGACACTTTACAGCAGTGCGAGTCGTCGCTCTACCAAACTTCTCCTTTTATTTCAAGGTGATAAAAATAAATCTACAGTATGATTAACTTTGTACTTTTATTTATATATATATATATATATCAGCTTTTAATAGTCAATGCTGCAGTTGTTAGCAATATATTTAAAAATAAAATAATGAATCAACCAGAGAAATGTTTTTTTTGCTCAGTATGTTAACTCGTTAGCTACTGTAGGTCACTTCTGTTTGAAAAAGGAGCCAGAAGAATCTGCAGCCAAGCGACCTGTGGCGGGATCCGTTGCCCAGGTAACCGTCAATCACACAGACTGGTGCACTGAGCAATCTGTGCTTTCATACCGACCTGCCAGTCATTTCTGTTTTAATTGTTTTGATCCTGTTCTTCCCATGTGGGCTCGCTTAGGTCAAGGAATGGTGTGAGTGTCCATGATAATGTTTAGACTAGAAGAATGAATGGACTTTTGGATGATTGGCATCTAAAAAGTAACAAGTGTCTATTTAATATGTGAGGAGTAAAAGTAAAGGTTTTTCATTATAAAATGTAGTAATTAGAGGTAAAAAAAAAAAAAAAAAAAAGTATCGCATATTAAAAATAAAATGTGATTAAAGTACAGATACATGAAAAAAATACTGAAGTAAAGTAATGAAGAAAAGCTAGTTAATGCATTCATGACCTCCAGACTGGACTATTGTAATGCATTACTAGGTGGTTGTCCTGCATCCTCAATAAACAAGCTTCAGTTAATCCAAAATGCAGCTGCCAGGGTTCTCACTAGATCCAGAAAATATGATCATATAACCCCAATATTATCATCCCTGCACTGGCTACCTGTTCAGTTTAGAATAAATTACAAAATAGTATTACTTACATACAAGGCCTTAAATGGTTTAGCTCCCACATACCTAACCAGTCTTCTGATGCGCTACAATCCACCACGCGCCTTAAGATCACAAAACTCCGGACTTCTAGTAGTTCCCAGAATTTCAAAATCTACAAAAGGGGGTAGGGCTTTTTCATATTTAGCTCCAAAGCTTTGGAATAGCCTTCCAGACAGTGTTTCGGGGAGCAGACACGGTTTCTCAGTTCAAAAGTAGACTCAAGACGCATCTTTTTAATCTGGCATACACATAACTCATCCCAGTACTCATACTCCAGTACACCTATACCGAATGGCAACTACGCTAATTCTCCCCATCTGTTCTGTATTTCTCTACCCATCCCGAGGCATCGGGAGATTTTGCCAGCTTCAGTAGACAAAGGCCGACCCTGCGAGGTTCCTGAGGCGTCCAGAGAAGGACCAGCTCCAGCTGGATTCAGCTTTATGATGGTTGGAGCTACACATGCTGCTCCTGTGCTTCCAGTGATCCAGACCTCATCTGCCCTCTGCACCTACTGACTCGTCCCTATGCTGAACTGGTCTTCATGTCAATTTAAATAATTTCTGTCATATTGAATTTTCACCTGCACAACACACAAGATGTTATATCATTTCTATCTGTTATCGCCCAAATGAGGATGGGTTCCCTGTTGAGTCTGGTTCCTCTCAAGGTTTCTTCCTAATGCCATCTCAGGGAGTTTTTCCTTGCCACCGTCGCCGTCACCCTTGGCTTGCTCATCAGAGACACTTCATTCATTCGTCTCATTATTATTAGCTGCACATTTTTCTCACACATCCACACTTCCAATTATTTTCTTTTCTATAATAATAATAATAATAATAATAATTATTATTATTATTATTATTATTATTTATTTATTTTTATTTTATTTATTTTAAATTTTTTGTTAAATTTCTTTCATTTTTGTGAAGCTGCTTTGAGACAATGACCATTGTTAAAAGCGCTATATAAATAAAATTTAATTGAATTGAATTGAAAAGTATTTGTACTTTGTTATTTGCCACCTATGGTTAAGGTTTTGGTAACGTCACCCTGTAGGAAGTAACAGAAAGGTTGTGCGAGCAGGAGGACTGATATGAATCTTACAAGACAAAGAAACATTAATTCATCCATCCATCCATCCATCTTTATTTACTCCCTGATGAGAGTTGCTGTGATTTATAATAAACTACTACAGCGATACCTCGGCATATGAATTTAATTTGTTTCAGTGGCGAGTTTTTAAGTCAAAACTTATTTTATTTTTAAAATATAAATGTGTATACCTTACTTGTATTGCAAAACACATTTTCTAACAGGAAATAGTGTAAATGCAGATAATACGTTCCAGCCAACCAAAAATATTATTAATATTTCCAACACTATACTGTAATTATGTTTCTGCATATATAAACAATTGAAACATTTAGAAAAGACATATAAATTAAGTAAAATATGAAATAAATAGGTATTAAACCTCACTTAACCCTAATTTATGATTCTTCTTGGATGCTTAAAAAATCTAACTGAAAGCGGCTCCCTTTTCTTCTTGCTACCGACCTTGATAACATTATTGGGCCCCATGCTGCTGTGTCTTCACTAAATCTTACACAAAGAGCAAAAAAAAAAAAAAAACACAAAAAATATGGGAACATGTTTCATTTGACTTTCCACTGACACAAAGTTTTGAACATCTCCCGGGCGTATGCGCAACTTAGCCGGTATTTGGTTTGGCTTGGTTCGGTTGCTCATATGCCGAGGCAAATTTCTTGCAAAATATCGGTTCAATGTCTCAAATGTCTCAAGCTGAGGCTTCCAGCTGAGGTGGTGAATCTGTTTTTTGTGTGTTTTTTAGTAAGAAATCCTTCAAGTTTAGACCATGCCCAGTCGTGGTTCAAATCATAATACAGTATGCATATAGTCTGGTTGTAGACGCTCTAATATTAACTAAACGTTAAGGAAAATTCAGCAGAACATGATTCAGGGGCGCTCAGTAATACACAGGGTCTGTGGCTTGATCACAGGAAAGACTTAATAAATAAAAAAAAGAGGCCCCTCATTGAATATAATAAAATTTTGAACTGAAATGTTAGTTTACTACTTTAGATGCCAAAAAAATTTAAGTCAAAGGAAGAATTTCCAGGGATTGAGAGATTTATACAGTATTGTTTATTTTGCTTTTGAGAAGTCAAATTTTTTTTTTTATATTTCTAAGAGAAAATGCGATTACATACAAAAACTTCTTAAGGGAAAACGTATTCTGCCTAAAGCATGCCAATAATTCTAGAGGGACAGTGTATGAGTGACCTTGGTGTTTAAAGTAAAGATACATGTGGAAAGATCGTTATTGAAGGCCTCAGGATGAAGAGTGTAAATGACTCGGTGTAAATCTGATTCAAGGAAAGAGTCTAAGTTGCAGGCTTTTTTTTTTTTTTTAACTGATAATTTACTGCTAGTGACTAAATGTGATTTTAAAAAAGGCATTGTTATTGCAAATAATTAAGTAATTTTTTTTTAATTGAATAAATAATAAACGTTATAATTAAACAACAAATAGAACATACAAAAAAATAACTATACAAAATGCTAAATTTATGGGACTAAAATGATGTTTTAGTGCTACAGTACCATCAGTCCTGTGTCATGCCAACAGTAGAGCATCCTGAGACCATTCATGTGTGGCGTTGATTCTCAGCCAAGAAAAAGAACGATACAAAAACAATACCATTTTCAGCATGATGGATCTCCTCACCATAAGGCAAAAGTGATAACCAAGTGGCTCGGGGAAGAAAACATTGACATTTTTGGTCCATGTCCTGTCCATCCAGGATCTTATGGTCAATCCTCAAAAGGCGAGCAGACAAACAGAAACCCACAAATTCTGACAAACTCCAAGAATTGATTTTGTAATGTATCAGTCAGGAAGTGGTCCAGAAGTTGATTGACAGCATGTCAGGGCAAACTGCAGAGGTCTTGGCCACGGCTGTAAAGAAGCTGTTACTAACATTTTAATTAAGAAATATTAGCTGGTTTAGCTAAAAGTATTGCCTTCGTGTTTAAAAACAGGACAATTTAGTCCTAAGCATTTAAATTTCCTAAGTTTGAATTTGCAAAAACTCAATTAACATAACAAGCAGTCACAGAGTTAAAAGAGACAAATGCTGCACTGCATGAAGAAGCTCAGAAATTATGACAGAAATAACAGAAGGTAAAGAATGAAAAACAATTTATTCTTCAAACCACACAAACCACAATATCTGAAACTGGTTTAAGCGCGTACTAAGTTCTGTTTAAACTGTACGCTTAAAGCATGACTACATCTACATCTACATCTACAGCTCTGACGATACTAAAATACGGCTGTGAAAATGTAGAACCCTTATGGATGGCTTGTTGTCTATTGCAGAAGCCTTGGCACTAGTCACTGTTCACTCCATAAATACGACTGAATGCAAATTTGAGCAATCGGTGTAATTGAGGGGCTGGAAAGAAATACAGGATGAAAACAAACAGTAAGAGATTCTGCAATAAAAAACAAATGACTTCATGTACATATTGAAACAAAAAATGTTACATTTATATGTTTGCATCTTATTGATACCTTTACAGACCCAAAAAGCATTTTCTGTGTATTATTCAGATTCTGACATGATTCCCACTTTTTTCAAAACCTTCACCTCACCGTCACCTCACTCAACTGAAAATCTATTGAATTATTATTTTTTGTTTTCACACTACAGGGTTTCATAAAGATCTTCTATAATTCCATATCCAGCTTGCAGAATCTCTTTCTCCCCCTGATTTGCCATCCGTAACGATTTTTTGCCAAAAGCTTCTGCGCTCGAATACAGCTCCAGAGGATTCTCACATGACCATTAAGCACATTAGCTTGTTACATTATGAAGAAATACAACAGTAGGTGAGCTTTTTCCTCTAATGGCTAGTGTAATCGCCTCTGTGATCACGGCATAAAAGTCATTCTGCTCCATCTCTTAATTCAATAGAACATGCTTAAGTAGCTTTAAGTGGCTCCTAAAAAAAACAAGAGTCCCAAAAGAATGTAGTGGACAAATTGGCTGGGACAAAATCAATGAAAGTGACGTTTAAATAGGACTGCGGGCGCACAGCGCTTTTATGATCCAATAAAGAAAAATATATACATGTGGTTAAAGACTCTAAAGCATTCAGGTACACAATGTCTCCATTGTCTCCATTCATTCGGTTGACACATGATGCAAGAAACTGCACAAAATACCCCTCAAAGAGCCCCTTCTTCCACATTCAGACCGCCAGATATTATTCAGATGGTGATTCATTCTCAGGACAGCAGTGAGCCTGATGTAGTCCTGTGTGTAGCGCTGGTACAGTATGAGTGTATCAGCTACAGCAATGTTGTCGATAATGTGTGACACAATTTATTATACACTCCTGCCCTGATTAGCTGGGGATTTTTCAGTGGCGAACTGTTCTGGATTCTGATTGGACAGATTAATTAGTTCCAATACAGTATGATTGCTATAGTAACAGCACATTCGGATTAAAAGCGTAATGCAGTCTGTGATTATTTCAGAAATTAATGCAAAATTTAAGAAAGGAAAAAAAGAGTTTATGCATCATTGATTTGGATCACTTATTGTCTCATTATAAATCTTATAATGTAAGTGAATAAAAGAAATAAACCACTTTCAGATAAGAATAAAAAAAAAAAAAGTGCTGTAACCGCATGCATGACCCAAAGCCTTCTACTCTTTTCAAAGTGAATGATATGATCTTATTAGGATAGTGAGTCTGTAATGTTTGCTTGTACTAATCAATTAAGTACAAAACTAACTGTGGAACTTTTAAAAATCTATCCCTAGATAAACGTTGACAGTTATCCAGTTACTTGAGCCAGGTTTGGTCTCTTCTGTATATTTATTTTGGCATAATTAAAATTTATACAGCCTGTGCAGTGTTTCTCAAAGGGGAAAAAAAGATGATTATAATTATAAAAAGCCTCTAGTTCTCTGTTGGTATTTAAGAAAGTTCAAGAAAGTTTTAGATTAATTCTGTTTTCCATCCACGTAGTATTATTAGAAATGTAGGCAATAATAATGCTGCCTGGGAGAAAAGATCTGAAATGCTTTGTTCCACCATGTTGCGGCATAGACTAAGATGATGGAAGAGGGCTGAGTATGGATCCCTGTGGAACATCGCAGATACTGTATACAGAACACGACTGCTTCTATGCGGTATGCGGGAGTCAGGATAAAAAAAATCAACAGTAGGAAAGTCAGCAAGACAGATACAGCTCTCATCATCACTGCAGCAACATGTCATACGTTATCTGATGTACACTGCGTTCCAAATTATTATGCAAATTGGATGTAAGTGTCATAAACATTAAATGTTTAGTTTTTAAATTAAACTCATGGATGGTGTCGTGTCTCAGGGCTCTTTGGATCATTGAAATGAATCTCAGACACGTGTGATAATAAGTTTGCCAAATAAGTACTGAAGATGGTTGTTCCACATTATTAAGCAGGCCACAGGTTTCAAGCAATATGGGAAAGAAAAAGGATCTCTGCTGCCGAAAAGCCTCAAATATTGCAATGCCTTGGACAAGGTATAAAAACATTTGATATTTCATGAAAACTTAAGCGTGAACATCGTACTGTGAAGACATTTGTGGCTGATTCAGAGCACAGACAGGTTTGTGCAGATAAAGGCAGAATGAAGAAGGTTTCTGCAAGGCAAATTCATCAGATTAAGAGAGCAGCTGCTGAAATGCCATTACAAAGCAGCAAACAGGTATTTGAAGCTGCTGGTGCCTCTGGAGTCCCGCGAACCTCAAGGTGTAGGATCCTTTAAAGGCTTGCAGTTGTGCATAAACCTACTATTCGGCCCCTAATCAATGCTCACAAGCAGAAACGGTTGCAGTGGGTCCAGGCATACATGAAGACAAGTTTTTAAACAGTCTTGTTTACTGATTAGTGTCGTGCAAGCCTCGATGGTCCAGATGAATGGAGTAGAGGATGCTTCGTTGATGGCCACCATGTCCCAACAAGGCTGCGACGTCAACAAGGAGGTGCCGGAGTAATGTTTTGGGCCGGAATCATGGGGAGAGAGCTGGTAGGCCCCTTTAGGGTACCTGAAGGTGTGAAAATGACCTCTGCAAAATATATTGACTGACCACTTTCTTCCATGGTACAAAAAGAAGAACTGTGGCTTCCGTAGCAAAATCATCTTCTCATGCTACAAAGAATACCTGTGTGTCATTGGCTGCTATGGGAATAAAAGATGAGAAACTCATGGTGTGGCCACCATCCTCCCCTGACCTCAACCCCATTGAGAACCTATGAGGGTGGGAGGCAGTTTGATTCAAAACAGCAGCTCTGGGAGGTTATTCTGACATCCCGCAAAGAAATTCAAGCAAAAACTGTAATGTTATGAAAATCAGAGAACGATATCATTTGCGTAATAATTTGGAATGCACTGTATGTCACTAATGTTGTATTGTAGTTACTGTCATGTTATTTAATTTGAGGCTAAAGTCTAATTAAAAGTTTTAGTATTATTACTTTTAACTAATTATTTTGGATATGTAAGATATGGCTCAGGTGGTTAAAGGTCTGGATTGGAGGATCGGGGTTTCGTGCCTGGCACCATTGTTGGATCCTTGGGCAAGAGCTTTAACCCTATGCTACATACAACCCAGCCACTGTATATAGTGCCTGTCCCAATCCCATCTATGAAATGAGAAGGTTGTGAAAGGAAGGGCAGCCGGCGTTAAACCTGTGCCAGATCTTGCGATATGGTAACCGCTAGAATAAAAGGGAAAAAGTCCACATATATAATGCATCATGTGATATTTGCAGCCCTTTCTGTAATGATTTCCACTTTCATGTCACTTTCATATCAACATTTGAGATCAATACTGATGGTCATTAAATATTAACTATGAGGAATATATTCTAATTATTGAAAAACAAAGCTGGGAGCAACAGATGGTGAACCTACAGCTGTCTACAATGATTTATGTAACTCGCATAAATATTAAATACAGATGTTTCTGTGAAAAAACTCACAGTACCAGATAAAGCTGAGAACACTGCGCTACGGTTTACCATTAAGGTGCATTCGCCAAAGTTGTTAAACATTTACAAGTGTTTGCTTTATGGCCCACAGTTCCCATCAAACGATTATGCACACTTGACTGAGAACATGATTTTCTTTTAATGATGCTAAAACCTTTTAAGTAAATATAACTAGTTAGATGATTGCATGGGTACAGTGCATAAGTTTTTACCATTGAGGTTGCTTTAACTAACATGATTTACCTGAAACAATAACTTTAGCATTAATAAACACAAGTCATGTCAAACAGGCTTTTATTGTCATTTCAACCACATACGGTTCAGGACAGAGTCAAACGAAACCACGTTACTCCAGGACCAAGGTGCTACATACAACACCATAAATTAACCAAACTAGATTAGACACTAAATTAACACCATAGCACAAACAAACTGATCAGTCAAATAAATTGGTTAACATAATTTGCTAGCAGCACTTACAATCAGCCATAACATTAAAACCAGGTGAAGTGAATATAGCTATTCTTCGGTTCAATTCAGTTTTTTTTTTTTTTTAGCATTTTTAACAATGGTCATTATCGCAAAGCAGCTTTACAGAATAAAACATATGGAAATTTATTTAAATAATGTGAAGAAATACTATATAAGGCAGAAAGTGAACTTTCTGCGGTCTGCGGTGGTGAGTGTGTGTCGCTTACCTGAGGAAGAGATGGCACCAGGATGCATTCTGGGAAAAACGCAACTTTTTGACGGAGGCCGGTGTGATGCTCTGGACGATGTTCTGCTGGATAACCTCTGTTCCTGTCATTTATAGGGATGTTATTTGACACCAACCTAAACATTATTCCTGACCAAGTTATACACCTTCATGGAGACATGTGTTCCCTGATGGCAGTGACAGATGTTACTGCATTATCCTGCTTCTGTAATATTTATTCACTAGATGTAATGTTCAACATCTGAGCAGAAAAACACATTAAAGTTAAAAGATGTTTATACAATAAACTGTGTAATAAAAATCACAACACTGTAATTCTGTAATAATCCAGTATTTATTAATAATATTTAATAAACATAAATATCCTCTTTCTTTTTTTGATACTTCACATACTTGGTTTTCACATACAGGATTTTCAAATATTATGTGCCACATGTTCACAAATGATATGAAACATGTACATATAAATAAATATATGTATAAATTATATACAAACTATATGCAAATAATATTTGAGAACTTAGAAAACAAACATGTAAATTGTACATGTAAAATTTAATCCCCGCCCCAACATGTACATGTATTTTAACATAATTCATATACAGTCCATCTAAAAAAAAAAATAATATTGTGGAAAAATATAACAATAAATTTTATATTACTAATAATAGGTTAATTATATAACTTTTTTTCTCATTTTTTATTTTTCACATATTTCTTATAGATTATTTTTTTTATATTTATTTATTAAAAGGTAATTTTTTCCATGTGACAAAAAAAAAAACAAGAAACAAACAGCTCATTCAGTTTGTTTTAACATTGTCACACATTAAATTATATATTTTTATATTATGTATTTTTCCACATTTTTTCATGTCACACTTTCAAAAAATCCAAGCCCAGAAATAGTTATTTGTTAATTGACAACCGAAATATAATAATTTCTAAAACATTAAAATGTGAAAATTTTCCACATTTATCATTTATGTTTGTCTTACAGTATATATAGCATATCTGCTTTTTCTTTGAAATGCAACAAATATATATTGATAATAAAAAAAATTAGTTTTTGTCTCATGTTGTCACATATTCACCAGTTATATGTAATTTTGTTTAATGTGACAAGTTATGAGTAAATAAGAAACACACAAAACATTTTAATTGCACAGATGACATTTTCACATATTGATTTTACATGGTACTCCTTCACATTTTTTTTCTTTGTCACATATAAATCATTTGCGGCATTAATATGAAACTTTTTTTTTTTTTTTTGCAGAAAAACCTGCCTCATGCCCTAAGTCTCCTGGGATAGGCTCCAGGCCCCCGCGACCCTGAATACAGGATAAAGCGGTATAGATGATGAGTGAGTTAGTGAGTGAGTGTGAGGGTACATGATAAGTATTCAGTATATAAGCACTTTTTGCTTTGTGTGTGTAATGGGTAAACTATTTCATCAAATCATAACTACCCAACTATAAAAGACGAGACACGAAACTAATAATAATAATAATAATAATAATAATAATAATAATAATAATAATAAACCTGACTTCTTCAATAAAATTATAAAGAAAACACTCTTAAACCTGTTATTTCAATTAGAAAATATAAACATGGATTATATTAAAGCAAATTTGCCATATTATACATAAAAATGGTTAGCTAGCGAATTAGACAGGACGTACAGTAGGAGAGCACTAATCTGTAAATTTTTTTAGGAAATTATGGAAACTCAAACTAACAGGTCGTGATGATTATTTGCAAAGCCTCTGTAAATTCTAACTTTGAAAAGCAGACTTGACACTAAAGGTTTAAATGAAATGTGGTGTAAATATGCTATAAAGAGTATTTCAGGGATATCACCAATCACTTAGTAAAATAACATATATACTGTATATACTGTATGCAGTGGTGCCAAAAGTATTCACATTCATTACTTGAGTAGAAGTATAGATAGGGTTCAAAATCATAAAAATTGGGGCGCGTTCTGATCATAAAAATAGAGTAACAAGGCTATTTTTAAAATATAAGGAGTAGAAAGTACAGATAATTGCTTAAAAATGTAAGGAGTAGAAGTAAAAAGTCGGCTGAAAAATATTTACTCCAGTAAAGTATAGATACCCAAAATTTCTACTTAAGTAAGGTAACGAAGTATTTGTACTTCGTTACTTGACACCTCTGACTGTATGCATATAAAATATTTATTATTTTTATAATTTCATTTTAAATATTTCTTGAATTACTTATATAATAGTACTATTTTGTGTTGTAATTAGAAAATGTTTTGAGTGTGAGAACTTCTTGCTATTCTGACATAGCCAAAACATAAACTAGCCAAAACATAAATGTAGCATTAGCATTGCTTAAAGGGATTTTATCACTTTTCTATGCCTTAAAATCTACTCTCTCTCTCTCTCTCTCTCTCTCTCTCTGTGTGTGTGTGTGTGTGTGTGTGTGAGTGAGAGAGACTGCAGTCCCATAATCAGATTTAATGAGCTACAAGTAATAAACAACATAAAAAATAGTTTATGTTCAACTAAATTTTGCATTAGCTCTTATGCTAGCTTACTCCTTTCAGATTACACAATAAAACATAAAGGTAGTGTAATTTTAACTAGCACATATACTAGCAAACTTAACTAGCATGCAAACTAGCACACAAGATAAGAACTACTGCTAGCTAAACTAACCAGTTCATGTTAGATAATAACTTGTGTGTTAAAGAGTATTTTAAGCATTAGTTTTTTGGCTGAACGAAGAAAAATTGTAGTTGTGGAATAGGATCAAGTTTGAGACTAGTTGATCAGGTTTTTGATTTGTGTGTTTAAAGGTGCAAGTAGCGTCACTGTGCAGCCCAGGCAAATTTCACCCCCACCCCTGAGCCAACACACACTTTTGGCTCACACTCCTTTGCCTTACAGCTGCTGGGAACAGATAACATAACTGACGTGCATATCTGAGTCTATTGACGCTAGAGAAAAACACCTTACCGTTACAGTATGTCCTGGTAAATAAACACCGTGTTGGTAAATAGGTCGCTCTGCACAATTCTTTAACCAAATTATTAACCTATTACTAGCAAAGCAAGACATGGGAGGCCTTTAATACTCCAGTATCCACCACAATACTATAATTATAATATTCAATTCTACTAATTCACTTTGTTTTTAGTGAGGGTGAGAGATTGCAAAATTAAGACAATGATTCAAAAGATGAAGTGAATTCATTAGAAATTAAATTTGAGAAGTGAGAGGGTACAGAAGCTGTAGATATTGGAGCGCTACAGTAAGGTGGGACTACGACTTGACACTTAGAGAATCATGTACCAGGTATACTTGGGTATGCATAGTTTAAAACAGCTAATTCAGTTTCCTGGTTGTGTACATTTTGCGTACATTAAAATTTTGCCAAGTTACTGTTTTTGTGCTGGATTTGTTAAGTTTTCAATGACAAATCTGGTGACAACCCACAATTTTTCATGACAATGATTCACTGATCATCAATGTTCCCAATAACCAATCTCTGATCACTATTGATTCCAATTCACCATTAATCCTAATGATCAATCACTGATCATTCTTTACACCAATGACTAATCACTGTTCAGTATTGATCCTAATGACCAATCACTCATCACCATCATGTTCATGGAATCGATCGTCTTTCTTTCTTTTTCATTTTATATTCCATTCTTGGTGATTACACAGTATTAGCAGAGTGCTGTTATACCTATAACTGTTTTATTTACATCAGTGTATTAAAATCCCACTTACTACTGCTTCATTTTGCCTACATTCATGATATAATTTATAGAAGGTCACATTTATAGACTTGTTTCTACAAGAAATAATGTAGTGTATCGTCTATTACCTTAAAATCTGATCAAACTTCCTTGTTCAGGTAACATTTACTGATCTACAAACGAACCAATAAAAATGCAAACCTGGTGACCTCTTGTAACTTTTTAAGCATGGCTAAGCTGCTAGCCCTTGAAAAACTTTGGTGACACTGTCAGTCAATATGACGGAGCACCTGTAAACCCTGATAAAGAAAAGTAATTGTGACCTTAAGGGTACACAAACGTTTGCACTCAATTGTTTGCCAGCAACCATAGTGATGAGTCTGAACTTTCATTTATAATATTCTAGTCAGGTCTAAACTGAGCTGAGCTGTGAGTTGCATGAAGTCAAAATGTTCTCTCTTGGTAGATTTAAAGCAGGACATCAGCGAGAAATGTTTCTTAAAAAGGCACGGTAAATGTCTAACACAGATAAAACCGTAGAACGCTTACATAACACAAAGCCTGTTGATAAAGACTGGTATGATAGAAGGCACTGTAGAATTGTGTAGCCTGTTTCGTTTACAGAAATTGATTAGATTTAATTCTGATGGAGTGCTTTAATCTGTGATCAAGCTATAAAAGAAGAAAAGCACCACCCACCTACCACCTCTACTGCAAAACTAGTTCAAATTAGTGTAACTACGGCAACACTGGCAATCCTGTGAATTTAAAATGTTCTCTCACATGGAATTGTGTGGCACAGACAGATAAGGGTGCTATAATGTCTCAAGTGTATTTGTAAAAGTTAAATAATTCATGAAACACTTTCAAGGGCAAATGGAATGTTGGCACATAGGTTTAGTTTCCTAGAAATGTTGGTTAAATTCAAGAAGAGGACAAAAAATTATGTGAAGAAGTTGTAAAGATAAGAATATCGTATGTGCATGTCTGAAACATGAACATATGAAAGCATGCTAAGCACAAGTCAAAGCTTATAATACATTCACAGAATATGGTGAGGCTGGTCATGACAACCCATCTGTCACATTTCTTCATATAATGCACCTGAGAATAAAATCAACATAACTATACCAACTTAATTCACGTAGTCGATCACTTTGAAAGAGTTTACAGTTCAGCACTTTCCCTTTGAAGTCAGTATATTGCGGCTCACTGTACAGGCCATACATTTATATATTCACTTAAATCATTATCTACTTTTTCACGCTATGAGACAATAATCAACTTTGGAACTTTTTTCAAAGTTACAGTATCATTGATTATTTTCTTGATAATAATACAACACAACACGAGAGTGTTACACACTGAGAAAATCTTTTTCAGTGAATTTTCTTCTTTTTTATGCGTTTTGTCCAAAACAGAGTGTGAACAATGACTGCATTCCTGAATTTGATCCCAAACTGGTGTAAAAATAAAATGAGAAGAAACTCAAATTCCCTTCGTCTGTTAGTGCTCTCAGGTGCAGGAGAGACCAAAAAGCAGCAGTCAAAAACATCTCAAGAATGATGAAGATGCAATTTTGAAATGTAGTTTCTTAGGTAGGTGGATCATAGCTGTTCTTCGGGACTGCGTAAGTGCTGGGGATTTATCGTATAACGGATCGTAAAGCAGAATTTGTACATTTTGCTACTATTTAAATATGGCGTGTCATAATTCTCAAGATTATTCAAGACTTACCTTGGTTCTTCTAAGAACTATTAAGGTCCTGTTATGGACAGCGTGTCTGACCTCATGATCACATGGTGACACCAGCTGTATAAGTGGACAGAGTGATGATTCCCAATCTTAGGCAGCTCTAGCTAATTAGTCCGAGTATCTGCATTTCAAATTGACGTTTAGTGCACTACATAATACAGATGGGGGAAATCAATTCACAATACTTTTGTGTGGCAATTGCCATCCAAAATTTATTTTTTAAATAATTCATTAATTAAAAAAATTATGTATGTAAAATGTTGCAGTGACTATATAATCCCGCAGGTGGTGCACTCTAAATGATTCCTCCATTGGCAAGCAGTCCAGCATCCTGTATGGTAGGAGCAATTTATTTGCAAGTTTTTTTTTTTAGAAATGTAACCAAATATTATACATTTATAAAATTGGTGCCTAGGTATCGTGATAATATGGTATCGGCTGGTTCCTGTTGATTCCCATCCATACAACATAGGGTGGTAGAACACCTACATCGTTTGCTAAGTTTATTTTCTGCTAGCTATACTGAGATTTAAATAGTAATAAGAAGGAACTGAAACCAGTTGGATCTGGGTCGTTGTTAACAGGAAAGCTGACAGAACAGAAAGATAATGGGTTGGATTTTTTTATATATGGTCAGTGACCAAAAAAAACATGTAGCAAGTCTTGAGAAACTGTTGAGGGTTTGACAGAAATCGTAGAAGTCCTTGAAGATCGTCATAAAAATTTCCAGGCAAATTCGGGAGGAACTCCACAGGTAAATCGCAAAAAGATCGTAGACATCCTCTGACGGTTCGGCTTGAGTTTGGCACATTGTTAGTGTGTTTGTAGCCTTTTATGGCTAATGCCTGGACAATTCATAGCAGATTAAGCCATGCGAGTTCACAGTTGAGCAATTCAGGACAGTCCCATAAACTCAGTTTACCTGTTAAATCATTAAATAATTCATAAATAAACAGAACTTTAATAGATTTGAGAAAATAGCAAACAATCAGCAAACACCACACGCTCTACTCTTTTCCATCTGTATTCTGTCCTCATGTCTATCACACCTCCTTATTGAGTCAGGGACCGACATTATACCTATAGAGTCCTGTGAAGCTGCGTTGTAAGAATGATGTCTTTTGTTAAAAGTGCTACATACAGTACTGTGCAAAAGTCTGCAAATGAATGCTACAGCAGGGGGGATCTTAAAAATAAATAAAGAAAAAAAGAACTACAACGCTCAGTAAACAGTAATTAATGAAACAAAGTCAGTATTTGCTGGGAGAATGCTTTGATGAGTTTCAGTAATGATTTGTGCAGTTTAATGAGGAAATTAGCTACTAAGATTTTTTGCGCTTCCTGTAGAGCCACCCACAGTTCTTCTGAGGACTTTGATTCTCGCACCCGCATCTTTTTTGCCCGCAAATCCCAACCGCTTCCATTTTTCCGCTGCAAAAAGTGGTTTCTTGTATAACATGCTGCTTTCTTTTCTAGCATACAAATATTCTCCTTTAGCTTTTGATTTCGTGTTTGAATACTGATGTTTGAAAATCAGGAATGTGTTTGTACTGATGCAATAATTAAAATAATTAAAAAATTAATCTATAGGTAAGAAGTTTGTACTAAAAACACAGGCTGCCTAAGACTTTTGCACAGTACTGTAAATCAAAGCAAATTTAATTAAGCAGTGTTTTTGCCACATTATATCACCAATACCAAACTAATTCAGTGCAGGATGTAAGTAACGTGGGACGTATTAAACACAAAGACATTTATTTAACCAGCGAAAGTTCCTATGTTTTATTTATCACAGTTTATGCACAGATTCTTATAGAAACTGCAAAATTTTCTTTTTCAAAAATCGACTGGTGTCATAAATGCACTATACAAAGTGACAAAGTGGTGTTGAGCTGCATTGGTATTGGTCATATAAAGTGTTAGGAGTGCTACTTTATAATGCATCTATGTTAACAAATTATGACTCATACAGTAATAAACTTAGCTGCAAATGTAAAGTATTGTAACGTCTAAACCTATATAAATATTTACCTTCTGAATGCATTATAATTAGATAACGTGTTACATCATAGATTATATCATGGTTGATTTGACCTTCAATGAAAAAAGTTTCCTCTAGGGTCATCGCTGATTTCCAGTCAGCGATCGTGGAGTGTTCTTAGATAACTCAATCCGCCTGCATTAACCTCGTTCTCTTATGATTATAGCGAATAGCACATCTGGAATCTGTCATTTTGTATTTGGTAAGCAACATATGAAGAACAGAGTCCAGATCTCGGACTGCAGTGTTTGCTTCACAGGATGATAATCAATTTAGCGACACGTACACATGCCAGGGCCGAGCGGTTCTACCTGTCTAAAAGCGTCGATTGTTTGCATGCTGGACTCACTCAGCTTTTGTGCCGAGATCCCAAAAGCCAGCGTCTATTAGAACGATTCTTCATTCATATCCCGCCGTCATCATCCTCAAGCGTAGATTTAAACACCTTTCTATAAATAACTGCAGTCACACTTGTGCACTTCCACTAGGATCAGGAGAAGCCAGTTTCCTACACTCGTCGTTGTCCTTAGCTGGATCCTTCATGCCGTCCACAGGGGTCTCCTTCTGCGTCTCTTTCGGTCCTTCCAACGAACAGTTGGACACTGCGTTGGCCACCTGGCAGAACTTCCTCAGGAGGATCTCTCTGAGGAGCAGATACACCCATGGATCCAGGATCTGATTAAGCGAGGCCAGACGAATGGCGGTCAGGAAGAAGTTGCAGTCCATCGGTAGTTCCCGGCTGGGCAGGAGAGGAATCGATTTGCAGTGATGAGAAGATGTGTGGTTGGAGATCATCTTCAACATCAGGATCTGTAAAAAGACAGGGATTGGTCAGTAAATGTGCATTGTACAGCGGTACCTCGGCATAGGAATTTAATCCGCTCTGGAGGCGAATCCTTAAGGTGAAATTTTGTATTGTGAAATGCATTGTCCCATAGGAAATAATGTACCCAGTCACCCAAAAATATTACCAATATTACCAATTTCCAGCATCATATTTTTGCCTTTAGAAACAATCAAAACATTTTAAAAAGACATGTAAATGAAGTTTAATGAAATAAATAGACATTAAACCTCACTTACCCTGAAGTTATGATTCCTCGTGGCGCCGGCTGTTTTAAAAAACATAAGCGGCTCGCTTTTCTGCTTGCTACCGTTCTTGCTAACATTTTTGGGACCCATGGTCCTGTGTCTTCACTAAATCTTGCAAAAAAATGGCAAAAAAAAAAAGAAACATCACAAAAAATATGTAAACTCTTAGCTTCACTTGGCTTTTACATATGTGCGAAAATGATGTTTGACGCAACATGGCGCATTTTGAAGTTTTGAATCGCTCCTGGACTTTGTGAGCTCGGTTCATCATTGGTATGCCAAAAACGCTTCGTATGAAGAGGCAAATGTCTTGCAAAATTTCAGCTCTTAAATTTTTGTATTGTGAGGTACCAGTTTTGCAACATCAGTGGGAAAACTCTTATTACCTTCATGACATAGTTTATTGGTCACAGTTTTGGTTCTGGAGAACTCAATGTCCTGCAACTTTCCCTTCACAAACACACCCTTTAGACATGATAGAACATGTTTTCTAAAGAATATTCTTCATGAGAAATTTCCCTTCCACATTTCCTGGTGGTAGCAGCAAGGTTCAATCCAGACTTCTTTACCTGTCCAAAATAAGGCCTGCAACCATGAAAAGGAACCTCAGTTCTGCTAGTTGTAAACGTGACCTTCTCCACGCTCTTAGCAGTGATTGTGTTTTTCTAGGGTGTTTCTTTGTTATTGCAGGAACACAGTAGGTTGCCAGGGTGTTGCTAAGTGGTTTGCATGGTAGGTGTTTGCTAAGGGGTTGCTGAAGTTTTTCAGTTGGCTATCAGTGTTTTGCTAGGTGGTTGCTCGGTACCCCTAAAGGTTGCTGTGGTGTTGCTCATTCATCTTCTATACCGCTTTATCCTGTATTTAGGGTCGCGGGGACCTGGAGCCTATCCCAGGAGACTCAGGGCACGAGGCAGGGTACACCCTGGACAGCGTGCCAATCCATCGCAGAGCACACACACACACACACACACACACTCATCCACACACTATGGTCAATTTGGGAACGCCAATTAGCCTAATCTGCATGTCTTTCGACTGTTTGAGGAAACCGGAGTACCCGGAGGAAACCCACCAAGCACGGGGAGAACATGCAAACTCCATGCACACAGAGACGGGAATCGAGCCTGGCCGGGGAATCGAACCCAGACCCTGGAGGTGCAAGGCGACAGTGCTCTGTGGTGTTGCTGTTGTTGGTAATTCAGGTGGTGGCTGCGGTGTTGGTAGGTGATTCCTCTGTTATTGCAGATGATTGGTGGAGTTCTGCTTTGTGGTTGCTATCATATTCCAAGATGCTTTGGTGTTCCTTGTGGTGTTCCTATGGTATAACAGGTTGCTACGTGGTTCAGATGGAATCCTAGTTCATTACTCTAGTTTTCTTTACTTTAGTGGTCCTTAGTGTATTCCTAGGATATGGTTAATTCTAGGAAAAGAAAACAGTTACATTTGTACTAAATACAGCATAACTTTTAAATATGGCAACTTGACTTAGCATTCCCGGCCAGGCTCGATTCCCGTCTCTGTGTGCATGGAGTCCAAAGACATGCAGATTAGGCTAATTGGCGTTCCCAAATTGACCATAGTGTGTGAATGAGTGTGTGTGTGTGTGTGGGTGTGTGTTCTTTGATGGATTGGCACGCTGTCCAGGGTGTACCCTGCCTCGTACCCTGAGTCTCCTGGGATAGGCTCCAGGTCCCCGCGACCCTAAATACAGGATAAAGCGGTATAGAAGATGAATGAATGAATGAACTTGATTTAGCTCGGTGTGACTGCAGATGCTTCATATGAGACTCATCTGAACTTTGGAATGCAGTTCTGCAAGGAACGAGGGTTGTCTCTGATTACCCAAATTTATAACAAATTATGCCTATGGTAATGTTTTAAATTCTCAAAATCATAAATTCTCAAAATTCCTCCACCATGATGTGAAAGACTCACTGCCAGTTATTGCAAATGCCTGATTGTAATTGGTGATGCCAAGTAGGGCGAAAAAAACTGATTGTAGAGCAGCCACATAAAGGGGTTAGTTTTATTAGGCTAAAATAAAGTAGTAAATAAAAAGTAAAACTACCAGACCATTTAAACTACCCTATACGGTTTCTTTCGTTCCACAAAGGACGGTGTTTTGGTTCCGGGGTTAAGCTCTCGCGCGCATCTGCAGTTGTGCGGCGAGGGAACCGCGGTGACCTATCGGGTCACGTGTGCCGGTATAAAGCCGGAACTGGCATAGTACTCGGGACGGAGAGATGAAGAGACAGCGCGCTGATTTTGGAAGAGAGAGAGAGCTAGTTTGCTGCATCCCTAAGAATACGTTCCACCCGTGGATTATTCTTTTGTGGACTTGAACTATACCCCTTATTCCATTTCTCGTGCTCCCGGATTTACCATCCCAATCCGGTGAGGCCGAGCCATCTCTCCCGAATACCATTACACACTTATAATAACACGGACTTTCATACACACACACACACACACACACACACACACACACACACACACACGCATACATTTCATACTTAGTTTATATTTGTATATATTTGTATATATTGGTTTTGGTGCACTTTATTTGTTTGTTTGTCTGTAGTATATAATACACTTTGGTTTGCTTTGGTAATAGTTGTTGCTGTCACGTGTCTTGTCTTGCTCTGCGAAGATTGCGCAATACTGGAAGTAGCTATTATTAGCCCTTATTTAGATCTAAGACCCCGAATTCGTGTAATTACCTCAACTATAAAATCTGAGCGTTACAAGTTATCTGGTTTAGGGGCAATTACTTTTTCACATAGGGCCAGGCAGGTTTGGACAGGTTTTTTCCCTTAATAAATGAAATCATCATTGAAAAACTGCATTTTGTATTTACTCTGGTTATCTTTGTGTAATATAAAACATTTGTTGATAATCTCAATTATTTAAGTGACAAACATGCAAAAAAAAAAAAGAAAGAAAAAATGGAAGTGGGGTGAATATACACTGTATATGAACCTCAATTTAGATTTTTCAGATAAAGTTCTAATTTGAATTCTGTTGGGAGGTTAAGAACCCTTAATGATTTCTTGAAGTTATCTTTAAAGAACCACTGAAGAACCCTGAGTGTTGAGTACAACCTCCAACTGTTTGCTCATCATGTTGTGTTTATTTAAGACTTAGCTTTTCTTCCTTGATACACACTTCCTTCCCACTGGGAAATACTAACGCCAGGTTCTGTGCAAAACCTTTATGAGAGTCCACATTATTAGTTTTTTTCCTTCTGTTTGCAGCCTGAGGCGACTTTTAGACTGTTGTTTCTTCTCTGCGTATTTATTTTACAGAAGCTGCTGGAATGTAAAGAGATCTTCTTCAAATATTAGAACAGTAGCTCTACGTAGGTCTCCGTGTTTTATCTCCTGTCAACGTCTCGTGTAACAAACTCTGTGCCTCTGCGTACGCCTTCTGTCATGCTGTTGTAGAAAAATAATCAACAACCGCGCTGCATGATGAAGTGGAGCTACTGCTTCTTTTAACAGCACATCCTCAAGTGTTATTCCTTCAGCCATTTGTTCCCTCTTCAGTCTCTCCTAAACATCACCTATCAACGATTACACGTTTCTAAATCCAATCACGTGGAGTGTTCATTGTACATGAGCCGTTTCCATAGAAACTACGACGTACTGTATCAGAACGAGCTCATTAATACAAACCTGCGCTTACTGTCAGTGGTGCCGTTACGGAAAATTTATCAACACCTTCCAACCAACCAGAATCAAGATTTCAATAGCATTATTCTCACCTTAACATACTCGAGAGAAGACGGGAATCATTTATTGCAGTCACATGACCATGAAGAAAGGCTAAGGTTGAGGTCTCATCCTTCTCTCTGCATGAAAAGGGCACACAGCCCCGAGCGATATACTCTATGTTAAATAATCACCAGAGGGTGAGATACAGGTACAAACAGAACGCGGACCGGACACGTGCGTGAGCGTAAGTGAGACAGGCTCGCTCTGTGTATTTGATATTTCAACACTTCCAAAGTCGCATTTAAACCAAGCCCTTTTAAAAATGACCGTTCTGTCCTGTTAAGCCAACATGATGATTACCAGATGCCTGAAAATGTTAAACAGCTGATGGCAGGAGTGTGAGTACCAGCGTTCTCCTGGCTGGCAGAGATTCACCAGCAACATGAGCGCCAAGGAACAATGAACAGAAACTGGACAGCTAAAGATTGTTAGAGTTTATTACGCAAAAGCGCTCATTACCAAAGCGCAACTCATCGTGTTCTGGCACAGAGGGAAAACTTTTTTTCTTTTCCTTCTTCAACATCTGTAGTTAATTAGGTTTCTTCAGACTGAGGTTTTTAAACAGTGAGGAATTTTGTTTTTCAAGAACCGTCCGACGCTAGAGTGTGGACAAGATTTACTACGTACTTAATTCATTCAGATAGGAAGAATTGAGGACATTTTGGGCTGTGGTTTAAGGGTAAAAAAGGGAGAAGTTGTTTGTAGTCGTTAGTTTTTATGATGAAACATTTGAGCAAAAATGCAAAAAAAATCAGATTTCAGGTTGAATACCTAATAAATGCTACATAATAATAATAATAATAATAATAATAATACCACTATTACAACACTTTTGGCGGCACAGTGGTTAGCACTATCGCCTCGCATCTCCAGATTCCGGACTGTGGGAGGAAACTGGAGTACCCGGAGGAAACCCACCAAGCACGGGGAGAACATGCAAACTCCATGCACACAGAGACGGGAATCGAGCCTGGCCGGGGAATCGAACCCAGACCCTGGAGGTGCAAGGCGACAGTGCTAACCACTACACCACCGTGCCGCGCTTTGTAATTAATTAATCGAAATTAATCGCATTTAAATCGCATATAAATATTTGACCTGAGAACGGTGAGAAGTAATTTTTATCATATAGATTTTTAGTACACCGTTGAATAATGACTGAATACATAAGCTGAAGCAACAAAATATTGTTTATTTTTGTTCAATCAAGTCCAACAGACCAGTGCAATATTGCCATTAAGTGTAGCAATAGAATATTTAGTATATAGTAGCCTACATTTCAGAAATTCAGGTACCCTATAGGTATGCGATATGCGAATTCCTTGTTGCATAGCTTGCACACAACCATGCTCTTATCGACGCTTCCATCCATTCGTTTTTCATAACAAAATTTCCCATCCACAGGTCCAACCAAAGCGTCTCATCAGCTTCTTTGTCCATGTTCACTGTGGTTTGTTTTTGTCTGAACGCTAGTTGGTGCTCCAGTATAATCGGTCCGCCGAAACTCATCCAGTGAGAAACGTTCCGCGGTGCAAAAATAAGTGCGATTAAAATGCGTTAAAAAATTTTATGCGTTATTTTTGTGTAATTAATTAATCTAAATTAATGCGTTAAAGTCGCGGCCCTAATAAAAATGTATAGGATACAAAGATCCAAATTATGCAAAAAGAAGACAAACAATAAAACTAAAATGTTCTCATATTTTTATATTATTTTACAGTTTATTATATATAATAAAAGTAGTACAATTCATTATTTGTATTATTATTATTATTATTATTATTATTATTATTAATGGGCATTGGTGGTTCATTGGTAGGTTTCTTGCCTGGGCTGGGTTCGATTCCCACCCAGGGCCGAAACCCAAGCCACTGGATGCAGTGCCGGTCCCAAGCTCGTATAAAATGGGAGGGTCGTGTCAGTAAGGTCATCCAGCATTAAACCTGTGCCAAAGTTGTGTGTGGATGGGATGGTCCGCTGTGGCGACGGGAACGGCCGAAAGACCAACAACAACATTATTATTGGGAAACTGTTTTATTTTATTTTCCTGCCAACATTTTTTTTACCTCTGCACTGGAGCAGGCAGGATCTCTCTCTCTCTCTCTCTCTCCCACCGCCCCCCCTCTCTCTCCTGATTATTCATCACTCTCATGTTTCCTGTAATTTTAATTAGCTAAAAGGACATACTGATGGGTTCCGTGGTTTCCTCACACCACGACCACGTGTGAAAGAAAGTGAGTGCGCACCCGGACACCTCTGCTGCTCTCCAAGTGCTTACTGTATGTGCATAAGAATACATTTAAAAATAAGATTAAATAAAATGTAATAAAATATATTACTACAGTTGAGAAAAACAATTGCTCCCAATTATGCAAGAATTATGCTCTGATATTTCTATATTGCATACAATAATAATAATATCATTTATTATTATTATTATTATTATTATTATTATTATTATTATTATTATTATTATTATGGGGAAAATATATTTTATTTTCCTGCCCACATTTTCTTTTACATCTGCACTGGAACATGCAGCATCTTTCTCTCTCTGATTATTCATCATTTTCATGTTTCCTGTCACCTCTGATCTGTGCATAAAAATACACTCACTCACTCACTCACTGTCTATTCCACTTTATTCCGTATTAAGGGGGGGGGGGGGGGGGCTGGGGGGGGGATGGGGCTAAAGCCTATCTCAGGAGACTTGAGGTACCAATTAATCGCAGGGCATGCACATGCATACACTCACACGCTAACCAGAACGGCAATTAATACTTTTCTGTATGTCTTTCGACTGTGGGAGGAAACCGAAGTACCCGGAGGAAACCCATCAAGCACGGGGAGAACATGCAAACTCCATTTACACAGAACCCAGACCCTGGAGGTGCGAGGCGACAGTGCCAAACACTAAACGACCATGCCATCACATAATAAGTGGTATATAATAATAATAATAATAATAATAATAATAATCATCATGATAAAGTATTTAAATAAAAAGGAAGTCTAATGTCAAAGAGGTAATTTGCTCCCAATTATGCAAGAAGAGGAAAAACAATGTTTTATATTTTTGTATATGTTCTCATATTTTTATATTATTACATAAAATGATAGTACTATATTTGTTTATTATTATTATGAGGATTATTTTCCCTGTCAACATTTTTTTTTACTTCTACACTGGAGCATGCAGGACATACCGATGGGTTCTAATGAGAAAACAAGGCCAATAACTGATTATTATTATTATTATTATTACAATAATAATGATAACACAGATATTACTACTCTTAAATAAAACGTTTTTTAATCAAAATAAAGTATTTTATTATTATTATTATTATTATTATTATTATTATTATGTAAAAAAAATTTCCAGCAGACATTTTCTTTTTGCACTGGAGCATGCAGCATCTCTCTCTCTCTCTCTCTCTCTCTCTCTCTATTCATCATTTTCATGCTTTTTGTGATTTTAATTAGCTAAAAGGACACACTGATGGGTTTCCTCACACCATGACCACGTGTGAAAGAAAGTGACTGCGCACGCGGCCACACCTCTCCAAGTGCGTTCATGTGCGCAAACACACCAAACATGTACATTAAAAAGTATCCGCATAAATAGTATTCATAAATAAAGATATAATAATGATGATGATGATGATGATGATGATAAACGCACAGACCAGTAGAGGAGCCCAGCAGACGAGCAGCACACACATGATGCCCATGAGCTGGATGACGGTCTCGGTGGTGAGTCTCTCCCACTGCCTGGAGCACTGCGACGCGCTCGGCTTGACCCTGCAGCGCACCACCAACGCGCGGATCGTCACCACGTTACAGGAGAACGTGACGAGCAGCGAGGAGATCCCGAGCGCGGCGAAGGTCACGGCGAAGAACGTGTTCCCGCTGACGTTCGAGTCCCCCGTGCTGATGAAGCACCAGGTGCCGGGCCACTGCAGGGTGTACCTCCCGACCCCGACGATGGGCAGCAGCGCGAAGCAGAGCACCAGGCACCAGACGGAGACCAGGACGTGCTTGGTGACGGAGGTCCTCATGCTGTTGGAGTACCAGTGCGGCGCCGTGATGGCCAGAGCCCTCTCCACGGCCATGGCGCTCGCGAAGAACAGCGAGCACAAGCCGAAGGTGGTCATGCACACGCCGAAGAAGGCGCACAGGGAGCCCGAGGGGTCGACGCGCTCCCACTGCAGCTCGGCTCTGTACACGGAGATGACCACGGGGCTGGTGAGCAGCTGGCCGAAGAGGTCGGTGAGCGCCAGGGAGCCGATACACAGCAGGAACGACTGCTTGCGCTTGTTCTCTTTCCTCCTGTACGCCGTGTAGACCAGCAGGATGGCCAGCAGGTTGCCCACCATCCCGGTCACCATCATGGTGATGGGAAACGCCACGGACACCGAGCTGCAGGTCCGCGTGCCGGCGCCCGTGCCGCTGCGCTCGCGCTCCGGCCTGGACACGTTCCACTCCAGCATCGCGTCCTGCGAGCGGTTTGAAGGGAGACGGGGTTCACATTTGGATGTCATCCTGTCTGTGTGTGACCATGGTCGTGGAGACGCGCGCACACACACACACACACACAGCAGTGCCACGGGAGACGGCGCGTTACGCGCGTCCGAGCGCAGAGGCGGGACTCCAGCGCGCGCGGAGCCAGAGGAGCGTCTCTCTCACACAAACACACACACAAGGAACGCGTCGCTGTGCACATGCGCGTAACCAGGAGGAACACACCCCTGACCCGCCGAGCAGACACATCACACACTTCATGCGTGATCGTGTTTTTTCACGTGCGCAAAACAAACAACAAAAACAACAAACAAACAAACCACGAATGTGCATGTAAACATGTTTTGATGTTAATCTGATAACTCTGGAGACATTTAAACTCAAACATCTAGATAATGAAACAAAATACAAGTGAATAATGAATAAATTAATAATGTAAAACAATATAATAATAATGAGCAAGGATATATAAAACAAACTAAATTATTAATAATATATAAAAACAAATACCTGCAGAAAAATATTGATCAAATATTCATTATGTAAAGTGAAGCCGGGGCCAAAAGTTTTGAGAATGACATAAATATGAAGTTCTGCTGCTTCAGTGTTTTTAGATCTTTGTGTCAGATGTTACTCTGGTCTACTGAAGTATAATTACAAACATTTCATAACTGTTAAAGGCTTTTATTAACAATTACATTATGCAAGTGTCAGTATTTGCAGTGTTGATCTCCTTTTTCAAGACCTCTGCAGCAGTTCGCCCTGACATGCTGTCAATCAACTTCTGCACCACATCCTGACTGATGGCAGCACATTCTTTAGATCAACTAATCCTTGGAGTTTGTCAGAATATGTGTGTGTGTGTTTTTGTCCACCCGTCTCTTGACCCCATGTTCTCAATGAGATTAAGGTCTGGGGAGTCTCCTGGACATGGACCCCAAATTTTGATGTTTTGTCCCCAGAGCCACTTACTAGTTATCACTTTTGCCTGGTGCAGAGAAAAATGCATTGTTTATCACCAAACTGTTCCTGGATGGTTGACAGAAGTGGCTCTCGAAGGAGGTTTTTGAACCGTTCTTTATTCATGGCTGTGTTTTTTTTAGGTGAGCCCACTCACTTGGCACACATGAATGGTCTCAGGATGCTTTACTGTTGGCATGAGACAGAACTGTACAGATAGGTTTTATATTTCTTATATATTTTTGAAAATTATTATATTTTGTTCTACTTTCTTATAGTTTCAGCTATGTATTTCTCACACTGTAAAAAATGCATCATGAGGCTTGTAATTTTCATAAAAAAATTGATGTAATCATTAAAAATAATGTGAATATTTCATTAAAAAAATGTTTTTCTCTGTTTTTTTAAATAATATATTGAGAACATTTCACTAATAAAATTAAGAAATACATTTTACCTATTTTTTAAGGAAATGAGTGCAATTTTTAGGCTTAATTTGAGGAACCATTTAGTCAAAAATGTTGAGGAAAAAAGGCTTCTTATTTATTTTAAGAGAATTGGCTCAATTATCCAGGGTTTATTAAATCACCTACATTTGAATCTCAACAACAGCAGAGATCAGACGCCATTGAAGGAGCAGACGAACAGTGTAAAATGTTAAGTAATTTAAGCCTCTTACTAATTTTTATACTTTATTTCTTAAATCAGCTCCTTTGTTGCATTAGTGTCAGCAATATAAATGAAATAAATGAAACATTGTGAACATTTCTGAAAACATCCTGTCCGCCATTAGCATACTTGAGTTTGTTGTGTCTCCACAGTTCACTGAAACAAGTTTTGGGGAGTTTGTGTTTTACAATGTTACAAAGATAATGGTTTAGATAGTGGTAGAAATGGTTTGCTGTACAAGTTCTCTCAGGTTTTAGTACAGAATGTGTCTATTCCCACAAGTAAAGATGTTAGCATATAATGCTAAACAGTTGATTTCAATGGCATAGAAATTGTCAGTTAGAAACTGTTTTACAAATAGTTTTACAGATCTTAAAACTGCTGTAAATGTTATATACACTATTTTACACAGTGTTTAATATTTTGATACAGTGAAACATGAAATAAAAGCATGTTTAACACCAAAATGCATTATGTATTCATTTCATTATAAAATGTTTCTTATATTTTTAAGTAATTTTCCTTAATACATATGAGTACCTTTTGTTTTATCTGCATAAACTAAAAACGATTATTCCACTAATAATGATAAAATCATCATGTGTCTGGCTAAATAATTTATGATGTTTTACATGATTTATTCAAGTAGATTACACTTTAAAAACCGCTTAAAAATAATATGTGCAATTTTGTTACCATATTTTTTTGAAGTAGATAGCACATAAGATTTTTTACAGTGTATTTCTTGATAATTGTTTTTACATTTTTAAGGTCACAGGCGGTCATATAAGCATTTCACTGTATATCATAATGTGTATGAGAAATAAAATTTGAGTTTGACTGTATGAAGGTGAGTGCTCAAAGAAGAGACAGACTGATATTCTGCAAAAGGTACAGGGATTTGACTGCGGAGGACTGAAGTAATTTCCTCTGATGAATCACCTGATTGTTTGGAGCATCTGGAAAAAAATCTTGTATGGACAAACGCACTTGACACACTACTGTTCTTGCAAGAACTGTTCCATAACAACTGACTGTTGTTGCCAATTAATTATTTAATGTCTTATTTATTTTATAGTTTTGAAAAAATTATAAAATCCAGTATTGTTCTAGAATGTAAAAAACAAATCCAAACTTGTGTTATTTTATCTTCTCTTATTTATCTTCTTCTCTGAAGGCCGCCCACAAGATTTCGTAGCGTTTCTGTGGAAATTCGTGTCCATTCATCCTGTAGAACGTTTATGAGGTCAGGAACTGATGTAGGACGAGAAGGCCCGGCTCTCGATCTCCGGTCCTGTTCATCCCAAAGGTGCTCGTTGGGGTTGAGGTCAGGGCTCGATGTTCAGGCCGCTCGAGTTCTTCCACACCGAATTCATCAAGCCGTGTCTTTATAGTCCTTGCTTTGTGCACTAGGACGGATTAATGTAAGAATTGTCCAAGATGTCTTGGGGTGCTGAAGCATTAAGATTGTACTTCACTGGGGATAAGGGACCTGATCGATTGAAACATCCGAATTCAATAACTAACAGGTTTGAGCAAATACTTTTGTCCATACAGTGAAGCTTAAACACGGCATGTGAGATTTATGCATCGTTTATGTAAATATCGGCAATAAATGTGCACTGTAAAATATTTAAAGTAGTACATATTTGTAGGTTAGTAAACTGACAGTAAGTTTAATAACTTACAGTATTAAAGTAAATGAACTTTAGCAATAAGCCTCAGATATTGGACTGTAAGTAATTTACTGTCATAGCTTATCATAATTGTACAGCAGTTAAGTAATATTCTTATATAATTTTACAGAAATACCATTTGTTGCAGCATTACTGCATCTTTAGAGCAGCTGTCCTCACATCTACAACTGTTATTTTTCTGTAAATTTACAGTTACCCTTACACAAGGTGAGTACTATTTTTTAAACTTATTGCATCTTTCCTCCAACTGTACAGTAGTTGAATATGCTTCAATCTCAGAAAAATATCCAGTCTGGTGAAATTTTACTTCCTTTATGTTAAGTATTACCTTAATGTAATTTTACAGCAATACATTTTAGTAGTAAAATTACAATACAATATGTAACTTTATGTAAGTAATTTAGGTGCCATTTCTGTCACAGCATGATGAATGCGATGAGGAGATCTGGGCCCGTATTCACAAAGTTTCTTAAGCCTAAAAGTTGCTCCTAGTGATGAAATTCTAAGAAAATTCTTAGAATTATGACATTTGCTTAGAATTTCTAAATCTTAGTAAAGATAAAAATTATTCACAAAATATCTTAGCCCTAAAAACAGCTCCTGGCAGAAAGAAGAAATATTCTCCAAACACTGAACATAAAGCTAAAAGTAAACACGGCTCTACTGTACAATTTGATTTTCTTGTTTTACTTCATTCCATCTTGGATTGTTGGCTACATACCATCCAAAAAAGCAACTTAAACAGACTGTCCTGTAATCATGTAAATTAGTAAAAGCTGAGCCATTTCGCTCACATCAATCTGAAATAGAATTAAAGTAATAAAATCATTATGATAAATAAATGTAAGAACTTAAATGTAGTATACATTTGGCTGTTTAATTATACATTTTAAGATATTTAGCCTATAACAAACTTTGCATAAAGTAGCCTGTAGTCATGATTATACAATTTCTTTATGTACAAACATTTTGATTTCACTGTCTGTTCTATTATCATATATTCTATTTTCACAAAAAGCGCATTTCAAGACCTTTACAGAGGTCAGAGGTAATTTTTTTATTAACCAATCAGTCCTTGAATTGCTGGATCATCATTAGCAATGGGGTCGACCACACCTCCTCACTACGATAAGTACTTTCCTTACTCAGAGTAGCTCTGAGAAGTTTCCTAAATCACTTTTAGCTTAGGACTCCCAGCTAGGACTGTTAAAGCTAAGATAGGAGCTCTTTAAGAGAATTCTAAGAAGCTTTGTGAATACGGGCCCTGAAGTATATTTGAAAGGTGACAAACGCCACCTGGAGACCAGGAAGTGAAGGTTGCTGCAGAACTTTTCCTTTACTCTAAAAAAATCAAAGCACCAAATAACTTATTTTTCTGCCACTACAGCAAAAAGTTATAATGTGTTAAGTAACGTCTTTTCGTTTGGTTTACTATTCGGTAAAAAAAAAAATTATGACCGTAAATATGGCACTAGGGAGCATTAGTGCGATTAACTTAAATGGACAAAACTATTTTAAAAAGTATTCTGTAAACTACAGAATTAGGCCGTTAAATCCTACATACATTTTAGGCTCTTGCGTGTTTGACCCGTACTATTCCGCTTACGAAAGGCCGCTCAGGTCAACCCAGGACGTGATTAAATTTCTGGGGAATTCAGGCGTAAAAGTGATTGACGTTTACAGAAGACTTCAAGCACAGTACAGCGATGAGACGCTTAGCTGCAGGAAAACATGAACGGTGCAAAAAAATTCCTCACGATGAATCACGATGCCGGCTGAGGTGGATCAGAGCTCACTGCAGTGACTGATGTCGAGACAAAACATCACACAGGAGTGAGTTTGACATGTTTTTATTCACGCTGTTCACACTGCCATGGAGGTCTAATGAGTTCTAATTGATTCCTAGAAATATGAGTTGATCTGACGGGTCCAAATGAAACTGTTACTTTTTCAACAAACTGCACTAAAGTTTGGGCTTTTGTAGAGCTGGTTTCTGGACAATTTATTTTCCTATCGAATATAAAGCAGGACTTAAACAGAAGTAACACTATTAAAGACTAGCTTTAAAAAAACAAAACAAAAAACCCTCAAAACAAAAGCCAAACATACTTACCTTCTCCTAACACGACTAAATAAAAATATGACGGATGCAACACTCGAACAGTTTACTGGAATACTGACAGATCTCAAACCTGATTTGGAGGAAACCAGCATCTGCTAGTAATTTAAGAAGGTTTTAAACAAAGATCGTAATCACAGGACTGTCCTTCATCGGAGCGTTCAGGCAGTTTAAATGGCAGATTTCTGTAACGAAACAATAACGGGGAACCCCCCCCCCCAAAAAAATAAAAAAATAAAAAACAAAACCAAGTAAATCCCCAAGCTACTGAAACTCATAAAACAGCATAGTTTGTGTTTTTTTTTCTTTGCCCAAAGACAACATGCAGAATTTCTCTCCATTATTTTGTGTTTAAGACTTTCTTTTTTGTTGTTGTGCTAATTATTTCTTTTGTGAGCCGGAGCGAGACGATCCAGATGAGCCACGACCCCTATAGAGTTAGAGAGAGAGAGGGAGAGGGGGAGAGAGAGAGAGGGAGAGAGAAACAGAGGACAGATAACTAAGTGACAAGTCATACCGTGATGAAAAAATTATTCAAAGTGTGTAACACCAACAGCAGACCTGCCAAGCAACGAGTAGAATAGATAATACTGCATTAAGGGCAAGGTTCAGATTTGACACGAACATTTTTCAGCTTTCAAAAGTGTCCTTGTGCTGTCAGTCTAAATTTAATCTTCAGCATCCCAAATAAATCGCACTAGCTGAAGACTGATAAAATATTAGATAAATCTGACACGCGTTCTACACTGTCTGGCCAAAACAAATAAAAAATAAATAGATAAATAAAAAGGTTCCCAATTTCAGAAGGGTCAAATTATTCAAGCAAAGAAAACAACTAAGGAGGTTTTAAATTACTGGGTTAAGAAGACTTGAACACATTATCAAAACCGGGAAGGACAGAACTGAGCCCTCGACTTTGAGGACAAATTTTGGACATTAACGGAGATCATTTTAAACAAAGTTTCTGGTTTGAGCTATGTTTAACATTTCCGTTCACAAACTGTATGACGGTTTTCGACCCTGTTCCAGGACTTAAGAGTGTGAATTAGTGGTTCTGTGAGCAATAGGGGAGGGGGGGGGGGTGTTGATATTTTAGAGTGTTTTTTGACCAGGCAGTGCATTTGCTAATTATCAATTTAAAACATTAACTGAGAGTAAGGACGAGAGGTCAGCTCTTACATGGAGCGAGACGACCGGCGTGACACACCCGATGTGAAGAAGGGAAGGTAGCGGGGCTTTTAAGGTTGTCAGTAAGTTTGTTTGATTTCAAAACAGTTTCAATAGACGTGTAAAGTCAGCTTGGCAGGTCTGCAGCGTCTCCACAGGACTCGATCAATCATCGATGATATAATAAAATGTGAAAGGAGGCCATTTTGTTACACCACATAAACCCAAACCTTTCGGACGACTGCGAGCGAGAGCGTCTTTTTTTGTTGCGTCCGCCAGACGAGGATCTGGAGCGGCTTCTCTTCTGGCCTCGGTCTGGAGACGGTGAGGACGAGCGAGACCTCTTCCTCGAGGAGGCGGAGCCTTTCCCGGAACGGGAGCTGGATCTTTTAAAGAGGATAAGCAGGTGTTTATTCATCAGTGACACAAACACGACAAAGCTTTAACAACAAACACCACCAAAAAACAATAATAATAACAATAATAACAATAATAACAACAACAGCACGGACATGCTTCCTCCTGCATCTGGATAACACGTATAAATAAAGAATAAAAAGTCCTTATTGCTCGACTGCAGAAGCGCAGCAACTAAATAAAGAATCTTAAGGTTCCTATCATATCCTTCACGACAAAAAGTGCTGCCTGTGCTCGAGTCCGAAGTGGTTGTGGTAACCACTGAGCTCGCATACACTCTCTCCCATGGAGAGCGCATGTCACCTCATTCACCTTGAGCGAGACCTCGAGCGCGATCGGGACCCGGACGAGCTCCTGGACCGGGATCTGCAACACAGAGCAACACGTTTCCAATTTCCCCACAAACAAAGTGGGAACAGAAAGAAAACAAAAACAAACAAACTAACTAATTAAACAATACTAATATTAACATCATCATGAATTAAACGATGCTTTAATACTGTAATTTAAACAGATCCAGTTATTACAGCAGTGTGACTGTAAAGTAACATCAGTATTAACCAACATCACCATCATATTAAATCAACATTAATGTTAACACCCCTCACACACACACACACACACGGCTTGGAATCTGTTTCCTGTTGAAAGTTAATGAACTTTCCTAATTGTTAGAACCATTTTCCCTTCATTTTAATTTTCTTGCCAGCTCTTGATGATCCACTGTAGAGTCAATAAAGTTGAAAAACTGTTGCATCGCTGATATACTGAGTCACACACAAAAAAAAATCATACACCCTACAAGAAAAGGAAAACAGTATGACGTACATTATATTAATATGACATATTGATATACATGACTATTATTAATAACATAATAGAGATTTATAAATACTAAATTTACTGCTATATACGTTATTTATAACATCATGTACATCAATACAGTCCATACTAATGTAACGTTCATCATATGGTTTCCCTTTTCCTGAAGTGAGTGTACAGGTTTATTTGGTCGACTCTGTAGACATTTATCTCTCAGCAGGTTGTTATAAAATGTTTTACTTACAAATGTAAAAAAAAAAAAAAAAAGGAAAGAAATTCGCTGCATATTAATGATAGTAGTGATTCCATAATACATCATAAACTACAAGATAAAAAACTAATGTGTTAATTGAATTGTAGAAAGAATACGAACCTAAAAAAAATAAAATTAAAAAAAAAAGAATAAACCGGTTTGTGTTCTCAGTAAAATTTGCAACCATGGGGGGGCGCAATCCAGTGTCTTCTTGTGCCAGTCCCAAGTCTGGATAAACGCAGAGGGTTGAGTCAGGAAGGGCATCCGACGTAAAACATTTGCCAAATCAATGATGCGAATCAGAAATATCATTTCCATACCGGATCGGTCGCGGCCCGGGTTAACAACGACCGCCACCGGTGCTGTTGACCTACAGGGTGCCGGTGGAAATTGGGCTACTGTTGGTCGAAGAAGGAGAGGAGGAAGGCGTGTTCGAAAGCAGAGAGAGAAGAGGAAAGGCAAGAGTTTAGGAGTGAAAGTAGAGACCTTGAATGTTGGGACCATGACAGGGAAGGGAAGAGAGTTGGTTGATATGATGCAGAGAAGGAAGGTGGATATACTGTTTGTCCAGGAGACCAGGTGGAAAGGTAGCAAAGCTAGAAGCTTAGGATCAGGGTTCAAGTTGTTTTACCATGGTGTGGATAGGAAAAGAAATGGAGTAGGAGTTATTCTGAAAGAGGAGTTTGTAAGGAATGTCCTAGAGGTGAAGAGAGTATCAGATAGGGTGATGAGTCTGAAGCTGGAAACTGATGGTGTGATGTTCAATGTTGTTAGTGGTTATGCTCCACAGGTAGGATGTGTGTTAGAAGAGAAGGAGACATTCTGGAGTGAGTTAGATGAAGTGATGCAGAGCATCCCCAGAGGTGAGAGAGTGGTGATTGGTGCAGACTTCAATGGACATGTTGGGGAAGGGAACAGAGGGGATGAAAATGTGATGGGCAGGTTTGGTCTTCAGTACAGGAATGTAGAAGGACAGATGGTGGTGGACTTTGCAAAGAGGATGGAAATGGCAGTAGTAAATACTTTCTTCCAGAAGAGGCAGGCGCATAGGGTGACATATAAGAGTGGAGGCAGAAGCACTCGGGTGGACTACATCTTGTGTCGACGTAGGGCTGGGCCGATAAACGATATCCATATCGAATCGCGATTTATTTGATTTTAAAAACGATGAAAAGCTATAGACATTTTTTGCTCGATATGGATTCATCTAAGAGCCAATCACACAGCAGAACAACACGACAACAACCAATCAGCGTGCAGCTTGCGCGTGCCGTGCAGGTCAAAGTTAATTTCCTGCCGCACTTTGCGAAGCAAACTTGACACCAGGACGACAAAAAAAAAAAAAAAAAAAAAAAAAAACAAGAGTGGAAGCAGCGACGAAAGTGAATCTAACCTCGAGTTATTATCCAAAGATGTTGAAATTGTCGACAAAAAAGGTAGCACGAACTCCGTTATATGAACGCATCACCCACACGACCACACCGAGAGCATGAACATGCGGCCCGATGCTACTCCGTCAACTAGCAGCGCTAGCAGTGGGGCTGTAGCAAAGCAGATATCGATCGTGTCGTCTTTCGTGGCCATTACACCTTATGAAAGGTGTCCAAAAGGAGCAAGGATATAACCAGGGCCGTTTCTAACTTTCTAGCGAAAGATATGATGCCCCTAAGCACACGAGGCTGAAGTTTAGCTCCTTATTCGCAACTTCCGGTTTGTTTGGCTCCTTATTGCGCAGCGTCTCATTCCGCGGCTGAAGTCTAGCTCCTTATTCGCCTCGTTACTAACGGGAGTGTTCACGCTGGCCAAAGCTGCGCAGTTTATCAATAAAAGCAGCTTCCGATTCGTTTGGCTCCTTATTGCGCAGCGTCTCACTCTGCGGCTGAAGTTTAGCTCCTTATTCGCAGCTTCCGGTTTGTTTGGCTCCTTATTGCGCAGCGTCTCATTTTACGGCT
The DNA here is from genome assembly GCA_030522415.1 of Channallabes apus. NCBI lineage: Eukaryota > Metazoa > Chordata > Actinopteri > Siluriformes > Clariidae > Channallabes > Channallabes apus. The sequence goes on from CM060112.1 coordinate 3,603,156, forward strand.
CGAAGTATAGCCTCGTGTTCACGTTGCCGAATGCTGCGCAGTTTATCAATAAAACATTATTTTGGTGGCTTAAACCATTCTGGCCAAGCAAATATGAACTATACAACACCTAGCAGGTACCCAACTATATAGTAAAAGTGAAATTGTCCTGGTCCAGATTGATAGCTGCATAATTCATTCCATGTTTGTTGTCACTGCATGTTTAAGCCATTACTGTATGTCAGTTTATTGGGGCCGTGTGAAATAGCCTTCATTTAACTCTGAATTGTGGGATAAAGACAGCCCTAGTGTGTGTGGTCTAAATGTTGTCTCATTATTGTTTAAAAATCTCAAAACATTAATATATCACAAGATACTTTTTATCATCACAAACAAGTATTTTTTTTTTTAATAAAAATCTTTGCCTTGTAAAGATTCTGAGCATGTGCCTATAGTATCTTAATTTTTAAGGCCAAATCGGTCATCTGTTTTTGTTAATAAACTATACTTTAAAATGTAATTTAATGAACCCTTTAATTTTTGTGGCTTCAGTTTAAGTTGTTCAACATTGATGTTCAATAAATAATCATAGATAGTAGATAGTGTGTGTTGCCTTCAATTAATCAATCAAGTAATTCAGCCTTCATTCAAAAATCTCTCACTTGTGAGCATATTTACTGTACAAAACTTGTCAGTGAACTATGAGGGCAAAAAAATAAAAAAATCGTTTATTAATCGAAATCGAGTTAAAATGTTCAATTAATCGAGATTTTGATTTTAGGCCAAATCGCCCAGCCCTATGTCGACGTTGTAATCTGAAAGAGATCAGTGACTGCAAAGTGTTGGTAGGGGAGAGTGTAGCCAGACAACACAGAATGGTGGTGTGTAAAATAACCCTGGTGGTGAGGAAGGTGAAGAGGACAAAGGCAGAGCAGAGGACAAAGTGGTGGAAGCTGAGAAAGGAAGAATGTTGTGTAGTCTTTAGGGAGGAGTTGAGACAAGCTATGGGTGGTCAGGAGGTGCTTTCAGTTGACTGGACAACTACAGCCGATGTGATCAGGGAGACAGGTAGGAGGGTACTTGGTGTATCATCAGTTAAGGGAAAAGGGGACAAGGAGACTTGGTGGTGGAATGAGGAAGTCCAGGAGTGTATACAGGGAAAGAGGCTAGCTAAGAAGCAGTGGGACTCTGAGAGGACTGAAGAGAGTAGACAGGAGTACAGGGAGATGCACCGTAAGGTGAAGGTAGAAGTGGCAAAGGCCAAACAAAGAGCATATGAGGACTTGTATGCTAGGCTGGACAGTAAGGAGGGAGAGGTGGATCTGTACAGGTTGACGAGGCAGAGAGATAGAGATGGGAAGGATGTGCAGCAGGTTAGAGTGATTAAAGATAGAGATGGAAATATACAGACAGATGCCAGGAGGGTGATGGGAAGATGGAAGGAGTACTTTGAGGAGTTGATGAATGAGGAAAACGAAAGAGAACAAAGAGTAGAAGAGGTGACTGTTGTGGAGCAGGAAGTAGCAAATATTAGTAAAAGTGAGGTGAGAAGGGCGTTGAAGAGGATGAAGAGTGGAAAGGCTGTTGGTCCTGATGACATACCTGTGGAGGTGTGGAAGTGCTTAGGAGAGGTGGCAGTAGAGTTTCTGACTAGTTTGTTTAACGAGATCTTGGAGAGTGAGAGGATTCCAGAGGAATGGAGGAGAAGTGTATTGGTGCCGATTTTTAAGAACAAGGGAGATGTGCAGAGCTGTGGCAATTACAGAGGCATAAAGCTAATGAGCCATACAATGAAGCTGTGGGAAAGAGTAGTGGAAGCTAGGTTAAGGGCAGAGGTGAGAATTTGTGAGCAGCAATATGGTTTTATGCCTAGAAAGAGTACATCAGATGCAGTATTTGCTTTGAGGATGCTGATGGAGAAGTACAGAGAAGGTAATAAAGAGTTGCATTGTGTCTTTGTAGATTTAGAGAAAGCATACGACAGAGTGCCGAGAGAGGAGCTGTGGTGTTGTATGAGGAAGTCTGGAGTGGCAGAGAAGTATGTTAGAGTGGTGCAGGACATGTATGAGGGTGCTAAGACAGTGGTGAGATGTTCTGTAGGTGTGACAGAAGAGTTCAAGGTGGAGGTGGGTCTGCATCAAGGATCGGCTCTAAGCCCCTTTTTGTTTGCTCTAGTGATGGACAGGATGACAGATGAGGTTAGACAGGAGTCTCCATGGATTATGATGTTTGCAGATGACATTGTACTTTGTAGTGAGCGCAGGGAACAGGCGGAAGAAAATTTGGAGAGGTGGAGGTACGCTCTGGAAAGCAGAGGAATGAAGGTTAGCCGCAGCATGACGGAATACATGTGTGTGAATGAGAGGGACCCAAGAGGAACGGTGAGGCTACAGGGAGCAGAGGTAAAGAAGTGCAGGATTTTAAGTACTTAGGGTCAACGGTCGAGAGCAACGGAGAGTGTTCAAAGGAGGTGAAGAGACGAGTACAGGCAGGTTGGAATGGGTGGAGAAAAGTGTCAGATGTGTTGTGTGATGAAAGAGTATCAGCGAGAATGAAAGGAAAGGTGTACAGCACAGTGGTGAGACCAGCGATGCTCTACGGCTTAGAGACAGTGGCACTGAAGAAAAGACAGGAGGCAGAGCTAGAGGTAGCAGAGCTGAAGATGTTGAGGTTCTCTTTGGGAGTGACAAGGATGGATAGGATCAAGAATGAGTTCATCAGAGGGACAACCCATGTGAGATGTTTTGGAGATAAAGTCAGAGGGGCCAGATTGAGGTGGTTTGGACATGTTCAGAGGAGAGAGTGTGAATATATCGGTAGAAGGATGCTGAGGTTGGAACTGCCAGGCAGGAGGTCTAGAGGAAGACCAAAGAGGAGATTCATGGATGCAGTGAGAGAGGACATGAAGTTAGTTGGTGTGAGAGAAGAGGATGCAGAGGACAGGGTTAGATGGAGGCAGATGATTCGCTGTGGCGACGCCTGAAAGGGAACAGCCGAAAGACAAAGAAGAAGAAGAAGTGTTCTCAGTAAAATGTATCATTTAACTTCACTACACAACTATATATCATAAAGATTTGCACGTGACCAAAAAGCACGACTAAACGTTCCACTAAACATGAGTCGAAGGTGCATCATGAAGTTCCCATGACAACCCCTTTCCCGAAACCCCTGACACCCGCGAGCTCGCCTTTGCGTTCTTGTATTTTGCGACGTGAGCTTCCGTGTTTCAGATCAGATCAGACAGGAGGAAGTGCCTCGAGCTTCCACGTCACAGATCAACACACAAACAGTCAAATCATCAGCAAACAGGTTTGAATGAAGATATTAAGCAGATACTGACATTTTGTCTGGCGTTACCCTTGACCTGTACCCTTTTACCTGGACCTGGACCGAGAGCTCGAGCTGGACGAGCGAGAGGACGAGCGAGAGGAACCCGAGACGCTGCCTTTCTTCTCCGACGGCTTCAACTCGTCGCTCGCATCCAGATCGTATTTGGACAAATCGCCATCGTCGTCATCATCATCATCATCGCCGTCGTCATCATCATCATCATCCTGAAGAAGTGTTACACAAAATCGTTACTCACGCACGACGTTTAGATCAACGCTAACATGATCATGTGATTAAAACCAAAACCCTCACGTCAAGCTTGTATTTTGAAAGATCGCCGTCTTCGTCGTCATCATCTTCATCATCCTCGTCTTCCACCACCTCCTCTTCCTTTTTCTTGCTTTTGTCCTCGTCTTTTTCAGGCTCTCCCTTTTTCTCGCTGTCCTTCTTGTTTTTTCCCCTAAACTTCTTTTTTATTCGGCCAAACTAACGACAAAACACATTCATTAACTTTTTTTTATTATTATTATTTTTACCATAACAGGTCATACATGCAGAAATAATGATCCTGTAAAATAAACTTTGAGCTACATTTATTTATGTATATATTAATGAATAACTTATAAACGATGCTTCAAGGAAAAAAACTAAAAAAAAAAAAAAAAAAAAAAAAAATATTCAATTATTGTCACATGTACTTTTTACAGCACAGCGAAATTTCTTCTTCGCATATCCCAATTAGGAAACTGGGGAAAAAAACTATAACAATAAGATTGTGATTATAATAGTCTACCTCATCATATTCTCCATCCGACTCTTCTCTCTCGTTATAAACCAAATTTTCTCTCTCGTTAAAACCTCCGCCATATCCTTAAAAGAAAAATATATTATTATTATTATACCATGGTACATATAATAATCTGGGTGTATGAGGGAGGCGTACCTGTTCGTTCCTCCAGTTTGGCGTATTTGGGGGTGTTGCACATGTTGCACTCTGACCTCCTGGCCCAGTTCACGTTCCCACATCTACATCATTAATACAAAAAACTAATCATCAGTAATGTTTCACACCGTACACACGTCACTCTAGTGTGTGAGATTACATCAGACTGTAACTCAGGAAACTTTTATCTGCACTGGGAAAAAACTCCCAGACATCATATTAATGTAAAACAGTTTTATACACACAATATGTAAGCGTGTGTGAGTGTGTTTGTACAAGTGCAACAGTGTAAGTAGGTGTGCAACTGTGTATGACTGTGTTTAATCAGTTGAAGTAGGAATAAGCGTGTAAGGAGGAGTAGCTGTGCAAGAGTGCGTGTCTAGACCAGGTGTGCCCAACCAGTCGATCGCGAGAGTAAACTGCCTTCTGGTTTGTCCTCTCTTACTTCACTGTTTCCGCGCCTCAAATAAAACAATAACCTTTATAGACATACTAGTATTTCTTGTGTAAAGAAAGCCTGTACTTATTTAAAAAAAAACAGTTCTTTATTTTCCCTTACAAGATCACTGATTACGTTCGGCTCTGCGCTGAAAAACCGTCGGCTGAATTTGAAATCGCATACTAACAAACTACTCATACTATTTTATATAAATATATAGCAGAAATAGCGACAGTAATATGCTAGTACGCTAATCTGAATTTAGCCAGGGTTTTAGCTATAGGCACGTTACGTTATTAGTAGGGACTCCGTGTTTAAGTAGAGAAGTTGAGAGAGCTGCCAAACACCAAGGGTAAGGCTGCAGCTTTAGCATCTTATCGCGTCAGTCACGTTCTTGCAAAACACTAGAAGTCTTTCAAGGATGGCGAAGTTGTGAAAGAAGCATTTGTCGCGGCTGCAGACGCACTATTTAGTGAGTTCAAGAATAAAGTGATATCATAGCTGCCGTTAAGGACGTGTAATTATCCAGTGGCTCTGTAACACGGCGATGTGAGGGAATGTGAGGGAGGTCGAGACGCAGTTAAGGAAGGATATTGAACAGTGTGAATGTTTTTCTCTTCAATTTGATGAGTCGACTGATGTTGTGGATGTGGCACAGCTGTGTGTTTTCATTAGAATGTTTTTTGGAGACATGGGTGCAAAAGAAGAGCTAGGGTTAGAGTTAATAGTCTAATTATAGTGACAATAAAGCTATGTTTTATTATATATGGATTAGGGCTACTTTCTGTTTGTTTTGTGCACATTAAATATGTAAATATGCTATGAATAGCAACTGGCTTTCTGTTTGGACTGGTAGATCTCGGCACACTGACAAATTAAAAAGTAGATCTTCGTTCAAAAAAGTTTGGGCACCCCTGGTCTAGACTAAGTATGCAAGTGTGCAAATGAAAGTGAATAAGTGTGTGTAAGAATGTGTGACAAAGTAAGTGTGTAAGTCGATGTATTAGTGTACTATTAGGAACAGTTGCGCAGGCGTGTGTGTGCAAGTGGAGGTGAGACTAAGTGTGTAAAAGTGTACATTTATCTGTAAGGTCGTAGGAGTAATTAAGAACATTTGTGCAAGTGTGTGAGTGTGTGTGAAGGCTGACGTTTTGCACTGCCAGTCGTTGGCGCTGAAGAGTCCCCTGCTCTTCTCAGCCAGAGTCTTCCCGATCTCGGTTCCTCCTGCCTTCATCAGTTTCGCTTCTGTCGTCTTCTCTGTTCAAACAAACAAACAAATATTTATATATATATCCATTATCTCACAAGTACACACTGCATGTGCGTGTGTTTGTGTTCAACAGTGCAGTGTTTACACAATGTATGCCTCACGGCAAGGGTGTGTATCACCACTAACCTCGTCCACACCTGTTACAGCTTGTTCTTCTGGCAAAGTTCACATTTCCGCATCTTAGTAAAGAAGAACAAAAAAGTGATAACATCAGACACAGGTTACACACACACACACTGCTGCTTTAACTTATTAAATACAACTAATCCATTGAAATGAATAGACAATCATGGTTTAGACGCTTTAAGTACAGAAGACAAATTGTTATCGTGCATTACGAGGTCGTACGAAAGCGTTAAAACAATTTCCTTCAGACCCTCTTGCTTCGCCCCATACACCCAAGTTTCGTCACGGGTAAAGGACAGGTCACCCACGTCGCGCGAACAGAGTTCTTGGCAGACTTCGACATGATGTTCCTTCTGTTCCTAGGGACGAACTTGGCAGTAACACGCTGCATTGCCTGGATGGTAAGATGCACAAGATCCTGAATGGTTTCAACATTTTCGGCGGTTGAGCTTGTTCAAGCTCTTCCTGATCTCTTGCCGTCTTCCAGTGATGTTCTTCGACTCTTGAAGCGTGCATGTCACACAAAACACCACAAACGACTCATTGCAGCATCGCCATAAACTCGCCGAATCATGTTAAACGTCTCTGTGGCAGATTTGTCCAGTTTCACACTCGCGCTTAGTTCAAACTCTCTGTCCATGATGAAATAGCAGACGTGGTAACGCATGTGGTCAGAACAGTCCTGATGTACACAGGCAGACGATGATGTCTTTTGGCACGCTGACTTATGAACCTGTGACTGTGTGTGTGTAGCCCTCGTGCTTCAAAAATAGTCTAGAAACTTGTTGACACCACCTCATATTAGCCTCGAGATCTCGTGTCTGAATCAGTGAATCGACTCATATGAATCGACTAGAAACGACTCACTAAAGAGAATCATTTCGCATGCTAGCACTCAGGACACAACATATGGCTGTATTTAATAATAAAGGTCACTTTGTCCGGAACAAAATGTTCATAAGAGTTTAGGTTAAGCGCTTATTAAATATTTAACGATTGAGTTTAATTATGTTTAAGATTAATCTTTAATAAAAGGTGATGTTAGCTTGTGAGAGTTAGCTAGCATACAAAATATCACAACAGAAATAAGCTAGCAATACTGCTAATTAAATAAATATAAATAAAAAAGACAGGAATATACAAATTATATGACTAAACACGCTTATAGATGAGTTAAATAATTATTTAAGGTAAATAAGGCTAAGTCAGACATGACGTCACCTGGGTTAGCTAGGTAGCTTTGCTAACATTTCTAACGAACCGCGTTAAATGCGTATAAATGACGCGTTGGGTCACAAAACCGCACCAGATGTCATCTATACACTTTACTCACTTTTTATCTGGACAGATCCAGTCTCCGTCGCTCACACGGAAACTCTTCCCCGACATTTTTTTTTTGTGTGTGTGTCTCCAAAGTGGCCGCTCGCGCGGGGTCTCACAGGCAAGGACGACCGCGCCTGTTTGTTAATGTTTCCCCTGATATACCGTCTTAGTTTGTGACCTTCACATACACGATATTTTCAATAAAAACATCACTGTTTGTGTATGTCGACGTGTAAAAAACTTGTCTAATAGCTTTTCCATCGCGGGATTTCAACTTCAATGTATTAAAACCGTTTGTTTTTAGACAGGCGCCTGGATTGGACACCTCGCCTCACGTAGGCGATGAACAAACCGTAAGAAGGACCTTTTCTTTCTTTTCTAAATGGGCGTGGTTATAACGTGTTGGGGGGTGTGGTTCTGAAATGCGCACAGTGATTCAGATCCGAATAAAGTCGATTCCTTCCTCGACTCTTTGATTTATATTTACTGTATATACATTCATACAAACATTCTAACTAGTAATTCCTCCTAATAAGAAAAGGATAATGCTGGTTTATTAAAACTTTTAAAAAAAATGTTTTTATAAAAAAAAAAAAATAAAGTCAAAAACTCTTCTCATCGTTCATGCTGAAAAGCTCAGGTGTTGAAAAGAGTTTTCCAAGTAATTCCAAATATTTTTTTTATTACATTTTACCACAAGAGAAACAATATTGCCTGCAAAAATTAAATAAAAATGTGATAGTCTGCTTTGAACGGTTCCTCAAAAGAGTCGATGAGTGTGGTAAAGAATTTAAAAAGCAAAATATCACATTGTAGGGACATAATTATATATAACTGATGCATCATGAATTAATTAAGATCATAGAAATAACTGTTCCTGTGGTGTAGTGTGATTAGCGTGTTGCCTCGCACCTTCAGGGTCCGGGTTCGATTCCCACCTCAGGGTCTGTGTACATGGAGTTTGCATGTTCATCGCTGTGCTTGGTGGGTTTCCTCCGGGTACTCCGGTTTTTTTCCAACAGTCAAAAACATGCAGATTTAGCTTATTGGTGTTTTCCCGTGGTGTGTGTGTGTGTGTGTGTGTGTGTGTGTGTGTGCCCTGTGATGGATAGGCACAATATCCAGGGTGTACGCCAGCTCGTGTCCAAAGTCTCCTGGGATAGGCTCCACTCCCCCCCCCCCCCCCCGCGCGCAACCCCCCATGATGCAATGAATAAAGAAAAATTATAATAATCAATTAATTTATAAAGTGAAGTTTCAAGTAAAGTATGAATATAACACTAGGTAACTGTATAATTATTAACCTGTCATTACTCTTGAATACAATAATCCATGATCAATAATTATTAACATTAATATACATTACATGAATTTTCAGTTATATGCTACATTAGACTTTGATATTTTTTAAACTGATATTTATTTAAATAGTCATAGATAGACAGACAGACAGACAGACAGACTACAGACAGACAGACAGATAGATAGATTGATAGATAGATTGATAGATAGATAGATAGATAGATAGATAGATAGATAGATAGATAGATAGATAGATAGAACTTTATTGGTCCCAAGGTGAAATTGCAGAAGTGTCTTTCTTACTTTTCTAAAAAGCCTCTCTATGGATCTTCTGTTATTTTTATCATTTTCTTTTTCCTTCTTTATCCTCTTGTGCTTTCATTTGGACTTCAGGAGATCTGTTTCTGCTTAAGCAGATGTTTAGGACATTTTGGAGAAATCTGATGACACAAATGTCCTTTATGCTTTAGACTGACTTTGTTAAGGTTCTTTAAATAGATTATATCTGATATCACCCAGATGAGGATGTGTTTCCTGTTGTGTGTGTTTCCTCTCAAGGTTTCTTCCTACAGTATTACCCTATCAGGGAGTTTTTCCACGCCACCGGCAACCTTTTTGCTCATCAGGGACAATGATAAGCGATAAGATATATATATATTTCCTTACATTTTTTAAAATTAATTTTCATTTTTTTTATTTTGTAAAGCTACTTTGTGAATACAATAGAATTGAAATTAAACGGAGTTCATCATTCGATGCCTGTCTTGAAGCCTGTCTTCCTTTTCTGATTTTCTCTCTCCTTTAAAGGTTTCACCTTTCTTTATTCATCACCAGTTTGGATACCACCGAGGTTGATAATTTTTTTTTTACGAACATATCCTTGGCAGCACGTTGGTGTAGTGGTTAGCACTGTCGCCTTGCACCGCTAGGGTCCGGTTTCGACTCCCGGGCCAGGCTCGATTCCCGTGCATGGAGTTTGCATGTTCTCCCCGTGCTTGGTGGGTTTCCTCCGGGTTCTCCGGTTTCCTCCCACAGTCCAAAGATATGCAGGTTAGGCTAATTGCCGTTACCAAATTGCCATAGTGTGTGAATGGGTGTGTGTGTGTGTGTGTGTGTGTGTGTGTGTGTGCGCCCTGCGATGGATTGGCACCTGCTCATGGTGTGACCCCGCCTCTTGCCTTAAGTCTCCTGTGATAGGCTCCAGGCCCCCGCGACCCTGAACACAGAAGATGAGTGAATAAGAACATCTCTCCTTGTTTACAAGAGCTACCACAGTATTAAATATTCTCCTTTACATCCTTCTCAGTTTTCCTTTTAGAGTTTAAAAGGTATTTTCGATTAGCAGAACTTTCCTAATCTTGTTTTTGGTTTCTAAAACATTAAAGATGAAGATTAAAATGAATAATACAGTAATATTGGACTGCATCATTTTTATTTTGTGACCATTAAATGGTTGGAGAAAGTGGAAATACCGCCATCTGCTGGAGAGATGGTGCATACAGTAGCATAAAGTAAAATGAAAGAATGAATGAAGAAATAAACAATATATGTCCCTTAAAAGCTGCATTTAAAATAGATAAATATATATTTATAGTTATTAATATTTTCCATATATTTGTTCCATACACTTTTCATTTCTAGTAGTGATTTTACTGTGCAATATTATGTAGTATTAATTTAAGAAAACTGCTTAAAAAAAAAGGAAAAAATGAACTAAATATTTTTTTTTTCAAATGCACCATCATGGACATCCTACACATTGTTGACCTCTGCAACAATTTTGTTGGGTACGTGTCATTTTTATTCTTGATTTTTGTCCCTGTCCGTTACCTTTAACAGGTCAGACTGTTTTCCACCTTCTCCTTGTCTTCATAGTGTAAAGTTGCATTGCATTAATAATAATCTTGACAGTTTTAATAATCCGACTAATCAGAAAGCACCTGAATAACATCCTAATTCTGCTGATAAATATGAACATGTAACTCATACAGCAGCCAGATATCATGAGGGGAGCTGGAGTCGGTGGGGGAAAGTCAGTCTTGCACTCTTTTGTTAGTTTATTTCACAAATGATGAAATGATGAAATAAGGCAGAAGAAGAGAAAAGCCTGAAGATTCTTATCTCACACACACACACTGAGTAATGAGGCCTATTCATGATATATAATCTTACAAGTCGTTAATACAGTACAATTCATAATCAGACCTATTTATAAGGAGTACACAGTCAAGTGCAAAAGTTTGCACGCCCTCTAGAAAAAAAAAACATGACAAAGCGAGATATTTAATGTTTTTGTGTTCAGTGTTTTGCAGTTTATGTAAATTGCCAAAGTGATGATGGATCTGTTTAGGGGCCAGCTTGTGACACACCTCTCTTTTTATATTCATACTTCTTGTTCTGCGTTCATTTGCTCCTGTTAGGCCTCACTACAGTGTCAGTATTCAGTCTGGCACAAGTTGTAGTTATTACTGATAACCTCCCTGGTACAAATTACCCAATTTTAGTCCTGCAGAGTCTCTTTTTCTTCCTAAAATCAATGCGGGAAAATAAATAACCACCCTGAGTGGCTAATCGTCACTTATTTTTTTTATTTATACCAACTCACCAGGTAGGATATCGTAATCAATAGTGGCATGTAGCCAGGTTCTATTGTATGCGTTTAGAATAGAATAGATTGAATTATTTTGTCACAAGGACCTTACAGCTCAGTGAAATCATTTTTTGTTTGTATATCCCTTTTAGGAAGGCAGAGTGGGGACCTCGTGCCGGGTCAGTCAGGATACAGCGCCCCCTGGAGCGGATAGGGTTAATGGCCTTGCTTAAGGGACCAACAGTGGCAGTGCTGGGACTTGAACCTCTGACCTTTTGATCCGTAACCCAGTAACCCACAGCAGTAACCATTTGAGTCACCATTACACACCCTTGTGTTTTCTGTTTATTTAATTTTTTTAACTTTAAAATAAATTATAAATTGAAAATGATGTCTTGCGACTAACATTACCGTTGGACATTAACTACCTGCGCTACCTGGTGGCTAAATGCTGATGTCAGACCCTGATAACCATCTTATTCTCAACATGCACTTTCTAATTCCAGTTTATTCCCTCAGTGTGACGACATGCAGATTATTATTATTATTATTATTATTATTATTACCCCGCCTCATTCTCATCCCCCTTATTTTCTTTCTGGTTCTGTAAAGCTGCTCTTCTACAATCACCATTCTTAAAAGTGCGAAATAAATAAAATGGAATTGAATCAAAACGTCCACAAAGTCTCGCGGGAGAGGCTCCAGGACCCCCGTCATCCTGTACAGGATAAGAACTCGGAGCTCCTCCTGCTTCTTCATGCCATCAGAACATCTCCAGAGCGTGTTGCTCCCACCAGCTTTACCTAACAGCTGCTACAGCGTTCCACAGGTCAAATTACTCCAAACATACTGTACATCTGATCAAAACTGTTCTCCAGGAGGATTTTGTGGTTCGTTCAAACTTGGAGGTGTGGATTTTGGAGCAGGAGTTTCTGTTTGGATTGGAGTTTTTTTTGTGCATGTTGATATACAACCCCTGGCAAAAAATTCTGGAATCACCCTCTCAGAAGATGTTCATTCAAATGTTTAATTGTGTAGAAAAAAAAACAAGCACATACATGCCACAAAACTATTTTCACTCAACAATCCAAACTTCTGGCTGTATAAAACACTTAAAAAAAAAACAAAGAAAGATAACTATAGTCAATGACAACTGTTTTAACAACTCAAACAGAGGAAAAAAATATGGAATCAGCAAATAAAAACACTACTTGTACTTTGTTGCAGCACCTCTGGCTTTTATAACAGCTTGAATTCTCTGAGGCCTGGATTTAACTAATGTCCAACAGTATACTTCATCAGTCTGTCTCCAGCTTTGTCTTATTGCAGTTGCCAGATCAGCTTTGCAGGTTGGAGCCGTGTCCTGGACCATTTTCTTTCATTTCCACCACAGATTTTCAATTGGATTAAAGTCCGGACTATTTGCAGGCCATGCCATTGACATTATATGTCTTTCCTGTAGGAATGTTTTCACAGATTTTGCCCTATGGCACGATGCATTATCATCCTGAAAAATGATGCTACCATCACCAAACATCCTTTCAATTGATGGAATAAGAAAAGTGTCCAAAATCTCAACATAAACTTGTGCATTTATAGAAGATGTAATGACTGTCATGTCTCCCATACCTTTACCTGACATACAACCCCATATCAATAATGATTGTGGAAATTTGCATGTTTTCTTCAGGCAGTTGTCTTTATAAATTTCATTGGAACGGCACCAAACAAAAGTTCCAGCATCATCACCCTGCGCAATGCAGATTCGTGATTCATCACTGACTCTAACTCTCATCCAGTCATCCGCAGTCCAAGATTGTCTTTCTTTAGCCCACTGAACCCTTGTTTTTTTTCTGTTTAGATGTTAATGATGGTTTTCTTTTGGCTTTTCTGTATGTAAATCCCATTTCTTTTAGGCGATTTCTTACTGTCCGCTCACAGACATTGACTCCACTTTCTGCCCATTTGTTCCTCATTTGTTTTGTTGTGCATTTTCTGTTTTCAAGGCATATTGCTTTAAGTTTTCTGTTTTGGCGCTTTGATGTCTTTCTTGGTCTACCAGTACGCTTCCCTTTTACAACCTTTCCATTTGATTTGTACTTGGTCCAGATTTTAGACACAGCTGACTGGGAACAACCAACATCTTGTGCAACATTCCATGAAGATTTACCTTCTTCAAGAAGTTTGATAATTCTCTCCTTTGTTTCAACTGACATCTCTCGTGTTGGAGCTATGAGTTATGTCAATCATCTTGATTCAACACATCCCTAATTTGTGCAAGCACTCTTTTTTAACTGTAGACTAATTAGCAGTTGTAATCAGATACAGGTATTTGTTTTAGAAATGCAAAGTGTGCATAGTGATTCCATATTTTTTCCCTCTGTTTGAGCTGTTAAAACAGTTGTCATTGACTATAGTTATCTTTCTTTGTTTTTTTTTTTTAAGTGTTTTATACAGCCAGAAGTTTGGATTGTTGAGTGAAAATAGTTTTGTGGCATGTATGTGCTTGTTTTTTTTTCTATACAATTAAACATTTGAATGAACATCTTCTGAGAGGGTGATTCCATCATTTTTGCCAGGGGTTGTATAACTTGATTAACTGTAGACTTTGATACTAGAGTTCCAGCAGCTTGGCAGGCTTGTGCCTTGATGGTTCCTCATTGGTTCCTGTCCATCAGAACTAACTTCCTCTCAGCTGAATTGGGGGGCAGTTTGGGTTTTCCTCCAGACCTTGGCTGGAAAATGGCTCCATCTCCCAACAACTTCTACTTACACACAATTGTATAAACTGATTCTGTGCTGAGAGACGTTCCTGACTTCCCCATTTCTCAGGTCAGCATTAATCTTCTCAGGTTGACCTTTTTCCCCGTTTTTTTCTGTGTGTTGATCAGTCCAGTGAGTGCTGTCGAACCCTATAATGTTTTCACAGAGACGCTTCTGACGCAGAAGTTGATCAGGATCACCAATAGGAAGGCCATGGGCGTGGCAAATTAAGAGACATTTCCGGGACTCTCAGCATCACAGAGTTGAAAATCTAAGTGGGTGTGTATATTTATGAGCCTGTATGCATACTTTTGACCCTTGTGTTCCTAATTCTCAGGGTTTTTCTGTATAAAAGATGGATGCTGTACAGTGATTCTGCCACAGTTTAAACCCAACACTGCCATGACATTCATGATTATGTTGAGTGTATGCAAACTTTTGACCAGAGTCTTCCACGCTTCCTCGTTCACTCATACAGTAATAACACACAGCCATTACAGAGCTTTGCTATCTTTCATCCTTTGTTCAGACACCTTAGATGGCACTTTACTGTGTTTCCATTACTGTAGGGGCTACTTAAAGGGCAGATAATCAGATTTGCTCTGCTGGGGGGTAACTTACAGGGCAACTCAATATGTTTTCTCCACTGTGGGTGCACCTTACAAGGCACTATATCTTGTTTGCTCCACTATAGGGCTCCACTTAGCGGGCATTATCATGTTAGGGGCACATTACAGGACACCTTATCATGTTTGCTTGATAAGGTGTATACTGTATACTTTAAAAGGCACTTTGTCATGACTACACCACTGTCGGGGCACCTAAGAGGGCAATGGATCCCGTGGATCATCATAGAGGCCAACTTTTTCACTCCTACAGAGGCACTTTAAAGGACACTGTATCACATTTCCCATATCTGAAGGCACCCCAGTGGTCACCCTTGCAGCACCCCAGGCTTTATTTTAACCTGAGCTACTGTAGAGCTCCAAAGCAGCTAAAATGCCTCCCTGTCTAGGCCTCTTTTTCAGGCACTGTAGGCCCGAGTTGTTTAAAACCTGATGAAGGGTTATAGCTTAGCGTGCGCATCCATATACACTGTGATCCAGTGTTATTAGTTTTTCAGACTCATTGATGGTTCCCAGTACTGTACAGGGAAACTGACTATAAGGGTTAGACATATTGGGACGTCTGCTGTACAAACAGTGCAATTGCATCAGATGGTTAATTATGATGCAAAATGATGATTTCCATTAAATGAATCACACACTTGCAGGAACAACCGAGTCACTTTTCCTACTGCAATGCATCATTACACTCAAACACATGGCTCAGTAAACCCCAAAACACAATCCTAATATAAATAGAATGATAAAATAAAGTAATAAATTGAAATAATAATAATATATCGCTCATCATCATTCTGGTTATTTTATGAATATGCAAAATAGTTTTATCAGGTTTACAAACATTTAACAGTAAATAATACATCAATAACATCCTGTAGTAAACATAGTACGCACAAGAACCGGCCTCCACTTGTACTCTACGCTAATGTCCAAGTGCAACACATGCACATTTTATAGACCTACTGTATTTATAGACCGAGTGAGCAAGACACGGACCGATTCAGGATTTATTATTATTTTTTGTACGTTACCACGGCAGTGGATTACTGCCACAGAATCATATTTAACAAAAATAAATAGTTTCACATTTTACGTTTATTATAAGTTTATTATTACACCAAGTTTTAACAAGATATTTTCATGTTATAACATAAAACCGTGAAATTATCTTTGTTATTATACTGTAAATGTTATTCACTGATAAGGAATGTTCATGATCGAACGAGAAAATATCTTGAAATAATGTGAAAAGATCACTTTGAAACTTTTAAAAACTTTTTCACTTTTATTTGCTTAAACACGTGGCCGATCCTGCACGACCGTAACACTGCTGATTACACAACTGTTGCTCCTCGCAGAAGCTCTACTGCACTCAACAGGTCACATTCTAGTTTTCAAAGCATAAAAATTCTTAATAGCTTTTTTATTGAAAAAGAGGGGCAGGGTAGCTCAGTGGTGTTGGACTCCTGACCAGAAGGTCCCAGGTTCAAACCCCAGAACCACACTGTTGAGTTTCCACTGTTGGACCCTTGAGCAAGGCCCTTAAACCTCAACTGCTCAGATGTAAAATGAGATAAAAAAAACAAAAACATAAGTCACTCTGGATAAGGGCGTCTGCCAAATGCCGTAAGTACAAAGCTGTTCATTTCTAACCATGTATTTTCCCGCTCACACACACGATAAGCAAAATCAAGCTACATTGCCAAGAGTGCGATTAAGTGCCAGGAAATGTGCCTTGACTGCCAAACGCCAGTGACATAAAAACTGATCAAAATTTAAAAAAAAGTATACACACATTATGGCTGCCGATGTTCTGCCAGTCCATGCTACATATTTGTCCATCAGAATATGCTACCCCTTACAAACATACTGCACTTACTGTTATTTCCGATAGGGTAGTGCGAGGTTATTGATGCCAGGCTATGGGAGCACTTTTTTGAGAGGGAGCATTATTTGTCAGAACACTGGCGCCCCTGTACAGCTCCGTTTAATCACCGAGGAACTGAAGTGCTGCTTTGTCCTCTCGTCTCTGTAACTACTTCCCTGAAGTGTGTCCCTTTGCACAACCAGTTCACTTCTTCCTGGTGTTTGTCACGAGGTCCACTGCTTTCTAGGAATAAACTCTGACTTGTGATTAGATCTGGAGACCCATCTTATTATCAATGTTTCTTGTTTCTTTCTAAATACTATCGAATGTTTCTTATAACTCTTCACCATTATAACTGCCTTTTTACTCCAAAAAAAAAAAAAAAAAAAACAGGACTTTTCATTGTACAAAATAACAGAAGTCAGTCCTGAGAGTAAAAGCTCCCTTTATTTTACTCTACATAATCTCCACTAATGCACTTATCCCAGTGTTACACTAGTTCTTTGGCAAAGTTTTCTCAGTACGCCGGAGCCACGATTTGTCTGCCTGTCTGATTCACGTCTGAAATGCCGGCCTCCCAAGAACAGCCTTCTTTAAAACGTTTGCACTATTCAAAAGTTTTACCGCGGCTAAGGGTCTCAGCACCGCACCGTGCCTGAAGTCTCTCCAATCGCTTTTACATTCATTCACCAGAAATTTCAGCCCGGTTTGATTTGAGTCGAACGTTTGCACTGACTTGCATCATAGCGCTGCATATCATTTCAATTACCTGCATCCTTACAGCAGACATAAAACACTCTGACTGTGTCTTTATTTATTTTTCCCCCTGAATTCTTTGAACCCATTTTCTTTCCTTTTTCTTGCTGAGCTTTAGATTCTTTCCACTAGATGGCACTCTAATGTCACGCCTTTTGGCTAGGAGCGGGGCGTAATCACTTCAGGCTGCTGTGTGCTTTGTATGGAAGATTGTACGCTTTGTGATTTGTACAGAGTCTGATGACACACAGCATAACCATTTCAAAAGAACTACAATTGCACGGAATTGCATTTTGCGACAGGGGAATAGTGAAGGATGATAATAATAATAACAACAAAAAAGGGTACATGGATTTTCTTTGATCCTTCTGTTTCATTCCCAAATTCCAACAAATGGCTGACAGAGTGCACATTTGGAGGGCCTTTTCTGTTAGCCATGAAGAGCTCTGAGCTGTTGAGCCAGATGGAGTTTGGACATCCCCCCCAGAGCTCGTTCTCAGTCCTGCAGGGATGCAGACCCACACGAGCTCAGCAAGCCAAAGCCTGTCCTCCGCATACACGCCGTCCTCTGCCAACTTCACACTGCTTCAGAGGCCTCGATCACAGCCAGCAGGACCGACTCTGAGTCACAACACCCAGGTTGCTGCTCTTGTTGTTGTTTTTACTACTATGTATTTTTATTCCCAGACTCGGACTTAGGACGACTGAGGATGGTATTGCAAGCTTTAGTCAAGCGCATAAGTTTTCACACCCTCAGGAAGACAAAGCCGTTAAATGTCTTAGGTTTCACAGATTCTGAAAAACCAAAGTGGTCTAATAGTGCATGTTAAGATATAAAACTCCCTATGTGGATGTTATATACAGTATAGTACTGGCACAAGTATCAGTGAAATGATTATTATTTGAGGTTGAAGTCCACGTACGTGGCCGTGTGTCTTTCTGTACAGCAGAACTCTCTGTCTAACTTATTAATAGACAGAAATGACATTCTGTAAGGTCGAGTATCTGACGCCTTGTTTACACTAAGTTGTCCTTCTTTGGTGCTCAGACAAATACACTCCCTGTTCGGTAATCGGAGAGAGAATCACAGATGAGAAATGGAAAAAGTAGATCAGATAAAGATGAGGTTTTGTCTTAAAACGACTCCAGCGTGTTAAAATTCACTTATACCACTTCAGCGCTGTTATTTCAGACAAAGTGAAAATATCAACTAATCCCAGTCAAAATATTCACTTTATCTTTTCTAATTAATATCTATTGGTGCAGGTGTTTGTTTACATTGAGACAGTAGCGCATTCGTAGATTATTATACAGTAGATTATTAAATCAGACACATAACTGGTCATAACATGTTCATAAGCCTGGTGCAGGTTTTTATCTAAGTACTGGAAAAAATTCTTTCAATTCTGCTCGGGGGTCAATTTAAGTTCATCTCGTCACTTCTACCCAACATTTTGATTTTAACTTTAACTTTAAAAATCCACTTATACACGAAGGACTGGCAAAGTTTCATAAAATTTTTATTTATTTCCGGCTGGACAGACAGACAGACAGACAGACAGAACATTTTCTGGGACTAGTCCTTTCTGGTCCTCCAATGTGTGAATGTATGAAAGCTTTCTTATTTACATATATTACCTTCTTATTTATATAGATAATATAATACTGTCTCGGCGTTCCGCATTTCATGACGCTAGTGTTCCGCTGCAGTTCAGCATCATTACCGAAGCTCATTAAGTGAATACAAGCATCATTAAAACATAGAATATTAGCTCAAGGTTACAATCAGTAACCACCTGACTCTTCTGACCTTTAAAGCCCATTAGGAATCCACCAAACACATCTATGATCAGTCACTGGTCACCTGTTGAGCCATTAAGACTCTTTCCACTGGACGAATTCGAACAATTATTACTCATGAGAGCACCTTCAGAATCCAATAACAACATTTTTTTCTTTTAAAACTGAGGATAATTTCACTATTTCAGAATGGTGTGTGAGTTTCACAGTATATTTACTAACCTGCATGCCACGGCACACACACAGGCTCGAACACACCTGAAGGTGCATGATATTTATTATCGAGTTCTTATAGACATTAGCTGGATTTAAATCACTGGATTTTAATCTGGACTTCAATACCATGTTCAGTAATAAGTCTATAAATAATGACCTTTAGGATGCTAATGTCTTCTGTCTACACAAAGGTTTAAGACTATAACGCTCACTCTACAGCTCTAATTAACAAACAACAGACTTTCCCACTGGATGAATTCGAACCATTAGAACACCATCAGGACCCAATATTACAAGGACACGCCTCCTAATGCAAGTTTTTCTGTTTAGTGATTTATTTTCTAAAAAACATTTTCCCCATCGATCCAGATGATAGGGCGATGCACTGGGGTGCCAAAATTAAATGTTATTTCTAATGCATTAAATATATTTATTCATTCATTCATCTTCTATACCGCTTAATCCTGTGTTCAGGGTCGCGGGGGACCTGGAGCCTATCCCAGGAGACTTCGG
The DNA here is from genome assembly GCA_030522415.1 of Channallabes apus. Taxonomy (NCBI): domain Eukaryota; kingdom Metazoa; phylum Chordata; class Actinopteri; order Siluriformes; family Clariidae; genus Channallabes; species Channallabes apus. Next base: position 3,622,999 of record CM060112.1, read on the forward strand.
GCACTAGGCAGGGTACACCCTGGACAGGGTGCCAATCCATCGCAGGGCACACACACACACACACACACACACACACACACACCCAATCACACACTACGGGCAATTTGGGAACGCCAATTAGCCTAACCTGCATATCTTTGGACTGTGGGAGGAAACCGGAGTACCCGGAGGAAACCCACCAAGCACGGGGAGAACATGCAAACTCCATGCACACAGAGACGGGAATCGAGCCTGGCCGGGGAATCGAATTAATTATAGTTAATGCAGAACTTAATAAACAATAATAAACAATCAGCATAGCCTGACTAAGCCTAAGAGTAATGAGCTGGGATTTTTTTCCCCTGCTGAGGAAGCGGCCTGTTGCATTCGGTACCATCTGAATCTTCTTTAATGAGGCAACGGGGCAGCAACTTGTTACACTAGTCCACATTAGAAGTTTACAAAAGCAGGCACACATGATCTCGGTGTCATGTAGAGCTTCACACAATTCCTACGTCTGTGTTTATTCAATTATGGTGCGGTTATACAGTAGTGACGTTAAACCACCATCTACTGTATGTTTACACCAAAGAGTCGCTTTTGGTTTCACAAAATACTGATCAAGTTCCCTGGTGAAGCGAACAACAGTATATCAGTATAACTGCACTTGGAGCACTTTGCGTACTGCAGACGTGAACATCCCAGAAGACCTGCTGGTTTGGAGAAGATCTGGCCCAGTCGTCTAGACATCACAATTTGCCTCTTGTCAAAGACACTCAGATCCTTACACTTGGCCATTTTTCATGATCGACTTTGAGAACTGACACCTCCTGACTGGTGCCACTGTACCGAGAAAATGAATGTAATTCACGTCACCTTGTCAGTGGCTTTAATGTGATAACTGTATCAGTGGCATAGAAATGAAAATCAAAATTACCTTAATGATTTACTGTTCATAGAAAGGACAGAAGAAAACCCAGCTGGGGTGAAGGTGGCGGCTCGACGTGTTGAGGCTCTGAGTTACTGATCGGAATGCAGACGGTTCGAGTCCCAGTTCAACCAGGTTTCCGCTGTTGGGCCCTGAGCAAGGCACTTAACCCTGTCCAGTAATGGCTGACCTTGGGCTCACAGCCTACTAACAAAAAGCTGGATATGTGGAGGATAAAGAATTTCCCTGTGCAGTAATATATATGTGATGAATAAATGCTATGAATTCATAAATATATGAACTATACAGTTACTATAATGCAAGAGAGAACAAGAACTCCAGGGTTGAGGGTATGATTTCCGTGTTGGGTCTGTGTGCGTGGAGTTTGCATGTCCTCTCCGTGTTGGGTGGGTTTCCTCCGGGTACTCCGGTTTCCTCCCACAGTCCAAAGATATGCAGATTAGGCTATTCCAAAATTCCCTGTATTGTGTGAGTGAGTGTGTGCTGGTACCCTGTGATGGACTGGCACCTGTCCAGCGTGTATCCTGTCTTATGTCCTTCGAGTCCCCTGAGATCCAGGAGGATCCAGGCTCTGAACAAACCCTGTACAGAATCCGCATTATAGGGGATGAATGAGAGAGTGTTTATGGTTTGTATGAAATAACATTGTCAAATTTCAGTGATCATCTTATTATTGGAAAATTGATCACCTTTGGGTGGTACATGCTGAACATCACATTGATGACTTTTCTTTAACAACATGACACAGAGTTGTTTACTCCTTACATACACATATTATTATTACAAGCCGGTCCGGATTCTCGAGTTTGCCTCGTCTACGCTCGAGAGCTGCTTTTAATTGAATTGTTTACTGATTCAATATTTACACGGGCTCTTTCTCACCTTGACCAACAAAACAATACACAAATATCTGCAGTCCAAAGGCGAAAAAACAAAACAAAACAAAAAAAACCCACCCCATCCCGGCATCATCATGGCCATGATAGCTTATTTATGCAAATCGCTCCTGGCTGGCGTAAGATGGAGGACATGGTTCAATAGCGCCTGGTTTTCCGTTATCCGGAATGTTCTGCTCTGTTAGCTCTCTGACAGGGAAGGGTAATCGGTAGAGGTTTGAATCTCCCATGGCAAGCCACAGCAGCTTCTCAGCGCTGACAGATGGTCGAAGCTCCTCCTGAAGGGAGGCTGGTTTAGCTCAGCACCTCCCTCTTGCAACATCATAATTCATAATCATGCTGGTGATAGATTTATATACGGGACAAAGCAATGAGACCGCACTGTGATCCGATAACGCTAGAGAGTCCTGAGAGCTTGAGAGTGGTTTTTATCTTTTCTTTTTTGAAACAAAGACTTGAGCGAGATAGATGGTCGCTGTTATGTAAGAGGAGAGGAGTGAGCGGTGAAGAAGCGGCTGCCAGCTGTGCTGGTATTTGGATGAGAGCACCTGCCTTGTCACCTCATTGTAATCTTTCTAATGCATATTCATCACCGGTGCCTGGGAGGCCGCCTCATTCGGAAGGTCACCCGCTATGGGGCTCGGCTGCTACCGGTGCGCCGGTGCTCTGTGCTCCGAATGAGAACAGAAACGCTGAGCAAATATCCTCCTGCATTACAGCATTACGCTGCTTTACCATCCTGTTAACTGCTTCCTGTTGATCTTACAGACACACCGATGATCTCGGTAATGGAACAGAATTAAAGCAAATTGCACACGAATCTCTCGGTACTGGCAAGTGCGGAATTATTGGCACCCTGCAACATAATGGCCCAACATGATCGTATAAACATCTGTTTAAATTTTCCCTTAACTTTTTAGTGCTTGGTGCCAAGTTTGATTCCCGTCTCTGTGTGCGTGGAGTGTGTGTGTTCTCCCCGGGCTTGGTGCGTTTCCTCCGGATACTCCGTTTTCACTTTTCACTTCATTCGCACTTGACCGAATTTGGCATGGATTGTATAATTGAGTGTGTGAGTATGAGTGTGTGCCCTGCACTAGATTGGCACCCTATCCAGGGTGCACCCCACCTCATGCCCTACAGTAAGTTACCTTAAAAATAAAAGCTTAAACATAAGAAATAAATATGAATAAAAGAAATACGTTAGAAAATAAAATTAACCAGTAAAATATACTGTATGCACAGACATGAGAACAACAACACCAACAACAATTAAAAAAAAAACCCTGCGTTTTGTCATTTTCTCATGTTTGTGTTGCCCAAGGATTAAACAAGCCAATCGTATTTTCCCCTGTTGTGACCTCATAAGAGGAGCTCCTCACTGAAACAGTGGTGTGAAGTCAAGTAGAATTCATGCAATATCTCAGCTGATCTGATCTACATATGTCGATTGGAGCATTAACACACACACCTGTGTTAAGTTGTTAAATACTGTAAGTAGTAACATATGGGACCTTTAAGGCAATTCAAAAGCGGCTTACGAATAAAATGAAAAACAAAAAGACGCATAAGATTTGTGAACATTTAAAACTAAGTTTAAAATAAAACCGGCTATTAATCGTAATAAGATTTAACCAAAAGAAAAAAGCAGTAGTGTTGAGAATACGGTGCCGTATAGACATGAAGTGCAGGTCCTTACAGACTGAAGTTAGGCACATGAGAAAAGAAAGGTTTTTAATTTAGATTTTAAATCTAAATGTAAATTTAAGTGCTACATTTGTGGCACATCTTACATCTTGCAGGGTTGAGTGTCTGTTAAGTTTTAAAATGATTGACGAATTGCTTGAAGGGTCCGTCACGCTCTGACATGCATCTCGGCCGACACACACACACACACACACACACGCACGTGATGGCAAAGAATGTTCAGAAAATTATAATTAAAATAATAATAATAATAACATTAATAAAAATAACAACAACAAGACTGATAAAGGAAATCGAAAATCTCGAGCTTAATCTAGTTTTTTGACGGCTGTAAATCTGCGAATTGCTTGAGAACTGCTGTAGGCCCGGATGCTCTCCTTCTTCACTCTACAGTACCTTTTCATCTAATCCCAAATGTTTACACAAGAACATCTTGAGGCTTCCTGACATTCCAGCACCAGCTCGTGTTTACAAGGTGACAGCTGGAAAAACATCAGGTGAACAGAACAATCCCACCAGCGCAAAGCTTTTGTTCCAACATCAGATGTAATGCTGTGCAGACGAAGCGCTTACAGACTGACAAATTCTTCCCCGTGACAACACGAGCTCTCAGATCCGCCGGAGTGTAAAACACAGAGCGCGATTCTTCCGAACCACCTGCAACCAAACCGGGCCAACGACTGAAAGGTTTCCATCAAAGTGTCACATCTCGTCTTATAGAACGGCCACGATTTACTTGTGGGAGCCGCTTTCAAAAGAAATCGCTGAAAGGAAATATGAAATATAAAGCTGCGAACAAAAGCCAGGAAGAAACACGTCGGCGCTGCATTACGATAAAGGCCGCGTATGAAATGCATTAAACAAGTCAGTATTATTCACACTGTATTTTTATGTGTTTTCAGCTTCCTGTCTTAAAATGCTTCAAAAGGAAAGATAAAAAAAAAAAGGGAATGCAACCTCCCAGACAAGGAAAAAAAAAATACAGCCAGCACAGAGGAACGTTCACGATTAAAAGAGAGAAAGAAATGTTTTTTTGAGGATTTATTTCGAGGCAGTATTGCGTAAGCCTCAGACTGACCTGTGGATCAAAAATAGCGTGCAGAAAATCCCACACAGCTCGACTACTGAGGCTGCTCACGTCCTCACCTTAAAATTCACACTCCCGAAAACATTTCAAGGTTAATATCCGGGTCTCGCCCCATGCTTCAGTGTTTAATGTCAGCTGGATCTTGTAGATTTGTACCTTAGTGCCGCTGTGAAAAATCATGTTCACCTGTTGTAGGTTTATGGCACGTTACTGAGGAACGGCAAATAAATGCGTCCCGATGATGGGTGGAGGGGGGGGGTGGAGGGGGGGGGGGGACTCTTAAATCCTGAGTGGCACAGATCAGTGTCGGAAACACAACATCAGTCAGTAACTGATTAAAACAAACAAACAAAACTCCTTATATGGAAGTCCTGCCGCTTTAAGATGTATAAATCTTACTGCTACTGGAATATCAGAATCACGCCACAAGAAGGTAGAACTCGAACACACAGCTCACACAAGGCTGTTATGATTTTTTGGGTCATAGAAACAAGTATAAAAAAAAAACAACAACAGAAAAAAGGAGATCATACATCATGTAGAATTATTGCACCTACAGTGTGTGACGCATTTCTTTTCCACTCAGTCATGTTTTTATAGTTGGTTCAAATTAAATAAAATTCAGTTCATCATATTGCCACAACATTTTGCAAAATCTGTAAAAAAAATTTTTTACTCAATAGTACTGCTGAGCGTCATGTGATCACAGCTGAGCCAATGATTCCCACTTCCAGGAAACGAATTCTGCTCATAATCCAAAGTGTAACCGATACATACAATATAACAATATATATATATATACAGTACAGGCCAAAAGTTTGGACACACCTTCACTCATTCAATGTGTTTTCATGACCATTTACATGGTAGATTCTCACTGAAGGCATCAAAACTATGAATGAACACATGTGGAGTTGTGTACTTAACAAAAAAAGGTGAAATAACTGAAAACATGTTTTATCTTCTAGTTTCTTCAAAATAGCCCCCCTTTGATCTGATTACTGCTTTGCACACTCTTGGCATTCTCTCGATGAGCTTCAAGAGGTCGTCACCTGAAATTTTTTTTTCCAACAGTCTTGAAACAGTCTTTGTCTTCACTCAACGGTTATGGGTTCCGGTGACTGTGGAGGCCAGGTCATCTGCCGCAGCACTCCATCACTCTCCTTCTTGGTCAAATAGCCCTTACACAGCCTGGAGGTGTGTTTGGGGTCGTTGTCCTGTTGAAAAATAAATGGTCGTCCAACTAAACACAAACCGGATAGGATGGCATGTCGCTGCAGGATGCTGTGGTAGCCATGCTGGTCCAGTGTGCCGTCAATTTTGAATAAATCCCCAACAGTGTCACCAGCAAAACACCCCCACACCATCACACCTCCTCCTCCTCCATGGTTCACAGTGGGAACTAGGCATGTGGAATCCATCCGTTCACCTTTTCTGCGCCGCACAAAGACCAAAGATCTCAAATTTGGACTCATCAGACCAAAGCACAGGTTTCCACTGGTCTAATGTCCATTCCTTGTGTTTCTTGGCCCAAACAAATCTCTTCTGCTTGTTGCCTCTCCTTAGCAGTAGTTTCCTTGCAGCTATTGATTAGCACAGTCTCCTCTTAACAGTTGTTCTAGAGGTGGGTCTGCTGCTAGAACTCTGTGTGCCATTTATCTGGTCTCTGATCTGAGCTTCTGATAACTTGCGATTTCTGAGGCTGGTGACTCGGATGAACTTGTCTTCAGAAGCAGAGGTTACTCTCGGTCTTCCTTTCCTGGCTCGGTCCTCATGTGTGCCAGTTTCGTTGTAGCGCTTGATGGTTTTTGCGACTCCACTTGGGGACACAATTAAAGTTTTTGCAATTTTCCGGACTGACTGACCTTCATTTCTTAAAGTAATGATGGCCACTCGTTTTTCTGTAGTTAGCTGATTGGTTATTGCCATAATATGAATTTTAGCAACACAACTGATGGCCCCAACCCCATTGATAAAGCAAGAAATTCCACTAATTAACCCTGATAAGGCCACACCTGTGAAGTGAAAACCATTTCAGGTGACGACCTCTTGAAGCTCATCGAGAGAATGCCAAAAGTGTGCAAAGCAGTAATCAGATCAAAGGGGGGCTATTTTGAAGGAACTAGAATATAAAACATGTTTTCAGTTATTTCACCTTTTTTTGTTAAGTACATAACTCCACATGTGTTCATTTATAGTTTTGATGCCTTCAGTGAGAATCTACCATGTAAATGGTCATGAAAACACATTGAATGAATGAGTGAAGGTGTGTCCAAACTTTTGGCCTGTACTGTGTATGGTGGACCGCTCATGAAAGACAAAGACTCCCACTTTCTTCAAAACGATTTAACTCCTGATAACATCCTCCTCCTCTATAACAAGCACTGCTGAGTTTAATAATGACTCAAACCCCGGAGGAATCACGCCGACCCGCCCCTAAGAGTGCGAGATTGTCTTTATAAACGGCAAAACCTTTATATATAATAAACTCCACTAAATAGTTCATGAAGCAATTACTGTAGGCTATAGTGCTGAGTTTTACAACTGTTTACAGCTCAAAGGCCACATGACTGGCCAGAAAACCTCTCGCATCCAACAAAACGTCAAAACCAATCCAGTTTAACGAGTTTCCTGAAAGCATCATAAAAGTTCACTTTAACTGATAGAGAGAGAGAGAGAGAGAGAGAGAGAGAGAGAGAGAGATGTGTATTTCTCTCAACACAATAATCAAAAAGCAAACAGACCTACGCAAACTTCACACATGAAGGATTATATTTGTAAAAATCGATTAGATTAACTGAAGGATTTCATACTGATTTTTTTTTTCTTTCACAGTGGGATTAATGATGACGTTTACCACAGAGATCCAAATCCTGTATCCTGATTGGTCAGAAGGTGTTGATTAATTCTCTTTAACAGCAGCTCAGACAGCAGCACAGTTCCATGTTAATGTGTTCGTTCTAGTAAGTTATCAGTCCTATAGCAACATTTTACTCACAGGGACTTATTTGGAAAATTATATTTAAAATCTTGTAAAAATGATTTAAATGTGTGGACCTTAATATAGAAAAGTGTGCAATGTTTCTCTTTTAAAGAGAAAGAAAAATGAGAGGGCGGCGCGGTGGTGTAGTGGTTAGCACTGTCGCCTTGCACCTCCAGGGTCTGGGTTCGATTCCCCGGCCAGGCTCGATTCCCGTCTCTGTGTGCATGGAGTTTGCATGTTCTCCCCGTGCTTGGTGGGTTTCCTCCGGGTACTCCGGTTTCCTCCCACAGTCCAAAGATATGCAGGTTAGGCTAATTGGTGTTCCTAAATTGCCCGTAGTGTGTGATTGGGTGTGTGTGTGTGTGTGTGTGTGTGTGTGTGCCCTGCGATGGATTGGCACCCTGTCCAGGGTGTACCCCGCCTAGTGTTCCCGAAGTCTCCTGGGATAGGCTACCGGTCCCCCGCGACCCTGAACACAGGATTAAGCGGTATAGAAGATGAATGAATGAATGAAAAATGAGAGGCTTGGAATGTTTGTGTACAGCTGCTATAGTTTAAGTGAGAACAGGAACTACAGAAACCTATCTCTCATTAACATTATGTGTAACTTTATATAGATAGAAAAAATTACATTATGTTCATTAACTAGTTAAGAATTTGCAGTTGCTATGGGATAAAAGGAATAAACATTTTGGGGTGGAGCGTAATTATAATTAAACCTTATTTATTATACGCCTTATTATCTCAACTCTGTTTAAAAATAATAATAAGCAGAATCCAGAATTCTGGATGATGTTCACAGTTTATTCAGAGCCTGAACACAGAAGGTTGGCAGCACGGTGGCGTACTGGTCATCTCTGTAGCCTCCAGCCAATCAGGGTTTGATTCCCGCCTCCGGGATGTTCTCCCCGTACTTGGTGGATTTTCTCCTACAGTCTAAAGACATGCAGAATCGGCTAATTGACATTCCGAAATTGTCTGTGAATCCATGTGTGAATGTTGACCAGAGGTCCTACCATGGTCGTAAAAATGGGAATAAATACAAAGGTCACCATTGACCTCCATGGTCCCTAGCTGGACGACAAAGGTTCCTGGATGGATAGATGGATGGAACACAGAAGGTTATCATGTCAGAGGACAAACACCAAGGGAAACCCACATTTTTGTCTTGCTGAATGAGATTTTTAAAAATGTAATTCTTTAGGTTTTAAAGAAATCCACCATGAACTTTCGTACAGCGCTTTTCCTGTACAGGGTCATGGGAGGCCTGAAGCCTATCCCAGGGGCGTGGTACACCCTGGATCACAGGGCACACACACACACACACACACACACACACACACACACACACACACACACACACCGGGTAATTTGGGACGCCATTAGCCTCCTAATTTGCATGTCTATGGACTGTGGGAAGAAACCGGAGTACCTAAGGGAAACCCATTATGCACACAGATCCCGAGGTGGGAAATGAACCCAGACCCTGGAGGTGTGAGGCCATGGTGCTAAATTAATGAATTTCCCATTCACTCTAATTTATTTGAATTTTTATTAATTCTAACAGGTTGTGAATTCTTACAGTACAGTATGTATTGCTCTGGCTTAATCTTTTATTATTCCTCCTGAAAAGCCTGATTTGTACAAAGATAAAATACATTTTTCTAAAATCACAATCATTTCTTTTCTAGCTACAGTCACAGTGAAGTTAATAAAGCTAGGTCTCTTTTGTTGGCCTTAACAGCTGAGAAGACACACTCTGAGCCACAACCAATGATATGGCTTAATATCTGAATTAGCAAAAAGAAAGAAAGAACAATTTTCCTTTCAGCAAAACAAAACCGTTGCTGTGTGACTGAAACGTACTGAAGCCGAGGATGTGGAGGTGAAAGTGATTCATGGGTTTGGACCGGGCGCGCTGCTGTGCTGCGGTGCTCCAGGGAACGGGTTGAGTAAGAGAGACCTGTGCTCTGGAGAGCGTTCTTCATTTATAAAACCATCCGAGGGCTTTTCTTCATCCCTGAAAGGATTACAGCAGACTTTCCCCCCCCCCCCCACTTTACTAGACTGTTTGCAGTCTGAGTTCACTCAGCCAAAAAGAAAAAAAGAAAAAATCATAAAATCTGTATTTCTTAAGAGCAACGGTGAACTTGTTGGATTTCAAAAGAAACAAAGGAAGCTATGACAGCTAAATCCATCTCTATTTTTAAGCTTTTCATCAGGTTTGATTTCTGTGGATTCACATTTACACTACAATGACTTATCAGTGCTTTCCCGTGCTATTAATGCCCATTATTTTGTCAATTTGTCTATTACTATTCTTATCAAATTTTTTTTTTTTACTATAAATTGTGATGAGTTTCTGAACCTTTTACAACTCGAAGCCCACATGATCAGTGCTCACTGTAAAGCTCACTCATCCACTTAATAATGATCTATGGAAAGCGCACATGGATATGGGTGGACACAACAATAACACAGTGGGCACGGCAATTACAGTGTGGACATGTTAATGACAGAGTGAACACATCTATAGCTATATGGTGGACAAAGCAATCACATAGTGGACATGGCAATAACAGTGTGGACACAGGAATAAGAGTGCACATGGCAATAACAGGGTGGACGCAATAATACCTGAGTGGGCATGGCAATAATGGAGTGGACACATCGATAACAGGGACGAAAGGACAACTATAGGGTGGTTATGCAGAGAGAATCACATGACATTACTGTGTGGAAGCAACAATCACAGAGTGGGCATAGCAATAACAGTTTGGATAGGACAACAACAGTATGGACAAGTCAATAACAGGAAGGACACAACTATATCAAAGTGACAGGGTGCACAAGACTACTATAGGGTGGTCATGTAATTATATAGTGGGCATGGCAATAACAGTGTGGACAGGGGAATAAGAGTGGACATAGCAATAACAGTGTGGACACGGGAATAAGAGTGGACATAGCAATAACAGTGTGGACACGGGAATAAGAGTGGACATAGCAATAACAGTGTGGACACGGGAATAAGAGTGGACATAGCAATAACAGTGTGGACACGGGAATAAGAGTGGACATAGCAATAACAGTGTGGACATGGGAATAAGAGTGGACATAGCAATAACAGTGTGGACACGGGAATAAGAGTGGACACAGGAATAACAGTGTGGATGAGGGAATAAAAGTGGTCATGGCAGTAACAGTGTGGATGAGGGAATAAAAGTGGACACAGGAATAAAAGTGGACATGGGAACAAGAGTGGACATAGCAATAACAGTGTGGACAAGGGAATAAAAGTGGGCATGGCAATAATGGAATGGACACATCGATAACAGGGACGAAAGGACAACTATAGGGTGGTTATGCAGAGAGAATCACATGACATTACTGTGTGGATGCAACAATCACAGAGTGGGCATAGCAGTTTGGACAGGACAACAAAGGTGAGGACAAGTCAATAACAGAGAGGACACAACTATAACAAAATGACAGGCTCACAGAGTGAGCATGGCAATAACAGTGTGGACGTGGAAATAAAAGTGGAGATGGCAATAACAGGGTGGACAGAACAATACCTGAGCAGGCATGGCTATAACGGAGTGGACACATTGATAACAGGGTGCACAGGACTACTATAGGTCATGTAAGAGGATTACATGGCAATAACGGTGTGGACACGGGAATAAGAGTGGACATGGCAGTAACAGTGTGGACACGGGAATAAGAGTGGACATGGCAGTAACAGTGTGGACACGGGAATAAGAGTGGACATGGCAGTAACAGGTAACAGTGTGGACACGGGAATAAGAGTGGACATGGCAGTAACAGTGTGAATTGAACAATATCTGAGTGGGCACGGTAGTAAGTGAGGATGAACAGCAATAACAATGTGGACTTACCTGAAATACATTTGAAGAGAGCCGACCATAAAGGTCTTTGGACGTGTCAGGACTCACCGGGGGGGGGGGGGGGATGGGGGACTGTTCTGAACTGGTCTAGCGTTGACTATGCCTGCTCTTTTCACTTCTCTTAATTTCTTTCTCAAGGCCCCTTTTCTCTTTCATTGACTTTAATGATTGCTGTCTCTCTCTCTCTCTCTCTAAAGGCATTACTGGCTAATTTGAGAGTCAGAATCCCAGCGTTACAAAAAAGTGGATGTGAGATTCTCATTAAAAGTTGACTTTGTCATAAAGAATTTGACCTCACTTACAATTCAATTCAATTCACTTTGATTTGGATAGCACGCTGAACAATGGAAGATGTCACAAAGCAGCTTTCCTTCAGATTTCAAAACTTCATAACACGTATAGCATTAGGTAATTAATTAACAACAACAACAACAGTCAGTTGTTATCACAAGACATGAAGGTTAATTGTTCTGGAGAAGTAAGTACAGTATTGTGTGTCGAGTGTGTTTGTAAAACCCATCAAAGCTCCATGATGATGAAACTGTCCCTCATGAAGACCTTCCCAGGAGAACAAGACCTGAACTGAGCTCTGCTGCAGAGGAGACGTTCATTTAGAGTCACCAGCCTCAGAAATCACCAATTAACAACCAGCACCTCAGATTAGAGCCGTTATGAAGCTTCACAGAGCAGAAGTAGCAGATAAACATCTCAATATCAACTGTTCAAAGGAGATTATTGTGGATTTTCGATAAACGCCTTCAGTATCGTTTTATAGTGTAGAAAGTAATAAAAATGGGACGACCACAGAGATGGAAGGTGTGTCCAAACTTTTGACTGAAAGATACGCACATATATTTGTATTTACTACTTTTAAATCGAGCAATTTGAGACTATTTTTGTAACCACTTCATGGAGTGTATGTACAGTAGTATATGTACTTATTCATAAGTACAGTAAGTAAGTAAGTATGTACGTATGTGGAGTCCTTTACTCCGCTCTGAGGTTTGTAATACAGCCTGTTTTTATTTCCAAGACCGTGTCTGCCTTTTTCAGGGATATTTCTCTGCCATCAGTAAGTGCATAAGCGCACAGTGGGACTCAGTAATTGATTTGGCTGGTCAATAGCACTCGAGTTTTTTTTTAAATTGTTGCTTTTGGGTCATTGTCCTGCTATGAGGTGAAGCGCCATCTGTTAAGTTTTGACACATTTAGATGTGAGCAGTTAACTTCAAAAATCGTTCTGCTGCTGCCGCTGGCAGTCACACCATCGATAAAGACAAGTGACCCGCTGGCAGGCGTGTGAGCCCCGTGCATTCTCAGGAGCTGTGCTTTGGATTTCAAGCAGTCTTCCCATTTCCTTTTTTTTTTTTTCTTCACATATATCAGTACATTTTAATTTACTCTTAATAAGCAACAGAATGACATTACATTTATAACAACCTTAAAGAAATATTATCTAAATACAGATTACAAGGTCTTCACTCTACAGTAGTCTTATGAACATCACAATTATATATAAAATTGTACATACCGAAGGTTTACATGCAGCCTTGGGAACATTCATTCATTCTGGGTCACAGGGGGGCTGCAGCCTATGCCAGGGAGCTCAGGGCACGATGCCAACCCACTGAAGGGCACAAGCGCATGCCCACTCACACACCGAATCATACACTACAGGCGCCAATCTGCCTACGCCGCAGGCCTTAAACTTTAAACATGAACCTGAGATGAAATTCGAACCAGCAACCCTGGAGCTGAGTCACCATAGCGCCACCTTGTGATTAAGTAACATTTTTTTTTTCCATTTAAATAAAAAAAAAAACCTTTTTTACTCACACAACACTTTCCTATTCATCCCCACAACTATTTATAGATTATAGTTTTTTATAACTTTATAGCGCTTGTCATTTCGTAGCTCACCAACTAGATGAGACGAGTCTCTGCTGCAACTTAATGTCACGCATTGCATTCTGGGACTTTGAGTTCAGCAACTGAACCAGCGTCTCCATTAATGCCGTGACAGATTCATCTTCTATATTACACTGTATGTCACTGGAAAATGTTGAGTAAAACCTGAGTGTTAACACTTATGTGTGAGATCACTGATGCTACAGAAACCGTGTGCCAGATGTACTTCCATCAAGAGGGGCCTGTTTTAAGAGTCAAGCATTTGCCACAACTATGCATAAAAATCTGAAATGTACCGCGTTCTACTGTGTGACAGTACTTATTCTTGTTTATTTACCCTGCCATTGAGCAGAGACACAGAAACATTCAGGTTGATTGCAGATTCGTTACTTTTATTGTTCAGTACTGTGCATGAAGAGGATCTGGAGAGGCCTCCTCATCACAAGGGCACCGTCGGAGATCACTTCAATGTACAACAGGTGCAACCTAAATTCATGTTTCTGCTCCATCATATTAAATCAGGAACAATAAACAGATTCACAAATCCATAATATTGTGTGTCAGCATTAATATGGTGCAGTTTGCTGTGTGGAGATGTTTATGGTGTTGGAGGTAAACCAGAAGCACCAGTGCACCATGTGTGAACTGGAAGCACGTGGACTCCGTATGAGAACCAGAAGCACCTGGAATCCATGTAAGAACAGGAAGCACATGTTAGAACCAGAAGCACCTGGACTCCGTATGAGAATGAGAAGCACCTGAACTCTTTCAGCAGTTATAACACGTCGAATAAGCTGCGTTTGGATACTGAAATACATTTTCATAGTTTGGAGAATAACCAATAAACTGACTTTGGGCAAGTTCGTTTCTGTTTAGTGGGCGTGGCCTGTGACGTATTATCATGCAGCTCCCGCTGAGCTCTTGTCTAGTGTAAATACGGCACCTGGCACCAGCACCAGTGTAGTGGAAATGAGGTACATGTAAGAACAGGAAGCACATGTTAGAACCAGAAGCACCTGGACTCCATGTAAGAACCAGAAGCACCTCGATTCCATGTGAGAACCAGAAGTATCTGGATGCCATGTAAGAACCAGAAGCACCTGGACTCCATATGAGAACCAGAAGCACCTGGACTCCATGTCCAGGTGGACTCCATGTGAGAACCAGAAGCACCTGGTCTCCGTATGAGAACCAGGAGCACCTGGACGCCATGTAAGAACCAGAAGCACCTGGACTCTGTATGAGAACCAGGAGCACCTGGACGCCATGTAAGAACCAGAAGCACCTGGACTCCAAATGAGAACCAGGAGCACCTGGACTCCATGTCCAGGTGGACTCCATGTGAGAACCAGAAGCACCTGGATGCCATGTAAGAACCAGACGCACCTGGATGCCATCTAAGAACCAGAAGCACTTGGATGACATGTAAGAACCAGAAGCACCAGTGCACCATTTTTGAACTGGAAGCACTTGGACTCCGTATGGGAACATGGCCGCCATGTTAGAACCAGAAGTACCTGAATGCCATGTAAGAACCAGAAGCACCTGGATGCCATGTACAAAAAAGAAGCACCTGGATGCCATCTAAGAACCAGAAGCACCTGGAATCCATGTAAGAACAGGAAGCACATGTTAGAACCAGAAGCACCCGAATGCCATATACGAACCAGAAGCACCTGGACTCCATGTACGAACCAGAAGCACCTGGACTCCATGTAAGAACCAGAAGCACCTCGACTCCATGTGAGAACCAGAAGTATCTGGATGCCATGTAAGAACCAGGAGCACCTGGACGCAATGTAAGAACCAGAAGCACCTGGACTCCGTATGAGAACCAGAAGCACCTGGACGCCATGTGAGAACCAGAAGCACATATGAACTTAATTACCCAAAGTTCCCATCCTCCATGTAAGAACTGGAATGACCAACAGCCTAAAAACATTATTTACATAATAATAAATAAACTTAAAAAGGCTAAAACAATATTATATGTTAAGGCTAAAACATATATTAGCAGTAAAAGTAATTAATTTCAAGGTTTGAATTGAAATTTTTCTTATAAATATAACACAGGTACTAACTCACATGTAACCAATCACATCAAATCAGGGAATTATTTTGGGTGATTTGAGTTCCGCATATTTTCAGATTTCTGGTCCACTTAGCTTCATATTCAGATTAAGGTTTTATTACTGCATCACGCAGGTTCCTGAGACATGGCCAGTGCGAGTTTGTTTCCGGAGCTGCCCGGAAACCGGAGTAAACAGCTTGGATAGTTTGGAGTTCATTAAAGTGCTTTAAAACAATGTTTTAATTTAATACATTTCACCTACTGCCCTCTATTGGTGCAAAACTAACCTGTGTGACTTAATACTTGACTTAATACAACGGGTTACATTTACATCTCACTTCATCACACCTAAATAAAGTACAGAAGAATGAGGACTGTGGGAAATATAAAACTCTCACCTCAACAAACCATTAGTATATAAGTTAGAGAACTAATACTAGCCAGTTAGTTTTCTACTATCAGCTTCATAGACACAAAGAAACAGATCACGAGTCTATAAACTCACATCTCAGACCTGCACAACCAGCACGCTGATGCAACGTAGCGTAAGGTAATAAAAATGGAAGTATTTCTTTAAGAAGGCTTTGTGATTTAAACCGAAAGGTCAGAATTAAAGCTAAATTAACGACAATATTAAATATAGTATTAATTATTACATTTCTGTTCAAAATATGTCATTTCTCATAATAAATTCAACCTAAGGAGCATTTCATCTACTAGTTTGAATTATGTCGACGGAGCGTGATCGGTTCACGTAGTGAATTCATTACTGTGATCCAATTACGTTCAAAAAGCCAGCGGATGTTGGTGCAGACAAGAAGACATGATTAAAGTATTAAATTAACTTGATGTGCTTGTGATGGCCAACGCAGGTAGCCTGGGCTCGATCCTGCTCTCAGGTGACTCTGTGGAATTTGATATTACTCCCGGGGTTTGTACATACACAATCAAATCAGGTTGGGTTTACAAAAAAAACAACAACTGTCCCAATGCATCTCAATTCATTCACATGTACATCCAAAAGAAGGAAATTCTGGTATTTATATCAGTGCAGCTTTACAGCTAGGATTAACTGGCCAACTCTTATATGATTATATTATCAAAGACAATAAAACCCAAAAATGTATCATGTACTAACAATATATCTAGCTACTCTTATCATTCAAGCTTAAAACTACTTTCGTCCTAGAAATTTCTTATTCAGCTGTTTTCCACATCTTTTTTTCTCATACACTCTGGGTAGCTCGATAGCTCTAACGTAATGGCTAACGTAATCAGCTCATGACAGTGGGGTTTTTTTCTTAGCTGGCTGATTTTTATTGCAAACTAAATAACTGATAAAATTTTATACACTAGTAGATGTCATGCAAAGGCAGTCACAGGCACGGCGAAAGTGCAGATACTACGTGAAAACGTAGACGAAACAAATAAGCAAACAGCAGAACAGGAAACCAACTGGTAGCATGTTAGCATGGTAGCATGACTGGTAGCAGAGGAACAGGAACAGGAAGCCAAAACCAAGCAGGATAACAACAAAGATACGAACGGTAACATAAACATACAGAAGACCAAGACTGTAGACTAGACTGGAGCTTAAGTGGATCTTTTACTTGTGACAACACCGCCACCGACTATCAGCTGACAAGTTAAATTTGAGGAGCCGTCTGAAATCGGCCAATTACCTGCTAACAGATAATAAGGACAAAAAGGTGAATGAGGTCACATGACCACAATCTACAGTACTGCGCATTACTGTTATATTAACTCATGAATGATTATGTGTTGACCAAAAACCTAGCAAAAAAAAAGCCAATTTGCTTCCAAGAAAGACAAGGCGATCATGAGGAGTGGTCTTTACATTTATAGTGTTTGGCAGACGCCCTTATCCATACTATTAGCTACTAACATTTTTTTTATCCCAATATACATATGAACTGGTGAGGGTTAAGGGCCTTGCTCAAGCGCCCAGCAGTTGCAACAAGGTAGTGGTGCAGTTTGAACCTAAGACGTTCCGAAGTTCCAGAAGTCCAACATCTTAGCCACCATTACTACCTCTGCCCTGTTTTTGTTGTTGTGGAAGAAGATGCTCATGAAGGGGTGATAACATCCATACTGGACACTTCTGGCAAACCAGGGACGAACCCAAGATCACTGACTAATTCATCTTCTTGTTCTTGTTTGGTCATCTCTTTGTCAAGCAGCTTCATCTTTAATCTGATGCTGGAGAAGTTGGAGATTTAGTCTATTTGACATTGCATATACATATATTTTTTCCCCAAGTAAAACACGATGATATGACGTATGTCGACAAAAGGACTGAGAATGAAAGTGAAAATGCCACCATTTTTATAGTGGTTTTTAATATGTCATCCGTCATTGACCGAAATTCCAGCCTTAATCCCTTTTCTGTTAGTTGTTCATGGTCATCAATTCAAAGACAATCGACCTTCAGTTGGTTATTATCTCCTATCATTTCCAGCATCGATCATAAATATCTCTGCTGACAGTCTTCCTCTTTTTTCGCCCGAATGATGGCTGTTTATGTCTGTGTGCCAAATGTGTATCTCAGCGATTGTTGTCTGCTTGTTACATTTATGTCACCAATGTAGCAATGAGAATTATTTTTCCTCCTTTGTTGGCGTTAACAAATACCGACACACATTCTGCAAGGATCGTCCATTGTCTGCTATTTTTTGTACAATACCTGTGAAAGTAAAGCACAAAACAATGAAAAACTATTTCAGCTTAAAAGTCCTAACAGTCGGGCCTCCGAGTGGCGCAGTGGTAAAGTGCTCACCGTATCATCCGGAGATCGCTGGTTCGAACCCCGGGTGATGCTGTTACCTCTCTCAGCCGGAGGCCTAGAGAGAGCTGATTGGCCGCGCAGTCCCAGAGGGGAGGGATGAGAGGTACTCGTGCTCCCACATTAATCACGGCTCTACAGCCAATCAGGGGCGTCTGTGAGCTCGCGCACGCGGAAGGAGCGGCTAGCGCTGCCCTCCGAGTGTGTTACTCCGCCCCTAAGGGTGTGTGAGCAAGCAGTTCGAAAAAGATGCGGTCGGCTGGCGTGTTTCCTCCAAACCACGTGATAGTCCCGACTGAATGGTAGTAGTAGCCTTAATGTGGGAGCCCCCTAGTGACGGGGAGGAATTACACACTCACACACTACGGGCAATTTGAAAACATCAATTAGCCTAGTACATCTTTGTTATCTGTAAGTTAATACTATGCCATTACTGTATTACTGTACAGTTTGATGTATCGTTGTAGATCCAGTGGTATTAGACAATTAAATATCTATAAATAAGATTCTTTTATGAATGATAATCTGATAATAAGTGCAACCCAGCACAAGGTGGCAAGTCAGAGGTGGTTATTGATAAAAATCAATAGTAGATGTTTAGAAATTTCCAAATAATAATAAAAAGATTAAATCTTATGTGAAGCAATCGTTGATGCTCACCTGCTTACTGAGTTCACCTGCAGCCTGTTGCCAGACTCTCCACTTCTGAACAGTGAAGCACAGCTCATGTTGTCAGATGAAATGTTTCGCCTGGTGATTGATTTTATTTTTGATCCATCACCCTCCTGATGGTGCACTTCACGGGTATTCGGGTGCTCATGTTGAGAAACGACAGGAACACACGCTGGATTCTGGATAAATAAACTTTAGACCTTTTTATTTTGTTTGAACTAATGAGGCGAGGACGACCAGCTGGCCCAGAAACTAGAAGCACAAACATCTAAGCGAAATCCATTGCGCTTTTCTTGTTTTTTCGACGACGGTGCATGGTATGTGTGAAAAGAGGCACAACAACAAATATTTCATGAATGTATTAGTATAGTGCATTATGTTTGAACAATATTACCGTTATCATTACCGTCTCCGTGTCGTGTTGTGATGAGTGCAGGGGCTTATGGACAGATTCCTGTACTGTGGACGCCCTACATTTAAAAGTGTGTAATGGTTGGTTTGTTGAGTTCAGTTCAGTTTCCTGTTGAGATGATGACTTTACTGTTTTACTAAAGCTACAGGACAGAGGAGCATGAGAAAACTTTGAGCAAAGTGTTGTCCAGGATTTAAATGGAAGTGATCTTTTCAATTTGTAATCTGATGGCAATCGCTGAAACGTCCTCCAAGAGCAGAACGCTTATACTCTACAGCGCTGAGACTGATTACTTCTCCTATTATTAAATATTTACTCATTTTAAAATAATGTTGTTTTTCCATAGATTATCATCGGGTTCTGAACATAGAGACATGTTTCTAAACTGTGTTCTTCATTAATACGAAGCAGTACATAAATAGCAAAAAATGCTAACATCTGACCGCATGAAGGGTTTTTGCACATTTGTTTAAAAAAAAAAGGAAAAAAAAGCATAACAAAATGTGGAAAAAGTGAAGTGCTGTGAACTTTCCGAATGCACTGTATGGTACTGTATGGTATGGTATCCTGATCCACCACTGCTTCTGACTTACACACATCATGTTTAACACATTTCTATAATTTTATACACCTGTATTGGTCTATAAAAATGAACCAAAGTCACTAAATAGGCGATTTAAAAGCTGGAATGTAGACAGACTGGATGCTGATAACGACAGGTCCATTACAGCTCATGATTAACGTGATGGTAGGGAATTTGTCCCATTACCTTGATGAATGCCTTGTAAACATAAGGCACAGCTGCTAATGCATCATCATAATCCAAGATTAAGAAGAGCCACCAGGCCGATAAATGCAATTAGGCACTGACAGGACCATCTCATCTGTACTGTGCTTAATTCATCGCCATGTTCTAAAAAATACTGCCAACCTGGGAAAAAACTTAATTAATAACAAAGGCCATGCTAGTTTTTAACCCGTGAGCAAATGCCAAAGCCTGATGCCAGTCTGAGAAGTCAAATTCATCTTTATTCGTAATTTATTTTTTTCTTGGATGGCTGTCCTTTAGCGCTTAATTGCACGTGACATTTCAGGTCATTTGACTGTCGTAGCCATTGGTTCCTTTGCTACTTGCTGCAGTCGTGTCCTCGCCCCCTTTGAGACAAGTCCAAATTGTCTCCTTCAATTTTCTTCCAAATCTTATTTTTAGCTCTCGGGACATTTAACTGATGTTTTCCAGAGGCATTTCGAAACTCCCCAGCAGTCTGGCCCTGCCATTATCAGCGCAATGGTCAATTGAGATGATCAATTTGCATAATGAGGCGTTAAATTGTACCCGTCTCTCTTCTAACCCCCCTCCACACCCCCCACCCCCCCGGCCCCCAACCCACATTTCGTTTCCTGAAGCCCAACCCTCATACAAATTCAGGGATAAAACCCAGCTCTAACATTTAACACTAACTGCTGAAGATCAGCATCCACCGATAAGCCTTCACTGCTCTTCATTAAGTCTATTTAGAGGAAGTGCAGGGTTAATCTCTGCTAACTTATAACCCTCAGTTAAAAATAAACATAACTGACTCTGAATGTATTTAATATAATGAATCAGATGATTGTTACAAAATAAGTATATGATTATAATTATAATTATAAATGAGAGATCTGTTTGAATCTTTCCAAACAAAAATCCTTGACACGAGCTAAATCATATTATATGTTCTATTTTAAAACTTCAAACTTCAAAAAATAGGTTTGATAATCATAATTATTTACATTAACACAATTTAAATCTTAACATTTCATTAAAAACTGTCAGTAGGAAAACTTAATGTGTGTTATAATTATATACAATATATGCTTATATAATTAGCTTATAAGATTTGGTTTTAAACGATTAAATCTATAATGCTTAAACATTATGTAAAACTCTGTAATGAAGTGTTTTACATTAAATATGTTAAAACTACTGATGAAAAGTTTCTTTCTTTCTCTCTCTCTCTCTCTTTCTTATTCACTCATTATTATACAGTATAGGACTTATCACATACAGGGTCACAGGAAGCCTAGAGCCCAGAACCTGGAGGTGCTGATCAAAAACATTAGCCTTCTAAAGTGTTTTGACATGAACAGAACCCTGTCTGATAATCAATACCCTTTTTTCTTTTAATCCAAGACTAAAAATTAACGGATAAACAGACAGTGACCAGAAATATGCTTTTATTTTTATAAGGTTTATATTTTATGTTTCCTCAATGGTTCTAGTTATGTGTCCTTAGATTCATAAGAACCTTAGCACTTCACAAATCAGTTACATCGTTCATGTTTGCAGGTCAGTTTTGAACATATTTGGCTAAATCACCTTAAAACATACAGTATTTAACATATTTTACAGGTTTCTGTTGCTATTCTGCATGTACAGTATGTAGGTACTGTATTCTGCATCTACTGTACTGTATATATATATCAGAGCTTCCCTATAACTACAGCGAAGTCGAGGGGCG
The DNA here is from genome assembly GCA_030522415.1 of Channallabes apus. Classification (NCBI taxonomy): domain Eukaryota; kingdom Metazoa; phylum Chordata; class Actinopteri; order Siluriformes; family Clariidae; genus Channallabes; species Channallabes apus. The sequence continues at coordinate 3,644,875 of CM060112.1, forward strand.
AACCGTGAGTCGGTGTCCGTGAAGCAATCAATACCAGGTCAAACAAATCTGAAGCGGTGAACCATCAGCAAAATCCGTTAAACTAAATCCTTGGTCGAGGTACACATGAATTATAGAAAATAAATGCAAGAAAACTGGGATGTGGAGCACGCAATAATCAGGCAGCGAGGAAGCGCGCTGCTTCCTTAATTTCTTAAATTATTTGTAAATTAAAAATATGGAAAAATATGACAGCGTGGGGCGGCGCGGTGGTGTAGTGGTTAGCACTGTCGCCTTGCACCTCCAGGGTCTGGGTTCGATTCCCCGGCCAGGCTCGATTCCCATCTCTGTGTGCATGGAGTTTGCATGTTCTCCCCGTGCTTGGTGGGTTTCCTCCGGGTACTCCGGTTTCCTCCCACAGTCCAAAGATATGCAGGTTAGGTTAATTGGCGTTCCTAAATTGCCCGTAGTGTGTGATTGGGTGTGTGAGTGTGTGTATGTGTGTGTGCCCTGCGATGGATTGGCACCCTGTCCAGGGTGTACCCCGCCTAGTGCCCGAAGTCTCCTGGGATAGGCTCCAGGTTCCCCGCGACCCTGAACACAGGATTAAGCGGTATAGAAAATGAATGAATGAATGAATGACAGCGTGGGAATATAAAAAAAGAGAATAACAGGGGTCTGTGACATATATAATTTGACCCATAGCACCGATTATCGATTAAAAGAGTGTTGTAATGCCTGAAACTTGTGTTCTAACTGTAAAAGACTGCACCAGCACCTGCCCAACCCTCTTTATCTCAGACACCACAGTCACAATCGAGCGCCCTGCAGTGCAGCATCCACGTCTCGCTGACCTGCCTTCAATGGGAACATGCAGGTAATGATACTGTTTGCCTTGAGCCTCGGCAGTGTTTGTCGCTCTTTAAACCACAGTTAAACCACAATTGAACTTAACAAGCAATAGAGCAACCTACTGTAGCCTGGCAGAAAGCAGCATCATCAATGAAAATGAGTGAACTGCATTATCTGTTCAATAGGCTAAGCAATCATATTTGAATATCAGAAATGTTAGTTGGTGTGTCACGCATAAAAATATCATACAGCAAATATTCTGTGTGATCCGTGCACTGTTTAAATGTTTACACTTATTAGCAAAAGTTTTAAGATATAGATGCTACTCATACTGAATGTTTTAGGCAAGTCATTAAAAAAAAAAAAGTCCAGTCCAATGTCTTTACAGGATCTGATTTGAGAGTTGTATATTACTGCAAGGGTGAGTCAAAAATTATCCACACCCCAGGTTTCTTAAAACTTCTGCAGGACGCACTGCGTTATCAGCACTTTCCGTTCAAGGCTACTGTCTCATCAGTCACTTCTGTGCAGGTGAGAATGTGAATCCGGAGTACCCGGAGGAAAGTTGGTGGGTTTCTGTAAAATTATGTATTTGCCTTTTCTAATTGATAATTAAAATAAATTCTACATCCAGGATGCCGATCATTTTTGAGTCACCCTCATATATCATGTATTTACTAGGACCGGGACTTTAACGCGTTAATTTAGATTAATTAATTACACAAAAATAATGCGTAAAATTTTTTTTTACGCATTTTAATCGCACTTATTTTTGCACCACAGAACGGTTCTCACTGGATGAGTTTCGGCGGATCGATTATACTGGAGCACCAACTAGCGTTCAGACAAAAACAAACCACAGTGAACATGGACAAAGAAGCTGATGAGACGCTTTGGTTGGCCCTGTGGATGGGACATTTTGTTATAAAAAACGAATGGATGGAAGCGTCAGGGTTTAATAGTCAGGGTGTCCAATGTTCTGAATGTACTTGAAAGTATTGTGTTTTACTTAAAAAGAAACTGTTTACAGAAGGTCTACCTACCTATAGGGTACCTGAATGTCTGAAATGTAGGCTACTATATTTCTAAATATTCTATTGCTACACTTAATGGCAATATTGCACTGGTCTGTTGGACTTGGTTGAACAAAAATAAACAATATTTTGTTGCTTAAGCTTATATATTCAGTCATTATTCAATGGTACACTAAAAATCCATATGAAAAAACTTACTTCTCACTGTTCTCAGGTCAAATATTTATACGCAATTAAAATGCGATTAATTTCGATTAATTAATTACAAAGCCTCTAATTAATTAGATTTTTTTTTACCGGCCCTAATATTTACCTTAAATATTTAAATATTATTTAAGACATTGCACAATCACAAAGAGGCCATTCAAAGTGTCTGTGAAATACCTACAAAGGTGCTATGATCCTGCCAAGTAATTCTCTAATAAACAATGTATGTATTAGTGCATAATACTGTATATAGTAGAGCTTAGCATGCATGATCAGATTTAACCATTGTAGCAGATTTTCTCCTTCACCTGTATGAGAGGTTTTTAAGGAGTGCTCAAGTAGTGACAGCTTAAAGTTCTCCTAGTCAACAATAACAATTGGGTTCTACAAACTGCTTCATTCCATCTTTGAATAACTTGCACACTGCTACAGTGGTTTCTGTCTGCGACTACGTCATACTTTGGGGCATGTTTGAAAATGATTTTTGACACACTGGATTTCTCACACACTGTGATACGCTGTACAGAACCTCCTGACAATGGCCCCTACAATTTTTTCTACCATCCCGAGCCCACACAAGTTTGGGATCAAATTCAGGAATGTGGGAAGCACCCCTCACTGGTGTAATACATCAACCCTGTCACCAATCAATCTCATTCAAATCAACATAATATCTTACGGTTGGTCTATTTTTGGGAGGTCAAACATTACTTATCATGCACAACAGTGATTTTCCTCATTTATCGCCTGTCAACAAAGAAAACCAAGAAGGAGCTCCAGCAGGGAGCTTCAGCAGGCAGCCCAAGGTAGCAGCTGTCTTCTAGATGGACTGATCCAGGACGATGCACTGCCACCTGATACAAGACCCGTCTGAGTTGCAGAAGAAGTTCCAGAGCATTGCGGCCTAGGGGCGTCAGGTGACAAAAGAACAAACGACTTGGACCAGAAGATATGAGAGGTGAGCTGCACATTCTGTTTATCAAATGTCCTTAGCTGCATTGTAATATTTTCATTACTGGAACTACTGTATAGTCCAAAATTTGTGTAAGTAGACATGTTGGGGGTCTGTTTATTTAAAATAATTTTTTTTAAACATTTATTTTATTTCTGATCAAAAGAACGAAATTAACTAAATGACAAAAAAAGATTCGTTATTTTGATGAATGAGATTCAAAGAACCGAGTCACTAAGGCCTTGTTCACACGGGCGTTAAAATCGAACGTTTTTCTGCCGTTCATAGCGTCCGGTGACCGCGGATGAAGCCAAGGCGGTTTTCTACACATAGGAGTCAATGACGGTGTTCACACGGGCTTTGGTGACGTGCGTTTGTCCGGTTGCGCGTTTATACGGTGTTAAAAAAACGTTGCATGCAGCTTTTTCTTGGCGTTCAAATCCCAACGGACACAAGGAAACCGCGTCTGGTTCGTTTTCTCCGCGTCCATTTTACGCTTCGGAGGACCGGATATATCCCATGATCCTACATGCTATACAGAGGGAAATGCGGAAAAAAGGCAAAAACAAAATGCTTAAAAAATTAAACTTGCGCGGAAATGTTCGTATTTCTTCATAAACCACAAAAAACTTCCTTTAATCCGACGTTGTGCAGTCAGAGGGTGAACCCAGCAGCGGCGGCGATTTTTTTCTCTCCCTACGTCGCCGTATTATTTAAAAAAATATTTTTATATATTATATAAAAATATAATAATTTAATTAGAATTTTTAAAACAATAACATTAATGTCTAATATAGCAAAATGGTCCATATTAAAAGGAGGCACCTCAAATAAAATGACAAGGGCTTTCATATCCACTTCCCGACACACTGCCCCCACAGGTTAAACACACAAACTACAATTTGGGCTGCAGGCTGTCGTTAGACAGAGACAAACGAACGCCAGTGTAGAAGTCAATCGAGCGTCACTACAAAACACAACATAAACGTCTAGGACGTTCAGAGCTCGTTCGTTTATCCAAAAATTTTACGCCCGTGTGAACAAGGCCTAAAATTGATCCAAACTTCCCATCACTAATAAAAGCAGAAAAAAAAAGAAAAAAAAGTAATGCACTGCAGTCTTCGTTTCATGTATCAGGTGTAAAGGGATAGAAGTTAGAGAGTAAGAAAGCCAGACAAACTGACCAGGTTAATTGAGCTGACAGTAAATCTCGCATGACAAGAATTGCAAGGTGATGAGAAGAGCAACTCCAGAAACAACCACGGTAACCTACTTGAACTTGTGATTGTAATTTTTTTTCACTATAACCTTGTACTGAAGATGCATTTAGAAAATGCTGCCAGATAACAAGACAAGGCTCCAGGTGTCGATGACATCTAATAAAAGTCAACGTGACATAATTGAAGAACTGGGTACTTACACCAGGAAGGAGATAGAAAGTGGATTAAAAGAGGCTAAAATAGGAAACGTAAAACTTTGCTCCTGGCTGTTACAACGGGTTGGGGCGGGAGGGTCTTAGAGCAAGTGTAATGTGTAGTGCGAGATCTTCATCATGTGCAGCAGAGTATGAGGTAGAGTGCACTCTTAGATTCTGGTCCAAGTGGAAACCTCAAAGTCTAACAAGAATTCCGTGACATTCTGCAACCTTGCTGAGAAGCTGTATGCTTTTTGCCCTGGCATGGCAATAAAAAGGCGGCAGTCTCTGTTTCCTTGACACCCGGGTGGGGAGCTTATGAAGCTGCTGGATGTCCAAAGAGCTTGCAGAGATAAAGCACTGTAGGCCCTTCAGAGGATTCTGAAAGCTGTTATGAAACTTCTTGATGACATCAGTGAAAACACTCAGCCTAACCTGGTGCAAGAGCATGTGGAAGATACAGTATATAGAAATGGCATCAACTTCAGGTTTATTCTCTGCCTATAAATCACCAACAGTGTTTCAAGATGCTGTTTTGGTGTTTTCTGTTTCAGATCGGATCATCACGGTTTACATTTGTAATTTTAAGTGATTTTTATCTTAGTCTAATGTGGAAGCATTTGTCCTCTTAAAGGACTTAAATCGTCTATTCTTGTGCCATCAGGGTTAAAACATGTCATATCTGTGTGACCACTGATTCCTTTCAAATAAAGGATGCATTCTTAGCAAAAAGTAGGACTTTGGAGGACAGCAAGCAATTAGTTGGTTTTGTTTAGATCCAGAAGAAGGAAGAAAGCTGGACACCTTGGTTTTTAGCAGCTATTGCTAGGACTGTTATGGAATCTCCATTGTCTGATTTAGCCAATTTTTACACTTATGTATTGTATAGTGCATGAGTTTAAGGATATATGAAATAACAAAATTAGTCAAGGGTTCTTTAAATAAATATGGATTTGTAGTTTTCTTAAGGGATTTTTCTGAGAACGTTTGTCTAATAGAGACACTTCTTGTTCTACACAAAACCTTTAAATCAACATTTCATGGAAAAGAGTTCTCCAAATGGGACAGGAAAAGGAACCTTAAGAGATCCTGATTTTACTTTTTTACCATCACCATGTGAACATTTTATCATAAGGTACTACACAGAACCATCCATTAGAGGGACAAAAAAAAAAAGGACCCTTAGGTGTTATAGTTTTTTAAAGCTTCCTAAGTGTTTATATTGAAAAGTGTATTTAACCATATGTTTGTGTATTTTTTACCATTTTTGATTAAAAAAAACTTTATTGAGATCTATTAAAAGCCTCTAAAAAGAAATGTTCTCCCAAAGGAAAAATACTTAAACTTCCTATGGTTGGTTTTTATTTTTGTAGTTGGAATCATGTCTGAGTTACACTGTGCACAGTAGGGTTCTCCTCGAGGGACAAAGCAAACTCCTCAGTTTCTAGATTTAGCTTTTTAATAACATTGCATAAATATAAACATAAACACTCCAGAGGATAATGTTTCTGTTCATGTAGTAATTTGAGGATTTAAATTCTAAAAGATCTGTTATTGAATTAAAATGCACTTTTGTCAGTTTTTTGTCAGTTTTTTTTTTGGTCAGAAAAATCAAACACAAAAGAAAATGAGAGCTGTCACAGAGTTCACACACTTCACACACACCCACACACACACATACACACACACACACACACACACACTGTACATGTTCCTGTCTCTTTAGCAGCAGTGATGGAGAGTTTCTGACAGAGCGGGACTGAGTGTGTGATTGATGCTGTCAGGTTCTGAGCAACAGCTGCCGCATGATAAAGCCCTCGGTGCCGTGTCTCCTGTCGTCTTCAACACCTCTGGTTAGGGGATCTGATCCCACGGACCGCACTGCAAATTCAGAAATACTTTACATTCTGGCTGGGTAACGGCGTGTGATGGAAAGTGGTCTTCTTATGGAAACGACATGAAGTGGGAATTTTTAAACGTCTGTCTGATTGTTAGCTAAAAAGTGTGTACAAGTTAGAGCTGATGTTTGATAGATGAAAGGTGTGTACAAAGCACTTTGAAATCCTTTCAGGTTAGCTAATTTTTGCTAGCTGAACAATGCGTACTGTATAATACTTTCGAAATCCTAACAAGTTAGCTAATGTTTGCTAGTTGAAAAGTGAGCTCACTAGTTTTAGAAAATCCAGTCAGGTTTCTAGCTGAAATGTGTTTACAATATGCTTGGAAATCCTGTCAGGTTAGCTAAAGTTTGCTAGCTGAAATGTGTTTACAATATTTTTAGAAATCCCAGCAAATGGGATTAGCAAATGGTAGCTAGCTAAAAAGTGTGTACAATACACGTGTACTCCTGTCAGGTACCTAATGTTTGCTAGATAAAAAGTATGTATCATACATTTGGAAATCCTGTCAGGTTAGCTAATGTTTGCTAGCCGAAAAGTGCGTATAATACTTGTAGAAATCCTGTCAGTTTAGCTAATGTTTGCCAGCTAACAATTGCATCTAATACTTTTAGAAATCCTGACAGGTTGCTGACTGAAAAGTGTGTAATACCTTTAGAAATACTGTCAGGTTAGATTTTTTTTGCTAGCTGAACAGTGTATATAATACTTTGGGGAAGCCTGTCAGGGTTAGCTAATGTTTGCTAGCTGATTGGCGCTTAAATAGTTTTTCACAAGTAAAAATTGTTTCACATTTGTCCAGCAATATTATTAAGTTTAGTGTGGTCAGGTGTAGCTCAGTGGTTAAGGCATTGGACTACGGTTCGGAAGATCCCGGGTTCAAACCCCACAACCACCAAGTTGCCACTGTTGGGCCCTTGAGCAAGGCCCTTCACCCTCAACTGCCCAGATGTGTAATGAGATAAAAATGTAAGTCGCTCTGGATAAGAGCGTCTGCCAAATGCCTAAATGTAAGTTTATGTGCATTTCAGCTGCAGATTCAGAAAGTTGTCGGTCCTGCCAGTATTTCATAAAGTAGCATTGTACTGTATAGAGAACTGTAAGGAGATGGAATTTTTGCGCCTCACCTGTGAAATGCTTTAATTGTACAACAGGTAATAGAGGGGAAAAAATTATACACTTAGACTTTCTTGTTCAGTGACTGATCCATTACAATATTATTAATGCTTCACTGATGATAATCTACCAAAAACAAAAGCACTCTGGCTAATAGGTTGTGAAAGTAAGGTCAAAAGTTCTAAGCTTGCTGTGCTAATAGGCTTACGCAGATCACATGTGTTTGTGGTTCTTCTGTGTGTGTGTTTTTTTTTCTTCTTTTTTTTATTAATGTTTATACTTTGTAAAGAGTAAGCTACTGCTAGGTAAACTAATGTTAGATATCTGGCCAGTGCGATACTCTCAGAAATCCTGTCTGACTTGTTAATGAAAGACATTTAACCAGTGAGTAAAATACAGTGTGGGCCATTTATATGGATACACCTTAATAAAATGGTAATGGTTGGTGATATTAACTTCCTGTTTGTGGCACATCAAACTTATTAAAAGAAGACGGTTGCATTGACAATCCAACACAATCGGCAGCACGTTGAACACATTTTATAACTTATTTATAACATTTTATAACTTAATTAATAAACTTGTAAATAACTCATGAAAGAATAAAGTTACGTTAAAATCAAGCACACCATTGTTTTTCTTCAGAAATTCCCAATCAGTTTGATGTGTCACATGACCCTCTTCTTATTGAAAAAAAAAACAAAAGTTGGATCCAAAATGGCCACCATGGTCACCACCCATCTTGAAAAGTTTCCCCCCTCACATATACTAATGTGCCACAAACAGGAAGTTAATATCACCAACCATTCCCATTTTATTAAGGTGTATCCATATAAATGGCCGACCCTGTACTTAAATTTTTTTGGGCTGGTTAGCGAACACTGGCAAGTTAAAAAGTGCTTAATACTGTATACTGTCAAAATCCTGTCAGAGTTAATGCATGGCAGCTGATTAGCAATTAAATACTTTAGTTGTGTGACAGGATTTCTTATTGTTTGCTGTTTGACTAGCATGTAAAATCCTAACAGAACTCCTGACACGTTAGTTAATGTTACACCCATACCACTCAGCCGAATTTGTTACACAGATGCAAAGTCATTACGTCCTCTGGAGAGCTTGGTAGAGGTCAGTAAATGCTGCTTACAGCCTCTTTTCGGCTCGGTGTGAATTCTGTTGTGTTCGTTACTGACGTTATAATCGGGAGTGAAATTGGAGCATGTCCAAATATTTTCGGTTGGCAACACCTCAGTATCGATTGTTCGGTGGCGTTATTGAGTCGTTGTTAAATGCACCATGGTCACACCCTTTATTCATTGCATCTTCTTTTTTTTATTAGCATTTACTGGTTATGTACTTGCGGGTTCATTCTCTCGATTACTACTTGCTGGTACATCTTACATACAATTTAATTTCCCCTGGTATATACAATCATCATGCACCTTAATTTTAATGCATCTTAAATTTGACACAATTTTACCTAATTAATGTACATTAAATTGTTAACGGTGTTTATTAATGCACCTTAATTGTAAACTACTATGTACAAATTTATTTGCCTGTCAAAACAAATGACAAAGCTTCATTTTTGTCACTACATAATTGCCTGAGAGATTTAAAAATATGGTTGGATCAGAACTTTCTTTGTCTTAACGAAAATAAGATTGAGATTGTTATGTTTGGTCGTCCTGGTGATCTGTGTGCTTATGTAGATGCACATTATACAGTAATTTAGGAACATATATTCATCCATTTACCAGGAATCTCGGTGGGATTTTTGATGGTGCTTTAAAATTTCATAAACAGATTAGTTCTGTTATAAAAGCCAGTTTTTTTCAACTGAGACTGTTGGCGAAAGTCAAGCCCTACCTTCCATGTAAGGAGTTTGAAAGTGTAATTCATGCTTTTATGACATCAAGACTGGACTATTGTAACTCTTTATATGTTGGATTGGATCAGGCATCTCTCCAGCGTTTGCAGTTGGTTCAGAATGCAGCAGCTCGGCTCTTAACTGGGACTAGAAAGCGTGAGCACATTACCCCGGTCTTAGCTTCACTACACTGGCTTCCTGTCCGTTTCAGGATTGAGTTCAAGATTTTATTGTTTGTTTTTAATGATTTTAAATGGGGATATATTTATCAGAGCTTTTACATATCCACACTCCCGTTAGAGAACTGAGGTCGTCTAATCAGCTGCTCCTGGATGTTCCGAGAGCCAGATTGAAATATAAAGGTGATGAGCTTTTTCAGTGGTAGGACTGAAGTTGTGGAACGATTTACCTGCTCACATAAGGTCTGCTCAGAGTGTTGAAATTTTGACAACTTTTAATGTATTGATTGATTGTGTGATCTTTTTTTTTTGGCATTGTGAAGCACTTTGGTCAACCATGGTTGTTTTTTAAATGTGCTATATAAATAAACTAAACTAAAACTAAACTACTTAAATAGCTGGGCATCTGACATACTGTATGTTCAATTTCTCCAATGTCTATGGGTCAGCGCAAGGCACAAGGTTATCATATTGTTAACACCTCTTCGTAATAGTCGGTAGTGTCGTTTTCAAGAATATTTACTTGGTAGTCCAAGTTAGCAATTTGGATAGCTCTTGCAGGGATGTCTATGAATATATATTCGAATGGATTTCATATCCCTTCAGACATCCTTTAAGGTTATCTACGTTAGCTAGCTGACTAACAAGATTAGTGAAAATACATTCGGAATCTCGACAACTGCTGTTTTATTACTAGAGGTTTCGATCAGTATAAGTATACACATGACTTGGTCATGCATAAGCAACGAGCTCTTCATGCTCCCTGTTCGGGATTAGATAGCTAAGCTTTACATGGATGACTGAGGCCTAATTTACCTTGATGCTGGCACACGGATGGGAAAAGAAACAAACACACCCTCCCCAAATGCTGAATGATTAAATAAAGGTCATGTACTCTGGAGATTTTCTGCTCCAGTTAAATGAGGATGGCAAGCACAAAAGACCCCACATGGCTCACAGAACATGTGCTGACCAGTCCAGAATTTTTTTCTTTTTCTTTTCGAAACATCCCTTGGAAATGGAAATTATGGTTCATATATTGAGTCTATTCGGGTGTTTGCTGCAAATCCATACTATGAGCATTTAAAAAAAAAAAGAGACATTGATTATTATAATGAGAAAGATGAAAGATGCAGTGATGAAGGACATCAGGAGAAAAGAAAGGGGTTCTCAGAAGGACATATAGATGTAAGAGCGCCAAACACTGGAGCTCATTTAGGATCATAAATATTGTGGGCTTGTGTTTATATATTCATGAAGTTTTTGTATGCTGGAGTGTGAAATTATGGATATACGAGTATAAATCAAAGTGAAAAAAACAAAACAGTTCACTCATTCCTTACAGGATGCAGAGAGTCTTATTAGCTACAGATATTCTCTAACACTTTCTATGAAGGTCATAAACACATTTTATGAGGCATGAGGCAAGTTGTATGAACATGTTTTTCACCAGATCAAACTAAAGATCCTCATCAGATACGCAAAAGCTTTGCAGAGTTCCTTCATATCTGTATGCGCAAGCTGATAAACGCTAATCTTCAAGAACATTCATGGTACAGCTGATTTGCATTTAGCCAGGCCCATGCATCTCCATAAAAGGCAAAAGCTCACAATGAGGGTGAAAAGGGTGAAAGAGCTCATTTTTCCAGTAATTCAGCGCAAACATTGCAGTGCGCTGGATATTGTAATCGTATATTAAACACGCTTCTTTCTTTTAAAGGGTGCCATTACATTTGTTCCGATCAAATAGTTAGTGTTATGTGTTTTAATTTATGGATTTGTATTGGAATCATTCTCGTTTATTTATATTAAAATAAAAATATGGACCATTATGTTTATTAAGTGACTTAATACTGTACGTGATGTGAAGTTTACAGCATAATTTGTAAATAAAATCATAATATGTTTTATTGAAGGAAACCTGTGCGGTCATATTTTTCCACAAGTTTTGACGCGTATATTTGTTTGATTATTTACTCACAACACGGAAGTCCAATGATCTTTGTCTCTCGTTTTAGTTTTCCAGCATCAAAGATTCAACACTTCGTACAGTTGTCTTGAGTAAATCCACTGTAGTTACAACACAATCACTGTATCTGTAGGTCACAATCTTAAATCATGTTTACAACAGTATGTTTGCTGTATCTTTTAGCTTACTTTTTCTTACGTTGGATCACCTTTTCTTACGGTCAAAAAGCTTGTGTTCTCCACAAGTTCTGCATCTAAACTGCAGTTATTAACAATAACAATATTAACAGCGAGACTGTTATAGAATGCTTAGAATACACTCGCATGAGCGCATACTGAATCACTCACACACACACACACACGCTCTCGCCTTTACAGCCCCACTCCCACCCCTCCTTCTCTCTGCTTCCCACACAAACACACACACACACACACACTCTCTCTGCCCTACACAGAAACTCTGCAAGCACTAAGACCCAGCAGGGGAGATGATTACCTACAATACCAACAGCGCAAGAGAGAGAAAAACCCTTCGCTCAGTTGTGGCTCACGTGACGCTCGGCGTCAAAACAAGAAGCGCATGCGTGATACATGATACTCCTAAACCAAGACAATGCTCGTTTTTCAAGTCTAAAATTATTACAAATATTTGCTCGTCTTGCGGAACACTCGTAAACCGCGTTACTCATAATCCGAGGTTCCACTGTACTTGAAATGTAATTATTTATCAAATTTAACTTACAAATTAACTTAAATTAGATTAACTTTACTTTATTTTAATAAGTACTGAGCTAATATATTAACAGCTCACTGTAGTCGGTAAATCATAGTAAAAGAGTCCCTCTCTCTCTCTCTCTCTCTCTCTCTCTGTTTCCTGAGTGTGAATGCACTGTTTCTATTGGTGGCTTCAACCAGCACCACTTCTGATTTCAAACACCTGCTACGCGATTAAGCGTCTACACAGAGGGAAGGCAAATTATCAGTTACATATAATAGTCAGCATTCACCACTTCAAATACTACACACTGTACAGTAACACAATGTCATGAAAAAAATGTAGTGAAGTAGAAAGTACAGATATTTGTTGTAAGATGTGCAGTAGTGGAGAAAAAATATCCACTAATAAGACAGATGGTAAAGATATATGAAATATGTGCTTAATTACAGTAATGTAGCAAATGTACTTAGTTACTTTTAACCTATCACAAATGCATTCATCATTATCTTGTGTGATAAAGGATTCCTCTGATTATGTATGGATTATTTTTAATAGTTAGATTTGATGATGCAGGAAGTTCAAGAAGCAAGTTTGTTAAAGTAAGTTTTCATTTACATTATAGAAACAATAAATGTTAATTCCCTCACCAGCCTCACTGTTTCCCCTCATAGTGATAAAAAAAAAAAAAACTCACAAAATTTCTCGTAAGCTTTTATAAGCATAAAAAAAATCCCCCATATGAACAATTACACATTAGTGTATAAGGAATATCTGCAATACAAATTCCTGTGAATAACAGAAGAGCTAATGTATAAACATAAAAATGACTTGTTTATATAAACTACATGTCTAAGCTGCCATTATAGGAAATGATTCAACAATTTCTGATACGAATACTTCATTAAATTATCCTACTGATTTATTAAGAGTGCACGGCGTGTTTCGAGTCGGACCATCGCGGAAAAAAACCCAGCCTGGAAAATATGAAAAGGAACATCAAGAGGGAGCAGCACAGTCTGTAATGAGGATGCAAGGTTGTTCGAGATGACATGCCATTTCGGTAGACGCCATTATCGTGACTGTGCTTTGAAATAGATGAAAAACAGCCACTGAATCTCGCTCGATGAATGCCGTAAATACGCGCCTGGTGTCCTTATTTATTTTATCATAAGGCATATTCTCCATCCAATTACTTCAAGTGGATTTTTCTTACAACATAAATGGATAAAAAGGAATACAAATATGTTTGAGTATATATGTATATGTGTGTAATATACAGTATATAAACAGTATACACTGCACATATGCATATATGCACAGTACGTATATACATCATAAGCCACTTCATTAGCTACACCTGTTCAACTGCTTTCTCCAACAAATATCTATTAAGTCAATCACAAGGCAGTAGACAAGCATTTATGCATGTACAGTAGTCGTGGTCCAAACCGAACATCTGAATAGGGAGGAAAGTTGATTTAAGTACCTTTGAACTTCGGTTGGTGCTAGATGGGCTGGTCTGAATATTTCTAAAACTGAATTTACTCAAACAACCATCTCTAGGATTCACAGATAACTTTAAAATAAAAAAAGAAACTAACCAATGAGGGAAGTTCTTTGGGCAAAAATGGCATGTTGGTGGTCAGAGGAGAATGGGCAGACTGGTTCGAGTTGATAGAAAGGGAACTCAAATAACATTTTTGACTTTCAGATGGGTCAGAATTTGGATAAACAACATAAAAGCATGGATCCGTCCTGCCTTGTATCAGCAGTACAGGCAGGTGGTGGAGGTGTAATGGGGTGGGGGAGAATTGGGAGTATTGTTGCTGATTGTGTCCATCTCTTTATGAGCATGAGGATGTCACAAAGCTAAAATCATCTCATACTGGTTTCTTGAACATGACAATGAGGTCACTGGACCAAACTCTCTAAGGAATTTTCTCAGCACCTTGTTGAATGTGTGCCATGAAGAATTAAGGCAGTTCAGTCAAGAAAAACTACTGAAATAGCAGATATACAGTATATATATGTGACCCAATCTGTGAAAACGCAGCTTTTCTACTACTATATATACTGTATATGACTTGTTACAGTATCATATAGCACTAGGTGGCACTATTGATGTTAATATATACACTTGTACATCTGGAATGTACAACTCCTCCTACTCTTCCTCCTCCTCCTCCTCCTCCATATTTTTTCCCCTTATACTTTTATCTGGATGTAATCTTTGAATTAATATCTTGTTTCTTTAAAAAAAAAAAAAAAAAAGGGAGTGAGTCCTCTTCAAATGAACGCACACTTTCCCTTCACACCTATCCCCTCTTCAGCTACTCTTCCCTCTCTATTTATATTCGCTGCTGTCAAATTGGCTTAATCTCAAAAGGAAAACGTCCAATTGAGTTAACTTCAGCTCAAACAAAGACTCTAAGGTCTCTATGAATGTAACAGTGCGAATGCTGGAATATTCTTCTCTTACCCGGTTAGTCAGTTAGACTTTAAAAAAAATCTCTCATGCAGTCTGTATCTCTATATATTTTATCTTATTATTGTTTTTTTTTTCGTTAGGCTTGATTGCTGGGAGCCTCTAGTTCATGTTGTTCTTCTCTTGCATTGAGATATTTTTCTTTTGTTGTCATTTCCACTTCATAAGAAGAAAAAAATGAACTTGGGAATGCACTTTGCCCTGAGTGGATGATTATAGAGAGAAACACCAGACATGCTGTCATCATGATAAAGACCTCCAAGCTGCAACAAAACAATCGTGGCCAACACCGATGTCCTTGGTGACTATAAAGTGACCTGAGTCTATAAAAAACAATTATTGGACTTACTACAATTATTTCACTGGGCACAGTGTCACTCGATGATGATAATTTAAAGTACAATTAGCTTTTTTTGAGACAATCGCTCACAAAAATGCTTTAATTGAGTCATACGCTCATGGTCTGTAGCAGAAGCGCCGATAAAAGTCCTATTATACCGCAATATGGTTTCTATTGTAACAGTGCATTTGTGACAGACATGCCATATAAATTAATTAAGAAGTATGTGAGCAATGAGGAAATCTTTTTACTGAACATTTGTGGAAGGAGTCTCCCGTGTCAGTGGTTTGTAACATTCTTAGGTAAGCCTGTAAGTTTATAGTTCCTGACATCTTCAGGACAGAGGCGATTATGCTTTTTTGCAGTTTCTTAGTAAGAAGACAAACTGCATTTCTTGCTTTATTGATCTCAAGAGAAAGAGAGAGAGAGAGAGAGAGAGAAAGTGAAGGAACTGTTCATAATTGCTATATCAAAAGTGAGAACAGTTGTTCTTGTTTCTTGGGCATTCCATAAGATACAGTACATACACATGTACAGAAGGACATTCCATAACATATGTTCCATGAAGCACATGCAGAAGTTCCATAAGACGAGAAGTGGGAGAAGGGAGCTTACTTTAGATTCACACACACACACACACACACACACACACACACATACACAGTGCCTGCGCCACAAGGTACTTATACACGGATGGACATTCTATAACATTTTAAGGACGGACAGATGTTCTATATAGATGTTTGATCGACCATGATTCCAGATGTTGCATAGCATACATTCCATAGCGTACATATGGACGAATGTGCCATAACATATGTGTTTGCATACGTTTGGACGGACAGACTTTCTGTAACATATGTTGTATGACTTGCATATTTATGAAGCAAGTTCCTTCCTGTATGGAGATCAGTCCACCTGTCTGTCCATCAGGATTTCTTTGTTTAAAAAGACCTGAAGGAAAAACAGCATGCATCTTTTTTTTTAGGTCACTTCTTTATGTTGTATCAGTGTTTTCCTGGTTAGTTCATTAAGGATCCTTATAGAGCAAACGTAAATCATAAACCATGGAAATAAAGTCATAATAATAAAAATAAAGAAGCAAGTTCATAGAGAGACAAGTGCAACATGGCAGATGAGTGTGATTCAAATTGCACACTCAACAGCATAACGCAAATTCCCTGACAGGTGACATGCTAACTCTTGAATTAAAGCTGTAGCATCTCTAAATAACTCCTGTTTAAGCATCGTAGCAGGATGCTGTAAAGCAGTTGTAGCTGACACAGTCAGGAAAGTTGAGAACGGTCCACTCATCAAAAGAAGAAGCTCTCAAAATTTCATACAATCCCCTTCAGCGGGTTCTGTATTATTTATATCATTCTTTTTTTTATTTGAGAGAAAAGGGTACTCAGATCCCAAGTGCATGCTGAAATTAGAGAATTATTTTCCAACACAGTTCACTTCATAGGCATCAAGGAGAGCTAGGTGCACTGGCCATGAATGGTGCACTCTTAGACAGCTTACTGTAGATCGCTTAAGGCTTGTCACTCTGAGAAATCCTTAAAAGTTTCATGTCGAGGATTATAGCTAATTTTTATTACAAAAGTTTTCTTTTCAGAAGTTCAATTAATTCCTAAGAAACCCTTGAACAAGTCCTTTTGGTCCATCTGGCGAACCTTTAAACTTTGCATTCAGAACTCTACAACCTTTCAGAGAGGATCCCAAGAGTTTAGATTAAAGGCAATTAGAAACTGAAGAAAATCTTACTAACCACAAAACCCATATGTGGATACTTTGAGTCTTTCCAGCACATTTATGGTTTCTAAATGAACTCTCACTCACTAATTCTTTATATCTCTTTTCCAGTACAAGGTCACAGGAAGCCTGGAGCGGAACCCTAGGAACTCAAGGGAAGGCATGTCTTAGGACTGTGGAGGAAACCCAACATGCAAACCCAAAGACGGGACTCAAACGCTCAACCCTGGAGGTGCGAAGCCACAGTGCTAACTATTATCCCACCTTTCTAAATTAACTCCTATTTGGAAGTGATAAATCCCTAATCTTCCAGTGAACCTTTTGAGGAACCATTAAAAACCCATTTACCATAAGTGTTGACCTACATTTAAAGGTTCTATGTAGTAAAGTGTTTACCTTTCAAAGAACGTTCCAAGGCTTTGGGTGGAAAGGGTTTTCAAAGCAAAGAACCTAACTGTCCACAGAGTCCATATTGAAAACATTACATTTTCTCTAGTACAGTGGAACCTCAGATTACGAGTAACGCGGTTTAAGAGTGTTCCGCAACATGATCAAAGATTTTTAATAAATTTTGACTTGGAAATCGAGCAAGTCTTGGTTTATGAGTACCGGGTATCATGTATCACGCATACGCTTCTTGTTTTGATGCCAAGCGCCATCTGTTTTTCTCTCTCTTGTGCTGTGGAATTGTGGGTAATCGTCTCCCCTGCTGGGTCTTAGATCTCGTCTCTTACTGGTATAATCAACATCCGTGCACGCGTATACTGTTTACTATAACACTGTGACCACAAACACTGCTCTGTCATGATTCTTTTCACAGGTGAAGTTAAGGTTAAATTGTTTTAGGTTTTCTTTACAGCAGTGATTCCGTTGGTGTGTCGCTCAATTGAGTGTCATTAGAGAGATTACTTGTTTATTTTTCCGATAAAACAGTGTTTCCGTTTTATCAATTCTGAAATTCCGAAAATTTGATTTGGTTTACGAGTGTTTTGGAATACGAGCCTGCTTCCCTGAATGAATTATGCTCGTAATCTGAGGTTCCACTGTTTATTAATAGATGGAAGACGAGAGCTCTTCTATAGATTGTCTGCCCATCTATCAAGTAATCTAAGATGGACCATTGAAGGTCCATGAGTTCATATCAGTTCCACATAGGATCAATTTTAAAAGTTATAAATTCTTAAATAGCTAATGGATCCCTGAAGAAGTCTTGGAAACCAATTTTTTACGTGTAAAGAACTCTAAAGAACTCTCGCCAGTCCGTACGAGGCAATGGCATGAAGACATTTAGAAATCTAGGGAAATGTAACTATGCACAGAAGCCATGAAGAAGTTAGTGCAGTTCATCTTTTTCTTAAGTGGGAGATTCTTTAAATTGAAGGAAGTAGAAAAGATCCAGTAGATAACTCTAGATGACTAACTTGCAATCTTACAATTATAACTGATTGCTATATATACACACTATACTGTATAATACTCACTCACTCGTTGTCTATACCGCTTAATCCTGTATATAGGGTCGCAGGGGGCCTGAAGCCTATATCCCAGGAAAGGGGCACAAGGCGGGGTACACCCAGGACAGGGAGCCGGACCCTGGAGGAGCAAGGCGACAGTGCTAACCACTAAGACACCGTGCCACACACTGTATGACAATTAAAATAAATTTCTAAAAATATATATTTTTAAATGTGTATTATCATTATATATTTTTTTCTAACAATTTTTTAATAATATAGTTTAACTATACATGTTTTCTAGCACCTCAAGCATGAACAACATACAGTTGTGATTTAAAGTACAGAAGCCTCTCAGTGTTTTCCTATCAAAAAAGGAGTGCAAGACAGAAAATGCAAGTGTTTCTTTATGGGTTCTGTAGCTGGTTATGGTTTTTCTTTTTGCTTTTTCAAATGTTGTTGTGTGGGTCTACATAGAACCTGTAAGGATTGGTTAAGGTGTTTTTTAAAGGGTTCATTAAATAATTACAGATACATAGCTTCCAGTGGAACCCTATCTAACAGGAATGTCTCCCATTGGGGAAAAAAAGGGATTATCTTAAATTAAAGGGTTCTTAAGGATTCCCTGTATAATTATGTGTACGTGTAAGGTTCGCCATGGAACATTAAAATGTTTCTCAGAGGGACAAACGAACCTTGAAGTGTTTCCCTGTTCACATACAACCCAATGGAAGATCTAACCTGCATAAATATCCATTAAAATGTTCCCCATGCACTGAAGGTATATTTAAAGCAAAGAACCATTAAACTGCTCTCTCACTCAACTGTACAACCGTTACGGTGAGAAATTAGGTCTTTGGTCCGGGTTAGATGTTCAATTTTTAACGCCGTTTTCTGCAGCAAGTGACATTTCGTGGCAAGAGCAAGTTATGAATAATAAATGAATAGAAAAATATTTAAATGAATACATTGATAGATATACAATTCATAAGAACAGGCACAAAATAAAATAAAAAAAAACAGGCAAACAAGCATTTGACACCAGGCAAGGTAAGTACATATATAGATCATTTCAATAAAATACAGTATATACAGTAGTTGATGTGATGGAGCCTCTTCACCTGTTAATAAAAACATGAGTGTTTGAAAACATGAGACCAATGCGACACCTTCAAGGAGTTTAAGATCTGGTGGTGGAACAGGACACTCACTGGTTCTCGCTCCACTGGTTCCCACCTTTTTAGCAGCCATGACTGGTTGTTCATTGCCAATGATGTTCCGATACCCAGCCAACAAACAGTTACTGCAAAACGTACATTTTACATAAAAGGGGTGTTCAAGTCAAACCGGGACTTGTGATTTCTGGTGAATGAAGAAGTAAAACATCTGATTTTTAAAAGAAGGCTGTACAGCCGTGACTGATGATCCGAGCCGAGGTGGCTTGGAGCTCACTGCAGTCGTTACCGCGAAAAACCCTTGGAAATTGACAAATAACTTGTCGCCAACTTGCAAAAGAGACGCATCTGTCTGTACACACAATCATTCCCTAACACAACCATTTCTGCAGTTTAAGTGGGCCATTAAAGGAGTTCCTGAGAGGCCAGTGTTGACCGACATGAAGCTGGCAGGCTGTTCATGGCGCCGGCGTACTAAGAAAACATTCTACCTTGATGGTATCCGAGCACTAGTGAAACGCTTGGATGAGTGAGTCCCGCTTTGACTTGAACAACCTTTATATTATGTGGTGATTCATTTTCATGGATTGGAAATAAATACGTTATTCTGCTGTATGCCTTCAATGTAGGTGTTCTATGGCTAACCACAGGGCACAGGCCTTAACCTAAAGTAGGAACTTGACTTTCCAGGAATGAAGATGTCCAGCCGTGCTGCTGCTGTCTATCTTCTAGTGTATCAGATATTCGATCGTTCGCTTTCGATCCTTCCTGCGTATAACAGTGCAATATCTGATAAGAAAATCCGCTTCTTATGTTGCAAAACTACTTCTGGTACATAAACACTTAGGGAATTGCATTTTTATTTTATTGTATCGTGTTTTCAGATCCCATGTTGCAAAAGAGTGGGAATGCATCAAGCTTAAAATCTAAAGGTTAATGTCCAGGTTTTCTAAATAGAGTCTTACACTCAGCCCAAGGGGATGAATTCAGTTCGGCCGGGCCTCATACAAATGTAATAACTAGGGATGAAAAAAAAAATAGAGAGTAGGCTAGATTATGTCGATTTGTTTCAGGCTTGGTTCTACAGGATACTGTAGGGCCAGTTTCAAATGTCTCAGTTACTCCATGAAGGTTAGGTCTTTGGTCTAAAATGTCCACAGACGGAACTAAAATCCCATTCAGAACACTTTCACGGTCACACATGTAGTTCTTCATGCTATCGAAACACAATTTCCAGTTCCATCACTGTGAGAGCCCATCAAGTGCTGCTGTCCCATTTTCCTCAAGCACCGGCGTACTCATGGTAGACAATTTAGAACCTTTAAGAGTTGCCATATTGCAGGAACTCTTAAAGTGTCTACAGTATATAGTACCTATCACAGAAAGTTTTTTCCATCAGGAAATGATCCAAATAGAGCCCATGATGAGAAAATGCTTTTAATCGAATACATTGGAACACTCTGGAAAAGAAGAAAGAAAGAAAAACCCTGCAGGATTGTTTTACACTGAAGCTTTAAAACAGTGGTTCTCAAGGCGGATCTTGTGCCTGGTGGTTAGGATGTGCCTGGTGTCTGGGGATGATTCTATCTACTTAGAAGATGGTTCTGGCCTCGACTGGTGTTGTCAGCTGTTTCTCTGAGGACTTGACAATTCGATAGTTCAGGACTGGAACTTTCTACAAGTCTATCTGAGTCTCGAATAATTACTGGACTCCATTTTACATCAACTATTATAACATCAATTAACATCAACTATTATAGCTGAACCTAACACTTAACACAGTATAAATGCAGATCATTTCCTGCTATCTGTTTCACCCAGATGAGGATGGGTTCCCTGTCGAGTCTGGTTCCTCTCAAGGTTTCTTCCTATTACCATCTCAGGGAGTTTTTCCTTGCCACTGTCGCCCTCGGGCTTGCTCACCAGGGAATATCTGAACATTTTGATTCATACACATTCACATTCCATACAAACTTAAATAATTCTTTTGATTGTGTAAAGCTGTTTTGAGACAATGTCAATTGTTAAAAGCGCTATACAAATAAAACTGAATTGAATTGAATCTTTGTGGAGCCCCTACCCTAAGCATTTTAGTACACCTGTCTTAACCAATTAGCTAATTTTGAACCCAGAGACGGTGTGATAGAGTGGGGAACATTGTAAAAGGTGCAGGACAGGAGGGTCCTCCATGTTCTCAGCCCTGGTTCTGGTCCTGTCCTGCACATTTTACAATCTATCTTCTAGTAGGTTTAAGAGTTCTGAGCTACGAGGCCTGAGCTAAAATAATTTTCTTCGTCTGTAGTTGGGTTCTGTAGATCCCTAATGGACCTATCAGATAATCCTGCTTTGGAAAAAGAAGAGGCAATTTTAGTTCTGTAAAGAACCTTTTAGTCCATGATGAAGGTCCTACAAGTGTTTCCATATCTGATAGACATTCAAGTAGAACCCCTTTAGGAAGCTTAGAAGGACTATCCAACAAACCATTGGGGATTTTTTTTTCCCCTTAAGAGTTTAGAAAAAATAAATGTAAAGGTTCCTCGCTTCGTTCATTTGGTGGAACAAGACAATGAATCATTCCATGCTTTAAGCAGAACCCCTTTAAGAGGCTAAGAAGCCATATTATTACGAGTGTAATCTGAGATCACTTAGTAGTCCTTTAATGCTGCTCTTGAGCCTGAGAGCAGAATCCAGACAGAGGCAACAAGATTAGAAATGATGGTTGAGGTTTGAGACAGGACCGCAGGTGGCTCGGTGTTTTAGAACGATATAAATAGACTTTAACATCTGCTTTTACCATGGACAAAAAAAAAAAAGGCAGGTGTGTTAAAAAAAGATCTCTCTTCACGCTCCTTCACACTTTGGACAGATTAAAGCAGCTTTAATATGTATACTTTTTCCAAGGTACAACAGTTACATAATTGAAGTTTCTCTTTCACATTTAATGACTTACTTCCTCTATTAACGTGTTTGACAGTTCAGTCTCAGACTGAGTATGAGATTTATACCGTACAAGTAGAACTCGTTGAATATGTGAAAGACTACAAATATAATGAAAACATTTCACAGCATCAATCCTGACTCGTGGGAATTTCCTGATCACGGTGGCATGACGTCAAGGCGTAGTTCTCAGCATCCTCGTTTTTTGCCATCTGCTGTTTAATCCGAGCGTTGCTGAGTTCTAGATTCTGATTGGTCGGAAGGTGTTCAGTGATTATCTGGAAACGTAGTTCAGAGTTAATTAAGGGCTTTATTATTAACACACACATTTTAATACGCTATCATTTATATAGTAACAGGGGCTTGTTACTTTAATATACATATCATTTAACATTTATGGAAAGAGTCTCCAGTGTCAGAGCTAAAGCTGTAAATTGGCAACTTGCTCATGTTTGGTAAATTAACTACCTGATGTGAAGTGAGTAAGATGAGACACCAACATGTTTTATAAGCTGAAGCGACAGCTTAATACACAAGACGCTTGTCTATTTGGTTTTCCTTTACACGGTCATCAACACGTTAATTAAGATTATTTAACACAAAGTGGAAAGGTGAGTGTGAGACCTTTTAATCCATCTCCTGCCGGCTCCTCTGAGAATTCTCACACTCTTTATTTTATTCTTCTTTAAATCTAAATACAATTTAAACAAACTCCTTCGCATGGTAGCAAATAAATTCATGGTAGGAATAAAATACATTCTGTGCTTATTACCAGCACCATGTTAAAGTGAGCTATCAGAGTCCATCAGTGAACATCACTGTCCAGCGTCCAATCTCACTCAGCTGGTTTATCCAGATTATAGCTGTAGGAACTCAGATCAGCCTCTTCTCATTAGCATCATTTGTATCTGCAAGCGATAAGTTAAGCAAAGCTTTTTTTTCATTACATATAGACTACAAATCAAAGGTTTGCACCCCTTATTCTAACTCCATGGTGTTTCCTGATGTTTATTTCTCTCTACACTGTAAACCAATACTGAAGGCGTTTATCCAAAATCCACAATAATCTCCTTTGAACAGTTGATATTGAGATGTTTATCTGCTACTTCTGCTCTGTGAAGCTTCATAACGGCTCTAATCTGAGCTGCTGGTTGTTAATTGGTGATTTCTGAGGCTGGTGACTCTAAATGAACGTCTCCTCTGCAGCAGAGCTCAGTTCAGGTCTTGTTTTCCTGGGAAGGTCTTCATGAGGGACAGTTTCATCATCATGGAGCTCGATGGGTTTTACTAACACACTCGACACACAATACTGTTCTTGTAAGAACTGTTCCAGAACAGCTGATCTTCATGTCTTACAATGACAACTGACTTTTGTTGTTGATTAAATAATGCCATATGTATGTAATGCATAACTTTGAGATTTGTTCTATGTAGAAAATTAATCAATAAAGAAAAAAAACTAGGATTAGAGGGTGTGTCAAAACCTTTGATTAGTATTGAAAGTCTTTATTCTTCACATATCCCAGGTTTTTGTTAGGAGGCTGGGGTCAGGGTGCAGGGTCAGCAGGTATCTGGTCGTGGCAGTTTTTTGACCCTCATTTTCCCCCAAGTTTTGTTTCTCATCTTCAGTCCAGTCCCTGTACCTGAGCAGTTTCATGGCAATGTGTTTTGTTTGATAAGCAATACAGTGACCTATGAATTATTTAAGCATGAACACATCTACCTTAATACACGAACCAGTAAGAAAGAGGTGCAGATGATGAGAGATGATCAGGCCGGTGATTAGTACTGATGGTGCTGAGCGGCTGGAAGAGACGAGAGGGGAAATGAAGTTGCTGCTCTGGGGTGCGTTTCCCGTACAACTATGTAGCTCTTTGCTTAACCACCATAGTACGATGCAACGTTGAAGAAAATAACTAACTAGTCACAAGTGTTTCCCAAAACCATAGTACCTGCGTCGCACTTCCATGGTTAGAACTTTGTTGGTTTGAACCGTAGTTCTTCTTCTTCTTCGATACAATGGCGGAGTAGTGCAATAGGCACATATCGCCCCCTACTGTATAGTGTGTTTATTTTCTCTCTCTCTCTCTCTCTCTTCGGCTCGCATTCAATGCGCTTTCGCAGTGACGTAACGTAGAAGTGGTGTAATAATGTCACAAACGCAACATTTTTCATTTTTCAATATTTCATTTGAACTCATTTTTTATTTGGTATTGATACATCAGTACAATTAAAATAAAAAGAAATGATGGGCTTTGAAAACGCTGGGATTGTGTTGTGAACACCTGTTACCTATTTTGCTCAATATTATTTCCTATATAAGTCCCTTTACATACAGCCATGGTTTAATGAGAGTTGACGTGAAAAAATGACACGAAAACCACAATTTACTAAAAAAAAGAGCTTGCAGTTACAAATTCGGACAAAAAATTGGAATGAAATCGCACAAAAAATGTATGCTTCTGGGAATGGGTATGAGAGAAGCCCAGAGGAAGTCAGAAACAAGTGGAGGGACTTTGCAGGTGTGACCAACTGGTGGCTCAGCGGTAGCTGTTCTGCTTACCGTGTGGACGGCCCGGGTTCGATTCCCAGCCAGTGCCCAAACCCCAGTTTGTTGATTTATTTGGGTACATTCATTGAATATATATTGAGTAATATTTTAAATAGGCTTACACTATGGTAGTATATAAATTTTACAATTTCTTAGTGCTTAACACTTTGTGCACTGTATAACATTCAGATAACATTCATTATAAGTGAAAACCTCTAACATAATACTACAAATATTGTTATGAGACATTTCTCTTTGGGTATGTTTAAAGATACTCAGTTAAAAACTCGCCTTTTCTTCGCACAAACGAAACCAAGGCTGTGTTCCAACCGGCATAAATACTGCTTCTGTAGGGCACTTCGAAGGGAGAATAATTGCGATGGTACCGCTGTTATATCGTTTAAAGTGAATTTGTAATAAAAATAACCGAAAAATTAATAACCTAATATCTGAGCACCAAAACATTAAGTTTTCCAAATCGCTCAAAGTGGTTGGGAATTTTTTTAGAAACTAATAGGGCGTAGGGTCGTTAACTGTGAATAGAACACACCCAGCCGCGGTGAGGAACTCTGCTTCTAACCACAGGTCGAAGGCTGTAGTTCCAACCACGTAAGTTTGCGACGCTGTTTGCGAATGTTCGTTTGAACTATGGTTTCGGGAAACACCTAGTTGTTGAACTATGTTGGTAACGACGGAACTTGCGACCATAGTTGGCTAACGATGCTTTTGGGAAACGCACCCCTGGTTGTTACATAAACCACAAATTCTTTTTTAAATAGTACCTTTGGGCACTTTGCAGGCTGTCGCAGTAAAACATTTGTTCACATTTATTTAATTTAATCTACATAATTGAATTAAATTTAATATGAAGAAATGAGGAGTGCGGGAGTTAATACTTTTTTTGCTAATAGATTTTGAAATTATATAGTAGATGCTGAACACCTCTCTCTCTCTCTCTCTCTCTCTCTCTCTATATATATATATATATATATATATATATATATATACATACAGTGGTGTGAAAAAGTATTTGCCCCCTGATTTCTTATTCTTTTGCATGTTTGTCACACAAAATGTTTCTGATCATCAAACACATTTAACTATTAGTCAAAGATAACACAAGTAAACACAAAATGCAGTTTTTAAATGAGGGGTTTTATTATTTAGGGAGAAAAAAAATCGAAACCTACATGGCCCTGTGTGAAAAAGTAATTGCCCCCTGAACCTAATAACTGGTTGGGCCATCCTTAGCAGCAATAACTGCAATCAAGCGTTTGCGATAACTTGCAACGAGTCTTTTACAGCGCTCTGGAGGAATTTTGGCCCACTCATCTTTGCAGAATTGTTGTAATTCAGCTTTATTTGAGGGTTTTCTAGCATGAACCGCCTTTTTAAGGTCATGCCACAACATCTCAATAGGATTCAGGTCAGGACTTTGACTAGGCCACTCCAAAGTCTTCATTTTGTTTTTCTTCAGCCATTCAGAGGTGGATTTGCTGGTGTGTTTTGGGTCATTGTCCTGCTACAGCACCCAAGATCGCTTCAGCTTGAGTTGACGAACAGATGTTCATTTTGTGTTCAATTATGTTATCTTTGACTAATAGTTAACGGTTTTTGATGAGCAGAAACATTTAAGTGTGACAAACATGCAAAAGAATAAGAAATCAGGAAGGGGGCAAATAGTTTTTCACACCACTGTATATATATATATATATATATATATATATATATATATATATATATACAGCTCCTTCTCAAAAAATTAGCATATTGTGATAAAGTTCATTATTTTCTGTAATGTACTGATAAACATTAGACTTTCATATATTTTAGATTCATTACACACAAACTGAAGTAGTTCAAGCCTTTTATTGTTTTAATGTTGATGATTGTGGCATACAGCTCATGAAAACCCAAAATCCCTATCTCGAAAAATTAGCATATTTCATCCGACCAATAAAAGAAAAGTGTTTTGAATACAAAAAAAGTCAACCTTCAAATAATTATGTTCAGTTCTGCACTCAATACTTGGTCGGGAATCCTTTTGCAGATTCTTGTGTCTCTCAACTTTCTCTTCACAATATCCCACAGATTCTCTATGGGGTTCAGGTCAGGAGAGTTGGCAGGCCAATTGAGCACAGTAATACCATGGTCAGTAAACCATTTACCAGTGGTTTTGCCAGGTCGTGCTGAAAAATGAAATCTTCATCTCCATAAAGCTTTTCAGCAGATGGAAGCATGAAGTGCTCCAAAATCTCCTGATAGCTAGCTGCATTGACCCTGCCCTTGATAAAACACAGTGGACCAACACCAGCAGCTGACATGGCACCCCAGACCATCACTGACTGTGGGTACTTGACACTGGACTTCAGGCATTTTGGCATTTCCCTCTCCCCAGTCTTCCTCCAGACTCTGGCACCTTGATTTCCGAATGACATGCAAAATTTGCAACCTGTAGCCCATTTCCTGCACACGCCTGTACACGGTGGCTCTGGATGTTTCTACTCCAGACTCAGTCCACTGCTTCCGCAGGTCCCCCAAGGTCTGGAATCGGTCCTTCTCCACAATCTTCCTCAGGGCCCGGTCACCTCTTCTCGTTGTGCAGCGTTTTCTGCCACACTTTTTCCTTCCCACAGACTTCCCACTGAGGTGCCTTGATACAGCACTCTGGGAACAGCCTATTCGTTCAGAAATTTCTTTCTCTTGCTTGAGGGTGTCAATGATGGCCTTCTGGACAGCAGTCAGGTCGGCAGTCTTACCCATGATTGCGGTTTTGAGTAATGAACCAGGCTGGGAGTTTTTAAAAGCCTCAGGAATCTTTTGCAGGTGTTTAGAGTTAATTAGTTGATTCAGATGATTAGGTTAATAGCTCGTTTAGAGAACCTTTTCATGATATGCTAATTTTTTTAGATTTTGGGTTTTCAATAATCGACAGAGATTTGAATACACTGGAATAGAGAATCTGTATAAATGTTTGTTTTTATGTAACGTGGAAATATGTTGCGGTCCATTTCAGGAATAGTGAACAGTTTCAGGGAATGATTTGACCATGGAGACTTGTGCCGTGTCTCTGGTAAATAAGCAGACGATTGTTTGTTTACTCTCTGAATGACAAGAGGGACGGGAATGGTCGAGGGAAACAGATGGACGGGGTCTTCAGGGGGGCTTCAGCCGTACTCGAGCCACAAAGCTGTTTCACCTCACCAAGGGCTCGGATGGACCCCGAGACACACTCTCGAGTGCTTCAATCTTCTGATGGTTGAAAATGAGCTCGGGCAGATCTGACAGGCTGATCGGTGCCTCCTGCTAGAACACTTGGCTGTTGTGTGTGAACGGAGGACCGCGACAATCACGGGAAGCAAATCAGCCTCTTCTTTTACACAAATTACCTGCGGACACCGGGGCTTGTCCTGACACCGAGCCGGCTGACGAGGAGCACTTGATCTCTGTGGGCTAAACTCAACTTTAAGCTTAACCTCGACTGCGTGCTTTTCACCCCATCGCCTCTACACTCGCTCTGCTGGCGGATCTTTTTTAATAGGAAGGTGACCTGAATGTAGAGGGGGAATATTCAAGCTATGGGTAAACAAGCCAAGGTTAAAAGGCAGATATAATAGAATTTGCAGTGATTGCATATGCGAGTCAGCACAAACAAAGCACAAGGGAAAGCTGATGAGTTTTCCTGCAGCGCCTGTAGACAATCATGCTAAAAAATATAAGAGAACAAAAACCATAATGAATGGATTAGACATTCTGTGTGTGTGTGTGTGTGTGTGTGTGTGTGTGTCTTTGGTCCAGCCTTCAATCAGCAAAGCTCCCACATGTTTTTAATACATAAAATGCCACAATTTCAGATTACACTAATTACAAATCCCAGCGCTTGAAGCCTAGGATCTTGCAGAATTTCTTATCAACAGTGTTCTTTGGCTCCGGATCAAACCGTTTGCGGTGGCTGACAGACACGTGTGCGCATTTTGCAGCAAAAGAAGAGTAAAACAAAAGAGACGCCGATCAAACAAAAGACAGGCTGAAAAAGCGTGTTTGTTGTGGCGCGCTGAATACTGGAACAAATATGACTGCTTATCACTGAGTCACTGTTACAATAGTGAAATAATTAGGCATGGAGTCTTATTGAATAGGCTTCAAAGTACACCTTAAAGGGCACCTATTATACAAAATAACACTTGAGTCGTGTTCAGCCATTCAGAAGGCGGGAAAAAAAATTTCCCTGATTTCTTACACTTTTTACACTTTTGTATTGGCCAGGGTTTAAACTAATTCGAGTTTTGTTGCTTGTTGTTCCATCCTGCTGATCTCGTGAAGGGCGTGGCTCATCAGTAGCCTATTTACATAGAAACTGAAACAGCATGTTCAGACAAGGAGTGAAACAAAAAGAGTTTGAGATATAAACAATGCGTTACCTGAAAGGTATTTCAGTTTCACACACACTCTCTGGATGAGCTTTGAGACATGTGCTAACTCGTTAAAGTAGTACGGGGAATATACGGGACCTTTAAAGTGATTCTTTAATTAGGCTCTGTCTCTTTTAAGTAACAAACTGGTTAAACAAACAAAGGAACTGCGCTCAGGAGTCATGTTGTGTAACATCTGTGAATCAAGTCGGTTCCAGTTCTTACTTACGTTATAGAAGATATAGCCTGTTGTGGCCTCGCCAGCATGTCTCAAAGTCAATAAGAAGGAAATGACTCACATGGTTGAGGTTATGGGTTGCTGATCAGTGTGTCGGGGGTTCGAGCCCCATCACAGCCAATCTGCTACCGTTGGATTATTGCGAAAGCCCATTATATAATACCCAGGCACTGAGATGTGGGGTATCCTCAGTACCAAACCTGGAGAAAATGGTGGGCTGCATCAGGAAGGGCATCCGGCGTAAAAACCTGTGCCAGTACCTTGCAGGTTGAATGACCTGATGTGGCGAGCTTGAGAAAGGGAAAAGCCAAAGAAGAAAAGGATATGTTAAAAAAACAAAAACCTTTACCTCTGACTGTTACAAAGCGCTGACACTGGAGACTCCTTCCATAAATTTTAAGCAGCACCATCTTAAAGAACACCATTGTAACCTTAGACCACCTGCATACACGTCCCTATAAAGTATTATAACAGAGCACAAATATAAAGTCGTGATTTGCAGCTGCACATTCTGACCAATTAGAAACCAGAATATGAAAGAAAATGTAACCTATGAAAAAAAATTCGTTGCGATTCAGTTTCCACTCATTCAGGATTCATATTGAAGCTTCATTAACATATACCGAGCAAGAACATTTCACATTTTGAAGTCTGTAAAAGACTAAGGTTACGCTTTGAGCAAGGAACAGGGAGACAAAATGAACTCGAGAACAAAGCTATAAATGATGTAAAAGTCCTAATATTTCTACTATGGATGCTAATAGATGCTAAATACCCCTGCTATATTACACTCGGGTCATTTTCCCAGACTGCATTAAAAGTAAAAAGGAAGTAAAGGGCACCATCGGGCTAAGGTAATGTCTGCAGCTATTACAGCACTGAACCAGGCATATTTTTCTCAGGTTGGTTCCTGTAATTATGCGCTTTGCTGTTGTTTTCACACTTTCCAGCATCCTGGGTGCAGTAATGTAACGCCGGGCGGCAGAAATGCATCGAGAGAACATAGAGTACCGTGGCTGATTATTTTCAAGCCACAGCAAACCTTTAGTCATCCTGCTAAAAGCCACCATGGAAATGCGGCTCCCCTGACGCTCACACCGGCTTCTGTGCCTCAGGGAATCGTGTCGCTACACTAACCAGTGTGAGGAAAGGTTGAGAGGGTAATTAAAACCAAATATTAATTTACCCCAAAAAAAATAATGTTTGCCGTGCTATCCAGGGGTGAAATATCAGATCAATGGTGAAAGATTGAGAGCTGTGGTTTCCTGCCCAGGGCTTCTCCTGCTGCACACCGAGCAAGGCAAACTATACCGAAGTCTGATTCCTGCCGACTATTAGACAATTAAACAGCAGTCGCCCACTTACAGAGCTCACGGAGATGAAAGTATTTAGCTCCAGATTTCAGCTAAAGCTTTTCTAGGGAGTTAAAGTATCAGAACAGGATTTCTCGTCTTAGGAATATAATTAAAGGAACACTCCAGTATTTTTTTTTTTTCCTTTTAAAAACTAATCTCCATCCTCTGTATCTGAATTATATGTGTGGTTACAACAGAAGTCAAATCCCTGCACTGAGAAAGGAACAGTAAATCTGTTCTCTCCCTTACAGTAGGAGTCTTCGAGCAGACTTTGAACTGCCTCGCACGCTTTAATAGTGTCGAAACCTGGCGTCATTTAAATCCGTTTGAGGAAGGAGATAGCTTTTACCTTTCTCGGTTATAGCTGTGTAGACCTGGTGTGTAAAATATTGAGGGACTGAATTCAACCCTCCGTTATCGGGTAATTATATATCGGATTTACTTTATAAGATGCAGCTTAATGCTATGCTAGCTGTGACGTTTTGTAGCTTGCTAGACCACAGTTGATCTGCGCGTTGTCGTTTTTAAGCTGCACACAAACAAAGCCGGACACAATAAGACCTCGTGACGTCAGTCATTTAAAATATATATTATTCTAGCTTAGATTTCAAAGTGACCTTTATGTCAAAACGCACGTGGTGTATTACTGCTGGAGCACCGGAACAACCTTCTGTCATTTTTTTGACAGAGGAGAATTAATATTCGTTAATATACCTTTTTGATCCAATTAAATAAGTGTATTTCATGCAAGAAAAGAAAACGAATGGAACATTTAAGGTGTGTTGATTGATTTACGACATTAACTCCTGCACTGAGTAAAATGCATTAAAGCATTTCAGTAGCACTGAGATTGCATCTGTGCTGTTAGCTAATGTTCTACCAGCCTGCAGAAATTATGGCGAGTATTTGGGTACAGTATGCTTTATACATCATTTTACACTATATCAGGCTTATAGTAAATAAAGAAACAGGAAGCCATCTCTCCTGGGGTTAGCAAAGCCAAAACAACAATCTAAATTCAGTGCTAACTTCACAATCAAAACTACCTTCTAAACAGCTGCACAAGAGTTAATAAACTTCCTTCTGAAACCAAATGCAGGAGAAAGAATATTTCTTTCTATATAAAAAATTGCAATTACTTCCATCCACCCATTCATCCATGTTTAGATATTTATATAACCAACCAACATTCTGTAACTACACCAATCGATAGATCAATCAATCAATCAATCAATCAATCAATCAATCAATCATACTACAACAATTTAACTACACAGGTTTAGATTGATCAGAATCACAAAAAATCACTTTCATTTTCAGAATCACTTTCAGGGAGTGCTCCTCCTGGTGGCTCAGTGGTAAGTGTTTCGCCTGCCATGCGGGAGGCCCGGGTTCGATTCCCAGCCAGTACCCAAAACCCCGCAGCCACTGGATGCAGTGCCGGTCCCAAGCCCGGATAAAATGGGAGGGTTGCGTCAGGAAGGGCATCCGGTGTAAAAACCTGTGCCAAGTTGTAGTGCGGACCAGATATT
Source organism: Channallabes apus (assembly GCA_030522415.1). NCBI lineage: Eukaryota > Metazoa > Chordata > Actinopteri > Siluriformes > Clariidae > Channallabes > Channallabes apus. The sequence goes on from CM060112.1 coordinate 3,677,293, forward strand.
CCGCTGTGGCGACCCCTTTGCGAGGATCAGCCGAAAGACCAACAACAACAACTTTGAGCGAGTGCTCCTCCCCCAGATCCCTTAGCAGACCAGCACAGAGGTGGATCCCCCTAGGGACCCCACCATACCAAGCACAAAATACAGGGGGGAAGGGGGGGGGGAACGTATTGAGACAAGAGTGAAACTCAATATTTTAATGACATTATCAAATTTGTAAAATAACACCAATCAAGGTAATGAGAATGATTTGCTATTTTTTTCTTATTCTTAAAAACCTGCTGGATCCGGCTGGAGTCAGAAAGACGTCTGCAGTACTCTGGTGTCACTCACTCAATGTAGAAAATGTGTAGAAATTCTAGAAAATTAGAGAAATTTTTCACAGAAGTCAATGGAGAATTTGTAGGTTTTAAACATTTTTGTGCAGAGGTAGACACTCCGGCTTCAGGAAGTAAAAACTCCTGCCATATATTTATTCTGCCTATTAACTAAACCATCTGATTCTAATTAGCGCCAACTCTTCAGCCAGATATGTTGTTGAGGGGTCGCCACAGTGGACCAACTGACTCGCACAACAATTTGGCACAGTTTGTTACATCGGATGGCCTTCCTGATGCAACCATCACATTTTATCCGTGCCTGGGACCAGCGCGGCATCCAGAGGCTGGGGTTTGGGCATCGAACCAGATAGGCGAGAGCTTATTAGTGACATTACCTGGTTCGTGCTCAGGAGAATTATAAGATACGGCACATGTTGTCTAAATTCGTTTGACCACTACTGTACATAAAAAAGTGTTCTGTAACAATAGTGTTCTAAATTTTCTGTTTTCTCAGAAGATAATGAAAAATATTTATGTATTGATTTAATTTTAGAAAGGATTTTTCTCCAGTCATGGCACTAGAGATTAACTTTTTATGTATTTTTTTAAATTATTTTTTTCAAGAAATCTAACAAAATGAAGCAGTGGTAGTAAAGGGTGATGAAATAAACATAAAGGAAATGGTTATAAATGGAATAAGAAGAAATGAAACAGATGGATTTGCTCTCGGCTTGCTCACCAGGGACTATCTGAACATTCTGATTCATACACATTCACATTCCATACAAACTTAAATAATTCTTTTGATTGTGTAAAGCTGTTTTGAGACAATGTCAATTGTTAAAAGCGCTATACAAATAAAACTGAATTGAATTGAATGGAGCGCAAGCATAGAGAAGGAATATTGATAAGTGATTGGTCAATGAGAACAGAGACGATCAGTGATTGGTTGTTGGAGACCATGGTGATCGGTGATTGGTCATTGGGAACAGTGTTGATCAGTGATTGGTTAATGATAACAATGATGATTAATGATTTGTTGGTAGGAATGATGTTTATCAGTTATTGGTTTTGGGGAATAGTGTTGATCAGTGATTGGTTTTTGGTCAATCAATGGTGTTTATGACTGTTTTTTTAGAAACAGTGGTACTCAGAAATTTCTTGTAATCAGTGATCAGTCATTGGGAATAATGATGATCTGTGATTGTTGTTTGGGAACAGTGTTGATGAGTAATTTTTTGTTGTTGTTTTTTTTTTAAAATAATGGTAATCAGTGATTGTTAGGAAAAATGGTGATCAGTGATTGGTCATTGGGAACAGTAGTGATCAGAGGTTTTTACGAAGAATGTTATCGATGATTGGTTGTTGGGAGCCAATCAGATAGAAACAATAGTAATCAGTGATTCCTTAATGGGAACCATTTCCAATTGTTTGATGGGAAAAATGGTAATCAGTTTGTAACTCATGCAACCAGCAGCTGTGATGTGTAATATTAGTGTTTAATATTGAAATGTTTTACAACAGTAAAATATTATTTATGAGTAGACACCTAACAACACCTTGCCCCTTCATACGGGACGTGAGTTTGAGATTTTCATGTAATTTTTTTCAGTGTAAGGAAATGTGATGAAATTCTCTCTCTGCTGTAAAAAAAGAAAAACAAGAGGTATTTTTAAAGATAAATGATTCAATTATAAGCCATTACACCAAGGAAAAATATTGTTAAGGTTGTGTTCGTCACTAAGGTGTGATGTGTTTCTTCTTGTTCTCTTTACAGTCCTTAAACCTTACATTTATATTCCCATCTTAAATTAAACAGCATTAACCACTTACACTGTAAGCGACATTAAGTCCCCTGCCCTAAAAAAAAGTTTTTTGTTATTTTTTTTCTTTGCCTCCTCATGATGTTGCGCATGACTGATGGTAGAAACACACTGATATTAAAAGAAGTGTTATTGTGCTGTTTATATAATTTATGGTTATGAGGTTTGCCTCCATGGGGTGTTAACTGCAATCTCTCATTAAGAAGAACCTGAGAGCTAACACATTCATGAGGTCGTGAAGATGCAAATCCATCCGAATATAACTCCAGAGTGTGCCACCAGCTCATATCCTTCAAAAACCTGGCGTCTTTGAAAACAAGAAGATTCCTGCATTTTAATGATGAACAGAAAGTCTTGATACTTCAGTTTCTTTAGTTGGCTGCATCAGCTTTCAAATGACGTTTCTATCAGGATAAGTGTCTAGCATGACTTGAAAGGGTAGCAAATGCTTTTAAAGCATTAAACGTTTGTGAATAGTTTAAAGGCATAGTTTTTTTTTCCAAGTCTGTCTTAAATCAACATTGAGGTGCATATAAGTACATTAGCACCTGGTCTTGGCCGTTAGAAATGTTCCTGCTCAGCATGCTGACTGTGAAGTTTGTCACCCAGAACCGGAGTACAATGTACTTAATTGGGGTCAGTTTCCATAACTCTTGTTGAACAAACTATCTGATAAAGGAAGAAGAAATACTGCTCGATGTGACCTTGATACGTTTACCGGCTCTGACCTGGGAGAGAGCGACAGACACCTTTTAATTCCATGGTCTTTCTTAATTTTTTATTTCTTCCTAAATTATAAAACAATACTGACATCGTTTATCCAAAACACACAATAATCTCCTTTGAAGAGTTGATATTAAGATGTGTTTCTGCTACTTCTGCTCTGTGAAGCTTCATAACGCCTCTAATCTGAGGTGCTGGTTGTTAATTGGTGTAGCAGAGGTCTGCAGCAGAGGTCAGGTTTTGTTCTTGATTTCCTGGGAAGGTCTTCATGAGGGACAGTTTCATCATCATGGAGCTCGATGGGTTTTACAAACACACTCGACACAATACTGTTCTTGCAGGAACCGTTCCAGCAGCAGAGGTACGTTTTTGTCATGACAGAAAGTTTCATCTTGGTGCTTGATGGGTTTTGCAAATGCACTTGACATGATACTGTTCTTATAGGACTGTACGTGTCTTAAAATAATGACTGACAGTTGCTGTTATTATTATTATTATTATTTTTTTATTTTCTCCCTAATTTAGTCGTGTCCAATTCCTCCCCATCACTAGGGGGCTCCCACATTAAGGCTACTACTGCCACTCAGCCGAGAGGGCCGAAGACTATCATGTGTTTCCTCCAACCCGCGTGACGTCAGCCGAACGCATCTTTTCAAACTGGGGCGGAGTAACACACTCGGAGGACAGCGCTATCCGCTCCTTCCGCGTGCGCGAGCTCACAGACGCCCCTGATTGGCTGTAGAGCCGTGATTAATGTGGGAGCACTAAGTGCCTCTCGTCCCGCCCCTCTGAGAGAGCTCGGCCAATCAGCTCTCTCTAGGCCTCCGGCTGTGAGAGGTAACAGCATCACCCGGGGTTCGAACCAGCGATCTCCGGATGATAGGGTGAGCACTTTACCACTGCGCCACTCGGAGGCCCGACTGTTGTTACTTAATTACATAATGCAATATGTGTTATTTCATAGTTTTGAAATAAATAAAAAATATCCAGTATTGTTCTAGGAAAGAAATCACAAAACAAAAATCATTTTATTTGAAGTTGTGTCCAAATTTTTGACTGTACATCAAAAGAATAAAAGTCGTTAACATATAAGTCACAAGAGATCCGGAGACAGATAGATGAAAGGAAGCACATTAGCTTTTTCTGCTTTAAGAAAACGGTTTCAGTGTAACATTTGAATGAATGTTTATCTGGGCATGGAGTGTTAAGTGTAAGTACTACCATGTAAGGAATCAGGAAATGCCAGGGGGAGGTGGGAATGGTGTTTTATGGACATATGACCTAGAACAAAGAGAGATGTAAGAGGTAGAGATATGGGAAATTACAGCAAACTATTTGAAGTGGGGAATTTTTGGTTGTTACCAACCTCAGCTAGAGAACCATGAGGCAATTGGAAAACCATGACAATAAAGAATGAATGATGTCCTTGTCCATCTGTCTCTTTTAGGTTTTCCGCTTTTTGTTTTCTCTCCATTGACTTATCTGAACCGAGAGGGTAAATAAAATGAAAAATATATGAAAGTTGGTGGAAACTCTCCCCTTTCCTGACCTAATGTCTCAAGCCCTGCAGCTAGCTTCGGGTCCGATGAGCTGCCTCAAACTAAATTATTCATGTACACGCATGTGATTGACTGCCGTGGAAGATCTGCTGGTGAATGTTTTACCAAACATACAACAATTGCCGGACTACAGTCATGTGATGTTGAACAGGCTGACACTGTATTAGGTCGGGTTGATGCACCATTTGGTGACTCGAGACCAAAGACAACTCGCATCTGCATAGACAGTGTATAAAAAAGTAAGTTAAAGTAATTCTCTCCTCCATTGATCAAATTAGCCTTGGCTAAGGAAATACTGTAATTGGAAATAATTTTAAGTAATTCTGGAGGCAACTGCTGAGATTTGTTCTGGAAATCCTAGAAATGTCATAACATGTCCAACAGCAACTTGATGATTCCAACCTTCTTCACTATTTATACTGACGAAATGTCTCCTTTTTCTCAAAAGCTCACCAGAATCCTGGGCAGGATTAAAAAAAAAAAGCTTACTGAAGATGAATTATTAACTTAAGACTTGGTACGGCTGGTTGTTTGCACTGTCAGTCAAACAGCCTCTTCATGGTAAAGTAGAAACTTCCTGTAAAAGTGCCAGACTGGTAGGTGGAAGTCTGACAAAGGAAACTATATTTCACCTTAAACTACTGTAGTATCCTGGTATCGTGGGCATGAAGCGGGAATGTAGTCTGGGTGAGATGCCAGGTCATCTTAGGGCACTATGAACTGTCTACCTAACAGAATGTTTTGGGGAGGTGGAAGGAACCTGGAGAACCTGAAGGGGACAGACTCCCCACCAGCCAAAATATCCAAAAGTGGGCATAATATATTATGAAGGATGTTCTCATCACAGTGATTGATGTTTGCAGACATGTGGTGAGATTCTTAGCCAGAGTAAAACGTTTGAATGGTGCAAATGTTTTAAAGATGTCCGTATGTCCATGAATATCCTGGTCAAGGTGGCTCGAAGCCGAATACAGCCGTTCCCATCAGTGAGTCACTCACAATCATTCACCACTTGCATGTTACAGGAACTCGGCTGGGAGTTATTGCCACATCCCCCGTACAGTCCTGACCTCAATCCAAGCAATTTCCACATGTTTGGGTCATTAAAGGAGTTCATGGGGGAAAAAAAACTTTCTGCATTGATGGTTTCCAAGCACTAGTGACACAGAGCAAAATAAATCTTTACTTTCATAAAAATCTCAACTGACTTGAGTCCTTCTAGTCTGTTTTTATATAACATTATATACTGTATTATACAGTAAGGTATCATAAGGTATGTAGAATTATGAAAATTATGTTGAATGTGTAAAACATCGCACATCCCAGAAAGTCACCTTATTAGCACTATAACATCGTTGATCTGTTACCTAATTCTCACACCATAAGTTCATCCCTTGATTAGTTTGTCTTTATGCATAATATTCCATTACCATGTCGCAAAGTCTGCCTTGTTGTCTTGGTTTCTCATCATTCCTTGTTCGACTTACAGTACTTGCATGCTTTGATCCAGGCTTGTGTTCTCATTGAGGATTATGGAGAATCCTAGATTCATGCCGTATGCCCGTGTTCTGACCCAAGCCACGGACTATGATTGTTCGATTAGCCCGAATAACCCACGCACCACATTTTACACACTCGAGTCCTGCCTCATCTTCACCGAAGTTCCACCATGACTACCGGTAATAAATAAAACAACATTCGGGACAAAACGGAGCCTTAAATATGTACCAAATTGCATAATGCACTGTGGGCGTGTGTCAAAGAACCTTTAGGCATTTTGACTCCCACTGTGTGGCAGTTTAAAGGAATTAAAAAAGCAGAAGCTGAAAAATACTGGGTCATAGTCGCTCTGGTTTTTAAGCCTACACAAATCTAGCTGCTCATTTACCTCAAGCAGAAACTCGCCTGGACGTTTTTAACCTTCTATACATAAGAACTAGGTCACTCCTGTCTCCCCCCCCATCCCGTATCTTTGACACGCATCTTGATCTGCGCCGTGAATGGACACGTTGTCTCAGTGGGTCAGCGGCAGAGACTTTAAGTGTCACTCATAATTTTGGAGAGATCTGAAGCCTGTTTCCAGAAGTCATCGAGCTAGAGTTTGAGCACAAAAAGCCCCACAGCGGAGGGTCAGAACCTCGCCTGATGGGTCTTGGCAAATCCACTACATGCCCGATGAGGTTTTGTTAGAACACAGTGTGGCTCGGAACAGTTGGCTTTTTATACACAGCCACTTGGTTGACACAAGCCAGGACTGGGAAAAGTATTAGAAAATTATACAGTATGGTAATGAAATGATGTGTATTGTAGCAAGAATGCAATTAAATTAGAGGCATGGAACTTAGACGTGTCCACTTGCCAGTGTACCTATGGAGAACGTCAACCTTTTTTGGTACAACTTTTAGCTAATTCCACATTATTGCATTCTGAGTGGTTAGAAAGTGCTAATTCATTTTCTATAAAGTAGTTCGGCTGCAAAGCTTTCAGTTAATACCATGCAGTGTTATGGTTACTATAGTAACACCTCGCTTAGAGGAAAACACATGGAATCATTTATTGTTAAAGTTTTCCTATATAAAATATATAGGGTCATGCATTTTAGTATTTCTTTAACACAGCTTTCAGAACTATTGTTTACAGCTGAAATATCACTCTATCACTATAATTAGTTTATTATATTTTCAACTTTCTTTAACCCCAACCCCATGGCAAGAGTATCTTCATGTTTGAGGTCACATTAGGGGGGAAATCTAATCAGAGATGAGGGGTACCTGAGCACATTTCCTTTCTACTGTGCTTATGTACTTATTTCACATATTTGTACTTTACTTGAGTAGTTTTATTAAAGGTTACTTTTTTAAACTTTTATTCCGCTAAAAAGTACTTTGAAGAACTAAATTTCTCCATGGTTTTGCGCTACATAGCCACAGTGGGTTGTAGTATTTGAAGTATCTGCATACAGTACTTACTTACATTGTGACTTACTGTACGTTTCCCTCGAGACACCTTCCTGGATGCAGACAGCGAGTTAAAAACCGGTAAACGAGAGAGAGAGAGAGATATTTTTGAAACTATATAAAAGGCTAACATGAGTTACTACAGTACAAGCTGTGTGCTTTTGATAGTTAAGTCAGTATGAAGGTTAATACTATTCCTCAAATACACATGCAAATGGAGGACTTGTACTTTTACTTGAGTGATTTTTGCTCTTGTTTTTCTCTACTTTTACTCAAGTATAGGATTTGTGTCCCTGGCCCAGCTCTAAATCTAATCGGCTTGTTTTGATACAAAAATGGAAAACTGGGTCTCCCCCCCCCCCCCCCCCCCAATGCGCTTTTATTAACTCCGAGTGCTAACCAATCAGAACTGAGGATTCATGGTGTGAAGACATCTTTGAGCATTTTCAACCTTTGATACTAACTATATAATAATGAGTGCTGAAGAACATATTCACACACATACAGTATATCATCACTCAAATCTTTGCCAAGCACACCGCCTCGGGCTTCTTGTTGCTTTTCCTTTTCTTTCTTTTTTTGGTAAATCCACTACATGAAAAAATATGTGATATAGTATTTCATATTCTGAAATAAATAAAAGCAAGGTATTATTATTATTATTATTTTTTTTTTTGAGTCACATCTGTATTACCGTAAAGCGTGTAACCGTCCTGGGCATCATCTTTCATTTCAAGTGAATAGAGTTCTACTGAGAACCATTTTAGGACAATCGTAGCACCGTAACAAAGCATGACAAGAATTTCGAGATGGAAGAATAATTCAGGAAGAAAGTCGGATATGGTGTGAATACGAGCAGGCGAGCGGCATCTGAGGGAAATGGGATGATAACTGTGCTTCCCTATTCTGTGTTGTTCACTACACACACTGCAGATCTGGGAGAGACAGAGAGAGAGAGAGCCTTGTTGCTAGGATACAGAGCACGGCTCTTTAAAGCGAGGACCGAGGAAAGAGCCAGAGAGAGAGAGAGAGAGAGAAGAAAGAAAAATTTCCTCTCCAACTACACTAATGGCTTCTGGGCGCTGTTCTGAAATGGAACTGATCAATGAGAACAATTACACATACGCCTGCACTTTTAAAAATGTATATATATATATATTCGAGCTAAAGGTATTATTATTATTTTTTAAACATCATTATTATTCACCTGTATAAAGTGCCGTGAAAGCGTCTTTTCCTCCTGGCGGTAAACAGCAGCTCGTTAGTCTGACCCTTAAACCCTGCGGTTTAATTACACGGAGGATTGAAACGGCTCGCTCTTCCGTCAGAGTTCCTTTGTGAATTTATATTACAGATAGTGTTTTAAGGGAAGTGCAAGAAAGGGTCAGCGCTCAGCGAAGAGGTTTTGATGTAATGAAATGAGAATCTTTACTCAACAGCTCAACTCAATAAGACAGAATATAAGAGACGGCGGTTCGTTCGGAGGTTTTTAGGGCAATCCTTATTACCAATCCATACCATACAAATAACGGGAGTTATATTACCGGCATGACTAGCATTGTTCAGCCTGCTACAGTAGCTCTGTTGTGTTTAGCACTGAATATTTATTTATTTATTCTGAAGTGATTCCTTTCTGATTACAGTCATAAAGCTGTATGTACCTGCATGTAAGGTAAATGACTATGACTAAGGGTCAATTTACTTAACATGTAAAAAAAAATGCATTTTTGCCTGTCTTATCAATATAACTGCATTTTATTCCAAAATCATTCAAAAGAATTAAAAGCATCATAAAAACATGTTAACATGGCATACTTTTATTTAACATGGTCACAAGTCACATGGAAAGTCCTCTGGAAATCTTCACCATCTCAATTTCCCAAAGAAAAAAGAAATACTCTCTCATTCGTTTCTTCTTTCTTTTCTTTGCTTTTCTTTTCTTTAAGTGATATATATATATAATGTGTGAACCAACAGTAATGTTTGGTTTGTCAACGTTACAGACGTTGGGACATTTGAAGAAAAAAAAACCCTGCTTAAGACTACATGAGTGAGATACACACACTGTGTGTGGGAAGCTGTTGTGTCCGTCACAGTCTCGGATTAGAACACTGTTAGAAAGTTAAGGAACCATGGATGTGGTCGGAGGTTTGTCCAAACAGATGTTAATATTCCAATGCTCGTCGATGTCCGATATGATGTTAGGGTTCCTGCTGGGTGATCACCAAATTCTTACGCAGTTAACGCATTGCCGCACACACAAAAATAGTTTTTTGTCCATTTTCAGCACTTAATGTGGACACATGCAGACACCCGTCTCCGTCCAAGTGAAGTGTGATGCGGCTTTAGTTCTAGTGAGACGGTAGTCGGTCTGTACTTCCTCAACAAGATGCGCAGCGCATATGGATTATTTAGCAAATTCTAGAACCGGAAGTTTTGTCTTGTGCTAACGGAAAAAATTCTGAGCGTAGAACAGTTTAGAATCTCAGAACTGGATCGAACTGATCTCCTTAATGTCTTCAGGCTATTAGCATGGCTGCTTTTGTTTCATTGTGAATTCCATGCTAAATAATATAATATTATTATATAATAACTCAGTCATGTTACTGGTTTCAGAGTAAAGAAATTAAAATAAAACTGTTGCCTGTTGTGAGTTAACCAGTTAATGTTGTTTATATTTAAAAAAAAAAAAAAACAGTTTAGTTTTTTTCCTAAACTGAAGTTACTTATTTTAATTAGATTAACTTTTTCAAGGTAGAAACACTGTATTTTATGTCTAGAAGACCTTTTTAAGTTTAAGCAATAAAAAAAAAATGTAGATATAAATGTAATCTTGTGATTTAAAGAGTTAAAACCTCCACTGATTGAATGGAACGTGTAGACAACAGACCTGGATAAAGTGCTCGGGATAAGTTTCAGGAGATCAACGAGACACACCAGAGCGTTAATAAGACTGAATAATGAGCTCTGACTTTGTTTTATATATATATATATATATATATATATAATTTTTTTGTAAGGATTCGAGCTGCTGCGTTCTGAACCACCCGAAGCTTCCTTAATGAGGCGTCAGGATAGCAACTCATTACAATAGTCTAATCTAGAGCTTATTAAACCATGCACTGGTTTCTCAGTGTTGTGACTGTGTAGCAGTGGAAAAGCTCCAGTTCTGGCTCTTTCTCAGACGATAGTGAGCACTTTTCGAGAATCTGGTTTATGGGAACCAAATGATAAGCCTGAAACAATGAGTTATGACCTGAGATCGTTCTTGCTGTCAAATTTAAACAAAAGTCCTTGGAGTTGCTTTAAAGTGATATTAGACAGATGTTCCCAGATCGTCTGGGTGAGATGATTATGTACTCGGGTGAAGTAGCTGAGGTCGAGGAACTTTAGGACATTTTGTTCTGCAAAATGTTGTAGGAAATATTTTCCTGCAGATTAAGAGATAATGATTCACACTTAACTTAAAAAATAAACAAACACAAAAAAGAAAACATTTGGCCACGCCCACTTTTAGGCTAAGCTTGAAAACAGACAGAATTGTTTATAGCCCAAGACAAAATCAGATACAGATTCACAAACTGTAGCAGCTTTGGCTCGCTCTCACACCGTACTGTACTGTATATATACTGTGTATCATATAGATTTCTACACAGGAAGCATTTATTAAATCAGATTTTTCCTCTAATTTAAAGAAGGGATCATGTATCATCGCAAACTCTCAGGCAGCCGTGCTGATGAACTCTCCGACACGAAGAGTTTGGATGAAACTGTTTGCGTGACTGAATGGAGGCTTCATTAGTAAGAGGTGCTTGTGCAGACCGTACTGCTGCTTCAGGATGTGAGGACGTGCTGATGCCAACGGAAAGCAGGAATACCCCCCCGTCTCTCTCTCTCGCTCCGTCTCTCCCTCTCCCTCTCTCTTGATGTCTCCATAAGGCAGACAGTCGATAGATGTATGGCACAGGAAGGCGCTGCGGTTTCCGTTGAGACCCAGGCAATTCAACAACAGCTTGTTAATAAAGTCTCTCGACACAGACCTGCCATTTAAAAGTGCTTTTTTATTTATTTTTTTTGCTTAATGTTATCTCTTCATGGAACAGTGAGGGGAGTTTTTCTTCTTTTTTTTAAATATCTGATGAGCTCACCAAATTACAGCCTTGTATAACCGCATTGTTATGTTCACCTCGCACTAAATTAGCAGACGGAATTTGCATTTTCTATTTAACAGGGAAAAAATCTCCAGTGAGGAAGACTCTGAGGACGTTCTTCGCCATAATTTGTGTAAAAATACTCTCATTCTTCCTAATTCAGTCCATTTGGTATTCTGAAATTCGATTGTCTGCAAGGACCCATGTCTACCTGTGTAGAGTGTCTCTATTAGAGGTGTAACATACAGTAACGCCACTATGTGTATCTGTATCTGTTTAGTGCTCATATATACATGTATGAGTGTATGTAGATACAGCATATCTGTATCTGTATTTGATTTAGTCCTCATTTGGGTGTGTTTTATAGATCACATATACTTTTTTTTAATTTTTTTTTAAAGTTAATATAAGACTCAAATGTCTCCAAAATATGTCTATTAAAGTTCCAGATCCTGCATTCGGACTGATTGATATTCTTTCTGTTGCCCCCCATTTTTCTAGCCAATCAGAACACAGGGACTGGAATCACATGGAAGTTTAAGACCTCGTAAAATTTTCAGGTTTCTTTAATAAACATATACAGTATAGGGCTCAGGATTGTGCAGTATGTCCAAATGCAGTAAATGTAAATGTCAGTATAGAGTGACGTCTATAGTGGTATAACACTACATGACTACATAACGTATCTGAAAACCCAAATATACAGTTTGAAGTCTGAAGTCACCTCGTTATTCCCTGGTTAGAATTCCATATAAGCCTATCATCATTGACCTACTGCATGCTGTGTTGGCATCCTGGATCTGTGCCATTTGAGTTTTAAGAGTTACTTAATTAATTAAGAAAATAATTTTTCTTTCTTTCTTTCTTTCTCTTTCTTTCTTTCTTTCTTTCGATTATAAAAATATCACCATTTTTATTTGTACCTGCTTACAACATGTTCTAACAATCTTTTTAAACTACCACTGAAAGACAAAACAGAGACATTCTACAGCTTCATACATCATTTGCACCTCAGTGCCAGCTTGTGATTGTTGTACTCTTTGATATGTTGTGTATATAGCCATCACATATGCTGTACTGTACAGGACATATACTATTCACATATTTTTTATTGCTTTGTTCATAGGACTGTGAGATCAGACATCATAGTTTCTTACTCTGATGTCTGTTTTAATCCCGTATCCTACATTTTCTCGGGCTTTGTTTATGGTTTGTAATAGGGAAGGTCGTGTCTACTGTAAATCACAACCAGCAAGCTTTTGCTTATTATTTTTCCTTTAACACTCGTTCTCTGACTCCAAGCGAATCTCCTATACAGTAAATCTCAAAACATTTGCATAAAAAAAAAACAAAAAAAACAACAACTGGTGTCTGGTGTGTTTGATTTATGATACGACCCGGTATCTGCTGTGCTCATATCCGGTTACCTCCACATTATCTAAGACGTGTGAAATTCTTGACTAGACATGATAACAAGAGCCAAAATGAAAAAGTGTTTGTTTGTGATTAAACTGTAAACTCCATTTAATATTAATACCAGCTTCATCTATCATAATTTATGCTTGACTACAGACACATTTGACCTTCCTACAGTATAATGATTGCTTTTCACTGCAAAATAAAATGATGATGTTGTGAAATAATGACTGAGAGCTGCAGGTAATGAACTATATCCGTGTTGTTAATGTAATACAATAATCCGCAGCGCTAACGTGAAAACTCATTTGCATGACCGCTGGAAATCTGTTGAAAATAACAAAAAAATAATAATAATAACAATAATAAAAAACAACAGCTGGAGCTGATGTGGAATTTTTGTTAGGCAGTACTAGGCACGTGCCGTTAATCAAACACAAAGCAAGAAAGATATGTTTAAAGCTATTTACAGCTGCTTGCCTAAAATACCTTGTGTATATAGCGCATCTCAATAAATTCAATATTGTGGAAAAGCTTTTTTTTTTTTTTCTAAAGATAAACTCATATATTTTACATTTATTCCATGTTAAGTGAAATATTTAAGGACTTTTTTTTTTTGTTTTAACTTCAGTGATTATCTCTTACAGCTCATGAAAATCAAAAAATCCAGTATCTCAAAATGTTAAAATCAATCAAAAAAGGATTTACAGTGCAAAAATGTCCAACTTTTTTGCACTGTAAATGTACATTTACTTGGTTTGGGGTTCCTTTCAAGTACAGCATGGCATGTAGGCGATCAGTTGAGGCATTAATCAAGACCGGGTTGCTTTGGTACTGTAGCAGCTTTAGCTCATCTGTTTTGTTGGGTCAGATGTTTCGTTCTTGACAATACTCAATAGATTCTCTGTGGGTTTCAGGTCAGCTCGGTTGGCTGGCCAGTCAATCCTGTGGGCAGGTGATAAGTCCTGCTGTAAATACTGGAAATAGGCATCTCCATAAAACATGTCAGCAGACGGAAACATGAAGTGCTCAAACATCTCCTGGTAGACAGCTGAGTTGACTTTGGCCAACATTGGACAGTGGATCAACACCAGCAGACGACATAGCACCCCAAATCATCACTGACTGTAATCGGTCCAGTGCTTTTTCTCCTTAGACCAGGTAAGACGCTTCTGTCTCTGGTTCAGGAGTGGCTTGATACTGTGATTGTAACAGTTGTAGCCCATTCACCCAAGTGGTGACTCTTGATGCACTGACTCCAGCCTCACTCAACTCCTTGTGAAGCTCTTCCAAGTTCTTCTTGACAATTTTTTGAAGACTTCAGTCATCTTTGTTGCTTGTTCTCTTTTTCCTACCACACTTTTCCCTTGTAGTCAACATTCCCCCCTGAGCATCACACCCATATGATGTTCTGTTAGAGCAAACATGGAGACACACTGCAGCATTATAACTCCTTCACTGGATCTAAGAGGCCCAAAACTGTTCAAGCATGACAAAGTCAGCTCTATAAAGACATGGTTGGAATGGAGTAACTTTGCCAGAGCCCTGACTTAACTCAACCCCAACACTTATCCACCTGACCTCACTGGTTTGTAATAGGGAAAGTCGTGTCTACTGTAAATCACAGCCAGCAAGCTTTTGCTTATTATTTTGCCTTTAACACTCGTTCTCTGACTCCAAGCGAATCTCCTATACAGTAAATCTCAAAACATTTGCATAAAAAGTCATGTAGCTAAATGAACACAATATTGCAGATTCATGCACAACATTGAGTAGAAAGCTAGAAGAATCTTCCTAGAAGAATGGAGGACCTAATAACTGCAAAGGCATGAACTCCATATTAATGTCCATAGTAGTGGAATATGATGTTTACACAGGGTTGTGATGGATGTGTCCACTTTTCTGCTATTTTTTTCTGTACAATGTATATAAGATTTTTTAAATCACTTAACCTTGCAAAAACTTGTTAGTTATTTACTAAAAACTTTTATTATTATATAAAAATAGAAAATATAAAAACATGGCACGTAAGTCAACTAAACAAGGAAAGAAGGAATTGACAACTAAAACTCATCCCCGCTGAAGCTACAAGCATTGACATCCACATGGTAACCTTACCAATGTCCTGGATGGGTTCTTCAGGAACAGGTTTTAAACCCTGTTCTTGGAGAACTTCCTGTCACACACCCACGCCAACTCAGGTGGCAATGGTTATTAATTAGCTAATTAGCTGCTGAGTCTTTGATGGATTATAGATTCTTTCTGAGCCATACCATGTAACATATCATTATGAGAGCTAGCAGGAGGGCGTTCATACTGTAGCACTTGCGTGATCAGCCTACGGATGTGTTTAGATTCATTGACAGGAAGCCTGTGGATATTTCTCACTGTTTCAGAAGAACTTAAATCATTAGAATGATTTGAATTGAACAAGATGGAGACTGTGGTTTGGGACAGGAGGTACTAGGTTCTTGTAGAGTTTTGTAGTAGTTCACTGTAGCCTGTAAGTCAAAGTAAAAGAGTCTCTCTCTCTCTCTCTCTCTCTCTCTCTGTCCTCCCAGACTGCGAACATGCTGTTTCGTCCCTGTCTGAAACCATCTCCACTTCTGATTTCAAACACCTGCTACTTGACTGAGTGCTTCACAGAGGGAAGGTAAATCATGCAATTACATGTGATATTCAGCAGGGGGCTGATACTTCACACTTCAAATATTACACACCACTGTCGTTATGTAGCTCAAAAACATGCAAAATATCCACTAATGAAATGACTCAAGCAAAGTACAGATACATATTTAAGTACAATAACAAAGTAAATATAATTAGTTAATGTTCCACTTCTAGTGAGCATTAACCTGAACCCTGACTCATCATCAAGCTATTTCTGTAGAAGTTCTTTCCTATAGAATTTGTGTACTTCATACAGTGTAGACATTTTACAGGATATGCATCTTTAGGAATGTTATAGAACATTTTAAGCAGGAAAAGATGCCAAAGTGGATGAGAATCGGAAAGTTTCTATGATAAAAGCATCAACAATTTACTGTACATTTAATTCACCGTCTTCATCAGCATGTGGGTAAAATCATGGCAACTGTTCCAAACTAAACATTCTTATTATGTCCCAGTATTTTTAATTATCTGTGCATTTTGTTACATGCTTTTCCTGACTTGTGTAGCTCAACAGACATCGGTTAAGGTTAAAACGCTTAGGCTTTCCCAATAGCGATGGAAGGGGGAAAAATAAAATTTTTATATATATAATTTTTATTTTATTTTTTACATTTTTTTTAACCACTACTCATGTCTAAATAATTTTTTAATTCTGTTATTTCTTTTTATTCTTATTCCATATTGATATTTTGTTCCAGAGTTCTATAAATACTGTACACATCAAAAATATATATACAGTACCGTCTCTGCGTGTAGGATTATCTTAAATGTTTTATAGGTTTTCTTTTGAACAAGTTACGCATATGGCTATAAAGTTTTTCTAATCTTGCATCATGCAATTTCTTCATCTCAGATGTACAGTAATAAAATATTTTTATTTTCATCAATCATGTTCATCCATTCTCCTATAAGGTGCCAATAATTCTAGAGTTGCTGTTTTAATGCACAATCGAAGTGGTTCTCTGATAAACATTTGCAGATGTTTTAAAAAGGCTGTCTTATAAGATTTCTTCCAACTTTATCTGATATAATACTGTGAGCATGCCATCTGCACCAGGCAGGCCTTTATTTTTATCCTGCAGCGTGTTCGGGGAGTCATTACCGCACTGAAACAAAGAAAAGTTTCCACCACTCAGCCATTTTCCCAAAGCTAAAGCTTGATGAATCGCAATCTGTTCACAAACAAGTATACATATTTCTCAGAACTGGTTGTTTTTCACCAGATCCCTGACATTTATTGGATGAAATGCACCATAAACCATGACAGATCCATCACTGAGCTTCACCAAAACCTGCACACATGCAACCCTTATCCTTCTCGCCAGCTCACCTTATGACATTCTGGCACCTTTGCGCACCAAAAATCCCAAATTCGAACTCACTGTTCCATAAGAGTTGTGTTTGTCATGTTGTGCTTTTAAAGTCTTTAGTCTGCTGAAATCTTTTCAGCTTTGCTTTTTCGCAGAAAATAGCTTCGCGCACTGAAATGCCATTTCCCTCACAGTTGGTGCCTGACGTCAAGTGAATATTTGACTAGACGTCTTTCTTCGCCTTAAGGAAATGACCTTTAGCTTTTCATCAGTTCCAGACAGAATTTTGCATATTTCACTGCAGGTAAGTGTTTGAACATCACATCTTTAAAACCCAAAGGTAACTCTTATTTTCTGATCAATCTTTCTTGGAACTCTCTATTAAAATGTGTTCTGAGTATAAAATAATAATAATAATAATAATTTTATCATCTTATATACAGTGGTGTGAAAAACTATTTGCCCCCCTCCTGATTTCTTATTCTTTTGCATGTTTGTCACACAAAATGTTCCTGATCATCAAACACATTTAACTATTAGTCAAAGATAACACAAGTAAACACAAAATGCAGTTTTTAAATGAGGGGTTTTATTATTTAGGGAGAAAAAAATTCCAAACCTACATGGCCCTGTGTGAAAAAGTAATTGCCCCCTGAACCTAATAACTGGTTGGGCCACCCTTAGCAGCAATAACTGCAATCAAGCGTTTGCGATAACTTGCAACGAGTCTTTTACAGCGCTCTGGAGGAATTTTGTCCCATTCATCTTTGCAGAATTGTTGTAATTCAGCTTTATTTGAGGGTTTTCTAGCATGAACCGCCTTTTTAAGGTCATGCCACAACATCTCAATAGGATTGAGGTCAGGACTTTGACTAGGCCACTCCAAAGTCTTCATTTTGTTTTTCTTCAGCCATTCAGAGGTGGATTTGCTGGTGTGTTTTGGGTCATTGTCCTGCTGCAGCACCCAAGATCGCTTCAGCTTGAGTTGACGAACAGATGGCCGGACATTCTCCTTCAGGATTTTTTGGTAGACAGTAGAATTCATAGTTCCATCTATCACAGCAAGCCTTCCAGGTCCTGAAGCAGCAAAACAACCCCAGACCATCACACTACCACCACCATACTTTACTGTTGGTATGATGTTCTTTTTCTGAAATGCTGTGTTACTTTTACGCCAGATGTAACAGGACACGCACCTTCCAAAAAGTTCTACTTTTGTCTCGTCGGTCCACAAGGTATTTTCCCAAAAGTCTTGGCAATCATTGAGATGTTTTTTAGCAAAATTGAGACGAGCCTCAATGTTCTTTTTGCTTAAAAGTGGTTTGCGCCTTGGAAATCTGCCATGCAGGCCGTTTTTGCCCAGTCTCTTTCTTATGGTGGAGTCGTGAACACTGACCTTAATTGAGGCAAGTGAGGCCTGCAGTTCTTTAGATGTTGTCCTGGGGTCTTTTGTGGCCTCTCGGATGAGTTGTCTCTGCGCTCTTGGGGTAATTTTGGTCGGCCGGCCACTCCTGGGAAGGTTCACCACTGTTCCATGTTTTTGCCATTTGTGGATAATGGCTCTCACTGTGGTTCGCTGGAGTCCCAAAGCTTTAGAAATGGCTTTATAACCTTTACCAGACTGATAGATCTCAATTACTTTTGTTCTCATTTGTTCCTGAATTTCTTTGGATCTTGGCATGATGTCTAGCTTTTGAGGTGCTTTTGGTCTACTTCTCTGTGTCAGGTAGCTCCTATTTAAGTGATTTCTTGATTGAAACAGGTGTGGCAGTAATCAGGCCTGGGGGTGACTACAGAAATTGAACTCAGGTGTGATAAACCACAGTTAAGTTATTTTTTTAACAAGGGGGGCAATCACTTTTTCACACAGGGCCATGTAGATTTGGAGTTTTTTTTCTCCCTTAATAACATAAACCTTCATTTAAAAACTGCATTTTGTGTTCAATTATGTTATCTTTGACTAATAGTTAACGGTTTTTGATGAGCAGAAACATTTAAGTGTGACATACATGCAAAAGAATAAGAAATCAGGAAGGGGGCAAATAGTTTTTCACACCACTGTAGATGGTACCAGATAAGGCAAACCTTGTTTTTTTTTTTTTTACAGTCTCTGAAATTCTAGATATTGACCAGGTATGTGTGTAGTACAAAACCCTACTGGGTCATTATTTAAGTAAAGCATCACAAGGTAAGCATTTAGCAATAATTTAAAACTGATTCAATCTACTCCTATAGATAGTGATAGTTTCTTTCTTTCTTTTTTTTTAAAGAAAGGCTTGATATTAGAAACCTTTTTGGAAATATTTACTTTTAAATATTTACTTTTAAAGTAGTATATTAGTACTACAACTGTATATACAATATTATAATTACTGTTTAATTTATAAGTACAAATGAAATTGTGTTGTAAAAACATTTAGTTATCGGTTCTGTAGTAACTGTTTCCTTTGAATTTTTTCACTCATTTGAATTACTCAAAACTTTGAGTTGTGTCAAGCTTTCACTCAACCTTTACACACTTTAAACCTAAATTATTATGTGGTTTAGGTTTAGAGTTTAACACAGTTTATATGTAAAACTTTATAGTTGTTGGCTAGATATTACAATTAATATCAAGTGTTTGAATTGTTACATTTATACATAGAACTTTAAGCACTTTATATACTTTGCAGTTTATATTTGGAATATTACAGATTTATAACTATAACTTTACATAGTTTATACTCAGAATGTATGCCATTTATACATAGAACTTTACGGTTTATATCTAGAACTTCACATACAGTATATAATTTATATCCAGTAATATAATTCAGAGGTAAACTTACACCACTATTAACATTGTTGAACTTTATACACTTTATACAGTCTGTGAAACATCTAGAATTTACACATAACGTGTGCAGTTTATACATAGAACTTCACAGTTTATATACTTTTAGGTTTATATCTGAAACTTTATGCATATTTTATCCAGAACATTACGGACTTATATACCCCGATAACTTCACATGTTTGTACCTAGAAATTTACATTTTATACTGATAACTGTGCACAATACAGTATATGCCTATTTTGCAGTTTATATCCAGAAACTTACTTACTTTATACTAATTTATAGATCAAGAACTTTATATACTTTACACATTAGACATTACCTAGATCTTTACATAATTTACACCTAGAAATTTGTAAGCTTTTAGTTTATACCAAGACGTTTATACACTTTACACTTGGAATTGCACTTTTTTTTTTTTTTTTTTTTATCAACAAGTTAATGGAGTTTAATTGTAGAAATGTACTTGTACACAGAATTGTACTCAGGTTATAAATATAATGATTGAGTTGAATTAGGTTGATTGAGTTTTGTGGCATATAATAGATATGAATAAATATTATCTGCAAGTGATTTGTCAAAATTATAATTATTTAAAATGTCATATTTTTGAATCCATATATAGCTCTATATGCTGTAATGTGGTTGAACATCCAAGAAACAAGATAGATCCTATTTTTGATTATGTTATTGAGGTTATGAACTGTTATTCCTTCCCCCAGAGTCTTTTTTGAAAATGTAGACAAAATTTAGCGTGGACAAAAATGCAGCTTGTCATGTCACAGAGAAACTATGAAGTCGAAACTTCTTAAGACCTCTAAGTGCTGACACCGGAGACTCCTTCCATAAATGTTAAATAAACATGTTCTTACAGAAGCGTTCACCACTTTATAGATTACACTTAAGTTGTAATACTTCTGTGGCTTTTTCCACAAGTCCTTGTGAATAAGCTGTTGGTACAGAAACTATCTAAAAAACTATATTATTATAGCAAGATTATGAACCTGCACTAGTGTGAATGCAACAGCATTGTGGTGTAAGAACAAATAAATACTTCGCTGCTGTATACCTCGAGTCGGAAACCCGACGCATCACATTCGTTTGTCTCTTTAAATTATGGACAGAAACGCGTGTTAAAATTGAAACTACAAATTATATACTATCTTGTAAGAACCACTGATGATACATTGAGATAAGATGTTGAGCTGACCTACAGTAGAGCGCTCGGCATCACAGACTTGGTTCTGCCTACACGCTCGATGCTTCTGTCTTCTCTTAAGTTTCTTTCAGGGAGAAAATAAAATTGGCAGTTTTCAAAAGGCCAGGGCTGATGGCTTACAGTGAGCACACATCAAAGTCACACGCCTCGTCTGCCTCAGAGCGTTACGCGACATGACAAGCAGTAATAACACATTATTCCTGTTTTGAAATTCGAACGGGCTAAGAGCTAACGTTCTGCCGAAGACCTCGTCACATCTTCACACAAGCTGCTCAGAAATTTGGACAGAGACGCGTCAGTTAAATCTGAATGTTTTTATAATCGTTTATGAGTCACACACTAGAAATGTCAGTTTTAATGTTTTAGCTGCTCTTAAAAATCTTTTGAACGCATTTATCCGCATTGATGTCACACCATCACATGGACCAGATGTACCATTTTAAACTCTTTTCATGTCCAAGAATACACAAAGAACCAGAAGCTGGTGTTTTAAAGGTAGTTAAACCACATTATGTGTTAAAACCCTGCATGCTATCTACGTACACACACACACACATGCCTTCCTCCCTTCAAATACTGTAATGTTTTTTTTTTGGTGGAGTGGAGTGGGGGGGGGGGGGGGGCATTGCACAAAAAAGCAAACAAAAGTGCAGCTGACTATATATAGTGTTTGATTGAATAAACTTTGGGCAATTAGTGTTGGCTGGATTTGTGCATAATTTTCACTGGCTCATAAAAACAGCTCTAGATTTGCACCATGTGTGTTGCTCAAAGCTTTGTTAAGCAGAATTGCCAGGTGGTTTTCCCTCGTAATTGGGGTAGTTTTAAACGGACAGAATGGATTGTATTTATCCATCTTTATATATATATATATATATATATATATATATATATATATATATATATATATATATATATATATATATATATATATATATATATATAAATAAAACACCCACCAACCGCTTGATTAGTTAATACCTGTAATATTTCTACCCTTGATCTGGCAACCCTGATCATATCATACAGTAGATCATAAACTCACATCCTTCATTCTCACATCCACCAAACTAATTCAACACAATAAACATACAGATATACAGTATTATGCTTGATACAGTTTATATTTTTAAGTAAGTACACATTTGTACGTATTAAACCTTTACATTTATTCAAACTTTTTGGTTTTGTGGCCGGTTATACAGTAGCTCTGAGTTAAGGCACTGAGTTACTGATTAGAAGGTCTGTGGTTCAAGCCCCAGCTCCACCAGGTTGCCATTGTTGGGCCCTTGAGCAAGGCCCTTAACCCTACTGTATCTGCTCCAGCGTGTGCTGTATCGTGTCTGGGATATACAAAGAAAGAATTTCACCGTGCTGTAATAGATAGTTTTAGGTTAACTTTAAGTCAGCTAATTAGATCTCTGAGTTATCTAGCTAATTCCGGTAAAGTGTGTTGTTAATTTATGTTATTGCATGTACTGTATGTAGAACCTCGGTCCTGGAGGAACGTTGTTTCGTTTCACTGTGTACTGAACTGTATATAGTTGGAATGATAATAAAAGTCTACTTGACTTGATGTGACAAATAAAGGTTTAACTAAATAACTTAACTTAGTGGTTTTCTTCATTCTAAACAATACTGGGGATTTAAAGACTGTGAAATAACATTTAGAATTAGGTAATTAAGTAACAACAGTCAGTTGTTATTTTAAGACACGCAGGTCAGCTGCTCTGGAAAAGTTCCTGCAAGAACAGTACTGTTAGTAAAACCCATCGAGCTCCATGATGATGAAACTGTCCCTCATGAAGACCTTCCCAGGAGAACAAGACCAAACCTGAGCTCTGCTGCAGAGGAGACGTTCATTTAGAGACACCAGCCTCAGAAATCACCAATTAACAACCAGCACCTCAGATTAGAGACGTTATGAAGCTTCACAGAGCAGAAGTAGCAGATAAACATCTCAATATCAACTGTTCAAAGGAGATTATTGTGGATTTTTGGGCGCCTTTATTATTGTATCGTGAAGAAAGACCATGGAGTTAGAAGGGGTGTACAAACTTTTGACTGGTAGTGTCATATTATCCGCCGTTACGCGCACCACGTCTTAATTTTTAGACACACGTTTTGTTACAGGACTAAACTTGCATGACTTTGTGGTTTAGCTGCTCTGAAACCAAAAGAGGCACCAAAAGACAAATGTTCAAAAGTCCGTGCTCTTTATTGTCATGGGCAAAAAAAACAGGCAGAAATTCTTACTTGCATTTCACAATGAAAATGAGAAGCCAATTCAAACAACAAGACACAGCAGCATTAGAGCAAACGGCAAACATACACAGTACGGTTTTATACACAGTTTACTTAAAGATTTTATTCCAGAGCCAATGTACAATCCGCTCGTCGAGATCTGTAATACACAAAGTGCAAGCAAAGTGGACATACACAGTCCTTTTGTGTATTTGTAATTTTTTATTTATTTATTTATTTTACATATGGGGATAAAATATATGCTATTTGTCAAAGCAAATAGACCAAGATATCACATAAATGATGCTTAATTTACTCAGAATTCTTACTTTAGCTCATACTTTGCACTTCTTACAAGCGCACTAATAAAAGACATTTATTTTATAGCTAATGCAATACTTAGCATGAGTCCAGCGACTGGTGTTATAATTAGTCAGTGTTTGCATATTGTTGCTACAATTAAAAAAAAAAAAAACCTCTCTAATAGATACAGTACGTACTAAATCCCATCCTGTGCACTAAACTACTACATAGTACGCTCGAATAGATATTAAATCCACGGCTAAATCACAATCTGAGTGATAAACTACTAAATAAAATCCAAACAGAATTCCACACTATACAAAAGCCTGAAACTGAGATTTAGATTACGAATGCATCTACTTTGTATGAAAATACTGTGTGAAATATTTTGCCTCCTTCATTTTTATTACACCACTGATGATCGAACGTATACAGTATCTTGGCTCTAATAGTTTTATTGTCAAGCTATTGAGAGATATTGCATTCTAACCTCCCACCACAACAGAACAGTGCAAAACTTCGATGTGTGTGTGTGTGTGTGTATAACTTGCCATTTAATAGTCTTGCTTGTTTTTCCTCTTTTCCCTGATAATACCGGATGTTTAGCAGGTGGCCGTACCAGGGCTCCCAGGTTACTGACTGGTTATGAAATATTCACAGTGTGGGAGTTTCTGCATACAAATGCTTTATTTGGAAAGGCAGCGTGAGCGGAGTCCAAATATAATGTTTACATGTCTGTTTTTTTATGAGAACGCTCCAAGACCGGTCTGAACGTCATGCTTCATTTTTGTGGAAGCCTGTCGTTTTCAGTTGAATTAAAAGCGATTGAAATTATGCTTCAGTATATTATATTTCCAGAAACCCCTTGAAAACATTTTTAGTTAGATTTCTGCAACAGCGTGATTGAGTTCTTGACTCTGATTGGCCAGAAGTGTGTTGATTAAGTTTCTTTAACAGTAAGTCTGACAGCAGTGCAAGTTTATATTAATGCACTCCTTCTATTGCGTTACCGTTTCTATGGTAACAGGTCAGTCACATGCTTTTGAACTGTGGATGCTTCACATAAACAGGTTTATTAAAAAAAAAGTGTATATTTTTAAAAATGTGTGTAATGTTAAAAATGGTGAAGTTAAAATGAAAAAAAAAAAAAGAAAAGCTGCTTTAATGCTTGTAAGAACTTGTGCATGTTTCATGACATTACGTTCCTATAACATCTTTAGAATGAGATTACATAAATCCTGCTGCTAGTGGAAACCATATTTGGAGATGAGCAATGATAGAAAAATAATAATAATTAAAAAATCAGCGTTTTAATTGACACCATCAACCAGTGAATAATATTCCATTTTCCTCTACAAAAATCCTTCCACACAATATTATTAACTACAATCGAGTCTGCGTCAGCTGCTCAATAATGACCTATACATCCAGTATGAAAAAGCACTTATTTAAAATCAAAGGACGAACAGGAAATTAAGCTACTTTACACAGAGGAATGTTCTGCTGCCCTTGAACATACAATATACTCTCTTTCCTACTACGCTTTATTCATGACGCACGTCTGCTGTGATTATCCATGGCGCATAATGCTGTCTTTGTTCTGTCTGGTGGCGGTGATGAATCTTCTCCAGTACGCATTATACTAATGAGCCTATAATGTTGCAGAAGTATTCAACCCCTTGAACTTTTCCACATTCTGTTGTGCTACAACATGGAACATAGCCGATTCATTATCACTGGGATTTCATTACAAAACGGCATCATGAGAGGCCAAGAAGCTAAGGTTCTAAAAAAAAAAGTATCAATCAGGGATGTTTTATACAAAACTCCCTAAAATTTGAATGTCATCCAATCAGTTATGAAGGAATTTGGCACAACTGTGACTCTGCCCAGAGGAGACAATCCACCAAATGTCAGTGACTGGGTAAAAAGGGCATTACTCAGGAAAACAACCAAGTCCAAGTGTGTCTTTGAAGGCACTGGAGAGATCCAAAGCTCAGCACTGGACGAGAGCCAGGGTTGGAGACACAGCAAGAATGTAGAAATGGTTCTGTGGTCTCCAAAAAGAAGCAGTTGGCAGAAAACCAAAACACTGCTCATCATCCTGAAAACACCCTCCTCACTGTGAAGCATGGTGGTGGTGGTAGCATAAAGTTGTGAGGATTGGTTGGTTTGGAATCCTGGTTAAGAAACTGTTTGGAGTTTGTAGCTGGGAGTCCAGATAGCAGTTTGGCCAAACTCACTGGGAGAAGAGGGGATGGGATAATCACACTTTCACATCAATCATATGTACACGCAAGCGGAGGTGGTGGATAGCGCTTTCCTTTGAGTTTAAAAAGATGACAGGAGGAAACATGATAGTTTTCACTTTCTCTGTTTAGTATTTGTTGCCTTGATGAGAGTCTGCCCTAAAAGAGAGATGAGTGGGAACTGACTATGAATAAATTAGGCAGAAAATCAGGGAAAAGGATCACCAAAAACAAAATTGTAGCAAGACTCGAAAATTTCTTACCCACAATTGAATCTAACCAAGCTTGAGCAATTTTGCCAAGAAAAATATCAGGAACCAGATGTGCACACTTGATAGTGGTATCTGGGCCTCAGAGTGGCGCAGTGGTAAAGTGCTCGCCCTGTCATCCGGAGATCGCTGGTTCGATTCCCGGGTGATGCTGTAACCTCTCGCAGCCAGAGGTCTAGAGAAAGCTGATTGGCCGAGCTCTCTCAGAGGGGAGGGATGAGAGGTACCTCATGCTCCCACATTAATCACGACTCTACAGCCAATCAGGGGCGTCTGTGAGCTCACGCAAGCGGAAGGAGTGGATAGTGCTGTCCTCCGAGTGTGTTACTCCGCCCCCAACGGTGCGTGAGCGAGCAGTTCGAAAAGATGCCGTCGGCTGGCGTCACGTGGTTCGGAGAAAACATGTGATAGTCTTCGGCCCTCCCGACTGTGTGGTAGTAGTAGCCTTAATGTGGGAGCCCCCTAGTGACGGGGAGGAATTGGACACGTCTAAATTAGGGAGAAAATCAGGAAAAAATCCCCCTCCCCCCCAAAAAAAAGATGTATCTTTTTTACCCGTGTTCTCCACCTTCAACTAATATTAATCAAACACTAAAATATGTTTTGATTCCATGCTGTAATGTGGAAAAAGTTAAAAAGGTGTGCAGTACTGTGTGTGTGTGTGTGTGTGTGTGTTGAGGGGAGGGGAGGGGCGAATACTTCTGCAATGCACTGTATACTGTGATGTGTACTATGAGAAGAGATCCCACTATTCAGAAGCAGCTAGATGATAGAAATCTGGTTGCAGTGTAATTGCTTCTCTCGGTGTGACGCTGAGAAAGAGCTCTGCCTGAAATGATGTATATATCTCATTAAACACACACGCAAACACACACATACGCACATGATTTATAGTGTAGGGGGGAAAAAATCAGCGTGAGTTATACTTTAAGTAAGACAACATAAACCCAGACTCAAAATGACGGGTTGGTTTGAACGTGCTCGTGGTTGCAGGGTTTTTTTTTGTTTTTTTTTTAAAGGAGAGGAAAAAAAGAAAACAGAGGAATTGTTTGACTTCCTGCTTTGCCTAGGGTGGATTGAAAGCCTAAAACTTGTGCAGTAAATATAAGATTAAAGTAGGGCTTGAGATTAAACTTCATCTAAGCACTTATCTCCGGCAGACAGGTGCTTCGGCTCACACAATAAAACTGCTATGTGAGGCAGTTCTTACATAAATTAGCATGTCATTGGCTATGCACCGGGGAGATTCCAACTCCGATTGTAAATCCTGTAAGCAGTTGGATTTTTAGTCTTCGGGTTTCCTGATGCAGCTTTCAGCTTAGTGTGCCTCTGATATCTGTCACAATAATATGTTCAACTCCTTCATGTTCCCGTTTTTACAGATTTCCCTCCTTTTCAGTGTTGCTTACTACAAAAAGAAAATTACCATAAAAGTCCTTAAACAATGGTTGGGCAGGTAGTGGGGAGGGGTGAATACTTATGCAGTATTTTAGATAACTAAATACATATGTGTGTCATATGGAATAAAATGAAGGGATAAAGTATTTCTTAACACATACTGTACAGAAGAGCATGATTCATGGTTCTTTTTAAGAAAAAAAAAAAAACCTTTCCATTGTTTGAGATTATTATATATTGTATGAAATTATTTAATTTCTGAAACTAATGACTTGTTTTTTTTTTTAATTAATTAGTGAAACTGACATTTTGCAAAAAAATAATAATAATAATAATAATTATAGGAAATGTTGTTTAAACTTTGTAAGTGTGCAATATGATACACAATCTAGAACTTGAGTTCCTGTCTATGAATTCAGTGCTAATCTAACCTGACATTAGCAAAGAACTTTACTCTATAGCTTTAATAACGTAATCTTTTATAATTAAATGCTTGTCTAATCTGCCATAAGCAAAAAAAAAAAAATCTACTTTCTCAACTATCTACTGTATTTATTAATATTAGCTAGGCGGCGCGGTGGTGTAGTGGTTAGCACTGTCGCCTTGCACCTCCAGGGTCTGGGTTCGATTCCCCGGCCAGGCTCGATTCCCGTCTCTGTGTGCATGGAGTTTGCATGTTCTCCCCGTGCTTGGTGGGTTTCCTCCGGGTACTCCGGTTTCCTCCCACAGTCCAAAGATATGCAGGTTAGGCTAATTGGCGTTCCTAAATTGCCCGTAGTGTGTGATTGGGTGTGTGAGTGTGTGTATGTGTGTGTGCCCTACGATGGATTGGCACCCTGTCCAGGGTGTACCCCGCCTAGTGCCCGAAGTCTCCTGGGATAGGCTCCAGGTCCCCCGCGACCCTGAACACAGGATTAAGCGATATAGAAAATGAATGAATGAATGAATGAATAATATTAGCTACTAAAATTGCTGCTGGTCCAACCTGGCATTAGCACAGAACTTGAAATGCTCTCTAGCTAATAACGTTAGCTAATGAAATTGACGCTACTCTAACCTGGTCATAATCTTAGCCAATAAAATCAGTCCTGGTACATCGATCAACCATCAGCACACTTTTAAAGTAGAAGGACAAGATGTTAGTTTTATACTGTGTTTAGCTGATTGTGTTAGTACGCTAGTTCCTGGACAAGGTTGGTTGAACTTGAAATTGGACTTAGAAAATGAATACAGTCAAACCTCCTACTGTATAAGCGAAGAACTATAAAACCAATGCTGCTAAAACCACTGCTAGTCTGTCCTGGCATTAGTAAAGAACTCAATGTGCTGTCTAGTTAATTAGGCTTTTTATTAAAGTAACATTAGGATGAAGATTTAATTATTTGTTACACATCACAGTGAAATGATACACAGCAACTCATATTTGAGTTATGAATTACACACACAATTCATCCCATAACCTCATACTCCAGTACATTTAAATGCACACTCTCATCTAGTGCTGCTAAAATAATTAACAGAAGCTACGCTAATTCCTTTCCACCTGATGTTTTTTTTCTACCCAGCTCCAGTAGACAAAGGCCAACCCTGCGATGATCCTGAGGCATCCAGAGAAGGACCACCTCCAGCTGGATTCTGCTGCATGATAGTTTGGAGCTACACATGCTGCTCCTGAGCTCCCAGTGATCAAGATCTCCTCTGCACCTGTCTGACTTATCCTGGTGCCGAACTGAACTGGACTCCATGCTAATTTAGACAACTTCTGTTATATTGAACTTCCAGCTGCCTAACACACAGTAGGTCAGCATAAAATTCCTCTCAAGGTTTCTTCCTATTGCCATCTCACGGAGTTTTTCCTTGCTACCGTCATTGTCGCCCTTGGCTTGCTCATCAGGCAGAATCTGATCATTATCATCTATACAGTACATATTTTTTTCACTCATACACATTTCCATAATTTTCTTCGCTATATAAATCAAATTGAAAATGTAAAAATTTTTTATTAAAACCTCATTTGGGTGATAACGGATAACAGAAATTATATAACGAGGGGGGGGGGGTCACTATATTTCCAGGGCTCTATTTTTCCAAGGTTCTACGGTCCTCAGATTTATATGCCACAAAACGGGAGCGTGTAAAAGGGTCCTATGTTCCCTGAGCCCTATGATAGCCAGTTTAAGGGTCCCGTGTCCCCTTTGTCTATATACAACATAACACCTGAAAAACAAAACATGTTTTCCAGCTCTCAATTTGTTTGACGAATTTCTTTCTAGTGACCTCCAAAACCACATCGAGTAGTAACTATTTGTTTTGTGTTTTCTAAATGGTTTTGAAGCCTTGGTTCAATAAAATAAACTGGATAATATTCAGGAAATATTTTGTCTTGAAATAGGTCACAGTTACCTGGAACAGAATAAAAGGGTTGATGTGTGTTAAATGAAAACTGACCCGGAGAACGTAGGACCGTGTGAACACAGGAACTCCTCCAAATCGAGTAAGGTCTAACCTGGCATTAGCGATGAACCTTGTTAAATAAAGCCAGCTAATAGTTCAATTATTGGAGATGGTTGAGAATGAGATGGTCTTGGCTTCCTGTAGAATGCTGAAACATTTTCCGGAGGTATCGGTTCATTTTCACATTGCAGTGAGCTGGATTATCCTGCATGAGCAAGGCCGCGCGCGGTCGGCACCGAATCGAGGCGATTCTTCGATGTTTTCTTTCTTTTCTTTCACTTGATTGAATGTTAAACCGATCTTATTCAGTCGTTATTCAGGAAATAGTCATTGTCTGGACGAGAGAAAAAAAAGAGCCCTTTATGGTTCATAATGAGTCTTTTTTTATTCAGTTGTAATAAAGAAACAGCACAAACATTCAAAGGCAATATACAATTAAACCAGGATAATATCTAGGTATGAAGTAAAAAAATAAATAAATACCACTAACTTATGCCTGTTTTCCACTGCATAGTACGGCACGACACGGTTCAGTACAGCTCACTTCGGTTCGGCTCAGTTTGCGCTTCCACTGCAGTTTAGTAACGCTTTAGAGTGGGCGGGATTATTCACGTGTCGTTTAGTCGCGGCGCCGCTACTGCCGTGACATCATCGTAAACGCGCCACAAACACACACACAACAATGGAGCATATCGACGGCATGGTGTTCTTCATTCTCGGCATGTGGATGTTTTTAACAGCGAGACGAAGGAGTTTGTTTCAAAAGAGGCTGATGGCAGCCAAAGAAAATGTTTGGTTAATACAAAAAGGTGCGTCCGATCCTTCTCTGGCTGTTTCTAAATATAGCGTTTCTGTTGTGTCTCGTGTCGCAAGTTCAGTGACGCAGTAATGATGATTTTCTCCGGCCAATCAGTGACCAGCGGAGTTTACACGTCACGTTTTGGTAACGGTTCGGCGCGCTTGGAACCTCGGCTGAGGTGGTACTAAAAAAAGGACCAGGTACCAGGTACTGTTCCCAGTGGAAAACCCCCCAAAAGTGAGCTGAACTGAACCGTGTCGTGCCGTACTATGCAGTGGAAAAGTGCCACTATTTTCCCTCCTCGGCTCTTGTACAGTATATACAGTATAGCTAGTGGAAAAAAAAGGGGGGGGGGGAGTTTCAGGGCTGTGAGTGTAGAGACACAGCTGCAGAAATACAGTCTATAGTGGGATCTTTGTTTAAACAGCCCAGTACGACTTTTTACTATGGTACTGTACTGTATGTACTATAGTACTATAGGCACCATGCTAGTACTATGGCGTGTGTGCCACAATACTATGGTAAATACCGTGGTACTTATCGGGTACCACAGTGGTAGAATAATTCTGTATCATTTATATTATATTGTATATCATTTATATTATAGTCTCCAGATTCTTATTTTTATTATTCATTCATTCATATTATTATTATTTCCAAATAATCTGCACAGTCTGGAGTAGCACAATTGCATTTCACTACCATGTGACAACATGTGACAAATAACATTCTTCAATCTTCAATCTAGTAGTACGATTAAACCCTATAATATACAGTATAAAAATCCATGTGTTTCGTGATTTTCTACTGTAAATAAGTGTAGATGAAAACACTCTTTCTCTTCCATGTTTCTTTGTGTGTGTGTGTGTGTGTGTGTGTGTGTGTGTGTGTGTGTGTGTGTGTGTGTGTGTCGGTTTGCAGGATGGAGTAAAATGCCAGCAACTTGTGTCAGTTGGTGCTAATATAACACAATGTCATATCATCACTAGTCAAAAGTTTGTACACCCTTCTAACTCCATGGTTTTTCCTGATGTTTATTTCTTTCTACACTTTGTTTGCTGAATTTCTTTCTAGTGACCTCCAAAACCACATCGAGTAATAACCATTTGTTTTGTGGTTTATAAATGGGTTTGAAAAGAAGGCGTTTATCCAAAATCCACAATAATCTCCTTTGAACAGTTGATATTGAGATGTTTATCTGCTACTTCTGCTCTGTGAAGCTTCATAACGGCTCTAATCTGAGGTGCTGGTTGTTAATTGGTGATTTCTGAGGCTGGTGACTCTAAATGAACGTCTCCTCTGCAGCAGAGCTCAGGTTTGGTCTTGTTCTCCTGGGAAGGTCTTCATGAGGGACAGTTTCATCATCATGGAGCTCGATGGGTTTTACTAACGCACTCGACACAGTACTGTTCTTGTAGGAACCGTTCCAGAACAGCTGACCTTTATGTCTTGAAATAACATATACTGTATACACAAACACACACGTTGTACAAATCAGTTCATTAATTCAGCAGCAAATATGGATATGAATATAATGCATAATGTATCACGTTACAGATTAGAAATAAGAAAATATTCAAAAGTAATTCAATCATAAGGACGAAAAAAATAAAAATAAATAGGATTTCCAGTTTGGTTTATATGCCTGCTGATAGATTTGCATGTGTTTAAAAAAAAAAAAAAAAAAGGGGGGAGATTAAACTACGTATTTATTTATTTGTTTTCATGCACATGCAATTTATATTTCAATCCAGAAACAAATCTCGCTCCCTGAATAATCCCGTTCCATCGCTTGTTACAAATACAAACGACACACGTCTGTTTTACATGAAAACTCATCCATCTTGTGCTAAACTTTTTGCATGATGCACCGAGACATTTTTTCCGGAGGTGGACAAACAAAGAAACAACAATAACAACAACAACAACAACAAAAAAACCCACACAGGCTAAAATTCTGTCTGTCTTAATTTTCTCACCCGTCTTATTAGGCTTAAACGTGACAGAAGGCGTTGTGAAGATTTCTGCAGGTTGCCAGCCCATGAGGCCATGATTCATCGTGATTTAATTGGAATAATGTATAAAATGAGTCATGCTTGCAGCCAGGAACAATGAGTCGCAGCTCGGGCAGCCTCGGCAGAGATCAATGTTCCTAACCTCCATTCCACAAAACATTCTTTAATGGATCCCCCAGGGATTGGAGCCTCTCGTCTCCTCTCTCACTCTCTCTGCTTTTATTTATTTTAATACGTCCAACTGTAGTGCAGGGCTTTTAACTATCCGCCAGAGAATAGAGGAAGCTGGCTTTTATTCTATCCTGCCATGCTAAACAATATGGCTTTAACAATCTCCTCATCTCATTTGGTGACATCTGTGAGTTTATGGTCCTTGTGATGAGCCGAGAGTGATGGAGGACACCGCCAGCCTGGGAACGCGTGCTCGTCTTGCTCGTTTCTAATAAAAAGAAAGAGGGGGAAGTTTGAGGTTATCAGCTGTTACGTGCTTTTATGGCAGCAGACTATTGGCTAGAATTAATGAGGTGTTATAACGATGATATGAAATAATACAGATTTACAGCAATAACCGAGGATTCATTTTAATCCCTCTGAAACAGGGGAGAGAGGCGAGGCAGAACATCGTTAAGCTGCTTTTTCTGTGCGTCTGAGCACATTTATACATCATTTTAGCCTGAAAATTAAAACAATAACTCTTTGAAGGTTTTTTTTTTTTTGGTTTGTTTTTTTTTGTGTCTTCATGAACTGAATCAGTGTCCTGAGTTTATATGAAACATATACACACACATTTACGAGTACCATAGTGGTGTTGAATTCTGGATTCTGATTGGTCTGGTCTGGTTTGTGTGAACGCACTCGTTCTATGATGTCATCGTTCCTATAGTAACGACACAGTGCATTTTGGTTGAAAATACTTATAAACAGTGTGCTGTTAAATTTTACAATCTGATTGGCTGCGGTGGATCAGTTTGCAGGAACCGGTGTTCAATCGAAAAAATGCTACCCATCGAGTTTTGCTAACTGTCGGATCTGCGCATGCTGTACACAGTCCCACAAGTTTGCACACTGTTTCCACGCCCATAAATCCATACTACCTTGGTGCTGAGACTTGGGTTGGCGGTGGGTTTAAACCGTTTTCCTTTGCTTAATTTGACCGAAACATTTGAGTTTCTGCATAAATTGTCGTGAATGAGTCTTAATGTTGAGGAAAATAAAATCTTGAAACTGGTTCAGTGTTTCAAATTTAAACACCTACGTTGACACCTTTTTGTATACTTGAATATCTTGTGGTTATCATGTGTGTGCAGAACTATTCAGTGCACAGAGTAGTTCATACATAAATGCTTACGCACGTGATGACATGCGTTTTTGATTTAATTTATGACAATGCTAATAAATACTAGAGATGTTCCGATACCATTTTTCCCCTCCCGATACCGATTCCGATACTTGGGCTCAGGGTATCGTCCGATACCGAGTACTGATCCGATACCTGGGTGTGTATCTGTACAGTGTATACACACTATATATATATATCATTTCTTTTTTTAAGTAAAATACTACTAGCCCTGTGTAACGGGTTCGGCCCTAAGTGCACGGGCGACACCATGAAACACGGACAGGAGGCGAGGTCTTACAGGGAAAAGGGTAATTTATTTAGGGTAAGGGGAAGGAAAGGGTTAAAGGCTCTATGCGGTCTTTTCCACTTCGGCGGCAGGGATGCGAAGGCGGGCTCTACGCGGAAGTGAAGGTGCCGCGGGAGCTCGCGCAGCTCGTTCACGCGCTCCTCTCGCGGAGATCAAAGTCGCCCCCTTTTTTAAAGTCTCTGGGGCGCATCACATCGCCCAGCTCTTGTGCCACTGTCTCTCATAAAATCCACCGCGTCGCAAAGTCCAGCTTCCCAACAGTCAGACCCCGAGCTACACTCCCCGCTGTGTTTTATAGCGCCAGGATCATTAGCGGCGATAGCTCATGGGCTGTTGCCTGATTCTGCGGCCCTGCTCCTTCACATACCTAAAGAGGGGGGGAGGCCGCCTAACTAGTGAGCGAGGAGCGATATCAATTTGGGCGAACGTCCATCACAGGCGCACGCCGTGACACTCTGTAAGTAAGCTAAGCTAGCGGGCATAAATAGGTTATGTTTAGGAAAATGGTATCGGATCGGTACGTGGACTCAAATACTCGCCGATTCCGATGCCAGATTTTTTTTGTGGTATCGGTAGCATTTCCGATACCAGGATCGGAATCAGAACAACCCTAATAAATACAAACAGCTCTTCTAATAAGATTAACGTCCACAGTGTAGTTGTAGTGATGTGGTAGCGTAAATCGACAGGCTCTGCTATCGATTTGTGCTACGGTAGCATTTTTCGACAAGGCAGCAAAAATCGACAGAACACCGGTATGGTATGGGACTGGTACTGCTTAATCTGATTTAAAGATTAAGATTAAGATTCATAAAATGTAATAATTTTTATGAATATATTTTGTTGTATTCACGAATATACAGTTTGAACACAAAATCCATTTTGAAAGTTTTGACCAAAAAAAATCTTTTTACAAAAAAAAAATACAAGCTGTTTTTGAGTCAAAATGACCAATTTGTATTTAATTTGCGGTAGATCAGTTTTCAGATTATATGCAGGAGCTCGTATGGAGGAACTCGTACGCTGCTTAATTCGTTGCTTGACAGTAAATCTATTTATATGAAAAACGTGGCTGATTAACCAAACACTTGGTTTGAACAGTTTGATCGTAAAACAGGATAACTCCGTTTCAGAGGTTTTAACAAAAATATATTTTTAAAAAAGAAGTCAGATGTACAGTATTACAGGCTGTTACAAATATATTTTGTACATTCCTTCTTTGAGTCACAAAAAAAAATCGAAATCAGTGCAGATTCTTATAAAACCACCTGCCACGGTTTTGTCCCAGTGGATAAATCAGCCTGCATTTGTAAATAATCAATTTATTATTAATAATAGTGCTGTTTAAGCTTTAATCAATAAAAAGAAATGTAAACGTTTTTACTTTATCTGTCTGCTTGATTGGCGGCACGGTGGTGTAGTGTTTAGTACTGTCGTCTTGCACCTCCAGGGTCCGGGTTCGATTCCCCGGCCAGGCTCGATTCCCGTCTCTGTGTGCATGGAGTTTGCATGTTCTCCCCGTGCTTGGTGGGTTTCCTCCGGGTACTCCGGTTTCCTCCCACAGTCCAAAGATATGCAGGTTAGGCTAATTGGCGTTCCTAAATTGCCCGTAGTGTGTGATTGGGTGTGTGAGTGTGTGTATGTGTGTGTGCCCTGCGATGGATTGGCACCCTGTCCAGGGTGTACCCCGCCTAGTGCCCGAAGTCTCCTGGGATCCTGAACACAGGATTAAGCGGTATAGAAGATGAATGAATGAATGAATGTCTGCTTGATTTACTTTTGTAAATATTGAAGTGCATCATTGATCTCAAATGACGGTTCAAAACTTCTAGAAGAAGAATATGATGAATATGATGGTGAATATGAATATGATGGTGTCTCAGTGGTTAGGACGCTCGGCACTGTCTCACCTCCAGCACTCGGAGTTTAAACTGTTAGTTTACATGTTATTTGCTGTCCCCAAATTGTCTGTCAGGTATGAGTGGGTTTGTGAGTGTGTGTGCCTGAAGCTGCAGTCTTCTTCACCATAGCTTCCTCTACTTCCTGTAGTGTCCAATCTTATCCAGAAAGGGCCAGTGTGGGTGAAGGCTTTCACTCCAACCAAGAAAAGGCCACACCTGGTTCCACCTGAGTAATCAGTCATTCTTGGCTTCCAATAGAATATCAGGTGTGGCATCTACGAGGCTGGAATGAAGGTCTGCACCCTCACTGGTCATTTCTGGATAAGATCGGAAAGCCTGCTCTACAGCACTGAAAGCTGGCTTGAAGTCAATTCTGCCAACCGTCACTGGTCCACTGATGGATGGATGGTGAAGGTTTCTGTAAGACAATGCTGTATGGAAGGAGTCTCCAGTGTCGGTGCTTCTTTGTACCTTTCAGAGCTAAAGCTGTGACTTTTGTCAGTCTCTACAAGTTGTTTTAGAACAGGAATCATGGATGAAATGAATGACTTCACACGGTGCTGTTATACAGTAGGACAATAATGAACTTCAGGATGGTAAGATAAGGGGGTCACCCTATTTCCCTGCCTGGTAACGTCACCTCTTACATAAAATACATCTGCCGTCTCCTTCGCAGTCACACCGCAGGTAATTCCTATCTGACACTAAGCGTCCATGACACATCCCGTCACGTGATTCTTTTTGTTTTCATCTCCCCGGTTGCAGCCGGTGTAACAGCTCGGTAAAGCGTATCCTCAAACAACAAGCATCAATTATTCATCTGGGAATAGCAATAATTTTCTCAGTCTATTTTTTTCAATCACTGAATTGAATTTCCGTTTCACATTGATATTATAACGAGCGCCTGGGTGCGCGCAGACCGACGTTCTCCTGCATGGTTTTTTTTTTTTTCCTCTTTCTTTTCTTTCTTCCAGAGCTTTCAACAACTTTTGCGTGGAACATTTTTTAAATGGATTAGGATTATTAAATATTGTGTGCACATTCGTTTCCTTTCATGTACACCTCCACAAGGGTGAATTAACCGCCGGGCTACACATAAACACTCTCACACATACATGGTGTACCACTCATGGGCGAGATGATGAAAAGCCGGAGCTGAGTTCTAGAAACCTCGCTGTGTTTAATGGCAGTCTGGGAGCACCGCACCAGGAGATATCTTCGAAAACCATAACACTGGTGTCTTTATTATGGTTAGACCGCCATTAAATGGATCCCTACCGAGCTGTACAGGTTTAAAGAGACGTACAGGAGTGAAGCTCTACAGCCAAAGCCTTAATCAACGCTTCCTACACACCATATTCATTATCAGGCTTTGTTCCTGTACCGGTTCTCCACTTCACACAAACACTTGGCTTGATCATTGTACTCTAAGTGAGATTTTGTTTCTAAATGGTATTTTAGGAGATTTTTTTTTTGTATTCTTTAGACAAGAGCTTGTGATTGGAGTTAATCTCATGCTTTCACTCCACTCCTCATTTGTATTGCAGACCAGATACAGAAGAGAAGAAATTACCATTCGGAGGTATAAATTATATTGTAAGGCACGACGCCCGCAGTGATTCGACAGGTCGTCTCGTAGTGAAATGAGCGGAAAGACGAGGAGAGAAACAGATTAGCCTCTTATTATCAAAAGCATTCAGAGAGAGTCGGATCACGAGCATCACGGTCCTGTCTTCATGTCCGAATCCATCCATAGAACTATAGGTTTCATGACACATCAGTGTCTGAGTACGGCTCAAAACACCTGTGTGAGATTCCAGGGTTTAAACCAGAAAAGGGCGTGGCCTAGTACACATTCACTTTTAACTAGCGTTAGTACGCGTCGTTGAGGGGGAAAGAGCTTGTAGAAAATGTTAAATCTAATAATAATCTGATGATCTTTAATGTAATCAGTGATATTATTATTATTATTGAAGTCCACGTCCGTGTCTGTGTGTGTTTCTGTACAGCAGAACTCTCTGTCTAACTTGTTTACACTAAGTTGTCCTTCTTTGGTGCTCAGACAAATACACTCCCTGTTCGGTAATCGGAGAGAGAATCACAGATGAGAAATGGAAAAAGTAGATCAGATAAAGATGAAGTTTTGTTGTTAAAATTCACTTATACCACTTCAGTGCTGTTATTTCAGACAAAGTCAAAATATTCACTTTATCTTTTCTAATTAATATCTATTGGTGCAGGTGTTTGTTTACATTGAGACAGTAGCGCATTAGTAGATTATTATACAGTAGATTATTAAATCCAGCACATAACTGTTCATAACATCACTTTTACTCCACATTTAGATTTAAACTGATGCTGCAGATTAAACTACAGACAGAAGATCTAAAGACTGCAGGAGATTCAGGAAATTACAGACAGACAGTAAATTGGTTTCCATTGTACAGTATAAAACAAAAGAATATCATAAAGAGCAGTTCTGATCAATGTCATAGGTCATCCGAGGAGACTTGTGGCACAAGGCGAACATGCAAACCCTGGGCAGAGAACATGCAAACTGCATGCACACAGACCTGAGATGGGAATTGAACCCTCGACCATGAAGGTGCAAGGAGACGAGTGTTAACCCGTTCTGACCACCTGCACCACAATGCTGCTGCTTCAAAAAGTCCTAAGCATAAATGTTTAAGTGTAGATAAAGTATGTAATTGAATTTTAGATTTTGGATCCTTTTGTAGTGCTTTGTGGAAAAGAATTGACCTCATATTTGTAGATATAAAGAATAAGATCTGTGATTTTAAAGCAAAACAGAAATACAGTATTAACTTTTAAGCTTAAACTTCCAGTTTAAATGCCACTTCCAATGTTTGCCATGTGACTCTATTAGGGACTTGATGTCATATGTTTTCTCTGATTTCTGCTAGGTGGCACGGTGGCGTAGTGATTAGCACTTTGCACCTCCAGGGTCCGGGTTTGATTCCCGCCTCGGGGTCTGTGTGCATCTGAATTTGCATGTTTTCCCTGTGCTTGGTGGGTTTCCTCCCACAGTCCAAAGACATGCAGATTAGGCTAACTGATGTTCCCAAGTTGCCCGTAGTCCGTGCCCTGCAATGTATTGGCACCCCGTCCAGGGTGTACCCTGTCTTGTGCCCTAAGTCCCCTGGTATAGACTCCAGGACCCCCTTGACCCTGTGTGCAAAATAAAGTGTTATAGATGATGAGTCCATCCGTCCATCCATCCATCCATCCATCCATCCATCTTCAACCGCTTAGCCAAAGTCGGGTCGCGCGGGTAGAAGTTCCAGAAGGGAACCCAAAACTTCCTGTTCCCGATTCCATACTGTGTCATGACTGTATATTTTTTTTCTCCGTAAAGCCTTCTTACACATGAAAAATCAGGAGTAAAATAAATCGTACGCAGACAGCTGCCTATCCAGTGTACAGTCTACTGTATGTACAGTATATTTACTAAGCGATACACCTCCTACTCCAGGCCTGAAGTGCCGTTATGTTTATTTTGTAGCGATAACGATGGGCCGTGTAAAGGACAGAGCGCCAGCCGTGATTTAGAGTGTCGCCATCTGAATGAGTCATTTGGTGTGTTAAATTATCATTTCAGTCAGCCGTGTTTACTCAGCGCTGTGTGTTGTTGGATCACGGCCACTCTGGGAAATCCTTCCTGCTCTCGGACGCGACACTCATCTCATGCTTTAATATCATGCGTCTTATTTATGATCATCCATGTGCAAAGCAACCTGATCAACAGTTTTAGATTACAAGGGGGGAAAAAGGTTCTAAGAAACTGCTTTGCATTAATGACGAGAGACCTCCAATCACGGGTCAGATAGGTTTGTCTTTTCTTTCTAAACTGACCGACTGTCGCTTGCGTTTCCCGAAGGCCTGATCTGTTAACAATATTATTCATCAGTTCTGAATGGAATCTGCATTCTCTTTCCATAGCACTCCATCAACTGGCCCCCTTATTACAACACATTAGCCACCAATTATGCGCTAATTAAAACAGAGCAGTGGATGAAGCCAGTGCAAGGAGTAAATTAGTACATTTGTCTAGTTA
Organism: Channallabes apus; assembly: GCA_030522415.1. NCBI lineage: Eukaryota > Metazoa > Chordata > Actinopteri > Siluriformes > Clariidae > Channallabes > Channallabes apus. Next base: position 3,717,630 of record CM060112.1, read on the forward strand.
GGTTGCCTTAGAGATTGATAGGAACACATTTAAATCATACTGAACACACTGCTGCCTCTTGCCATGGACGATTTATCAGAATGATACGATTTGTCCAGCACCATTAAAACGTGACTATCAGGAAAGAATGTGAGAAGTAAAAGGACATGGAAGTGATGGATCAACAGAATTCAACCCCTTTAACTTCATGAGCGAGTCTTGAAATTAAGAAGAAAGACAAATGCCAAGCTTGTTGTTCGCTGTGACAGACTGAACTGTACCTGTGTCTAAATCTGCAGAAGATTGGAACAAGTCATTGTTATACAAGTAGGAAATAAATCCTAACACTTGACCCAAAGGGAAATAAGGATGTCCTAAAGTAAATCCTCAGACAATTCCCAAAGCAAGTCCAATATAAAAGATTAGCAAGTCCTGAGTTAAGTCCCAAATGAATACAAACAACTCCGAAATGCCAGGACAGATAAGTCCCAAGTCCCAAGGCAAGTCTTTATTCAAGTCCTAAATAAAGACAGACAAATTCCAAGTAACGGCAGAGAAGTTGAGAATCGAGCTCCACACAATGATAAACAAGTCCCGAGTAAATACAGACAAATCCCGAGGGATAAATAAAGATACCTGAGTCACGTCTCAAATAATGACAGCCAAGTCCCAGTGCAAGTCTCAAGTAAACAAAGACGAGTCCAAAGTCTCAAGTAAACAAAGACGAGTCCAAAGTCTCACGTAAACAAAGACGAGTCCAAAGTCTCACGTAAACAAAGACGAGTCCAAAGTCTCAAGTTCTAGTCGCAAGTACAGTCCAGGTACCATGCCACGTATCACACGAAGACCCACGTCAAGTCTGAAATTAAGACAAACACAGAGAAGAGTCCCCATATTTTATAAAAGTTGTACATTAAATGTCACATAAAGACAGGCAGGTCCATAGTCAAGACCAAAGTTAAGACTTCCATCAAGTCAAGACAGAAAACATCATATTTCAAATCATGTAATCGTGTCATGTAAAGGCCAACAAGTACGGGTTCAAGTCCTGTTTTAAAAAGCCTGAGAAAAAAGTCCAACAGTAGCTTCCACCTGTCCCACATGAAGACAACTTAGTCTAAAGACAAAAAAACAGATACGTCTCAGATAAAGAAACAAACAAACACATCCCAAGACAGATGATTCCCGAGTCGAGTCTCAAGTAAAAACAGACGATACCCCAAACAAGTCCTGTAGGAATGCAAACAAGAAGTCACGTCCCAGATGATTACAAGCAACTGACAGATGAAGCCAGGAAAAATAATTAAGACAGGGATGTCCTTAATGAAGACAAACCCCGCGTCCATAATCAAACTGCACGCAGAGATGAAGAGGTTCGGAGTCACATTTCAGGTGAAGTCATTCACGGACGAGGATTCAGTCGGAAAAAATCTGACTGACAAGAAACCGACAGCACTTTAAAAAAAAGGAAAAAGTCTAAGGAAAGTCACAAGACACCAGTGCAAGATAAAGACGATTCACTCAACCCGTCCAGCGTCACCTGGTGTCTGACTTTACGTCTGACTTTAATTTGCTTGTGGGATGAAGATGATTTATCCAATACAGCTGTTTTACATATACAGCTGTTTTACATATACAAGGCTTATAAATTAATACAACCTGCAACCTTAATGAAGGTCGGTGATCGGTATTGTCTCGTGTCCTTCGCTAATTGCAACTTTATTAGTAATGATGTAGTCTTCTTTTAATCAAACCTGATAACGTTTACTTTGATGCTAATCTTTGCAAGACTGTAAGGCTTTATGTTAATATACAGGCCTCATTCAGACTTTTTGTTCATATTACAATCTTTAAATAATAGTTACGTTGCATGATAGGTAAATACATTTTCTAAATGTTTAGCTTTTATGCAATTTAGATTAATTCCTGTTGATCTCTGAACAAAAAAAACAAAAAATAAATAAATAAATAAAAAAACAAACAAACAAACAAAAAAAAATATATATATATACAGTATAAACTACTTATTTTAAACATGTTGGACATTATGGGTTTTTTGCTTTGTGACTCTCTTTTTTTTGGCATAAAAGTTCAAACCTGGTGTATCTTAAAAAAAAAGAAGAAGAAGTGGAAGAATTATCGTCTTAACTTACAGTAAACGCAATCGTCATTCACGATCGGCTAAAGACACCCGCCTGAGACTCTGATCATTATCACCACCTTAAAAACACAAATTAGACGATAAAACCCGCTCAGCAGGTAAACAGAGATTAAAGTTCAGATGGTCCGATTAGTAATTCAGCATAACTAATCTCGCGCTGTTAGATCTCTTTAAGATGCTCATGCATCAACACTCCACTAACCTCGCCGCTGCTGCGTGCGCAAAATAATTTCCGGGGTGAAATGAATTTGCACGCTGCAGTGCAACGGAAGGCTTTTTACCAAGTGAAGAATAAAATCTGGTGCTAAAGTGTGAACTAATCAGGATTTAATGCATGTAAATGTCAAGTGAAAAATAGCCCAATCTCGATCTCCCCCCCCCCCAAACAAAAAAAAACTTATAAAAAAAAAAAAAAAGAAGCAGGTCTCATTATATTACCTGTGCAAATGTCAAGTCCTGCGACGGTGAGACAGTGCAGCTGGGAAAGACTTCAGAAAGGATAGAAGTCAAGGAGAAATGCTGCAACACTACGGCACTGCTGATTATGTGATGGTGTTGAAGCCTGGAGGGGATTTGTTTGTTCTTTGTTAGTCGGCTTCATCTTACTGAAACGGTGAAGGGGTTTTATTTTTGTGAATGATAATCATTTAATAATTCTGGTCAGGAAAGGCTGCTGCGCTGGCATTAGCAGAAATGTCCCGTATTTTATATTTAATCATGTGGATTCAAGTGAGGATAAAATAAGAGAAGAAACGACCTTCAGGATGTTTGTAATGGGATTATAAATTGAAGTGTTCGCTTGAAGATCCCGATAGTTACCCGTTCATGCTTCCACACTGTGAACATACACGAACATATACGAGGGGCGTTCAGGTCAAACCGGGACTCGTGATTGAATTCACGGTGTGAAACTGATCCATGTTTATAGAAGACACGAGACACAAGACAACCTCAAACGAGGTAAAAACATCTGAACGGTGCAAACGTTTTAAAGAAGGCCGTACATCCGCGAGGTGGCTCGGAGTCCACTGCAGCCGTTCCCGTGAACATTCAGCGGGTGGAACGACTGATCCTTGAAAATCGATGGATAACTGGAGATCAACTTGTGGAAGAGACGCATCTGTCTGTGTGAACTGTACACACACTCATTCACCAACACGTTACAGACATTAAAGACATTTCCACATGTTTGGGCTATTATAGGAGTTCCTGGGAGACCGGCGTTTCAGACATGAAGCAGGAGAAAATATTCTACCATGATGGTGTATAAGCACTAGTGAAAACACTGGGATAAGTGCATTAGTGTATCAGCGGATTATATAGGGAGTGTTTAATCTCAGGTCTGTGTTCTGTTATTCTGTACAATCCAAAGTCCTAGTTTGACTCGAACGCCCCTTGTATAAGACTCATTGTCACTGTGGAGTCTATACCGTATTCAGGGTTGGGACCTGGAGACTCTCCCAGCAGACTTAGGAGACACTAGACGGGGTACACCCTGGGCAAACACACACACACACACACACACACACACACACACATACACATATACACTCATTTATACACTACAGGCAATTTAGGAACATCAATTAGCCTAATCTGCATGTCTTTGGACTGTGGGAGGAAACCGGAGTACGCGGAGGAAACCCACCAAGCACGGGGAGAACATGCAAACTCCATGCACACAGAGACGGGAATCGAACCCGGACCCTGGAGGTGCGAGGACACAGTTCTCACCACTAAGCAACAGATAAGGGAAATTATATCCAGTACACAGTATGATAATTTTAAGTACATGTAATTTTTTAATTAATACAAACAAATTGTTTAGAATTTGCTGTGGCATAAAAGGAATAAAGCACATCAGAACATGCAGGTACAGAAAAATAATCAACTTTACAGTAGAGTGGCAACTGATTGTTATTCAGGGTTTGTTTCATTAGAATCCACATGTGTTACACTCAGGGTGTTATATTCATCTATAGCTCTGAGTCTTGACAATTAAAAAAATATAAAAACATTGAGCTCATGCTACCGTCATTAATTTCCCCTGGATGGGAGTCTTTCTGACGGACCTCTCTGACAGGTCAAACACATTGCTCTTCAGAGAGTACGTCCATCCCGCTCGCAAATTGATCTGGATCTGCCTTTTAGTCTGCTGTTGCCACATTAATATTTCCTGCAGCGAGTGTTTCCCCGGCAAAGTAAATACCAAACGTCTGTCTGGAACAAAGAGATGACCTTGGGAAATATCCGGAGTGAGAGACGGAAGCGTTCTGGATGTGTTTCGGATTGCTGTCGGTCCTGACTAACCGCGATTAAACAGAGGAAAATGAGGACAACACTGGACTCGCTGCGGATCAATAGCTGATAGGGCTACTGAAGAAATGCTCAGCTAATGCCATGGAACATGCAGATTAATGCGAGTGTTTGGCTCTGAATTATTCATGCGTCCTGAACTGTCTTACTTAACTGAACACACATACACTACACATGCAAGATTTGGGAAATGAATAATTAAAGGATAAAGGACCTCCTGTAATGGATTGTGATGACAGTATGGGTCTAAAGTCAAAAAATATATCCGTTATGTGTATTTAAAGTCGGGTTCTACATTATTCACATTATTCAGGATACAGAATAGCACTGGGTTCAGCAAATTCACTTTCTTTTTGTTGCCCAAATCAAACTCTAAACTCTATTTAAAGAGACGTAATAAAGGGATGAGATTCTAAACGAAGGCCAAGAAGAAAATCATCCTGTCTGTGGGATATAATCTACTTAATCACACTTTTCATTCACTATTTTAAATGTCTGGATTGTGAAGGAAACATGCCCCAGTTTGTGGAAGCGTCACTTCAGGTGTGTGTTAGATCAAAGAGATTTCAAAAGACATCAAAAGATTTCAGTTGTCAGAGTTGAAAGGGTTACGGAAGGATTCTTGAAGACTCGGGTTTCCATCACTTCCCATTCAGACACATAAGAACAAGGACGTCCTGTAAAACCTATGACAGTTTGACAGCTGAAGATGTGTTTGACTAACCATAAGGATATTGTGGAAAGTTCAGCAAAACAAAGTAACTTTACTGTTGCTCACTCTTAAGTGTCCCATATTTGACTATCTATATAAAAGTTAGCACAGGTCTCAGAGCTAAGCCAAACGTGTGTGTGTGTGTGTGTGTGTGTGTGTGTGTGTGTGTGTGTGTGTGTGTGTGTTAATGCTCCCATTGAAATACCCCTCATTTATTATACCTCAAACGCATTCATTCATTTCACTCCTTCTCCAGACTTGCCATTTCAGCATCTATGTAAATGAGCTACTGCTAAGCCACGCCCCTGTAGAAAACAGCAGAGCTGAGAAAAAAACCAGAAAGGGGCTCTTCTTATATGAGGTCACATTACTGGGGAAAATCTTATTAGCTTGCTAGCGTTACAAAAAATAAATAAATTAATTAATTAATTAATTAATTTAAAAAAATAAGCTTTTTTTCTGGAATCTAGAGATGGCAAAAACTGACTTAAAAGTGAATTCTGCATAATAGGTCCCCTTTAATGATTCATTAATGGTTCATTGGATAATTAAGTGTTCATCCTGTCTTAAAACAGATTCGGGTTCTACATAGTGCTTTAAGAGTGGGTTGTAAAGCGTTCAGGTTAATTAATGATTAAAGTACAATGTATTAAAAATAATGGCTCGTAAATGACGGCTCTTGATGATGTTCAGTACTGAATAGCGGTGTACTGTAGAGTTGAACTCAATTACATTAAACACACTGGTTTAAGGGATTGAAGATGGTTTTCTATAAATAAATATGTAACACTGAAGTTCTTATGAGGATTTTTAACCACTGGCTTTTAAAGTGGAGTTTATGAAGCACAGTCAGGGGATGCGTCATTGATTTCCTCTTCTTCGTCTTATTTTCTTTTCTTCTCCAGGTACAAATGATAAACTATGACCCGAGTTATTATATCTATTATAGAGTTCCTAATGAAGACTGAATGGTTTCTTGAATCAAGTTTAATCAAAATCTCAGTAACTCAGAAACACGTCGAGCTATAAATAATGTCAGCCTGGACCTGATCAGTCTGTTCTGAGTTTATTTAACAGTAAAGATTTAAACAATTAAACGAATTCTTAAACAATTAACACTTTACGTTAAAGATTCCATGCTTTTCCAAAAACCAGTCATTATAAATGAGCCAAATAGCTTTCTGATTCAGTGTATACACAATCCCTGGCCATTTCCCAGAAGATCTGTTGCTTGCTGTGTAATGTGCCAAAATTATCTCAGTTATATTATTTTAATTATTGGTTTTATCAGTTTGCAGAAATATCTGTAACTTTATGTGAGCAGATTTATTATTAAATTATTAAATAAATTATCTCCTTATTGAAGTACAGTATTTCTAACATTTGTTAACTTAATTCTACAAATGCACCCGGTAAATGTGTTGTATGAAATTAAAAGTTTGTGCTCCTAAACAATATAATTGTCTACAGTATATGATAAAATGCCCCACTGCCAGAGGTGTCAAGTAACGAAGTACAAATACTTCGTTACCTTACTTAAGTAGAAATTTTGGGTATCTATACTTTACTGGAGTAATTATTTTTCAGCCGACTTTTTACTTCTACTCCTTACATTTTAAAAATAGCCTCGTTACTCTATTATTATGATCAGAACGCGCAACCCCCCACCCCGGTCAAATGATAAGAATGCGCACAACGACCCCCCCCTCCAACTCCTCCCCCCTGTCGCATGATAAGAATGCGCACAACACCCCCCCCCCCCCACCCCCGTCGCATGATCAGAAAGCTTTTGTCGCCCCTCACGGTACTTTTACTTTTATACTTTAAGTAGTTTTGAAACCAGTACTTTTAAACTTTTACTTAAGTAAAAAACTTGAGTTGATACTTCAACTTCTAAAGAAGTCTTTTTGAACCCTAGTATCTATACTTCTACTCAAGTAATGAATGTGAATCCTTTTGACACCACTGCCCACTGCATGTTGTAATAAGGAGAGTTTTTTGTTGTGTGTTTAGTATGAAGCACAAACATGTGACTCGGAACAGGAAGCTAACTATCTTGACTAATTACAACAAGCATTGAACAATGATTGCTTTTTTTATTTAAAAGTGATAATGAAGTTCTCCTGGTGTCCTCATGAGTTTCCTTTGGGTTCTCCGGTTTCCTCCCATTCTGCCAGTAAATGGCTTGGCTATGCTACTGTAGGTGTAATCGAGTACATACTGTAAATGCGTGATCTCTCTCTGTCCTGGAATCATCTTCAGATCCACTAATCATGGTATAAACAAGTGAAGAAATAGTTATTTAGGGAATTGTAATATAAAAAGTAAAAAATCGAGCTTTATTCAGAATTCTATGTAAATAAACGTGAGTTGTGGTCAGTGAAGCTAATAAAAACCTGCCCTCAGCCCTGGCCATGTCAAGCAGATGTTTCACACCACTAATGGGACGGTGTTCTGTGGAGAGCTGATGCAAGAACTGCATTTTTATGGTAAATCTTTTTGCTATTATTTTGCTCGGAGGAAACACAACACTGCGCACCAACTGTGAAGTGAAGGCAAGGAGGCGCAGTCAGAGTCCTGACCTCAATCCAGGTGAAAATCTGTTAAATCTGAGGTGAGCTCAGAAAACCAGGCCATTTCCTAAAATATACTTGAGCTGAAAGAGTTTGTGGAGGAACGAGCTGACCACTGAGATGATCTTTCAGTCTTATTAATATACTGTATAAATGTAGCCAATAAACTCGGCCATGTTTACAGACATGATTACATCAAGTGAAGCCAAATCCAGGTATTGGCCTGGTGGGAGGAAACCGGAGAACCCCAAAGGAACCTCACGACGACACCGCGAGAACTTGAGGAACTCGACAGAAAGCAGTAGTAAACACCACTCCTTACTTAAATATTTTTCTTAGTATACAGTATGTGCTCTATTAGCATTTTACTTCTATTTAGCATCTTATAGCATTTTCCTTTTTTTGCAGCCCTAGAGAATAAGAGAAGATAATTAGATAAAATATGTTACTTTTTCATTTTCAAATTATAAAAAGAAAAAGATTGTTCCATGCTTGTTTTAATTAGTTAGCCTTAGTCAATAAATATTCGTAAGGTTTTCTGATATCGTGTGGACTTTCCCATGACTCTACGTCCATTAAACAATCCCTCCATAGCACTCCCTCATTCCTTTATATGGTAATACGTCCTATAACTCGTGTTCGGATGAATATTTATTCAAATGTCTCGCTGGAACCCTTTCGTCTAAGCGGAAAATGTTAATGTGCTTCCTATCGTCCATCTGTCTCCGGGTCTCCATATGACTTACATGTTAATGACTTCTGTTCTTTTGATGTACGGGACGTACATGACACGGAGCGCCTGGCCAAAAGCTTTAATCTGCGTGTCTCTGTGCTGATAATAAACAGAAAACTTCATGCATATGTGTTTGTGTGCTTGTCCCCCACTCCCGGGTCAAGGCTGGATGGTAATAGTGTCCACACGTGGTGGACGCATCAGGCAGTAATCCCTCCCTCCATGTTACATTAGAGTTCCCTTATAGTATTAGAGAAAAAAAATTAACAATCCGCAAATTTGTTAAATGTTAAAAATGGAAATACATCGGTTGACTTTTTCACCATTTGGATTTGATTGGATGAATTTAATACAGCAGCTTGACTCATACAGTAGTTCTACATCCTTATGTTAATGTGTTCGTACTAACACAATATCTTTTCTACAGCTCAAACACAGGGACTTGTACAGCAGAAGATGATTTTACTGCTTACAATGTTTACGGAAGAAGTTTTGTAAGATTTGCAAGGTTTGCAATTTGTCAGTAAAATCTCCTTTTATTTTGACAAAAGAAAGGCTGGAAGATAACCAAGTACATTTAGCTTACTTGAGTAGTTTTAATTAATGGATATTTTTTGTTTTCAGTCTACTACATCCTGCAAAAAATATCTGTACTTTCTACTTCACTACATTTATGCATCTTGTTGCATTTAAAGTAGGAATATCGCCACCTACTGATTATTATACATCATTGCGTGATTTGCCTTCCCTCTGTGAAATGCCCGACCCTGTAGCATGTGTTTGAAATCATGGTTTTAGGGAAACAGAGAGATTTATTTTGTGACTTAAAAGTTCCTGTAAGCTAATACAAGCTCAGCATTTTGGACTTTTAACAAGTAAATTTATAGTAATGGTGAGTACTTTTGTACTTTTTTTTCAAGTTTAAATGTAAATGGAGGACGTGTACTTTTATTTCAGTTATATTTTACCTGAGGAATCTCTACTTTAACTAAGTACAGGATTTGTGTACTTTGCCCACCATTACAGAAGAAGGTATGTTTATAATATATAAACTTATAAATATATACAATAACTGATATAACAGAAGTGAGAACAGGAGGCTAATTAGGATGAAAATCCCATAATGTTCTGTGTAATCATAACCTGTTCAAAAGAATGATGTGATGTTAAAAATTTAATTAAACTCCCAGTTGCTGGTGGATCTTCTGGGATGGCTTTCCACTAGACGTTGTAGTGTGACTGTGGAGGCACTGATGTCGAGGAGGCTCCAGTTCACCCTAAAAGTGATGGTTCAGTGGGGTTGATTTCAGTCAGGGCTCTGAGCAGGACACTCAAGTTCTTCCAGTTCAAACTGGAATCTCACAGGGCCATCGTCAAGCTAGAGAAGTGCTCGGGTCTCTTAGTGCTTAGGGAATCTGTAACGCTACAGCATGCAGAGACATTCTGTACAGTCGTGTGCTTTGTGGAAACTGTTTGTAGAAGAACCACAAATGGGTGCAATGGACATTGGAGGATTGGAGGATATTCAGCAGCGCTGTGGAATAATGTTACTTAAGTGCGATTGTATTTCCATTTGAAGCGTTGCTTGATTTTTATTGACTTTTTTCCAAACACTGCAGTGTACAATCTTGAAGATTCAGCAATAAGCTAAATTCAGAAATCAAGACTTCCAAATGGTTAATATTCTCATAAACACACACTCACACACTCCTCTGTATTTTGTGGAGGAAAAGTACAAAGCAGCTTAGCCGATTTCCTCCAGCATGATGCAATGTTTCAGGGAGGAATGTTAATCGCTTGCTTTCTCATCCGTCACCATGATGGATTGTATTGTTTTACCAATTTAAGCCTTTATCTTTCATTAAAGTGTGACATTTATTTCACAGCGTTTGCTTGCATACCGACGCCTTAAGTCAACAGCGAGAAAATAAAACCGACCAAATGGACGAGGTTCCAATCAACACCGACCCACAGGGGCGAGCGGAGTTGTAGTCATTTTCAGAGTTCCCCAGAGACATTCCTGAAATAAATTACAGAGAACAAGTTATGTGTAGCTGATGGAGTGATGGAGTGGAAGAGGGATCACCCTTGGGGCAGGCTACAGTACGAAAGGTCCAAAAGAAATTGTTCCAAATTATCATTATTATTTTTATCCTGAGATTAATGTCGGTAATGTTTTCTACTCGGCTCATTCTGTATATCTGTCTATGTCGCACCTTAACAGTGTGAAATAATTAATTGCTAAGACCCATTTTAGATATTACATGCAATGGAACGTGCTGTACAAAAATAGATTTAAATATTTATTTGTCTTTTTGCTTTTCGCAGGTTTCTATCTTTTCTTTTTACCACTTCTTCTTGTTTGTTTTGTTACCGTGACATACATGTGAGCACAGTTTGAAAAAAAAAAAAATGTAAATATATATATATATATATATATATATATATATATATATATACACACACATAGGCGGTGTAGTGGTTAGCACTGTCGCCTTGCACCTCCAGGGTCCAGGGTTCGATTCCCGTCTCTGTGTGCATGGAGTTTGCATGTTCTCCCCGTGCTTGGTGGGTTTCCTCCGGGTACTCCGGTTTCCTCCCACAGCCCAAAGACATGCAGGTTAGGCTAATTGGCGTTCCCATTCCCGTGTGAATGAGTGTGTGTGTGTGTGTGTGTGCTCTGCGATGGATTGGCCAGGGTGTACCCAGCCTCGTGCCCAGAGTCTCCTGGGATAGGGTCCAGGTCCCTGCGACCCTAAATACAGGATAAAGCGGTATAGAAGATGAATGAATGAATGAATATATATACACATACTACCGTTCAAAAGTTTTAGAACACTTGCAAATTTCTTTGTTTTTGTTTAGTGACTTATTTTCTACATTCTACAACAATACTGGGGATTTCAAAACTATAAAATAACACATATGGAATTAGGTAGTTACATAACGACAACAAAAACAACAGTTAGTTGTTATTTTAAGACACAGAGGTCAGCCTTTCTGTAATAGTTCTTACAAGAACAGTATTGTCAAATGCATTTGCTAAATCCGTCAAGCACCATCCCCTCCTTGAACCACCACCTTATTGTGGTGGAGAGGTTTGCGTGTCCCAATGATCCTGGGAGCTATGTTGTCGGGGGCTTCATGCCCCTGGTAGGGTCACCCATGGCAATCTGGTCCTAAGTGAGGGAACAGACAAAGAGTGGTTCAGAAGACCTCTTATGATGAATACAAACTTTGGTAAACGTTTTCCCTCGCCCGGACGTGGGTCACCAGGGCCTCTCTCTGGAGCAAGGCCTGGAGGTGGGGCCCGATGGCGAGCGCCTGGTGGTCGGGCCTGCACCCATGGGGCCCGGCCGGGCACAGCCCGAAGAGGCAACGTGGGTCCCCCTTCCCATGGGCACACCACCTGTAGGAAGGGCCAAAGAGGTCGGGGGCAGTGTGAGTTGGGCAGTGGCCGAAGACAGGGGCCTTGGCGGTCTGATCCTCGGCTGCAGAAGCTGGCTTTAGGGACGTGGAATGTCAACTCTCTGGCGGGGAAGGAGCCTGAGCTAGTGCATGAGGTTGAGTTCCGATATAGTTATAGGCTAGATATAGTTGGACTCACCTCGACGCACAGCTTGGACTCTGGAACCAGTCTCCTTGAGAGGGGCTGGACTCTCTTCTACTCTGGAGTTGCCACCGGTGAGAGGCGCCGATCAGGTGTGGGCATACTTATTACCCCCCGGCTCGGGGCCTGTACATTGGGGTTCACCGCAGTGGATGAGAGGGTGACCTCCCTCCGCCTTCGGGTGGGGGGACGGATCCTTACTGTTGTTTGCGCTTATGCGCCGAACAGCAGTTTGGAGTACCCGCCCTTTTTGGGGTCTCTAGAGGAGGCGCTAGAGAACATCCCTCCTGGGGACTCCATCGTTCTGTTGGGGGACTTCAATGCTCACGTGGGCAATGACAGTGAGACCTGGAAGGGCGTGATTGGGATGAACGCCCCCCCCCCCCGATCTGAACCAGAGCGGTGTTTTGTTATTGTACTTCTGTGCTCATCACGGATTGTCCATAACAAACACCATGTTCAGGCATAAGGGTGTCCATATGTGCACCTGGCACCAGGACACCCTAGGCCGCAGTTCGATGATCAACTTTGGGGTTGTGTCGTCGGACTTGCAGCCACATGTCTTGGACACTCGGGTGAAGAGAGGGGCGGAGCTGTCAACTGATCACCACCTGGTGGTGAGTTGGCTCCGTTGGCGGGGTAGGATGCCTGTCAGGCCTGGTAGACCCAAACGTATTGTGAGGGTCTGCTGGGAACGTCTGGCAGAGTCCCCTGTCAGGACAAGCTTCAACTCCCACCTCCGGCAAAGCTTCAACCACGTCCTGGGGGAGGTGGGGGACATTGAGTCCGAATGGACTTTGTCGAGGCGGCCGACCGGAGCTGTGGCCGTAAGGTGGTCGGTGCCTGTCGCGGTGGCAATCCAAGAACCCGTTGGTGGACACCGGCGGTGAGGGATGCCATCAAGCTGAAGAAGGAGTCTTACCGGGCCTTTTTGGCTGGTGGCACTCCGGAGGCAGCTGATAGGTAAGGGCAGGCCAAGCGGAATGCAGCTTCGGTGGTTACTGAGGCAAAAACTGGGAGGAGTTTGGGGAGGCGATGGAGAATGACTTCCAGACGGCTTCGAAGAGATTTCCACCACCTTAATTCCACCAACATGCCTTCCGATGAGGAAGCAGAGTCTGGGGACATAGAGGTGGACTCTTTCATCTCTGGGGCCGAGGTCGCCGAGGTAGTCAAAAAGCGGGGCCCCAGGGGTGGATGAGATCCGCCCGGAGTTCCTCAAGGCTCTGGATGTTGCAGGGCTATCATGGTTGACACGTCTCTGCAACATTGCATGGACATCGGGGACAGTGCCTCTGGACTGGCAAACCGGAGTGGTGGTCCCGCTCTTCAAGAAGGGGGACCGGAGAGTGTGTTCCAACTACAGAGGGATCACGCTTCTCAGCCTCCCCGGGAAAGTCTATTCAGGGGTCCTGGAAAGGAGGGTCCGTCGGATAGTTGAACCTCAGATTAAGGAGGAGCAGTGTGGTTTTCGTCCGGGTCGCGGAACAGTGGACCAGCTCTTCTCCCTTAGCAGGGCCCTGGAGGGGGCATGGGAGTTTGCCCAACCAGTCTACATGTGCTCTGTTTCTGGTGAGAGTAGGACTCCGACAGGGCTGCCCTTTGTCACCGATCCTGTTCATAATTTTTATGGACAGGATTTCTAGGCGCAGCCAGGGCATTGAGGAGGTACAGTTTGGTGGGCTCAAGATTGGGTCACTGCTTTTTGCAGATGACATTGTTCTGTTGGCCTCATCACCCTGTGACCTACAGCTCTCACTGGATAGGTTCGCAGCCGAGTGTGAAGCGGCTGGGATGAGAATCAGCACCTCCTAATCAGAGGCCATGCTCCTCAGCCGGAAAAGGGTGGAGTGCCCTCTCAGGGTTGGGAGTGAAATCCTGCCCCAAGTGGAGGAGTTTAAGTATCTCGGGGTCTTGTTCATGAGTGAGGGTAAAATGGAACGGGAGATTGACAGGCGGATCGGGTCAGCGTCTGCAGTGATGCGGGCTCTGTATCGGTCCGTCGTGGTGAAGAAGGAGCTGAGCCAAAAGGCAAAGCTTTCAATTTACCGGTCGATCTACGTTCCTACCCTCACCTATGGTCATGAGCTGTGGGTAGTGACCGAAAGAACAAGATCGCGAATACAAGCGGCCGAAATGAGTTTCCTCCGCAGGGTGTCTGGGCTCTCCCTTAGAGTTAGGATGAGAAGCTCAGTCATCCAGGAGGGGCTCAGAGTAGAGCCGCTGCTCCTCCCCATCAAGAGGAGCCAGATGAGGTGGCTTGGGCATCTATTTAGGATGCCCCTGGACGCGTCCCTTGTGAGGTGTTCCGGACACGCACCACCGGAAAGAGACCCCGGGGAAGACCCAGGACACGCTGGAGAGACTATGTCTCTCGGCTGGCCTGAGAACGCCTTGGGATCCCCCCGGAAGAGCTGGAAGAAGTGGCCGGGGAGAGGGAAGTCTGCGCATCCCTGCTGCAGCTGCTGCCCCCGCGACCCGACCTCGGATAAGCGGAAGAAAATGGATGGATGGACGTCAAGCACCATAATGAAACTGGCTCTCATGAAGGCCATCCCAGGAGGGCGAGACCAAAACCTACCTCTGCGAGAAGTTCATTTAGAGTTATCAGCCTGAAAAATTACCAATTAACAGCACCTCAGATTAGAGGCGTTATGAAGTCTTTACAGAGCAGAAGTAGCAGAAACATCTCAATATCAACTGTTCTAAGGAGATTAATGCATTTTTTGGACACCTTCAGCATTCCTTTACAATGTAGAAAGAAATAAAAATCAGGAACCATCATGGAGTTAGAACGTGATCTAAAACTTTTGAACGGTAGTGTACAGTGGATCCTCGGATTATGAGCATAATTCGTTCCGGGAGCGGGCTCGTATTCCATAACACTCGTAAACCAAATTTAATTTTCCCAAATTATTACTCAAATTATTCGTTCTACAGCCCAAAAAAATAAATACATAAAAATAATTAACACAAAATATACAGTAAAAATAAAAAATTTAACCTGTACTTTACCTTTAAAAAACATCAAAATAAATCCCGACAGATAAGTGTTTCCGTTTGTGCATGCAGGCGCTTTGTGTGTGTGTGTGTGTGTCTGTAATGTGTGGGCACGTGTGTGTGCGTGTGTGTGTGTGTGTGTGTGTGTGTGTGTGCGCGTGTGTGCGCTCACGTTTACAGCCCCCCTCCTCTCAGGTTCCCAAACAAACACACACACTCTCTGCCTTAAACAAACACACACGCACACTCAAAAACTCTGCAAGCACTAAGACTCAGCAGGAGAGACGATAGGTTTCGGCTTTACCCCCTCAGGTTTCCAAACAAACACACAAACTCTGCTCTGTCGCGACTATTTTCAAAGGTAAGGTGCTGGTTAATTTGTTTTTTGTTGTTGTTGTTTTACTTTACAGCAGTGATTCCGTTAGTATGCGCTCAGGCGAGTGTGACTAGTGATGTTCCTTGCTAATTTTCTCTTCGTTAATGTGTATGTGTGTGTGTGCACGCACATTACACACAAACACAGCACGTGTGTGTGTATTCACCCAGCAGGGTAGACGATTACGTGCAATTCCGCACCGCAAGAGAGAGAAAAACCGTTGGCTCAGTTATGATCACGTGACGTTGGCGTCAAAACAAGAAGCGCATGCGTGATACATGATACTCGGTACCAAGACAAGGCTCGTTTTTAAAGTCAAAATGTATTAAAAATCTTTGCTCGTCTTGCGGAACACTCGTAAACTGTGTTACTCATAATCCGAGGTTCCACTGTACACACACACACACAAACAAACTGCTCAAAAGTTTTCGTCATTCCTGATGTTTATTTCTTTCTACACTGTAAAACAACACTGAAGGCGTTTATCCAAAATACACATTAATCTCCTTTGAACAGTTGATATTGAGATGTATATCTGCTACTTCTGCTCTGTGAAGCTTCATAACGGCTCTAATATGAGGTGCTGGTTGTTAATTGGTGATTTCTGAGGCTGGTGACTCTAAATGAACGTCTCCTCTGCTTGCTTTCCTGGAAGGTCCTCATCATGGAGTTGGATGGGTTTTACAAACACACTCGACATAATACTGTTCTGGGAGGAAACTGGAAACCCACCAAGCACAAGGAAAACATGCAAACTCCATGCACATGGAGACTTGTTCTCTGGAATCGAGCCTGTCCGGGAATCAAACCCAGAACCTGGAGACCCAAGGCGACAGTGCTAACCACTACACCACCTTACAATATTATTCATGTTTATTTATTTATGTGTTTATTTGTTTAGAAAACATACACATACTTTTAAAAAATAATCATTATAATGCATTAAAAAAATCATGAATTGTATTTTTTACTTCTTTTTAATTATACACAAACTGATTCAGAGATATACGACTGTTTATTTTTATCTGATCAGCAGTGTTTCGACTCGACTCCATCCCACAGACACTTCCCATCGTCTTCTTTTTTAAAAAAAAAAAATCTCTTTTATAGCCATGAAAGCATGACTCACAAATACACTTATCTAATCTCAGAGTGATGTTGAAAAAAAGAAGAAGAAGAAAAAAAAGGAGCAGCAATTCCTTTGTATCCTGACTCTGGGTTGTTTGGAAGTCCTTCTCTTAAAAGGATTCAAAAGGAAAGTTCTGGATTCAGATAGCAGGCTGTGTGTCCTATCAGCAACCGAAATCAATTTGAGCTGCCCCAATTTGGCAAGCTGTCAGCTGCTCGTAGGCGGTAGCAGGAACTAAAATCTGCTAATTCCGAATCGGTTTGGTACATTTTTAGGTGGAGGGTGGAGGCGTGAAATGGGGAGAGAGAGAGAGAGAGAGAGAGAGAGAGAGAGAGAGAGACAAAAGTCAGCCAATAGAAGACTAACACAAAAGTACGAGGTAGCAGCAGCAGTGAGATTAAGCTACACACTTTATTGACGCCAACTTCAGGCAGCACACTGAATTTTATATTTTATAAATATGTTCACTTATAATAAGACTGTGGTGAAAAAAAAAGAGATGAAAAACACAATAAATGGCAGACGGGGCAGTTCAGGGCAGTCGCTATGACAGCTCCATTAGTGCAAATGACAGAGTGCGCTACTCCCTGAAAATACCTGCGAAAAAAAGGAAATAACATCCACAGCAGTGATCACTGAACTGAGCAACTTCTCTCCAGCAATCAGCTGAAGTCCTCGAGCACTGAGACCGGCTCTCGTTCCAACAGCACCAAAGACACGAAATCATCGATCAGCAAAACATTCACGCTCTAACAACGATGATTAGCACACAGAGCTGCTGGACTCTCCATCGGTATCAATACATTAGCGTTGCTATAGTAACAGCTCGTTCACAGGGATGTGTAAAGCTGCTGCTGGAAAATGCTGATATCGTAGTGAAGTTAGTTCACTAATAAAAAGGTTTACTGTACAGTATGTACGCGTTGTTGTAAGGAGTCTCCAGTGTCAGTGTTTTTTTTATGACTTATTAACTGTTAAAGCTTGTAACTGCATCATAGCTGCTGTAGTGCAAGTGAGAACAGGAACGAACTTGGATCAAAACTGTCCCACAACATATAAACAGATAATATAAACAGATAAAATGTGCTGTGAAATGCCATTGTTGGTAAGTTGCAGTGTTGAAAGTGGAATAAAACACTCCGGGATGTGCTGTGATAGAAAAATAATCACCTTCTAGATGGGAACAGGAACGCTGCTTCATCATGACACCATATCGTTGATTGTTTTCCTGTTACAGCCTGACCCAGTATGATTATCAGGATTATGTAACAGAAGGCAACCCTCACAGATTATGTTTTCATATCCTTCAGATATTTTAAAGTGCATTATGGGTATTTCACAACATCCTTCACATCATTTACACACTATGGTTGTAGAAATCCGATTTAAGAAAATGCCAAAATTTCTGATTGGTTCATGTAGTCTGGTTCAAACTTGGGTGAATCTGATTTTTCAAAAATGTGGAAATCCAATTGAACCTTGTAGAAGTTTGATGGAAATTTTGAAATGGGAAGGAAACATGTTAGGATCTGATGGACAGCTGCAAAAAAAATCTAATGGAAAGATGAATCTAATAAAAAACCTTTTGAAATCTGATAGGATTCTAATGGAAACCAGTTGGAATCTGAAGCTCAAAAAAAAGGAAAGAAACAGTAATGAAAACAGAACCCTTTTAGAACCTGATTAGAATCAGAAAGAAAAATCCAAAAAATGTAGGAATTTGATGGAAACATGTGGGAATTTGAAAGATCTAATGGGAACCTGCAGGAATCTGTTGGAATCTGATCTTATCTACAAAAATCTCATGGCAACATGTACAGTATCAATCTGATGAAAACCTCTTAGAAACTGAGAGACATTTATAGGAATCTAACGGAAACCAGTTGGAATCCGATGGAAACCTGTGAATATTTATTGGAATTTGATGAAACATTCTGATGGAAAGCTAAAAAAAAAAAAAAAAAAACTGTAATGAAAACAGAACCTTTCCCAGAATCTGATATAAACCTGAAGAAATCTGTTTTGTTTCTTTATTTAATGTAGGAATTTGATGGAACCTTGTGGGAATCTGAAAAAACAACAACAACATATCTAATGGAAACTTAGAGGGATCTGATGGGAACCTGTCTGAATCTAATGGAAACTATCAAAGGCTTTTTAAAATAAATGTTTTTTTTTCCTACAGAAGGATGAAGGACAGGTATTTTATTCGTTGTTTATAAATGTCGTACTAAGAGGCCAGTAAACCTGGAAAGCCACCAGCCGTCATCACCAGTAAAAATTCAGAGCAGTAAAAATTCAAACCCTAAAATCTTCTTTACCATTAGTTAGAATTTGCGACGTCTGAGACATCAGCGACTCTACAGATGTTCATATTCACCTCGTAGTGTAAATCTCTCAGGGCCAGAATATAACGGTTTTCAATCAGACTCACACACACGCATGCCTGATTCACCATGTGAAGCTTGAAAAGTCTTTGACTTGAAAATACCAACTAAAACACAATTCAAGCCCCAAGAAATGTCTGTGTGTTCGTGCCTCATGTTTTAATGTAAGTCTGTGAATTACTGTGAGAGAATCTCAGTTTTTGGGGGTTTCTTTGTACTTTGATTTGTGTGTGTGTGTGTGTGTGTCAAGTCTTGCTTGTGGCAATCTTTTGAAAGAACACGATCGCTTCCTGTTCGACACTCAAGGAAGCTGGGACGTGGATACGAGCTGGAGGTGGATACAGTATATCCAGGTTCCATCACATCCCTTTGAGAAAACACAATCCCACCTATGTTTTTTTTTTCTTTTTCCTTTTTTACTCTGTTTATGAAATTAAGTTATTCTACAACAATGGAGTGCAAGTGTAGGATTGTGTTGAGTTTGAACTCTTGCCTTTAGGCCAGTGGTTCTCAAACTGTGGGGCGCGCCCCACTAGTGGGGAATACAGACATGACAGGTGGGGCGCAATGAACGGGAGGGAATTAGTGGAAATATAACAGGAAAGTACCTATTCTAATTCATGCTTTTCTTTATTGATAATGAAGAGCGTACGCTCAAAACTAAACAATCACACACAAATAAATGGATCATTAATACAAGTAAATTTAAAATAACATCAGTTGGGGGCCGGGAGAAAAAGTGGAACCATAGTGGAACAATAACGGTTTAACGTCGGACGAACTTAAGCAGCTGCTCGAATCACAAACCTGCGCGAGCCACTGGGCAGCGCTGCGCGTCTCTGACAGAAATAAACCGCGCCGACCATCAAAATAAATTTTCTGGGATGCGCACATACAAACCAGGCATGGCTAGGCGGAAACAATAATAAACAGTCCTGACATTTTAAATAGTTTGTAAATAAAAACATAGTGGGTCGCATTCGAGCGGCGCTGCGCGATCCACCGGGCTGCGCAAATAAACCAGATCATCTCTGCGCTATTCAGTCGCGCTGCGCTGTATTTGCGCAGATATTTGGTTCAATCGGGTGCCACGGTTTTGTCCCACTTTTGATGTGTTTGGCTTCACATACACTTCGACAATGGAAGAAGACGAGCAGTGAGCTTGCTTATATGTGACAAAACCAACAACGAGGAGATTGTAAAGAAAAAAGGTGCCTCGTCTGTGGTGTGGAATTGGTTTGGGTAGAAGAAAAGTGATACGAATGAGATGAACGTGATCCACTTTAAACATGTGGATTGCACAATCCTGGACATTACCATTCTTTTCCTACTCGTACAGCTGCTCTTATTGTTCACATATTCTTCATATATTTTCTATATTGTGTATTGTTGTACAGTTATTTTATTTTAGTTTTTATATTTTATTTTATTCATTCCTAGTTAAATTTACCCCCTATTTTATTTTTCATATTTATTTCCTATTCATAGTCTTTTATTTTAAGGTTTGAATTAAATAGAATTTTTGAATTTGATTTGCAAGGTACGCAAGTTCACTGTTTTAACAAGTGGTGGAAACACGTCAAACCTCTTCTATCATCTGAAATCCAAGCATCCAAACGAATATGGCCAAAGTAAAAAAAAATGCGGCAAACCTCAGCAATTCACAGTTTATATAAAATTACATTATGTAAAACAGTTTCTTTGTGTTTGAATTTTTATTTATGCATTTTCAGATACAAATTGCTATATTGTGATTATATTGTTACCGAGGTAGAAAATAGCTTCTACTGTGATAGAAGATTTTGGTTATATCGCCCACCACTAATGAAGCCTAACTTGCTTCATGGTGGGGATGGTGGGGGCACAGGAGAGACCTGTGTGTGTTTTGTGTCTTATACCGCTGGCAGCAGACCGCATGAGACCCAACAAATTAGGAAGACACTTAGAGACAACACACGTTAATAAGCCACTCGACTTCTTTCAAAGAAAGCTGGCAGAATACAGACAGCAGGAGAATCGCATGGTAACATCTGAATCAGTGGACAGCAAAGCACAAATGGCTTTATTCAAAGTTGCATACAGAATTGGCCAGTGCAAAAAAACTACAAACGATTGCTGAGCAGCTAATAAACATGGGGTCAGTTATGCAAAGATAAGTGACAACGTAAGCCTTTTATAACAATTGCACATGTATTTTATCTGTTTTTAACTTGGTGTTGTTTGATCTTATTGGTTTAGAAATTGATATTTCAATAAACAGTAAACTTGGCAGATTTCGTTATTATTTTGTTGACAAGTGGGGCTTGAAAATTTGCTCACCCCCTTAAGTGGGGAATGACAGAAAAAGTTTGAGAACCACTGCTTTAGGCAGTCCTTTGATTAACCGTCATCTTTTGAAGCGAAACACTTTTTTTTTTCCGCACTCATGAATTCTGTTTGGCTCGAGCCACGGAATTAGAGGGAAGAAATCAACAAGTGATGTGTAAAGAATAAAGAGAAAAAAAACGAAAGTCAGAATAATTATGTGCTAGACTGGGAAAATCTTTCACATGGTCTAATTTTATTTTCCACCGTGCATACAGTGGCTTGCAAAAGTATTCGGCTCCCTTGAACTTTTCCACATTTTGTCACATTACAGCCACAAACATGAATCAATTTTATTGGAATTCCACGTGAAAGACCAATACAAAGTGGTGTACACGTGAGAAGTGGAACGAAAATCAGACATGATTCCAAACATTTTTTACAAATAAATAACTGCAAAGTGGGGTGTGCGTAATTATTCAGCCCCCTGAGTCAATACTTTGTAAAACCACCTTTTGCTGCAATTCCAGCTGCCAGTCTTTTAGGGTATGTCTCTACCAGCTGTGCACATCTAGAGACTGAAATCCTCGTCCATTCTTCTTTGCAAAACAGCTCTTAATTCTGAAGACAACTGAAATGTGTGTTTTTTTTTCTCTCTTTTTTACAAGTTCAAAAACAGTGGCATTCATTTATTAATTAATTAATTAAATTTTTCGAAATAGGGAATTAAAAGTTTACAGATAATATATATTTTTTTTACCTGTTTGGTGTCTTGTATTTTTATTAAGTTGTGTAGTTGTGCTGGAACACAAAATGTACAAATTAAACACAAATTATTAGTATTAGTACAAAAGAAACAGAAATTATTTACTGTTAAATACAATTTACAGTGATTAGCCTGAGAATCAATTAACTAGGACTATTCATGTAACAATAAATTGACTACCTACGTAGTAGACTCGTATTACGTTCATCTTAATGGTTGCCATCTCCTCAAATATCATACCTATACATCATTCGAATCTGATACAAGGTGGTATCAAAAAGTTTTTTGTAGCACACCAATAGCAGCTCAAGGCCACACGCACAGTCACAGGCAGCATCGACCTTCATTCAGTAAGTCAGTGTTCCAAAAGACATTGTACAACAGCGCTTGACATGATTCGGCAAGTTTCCGTGATGCTGCAATGAGTCATGCGAGGTGTTTTGAGCGGCACGCTTCAAGAATGAAAGAACATCACTGGAAGATGACGAGAGATTAGGAAGACCTTCAACGTGATCTCACTTCCGCACCCAACCTACTCACCAGATACTGGTATGGCGCCTGCAGACTTCGCCATATCTCAAAGATGAAGATCCGGCTCAAAGACGTTTTGAAACCACTGCAAAGATTCAGCGCGAATCACAAAAGAGCTTGAGATGCTTTAAAACAAAGACTTCCCAGATATATTCCAGGAGTCACAGGCATTATGACTATTTTGAAGATGATATGGTGTAAATGGAGATGAACAAAGTACGTTTTTGTAAGGAGAAGCTAACCTTGAAAATCAGAGACCTACAAACTACAAACATTTAATGGAATTTAATGGACATTTGTTGGGATTTGATGAAAATTATGAAGGAAAGATACATAATAATAATAATAATAATTATAATACTGAATAATAAAACTTTTCAGTCCAAAGATATGCAGGTTAGGCTAATTGGCGTTCCCAAATTGCCCGTTATGTGTGAATGGGTGTGGGCCCTGCGATGGATTGGCACCCTGTCCAGGGTGTACCCCACCTCGTGCTCCAGGCCCCCCGCGACCCTGAACACAGGATTAAGCGGTATAGAAGATGAATGAATAGAAGAAGATAATAAAACTTTTATCTTTTTGTAACTGATCATTTAACATTATATTAAGACATAAAATGTATGCATAATTATTAGGAGTAGCTCAGTGGTTAAAGCAGAAGGTTCCAGGTTCAAACCCCTCAGCACCGCCACTGCTTAGCCCTTGAGCAAGACCCTTAAACCTCAACTGCTCAGATGTATAAATGTATATGTGGGGGCGTGGTCAAATTGAGTGACAGCTGCCCTGCAGGTTTGCTGTAGCTACTCAGCTAACTGGAATCGTTGTAGTTTAACTCACCACAATGAATGTACTGTAGGAGCTGACACGGGACGAAGTGTAGGGTTATGGAAGCGCGAATCAGCTCCTGACGGCGATGACCAGAGTCGAGCTTCATAACCACTCCACGGAAAACCTATGAGTGACGTCACAGCGGGTTTATCCAGTTCATTTTATACAGTCGGTGTTTCAGCCACAGTTTTCCCCCCCACTGCTTTACACCTAACATCTGTCGTACAGTTCTTGAAATAAATAAGATGCTCGAAAAGCCACGAAACAGTCGAGTGTTTTTGGTGCACGCACAGATTACTAGTGCATTATCAACCTGTCAAGGAAAAAAAAAAAGAAACAAATACCTTGCTAAAATGTTATTCCGCATCAGGCAGCACTGGCTCAGGCACGCATTATGAGTGATTCTCCACTCTTGTCACTTGATTAAATTTCCATTAGCTATGCTTACCAGTTGTTGTGGCACGGGGAGAAGGATGTTCTCCAAATGTGATTGCCAGGAGCGGAGCAGAGGCATAATGAAACAACAAAGTGATTGGAGGACCTGTAAGGACGTAACAGTCTCTCTCTCTCTCTCACCTCATTTCTGAAGAACATGACAGAGATGGGCAGAAGTGCAGAGACCTGTCAGAATCATGTGCTCCACTGATAACGTATAATGAAATCACCAACTACGAATCTCACACATCCAATTAAAAGAAAGAAGAAAAAAAACGCCAGCCACACTTTCTTCCAGATCATGACACCGTTTTCTTTCCTAAAGCCGAATGTTAAAGCCAGGATTGTGAGATGTTTGCTGTTGGAATGGTGTGAAGCTCCCCATTAGTGCTAATGACCAGCAGGATTAATTAGCGTGAGGAGGATGGGCAGTACGGAGACCAGTCTATCCCTCATTAATCCACTCGCAGGTGTTCTCCTGCCACTCTCTCCTCCCTCCTCTCTCTCCGTCTGCACTGAGGAAAGGTTGACGAGACGCTAGCCCACACCGGCTCGATCTTATTAGCTCACAGCTGAAAACAGAGTGCAGAGAGAACTTTCAATCAGGAGCAACTGAAAAGGAATAGGAATGAGAATATCACGAAATGAACGCCAGAGTCCATTGCATCTTTTTTTTTTTTTTTTTGTATTGCCATTATTTTTTTGTGAAGCACACCCAGTATGAAAAGAACACACTGTTACCTTTCTCATGTTTGACCTGAATAGCACAAGATTTTTATTTTTTAATGAAGCACTGCATCAATGGGTGTACAGTACATGGGAAAACATACAGCATTCGATCACCACCTGGCACAGACATCTCCCACTCCTTAACCTTCATTTTCTCGGTCCACTCTTTGCAATATTACACTGGCTGGCCAAGATAAAGTTTGCAAACTCTAACATTCTCTTCCATTCTTAAAGGCATTTTTGGCAAGGCAGTGTTTACACTAAACGCACAAAAGTATTTGCCTCAAATGGTTAATTATTGAATTCGGGTGTTTCAATCAGACACCTCATCCCCAGTGAAGGGCAATCCTAATGCTTCAGCATTATACCAAGACATCTTGGACCGACAGTTTGGTGAAGGCTCTTTTCTATTCCACCGTGACTCCGCCCCAGTGCACAAAGGCGGGGACTATAAACACATGGTTTGAGGAGTTGAGCTTGGAAGAACTCGAGCGGCCCGAACACAGAGCCCTGACCTCAACCCCATCGAGCACCTTTGGGATGAACTGGAACTGAGATTTTGAACCAGGTCTTCTCATCCAACATCAGTTCCTGACCTCATAAATGCTCTACATCTTGTGGACGGTCTTCAAAGAAGAGTGGAAGCTGTTACAGCTGCAAAAAGGACGGTCGACTCCATATTGAAGTTTATGAAATTGGATACAATGAAATTGCATGTTTGACCAAATACTCTAGTCCATAGTGTGTATTGTAAAGCTGAAATACTTCTGCACGTAGTAGATACACTGTAAGTCCTTCTGTGTCAACTTGGTTTGCCAGACACTACTGTATGTTCACTGGCTAGATTTAATTCCAAAAAAAACAAAAAAAAAAACAATGGCTGCCCAGAAATGACGTATTACGCACATGCCATGTTTTTAGTTTTTAGCCCATTAGACTGAGGTTGTGTGTTTAACTACAAGCAATAACATTGCGCAAGGACTTTTCTCAAATTAGAATTCATTATGTTTTAAGTTCTTTACAAGAACCCCTGCAGCAAAACAGCCCCAAAGTATCCATAAACGATCCACCTCCTTATTTTATACAGAGTTCTGGGGTTTTAAAAAATGCTTATTTCTATAAAGTACAGTTGTTTTTTTCCACCATTCATGCTGATGGTGTTCAGTTTTACTCCTGTTTCACCGCAGTAATAGCTCCTGTGAGGCTCGGTCAACCTCGTGCTGAGTTCTGTGGCTTGTGTCCCAGGAACAATAAAAATTAACATAATTTTTTTTCATTAGTTTTTTACATTAGCAATAAATTGACATGAACAAATAAAATAAATAAATCACATGTAGTGTTAAGAAAGCGACTAAATAAATCAACACATATTAACTCTGTGTGTGTGTGTGTGTGTGTGTGTGTGTGTGTTTACAGGTTAATGAAATACAGCTCTGTAAGTCTGGACTAACAGATTTTGGAAGTTGTTTCAGCCTCAGTTTTGAATTTTATAAGTTAACAAACACATTCATTAAGGTGCTGTTAATGATGGTATTATTATTATTATTATTTTAATTATTATTATTATAATTCGGTGTATTAGTGCTCACGTTCATGGTGAATAATCTCTTAATTAAATGCAGTTAATAGAAGGTTAATGTAAAAAGTTATTGCATTTTTTTTCCTCACTTGGACGTGCATTCAAATTACCAGTACATTCATTTACATTTTTATCATCATGGCATGACTGGGATTAACATTTGCTTTTATGTGTTAAAAAGTTACACGTGTAAGTTTTTTTTAGTGTTGTTGTTGATTACTCATTTAATTTCTGTTTAATATTTCAAGGCACGAACACTTTCGCAACATGTGTTTTTGAGAGGAAATTTATGACAAATTTTTTATTGTTGTCTTTTGAATGCAATTATTTCCAGATTTTTTCTTTTTTGCATGAACAAGTTTAAGACGTTGTGCACACGGCTGTAAGCAGGATTAACATTTTTATGGGGATTTTATTGCAAAAATGTCTCGGTAATAAATCACAGTGCAGAATGTGGACTGTATTAGCTTCTAATCTTAGTATCTCTCCGTGTTAAAACTATCAACTGTTCTAATACAATTTAAACTGTTTTTACCTTCTTAAATGTAATATTTTGTTTCTATAATCAGCGATGTTACTCTAATCAGCAAATGTTTCTCTGATCTGCTACATTGTGATCAACAAATGTTACCGTCATCACTGTTTCCTCCAGCAGCACTGAGCAGCGACTGTTACTTCAAACAGTGAACAGCAAATTCATTACTACAGTATGATCAAGAAGCGGTAGTTTGATCAGCTATATTTCCCTGACTAGCCACATTACGGTCATCAGCAAATGTTGTTGTGATCAGTGGATGTTATTGCTATCAGAAATCTTTACGGTGATAATTGAGTAACTTTACTACTCTGATAATGAAATATTATTGTGAACAGTTACTGTACATTACTATAATCAGCTAATTTTATTATGACTAGTTCACCTTACAGCGATTAACAAATGTTACTGTGATTAATTACAATACCATAACCTTAACTTGACTCTTGTTCTGCAATGTCATTTAAGTCAGCAAACATTTCCGATGTTACTGTGGTTCGTGAATGGTAATGCGAATAGCAGTAGTTTTTATGTAACTACTGTAGAGAGTGTTGCTGCCATAAGAGATCGTTACTGTGATTAAGCTACATTACTAGCTAATGTTCACGCCGCCAGTGAAAATCACTGCAGTAAGAAAAAACATTCAACTTTTTGCATTATTTCTTCTCATATAAACTGAAACATACTGCAGTAACTATAAGATATTGCAAAAGGTTGTGAAATTTGTTGACATCGCGTCTCATGAGAACAAACACGAAGGGCTGTTAAGTTTATGGGCAAACATCCTTCTTAGCTGCTCTGAGGTTAGTTTAGACCCATTCATCACCGGGGGGGGGAGGGGGGGTGGGGGGGGTTTAGTGAAATATGTGTTTAACTGTAAGCTACATCCAGCCACTAATATAAATAACGACGTCAGTGATTCTATATTAAACTGGAACTGCCAGGACCTGGACCTTTGTGTACTCTTAGCTAGTCAGGGTTATGAATGTGTCTGGCTATTCTTGTGAACGGTTCCAAAATGTATGGAAGTAACGATCAATACATTTCTGGAGTCTGGGACAGCTCGATCAATAACTCTTATCGCCATTATTTCACGGGAGACATTTGCAAAAGGTGAAGCCTACAGTAAGCGGATGTTCTCTAATACGCACCAATTAGCACTTTAGTTGATTGCATTTTTACCGTTGCTTAGCCATGTTTAATTGAATTACATTTCATTTTCCACAGCTCTAAACACAATCCAGTAAATAATTAAAATTTACCCAAACTGTGCTGAGCTCACAGATTATGTCTTGTTTTCTAAAACCCTACACGTAGCTGTTAGCACACAGAGATAGTGAGTAAATGGAAAAACATTTCAATTTATCAGTGGAAAAGTCTGATTTACTGGAGGTTAAAAAATGATCAACATCTGAACACACGAGAAAAAAGAATTTAAATACTCAAGTAAACTGATGGAAACATGGATGTCATTCAGATGCATTTGTGTGTTAATCTGATTAGCTACAGTTTAACTGGATGGAACATTTTTTTTTTTTAGAAATAAAAATCTACAAAGTGTTGTGTGCATTTGTATTCAGCCCCCTTTACTCCGATCCCCCTAAATAAGCTCCAGTGATCGCCTTCAGAAATCACCTAATGATTAAATACAGTGCACATATGTGTACTTTACTCTCATTATAAATACAGCTGTTCTGTGAGGCCCTCAGAGGTTTGTTAGAGAACACTAGTGAACAAACAGCATCATGAAGCCCAAGGAACACACCAGACAGGTCTTGTGGAGTTGTGGAGAAGTATAAAAAAAAAAGGGGTGAGGCTATAAAACATATCCCAAGCTATAAACATCTCACAGTGTGCTGTTCAATCCATCATCCCAAAATGGAAAGAGTATGGCACAACTTCAAACCTACCAAGACATGGCCATCCACCTGAACTGACAGGCCAGGGGAGGAGAACATTAATCAAAGGAAGCAGCCTTAAGGCTCATGGTAACTTTTGAGGAGCTGCAGAGATCCACAGCTCAGGTGGGGGAAATCTGTCCACAGGACAACCGTTAGTTGTGTACGCCACAAATCTGGTCTTCATGGAAGAATGGCAGGAATAAAGCTATAAGAAGAACTATTCGCAGTTCCACATGTCTCTGAGGCATCTTCTTGTATGCAAAGCACTGTAGGTCAGACGTTTACATACTCCAATCCACAAACAGCTTTTTTTTTTGTTTGTGTATTAATTGTCATGATGGAACACTGATGCACATTTATGTATCATTCGGCTGATGAATTGTGGTTCTCCTTAAGAACACCACCAACACCATCATGCTCAACAGCTGTTACAGCGTTCTTGGGGTTGAATGCCTCACCTTTACTCCTCCAATCAGACATCTGGTCAAAACTTCCTCCAGAAGCGCTTTCCTTTTTCCCAAGTGATCATCTTCTTTCTTGGATGGAAGTCTATCATGTTCATGGTGATGTAAATCTGACTTGACTGTAGTGATACTGGTGCTCCAGCAGCTTCCAGTTCATGACAGGCCTGTGTCTGGATTGTTAACTTCCTCTAAGCTAAGGCTGACAGCTTTTGTTTCTTCTTCCAGATCTTGGCAAAGAGGCTACACCCCTGATTGACTTGTACTTGCATCTGCAGTTATTTAAAAACCTGCTCTGAGAGACTTTCCTGACGTTTACCACACCATCCTGTAAATATACCATCCTCTTTCTCAGATCTGCACTGAGAGCTCTTCGGGCTTTCCCATTATACAGTACATGTGTCTTGGTCAATCCAATCAGTGCTGGTAAACAAAAAAGTATTGTTTTAAGCTGGCGTCCTCATCATCATCACTAAAAGGAAGTTAATAGGTCTTGTGCTTCACAAATTAAGATTTGTCCGGATTTTATGCAACAAAAAATTATTAACATACAGTAGGTTGCTATGTACTGTATACTGTATATTTGACCCTTTCTGCATAATCTGCAAAAAAAAATAAAAATCCTTTTCTCCAGGATCTTGGGATGTTCTTTGAATAAACATTGTATAACATGTAGACAAAGAAAGGCGAATATCATGTAATATCATTACATTTTGTATGAATTGTATGAACAAGAAAGTGCTGCAAGAAAGTTTGCAAACCTTTCAACAAACCCAGATCTTCATCTAAGTTCTAAAACTAGACAAATACAGCCCAATTAAACAAATGATGCAAAAAAAAAAAAAAAACGTTGTGAAAAAGGTGGTGCTGTAAGTGTAGCCAGTTTTTATGTATAATTTTTTTAAATAAAAGATTTAAGAAGAAAAATAAAGATTTAAGGACTAAAATTATATATATATATATATATGTATATATATATATATATATATATATATATATATATATATATATTATTAATAATAATAATATATAAAGTATAGTAAAAATTCCCAATTACTACAATATTTTCCACCTCTGATCGAAGGTTATCTGGATGGTTACTGATTCCTGGTTTCTCAAAAGATCCTACTTGGAATTTTTTCTTACACTATTTCCAACCATAACTTTAAAGGAGTGAGTGTGACAGAAGAAGTTTCCAGAAGAACTCATACACTCCAGCATGCTCAGTAAAACCTAACAGCTGTTTTACTTATGAAACCATACAAATCTGTATTTAAATCAGATTATTTGAAAGCAAAATTTTCACACCAAATATTAACTGCGTTTATTTTATTACTCTTTAGTGTTCTTTGTAGAAGTTTCTTTTATGTGGAAATTTTAAAAAGGCATCTTTGCTTATGGCATTGTTTTGTATGTTTCCAAGATGTTTGCACAGCACTGTAGGTAAAATAGCTGTTAGGTTTTACTGAGCATGCTGGAGAATATGAGTTCTTCTGGTAACTTTGTCACACTTGCTCCTTTCTGTTTTCTCTCTTCTGCAAAACCCACAAGACTACATTAGGCTATTTTTGGTTTGTTTGTTTCTATCTGTTTTTTCATGTAATATATTACATTCTTTACAGGCATGCGAATATTCGTCTGTAATGTTACTTATGACTTATGTTCTGTTCGGAGATACTGAATGATTTTGTACATGATAATGCAGACAAGTGCACAAACAGCTTTTAGTGTTACAGATTACAAAATGGGTTGTAGAACTAATTTCACTTCGGCCCACCATCCAGTCAAAACCAGCTCAGTCAAAAACATCAGGATATAAACAAGCATTTAATTTACTTCTCAGAACACAAGGTACAGTTCCATCATCAACTTCCATTTATTAGTATCAAACCACTGCTACAAAATTACATCAAACAAGATGAAAATGAAATTGCATACGTGCTATTCACAATGTAAACGTTGAAAGTAATTAATGTATATGATTTCTCTTTTTTTGTTGTTGTTCTTGACAAATATCAATATATATCAATGCCACTTAAAGCCTTATATGTCATTCCCGTGATCTAGAGCCTATAAATATACAACTATTATCCGTGGTGGCTAAAGAACCTTCATAAACATTAAGATGACCATTACAAAGTTCTAATCAGAGAATTCTTCATCATATAACAATTTGGAAAAGAAATGGAGGGCAAAATACAAATAATAATAAAATTAGGCCCCCCGGCATGTGTTCATGATTTCCATTTTATACTTTCATCATACTTAATGAAGGATGTTTTTAAAATACAAAATTAAAATATAAATAAAATGTTAGCCCGTCAACGCTCAGCAACATGGACATGACGAAGAGGAGTTTTCTAGACTGAAATTTATCATCATCATCATCATTGGGCTATCAGTATAAAAAATGAAGCATAGAAAGGGGAGTTTGGCTTTTTTAAAAAAAAAAAGGATTTTTCCCTCCCAAATGTATTAAATGTAGTTCGTAAAATAAGAAATCATTGTTCCTTTTTTTTTTTTTTTTTGAAATGCTAGGAAGTGAGATGAGTCATTTCCTGTCAACAGGTCCATGTGAATAACTCCAGCGTTTCACAAGGAAATGATGGTTGTGTCTTTTGAGGGGGGGGGGGGGGGTACAGTATTATATTCACTAGTTTTCTGTGAGAAGTTTGAGAGATGCCAGGGCTCTGAGTATGACTTGTGCAAGCATTAACCTAACAGCTGGAAAACATTTATAATCTGAAGATTTGTCTGGAATAATGGAGAAATTATAAAAACAAAAATAAACTCTAAGTTCCGATGAGTGACATGCACATATTACAGATCAAGGTCAATAATTTGGTAATTTCTAGAAAAATCACATGTACCTATTCAAAACAGTGGTTGCTTTAATAATAAATAGTTCTTGGCTTTCCAAAACGGGTTCTACTTCGAAGTCTCTCAGACAGAAATGCACCTTCACGGGGTTATCCAGGGAACAAGCTGAAGAATTCGTATGGGTTTCAGATCAAACCTGTCTTTTATTTTTACATTTTACAGTCAATAATATCCAAAACGTAGACATTTCTACTGGACAACTGAGAGACAAAAAAGTAAGAGTTTAAAAAGAACCCAAATTAGAGCCAATGTAAGTTCTTCGTATGAACAGTCTTCATATCTACACCATGGTTGGTTGCCCTACAGTCCATCATACCCATCAATCTATACACTATAAAGGACTTACAGTCTGGATCTTAGCTTCTTCATGGATCTCAACTGGGATCTAATAGTCAGCCACATGGCACTGATAGAATAAGACCTTTCATGGGTCATAGTGGAGTAAATGGAATGAACCATTTTGGACGTTCTTATTAGGTGCACCAATGCTTTTGGTTCTACATCACGCTGAACCGAATATACACTCTCTGGATTTTATTTTATTTTTTTGAAAGTTAAGGGGTCTTATCAATTCGTAAGGGTTCAAAGTGCTTCATAAGTGGAAAGCACTTTGAAGCGAGCCTCCAGAGGAACAAACCAAAAGAGATTAGTCTTAATGAATTTCAAAATCAGTGCATTTCTTCTAAATGATGAGGAGGATAAAAAAAGAATGGACTCACAAATTGGTGTAAATGCAAGTTCAAATTGTCTTCATATGCACACAGACTTTGGTGGCTCTACATCATACAGTCAGAAAAAAGGGTTCTTTACAGGTTCTGTGGACGGTCGATGAATATCAACGTCATTTCTTTGAGATGATAAAAGGATAAAGAACTGATTACTAAAGGGACGAGTACATCAAATGCTGTAAATATGAATTCAGATGTGTACAACAACTTTGGTGGCTCAACATTAAACTAATCAATTTACGTGTACTGTATACCCTACTGCAGTCTCCTAATGGGCTCATCTGGAAGGTGAAGCAGTCTTAGCTTCCTTATAAGGTTCTATTTGAAAGCATTTCTGATAGATTACTGTCTTTAACATTTACATTTAGGCATTTGGCAGACTTACATTTTTATCTCATTACACATCTGAGCAGTTGAGGGTTAAGGGCCTTGCTCAAGGGCCCAACAGTGGCAACTTGGTGGTTGTGGGGTTTGAACCTGGGATCTTCTGAACCGTAGTCCAATGCCTTAACCACTGAGCTACTCCTGGTTTCCTCCATATTCCTTCAGGTTCTTATGGAATGTGGTCGTCTTTTTATTTTAGTTTTTAGATTCCTAGTGGATTTAGTTCAAGCTTCCATCTAATTAAAGAGTCAATGCATATAAATATTAAAAGTTCTCAGCATCCTAAAACAGGTTTAAGATTCCTCCTAAATAAAAGAGAAGAGTGTGGAATAAGATGAGGTGGGGGGGGGGGGGGGGGGGGGGGATAACTGTGTGGAAAGCTCAGGCATAATTTGAAAGTTTAATGATTTCAGCTTAAAGATATACGAGACACAAGGGTTCCACAAGGGTTCCAGGAGCAAGACATAGTCTAAAACTTACTGATCCGAAGTGAATACATTTTGGTTAGTTGTGGATTCATTAGAAAAAGAAATGTGTAGACATTTGCAAGGAAGAATTAAAAGAACAAAACAAAGAAAAGGATTGGCTTATGTCCTAAAAAATTTACAGATAAGATACAGCTGAAGTAAATCTGAAGAACATTTAATGCTTCATCATCAGAAAGCGTTTCGTATCCGAGTTTCGCATCCAGGCACGTTCCCGATCCCAACCTGCGAAACCCATGGAGCACTTGATGTGTTGTTTTTATATATATATATATATATACTATGTTTATAAAGCATCAATTTATCCTGCACTTTTCACCTAAGTGGTGGCGGTGATGTCTTGGCCTCATCACAGCGTTCAGGATTAGATCACTCTGTATAAATACGCGTGGTTTATCAAGCGCGCTGCGTCGTCACCTGGATAACTTATTTTCCAGCTCACTGAGAACAAAGAGCGACACGTCAACAGAGTGTTACGGTTAAAATAAAGACCATAAGGAGCTGTACAGTAGGTTCGATACTTTATACAGTACATCACGCCAACACGAAAAGTGAGTGTAAACCGGTGGCAGTTTTCTCGCACTGTGTTCTGTGAAGATGATTCCAACTAAACGTCACGGTGAGCCTTTGAAAAAGGACAGTGCTTTCACTTGCACTATTGGAGCCGCAATTTTTATTCCTGTGATACGCCGGAGTGCTGCTGGGAGAATAAATGCTCTTGGTTGGTGAAGGCAGCAGCCCTGCAGCACTCCATAAAATCCCACTATCAAAATCTAACAAAGGCACAGGAAGGACTTTATTAACCGCTGGGTCAAATGAATCATCCCCATCCTGTTCAGAGAGACAGTACTCCAAAAAAAAAAAAAAAAAAAAAAAAAGTTTTTTTTTTTTTTTTGAAAAATGCCAGGGGTTGAAAGGTGAGCCACAGGTGCCCAGGTTGTTAAAGCTCTACTGTGAAAAGAGTGAAAAAGCTCAGATCTGCGAAAACAGGTGGTGTTAACTGGTTGTCTCGACGTGGAAGCAGCGAAGTAATTCAAAACTATATATTTAGATACAGCGGTACCTTGGCATACGAACTGGCCTTCCACCTTGTAAAGTTTTGCATTGAGATCTAAAATTTGACAAGAAACGTCCCTCTTACAGTATATGAAGCATTTTCGGAATTAGACGTATTTCCAGTTGTTCGTCCGTCTGGTAGCCGATCAAAACTTGTTTGCATCAATGGAAAGCCAAGTGAAGTGAGATTACATTCATGTATTTTTTTTTTGTTGTTGTTGCATTTTGCGCAAGATTTAGCAAAGTCACAAGAATGTTACCAAGGACGGTAGCAAAAAGAAAAAAGAGCCACATTTAGTTTGGTTTTTAAAGAGGAATCATAAATTAAGGTCAAGTGAGTTTTAATGTCTATTTATTTCATATTTTGCTTCATGTCTTTTCTAAATGTTTTGATTGTTTTTATATTCGAAAATATGATTATAGTGTTGGAAATTGTTAACGGAAAAGCGGATTATCTGCATTTACATGATTTAGTTTTGCGGTATGAAACTTCGCCTTAAGAACTCGCCTCCGGAACGGATTACATTCGAGGCACCGCTGCATTTGGAAACTAAATACTGCGGAATTGCTGAACAATGTAGAGGGGAAAAAAAACCCCGTAAACTATCTGCTGGTTTTCTTCCGGAGCAGACCCTCGTTTAAAGTTGAACTCGTACATTAATGACATCTTTTCTATAATTATTATTATTATTATTATTACTATTTTTTATTTATTTATTTATTATTATTATTATTTATTAATTTTTGTTAAATTTCTTTAATTTTTGTGAAGCTGCTTTGAGACAATGACCATTGTTAAAAGCGCTATATAAATAAAATTGAATTGAATTAATTATTTCACTCCAGGTGGATCGCCAGACCAGAGACCAGCTAGAGATATTACATCAGTAATGAAGGCATTTTCACAGACTTCCATCACATTTGTTAGATTTATCGTCTCGCTCGTCCGATTAGTGAACAGGAGTTCAAAAAGAGTCCACAACATAGACGAAGTACGAGTTTATTCTTTGTGTATCTGATCTGAGTCTCTGAACAAACATGGTAACGTGAAACTACGAAACACAACAGTCAGCCATGTTTAAGCAGTAAAAGGTAATGATTTAGTCATCATTCAATCATTTTACTTTGTTCCATCATAAGCAATTAATTATACGTAACTGACTGACTTTATGAATTTCAGTTACATGACTTCTCTATTGTATTTATTTCTTCTTGAAGAAGGGATAATAAGTCCAGCAGGAAAGCTGCAGTCATTACAGTGACACAACGGAGGAAATGCATCATTACAGACACACTATAACATACTGCAGGTACTAAACACAGCTAAGGCTTTTATTTCCTAACGAGTAAACTCCACTGAAGTGCTGAATTGCTTTCAGATCTAAAGTGGTTTCAATACAGGAACTATTCATTAAGCCTTTTAGTGATGCCTTAGATTCCGACACGTGTGTGAATGTTGTGTATGTTGTGTACCTCCGACTGAAAGCGGGAACATGTGTGTGTGTGAGAATTTAAACACAAAATAGTCTTTAACTTGCTAAATTGCTGCGTCAGTAGATGTTGTTGTAAATGTGCAGAACAATTATTTACATTCTGTCATTGTTTTGTGTAAATTAAAGACATTTTTAAAAAAAATATAATTCTGCATGCATGAGTAACACTTGATTCTGCATCAATCTCCTACTCTGGATTTATGGACAAAGAGCCGAGTCCCGAAATTGCTTCATGATGTATTTATGATGAATAAATCCGGAGTTGTCTTGCGACATCCTGTATATACTGTACTGTAAACTGCACACAACGTTTCTACACTGCAAACTGCACACTGATGTTTATGACCTTATTTAACCTGCAGGTTGTTAACACATGAGGATTTAATATGGACTTCAACAACTCACTTAATACTGCAAAGGCACATTTTTATACAGTACTGATTCCCCAAACTGGTTGTCAGATGATGTTAATGATTTTGATGATAATGAGGATAATGATGATGAAGAAATCCATATTAGTCAATGTTGGTTTATGAGCAAGAATGGAAAATCTTAGCCCAAGATAAAGACTTTAGTCCGTGATGCATTTTTTAAATCTCACATTAAAGTGTTCTAGGCTTTTAGCCCAAGATAACGTTTTACCAGATTCCAAATTTACTTGTTTTGTTGCTGTTTTGGCCTTTTTATGACTTTAGCTCAAGTCAAGTCGAGTTAAAGATCTCAGCCAGAGATCAACATTTTGGTGAGAAAAAGGCTGTAGCCCAAAATAAAGGTTTTAACCTGAGTTAAAGGTTTTTAGCTCAAGTTAAAGGTTTGGAGATAAAAATGTTACTGTAGCACAAGTCGGAAAAAAAAAGAAGAAGAAGAAAAAAAGAAGGAAATAAATCCCTATATAAACACTTTATCCAAATAGTTTGATGGAAGAAAATAGGATTTGTTATATGATATATATATATATATATATATATATAAAAGTTTGTTATATGATTCTGTGTAAAGTCATCTAATTAAGCCAGAGTTAAACTTTTAATTTGTAGATAAAACCTTTAATGATACCAAGTAAAGGGTACAAAATTATTATTATTTATTTATTTATTTTAACCAGGAATAATAATAATAAAAACTCCAAATTAAATTAAATATTTTCAGACAGGGTTAAAGACTTCATTCTACATTGATATTTTACGTTATTATTTTAATCTTGGGTTTAAAATCTAAATCTTTAATTGTAGCTACAATCTTTGACTTGCCTGAAATTCATACGTCAGGAGTACAATTTTAATAATAATAAAAAAAAAAACTTTGGCTTAAATTTGACTTTATTTTTGAAGATTTAAATTTTTAGCCTAAGGTAAACATTTCGTTCTTCATTAAAGATTTTAACCTGAGCTAAGGAGAAAGAGATAAAATAAAAAAAGATAAGAAATGTAAAAGTATAAAGAAAGTGATTAGGTGAAATATTTGGACTAAACCTGCTGATGACTTTGTAACTATATGTGCTTATAGACAGGCGTAGGCCTTAAAAGTGACTATGATGGTTTGAGAAAATGTTCGCGGATGGATAATAACGCCGCGATTACAAATCGTCAGTAAAATTCAGGTTTT
This sequence comes from Channallabes apus, assembly GCA_030522415.1. Taxonomy (NCBI): domain Eukaryota; kingdom Metazoa; phylum Chordata; class Actinopteri; order Siluriformes; family Clariidae; genus Channallabes; species Channallabes apus. Next base: position 3,755,306 of record CM060112.1, read on the forward strand.
GTCCTGATTGAAGGCTGATGAACTTTATGAACTTTAATTTTCCTGAATTTGAAAGTTAAAAGGCCGCCTGGTTGCGTTGGGGAATTACTGTGACGTTGTTAAACTGAAACTAAATTACTTGGAGTAACTCTTAGTCAACATTTGGACTGTAAACTGTACTGTACTTTCACACACACACACACACACACATAAAAGTAGAATCAGTCTTTCATGTAATACAAGAATGCTGATTTAAAAATTATACTATAATGACTAGATTGTTAAATGTGATTGTGGGACATTATTTTTTATTTATTTGAACTTTTTTATATTAAAGCTTGACAATACAGTTATTTTATCCTTTATTTTTTAGGAAGCAAAATTATTTGCTCATAAAATGATAAATTTTGAATTCCTTTAAATTTGAAATGTTAAGACTATGTTTAATACAGCTATATGTGTTGTAGCGTACTCGAACAGTGATGAGTATTAGACAACAGATTTTTGGGAAGAATTTTTGTAGTGCAGAAATGTCACTAATCTTGTGCTTTATGTACAGTTTACACTAAAAAATGAATGATGAATGAACAATCTAACAATATTTTACTTATGATTATCTCCTGGTAAGAAGAATGACACACAGTACAGTACAGTCGTCCACTTTACAGATATTATTTACTTGCTAAGATATATTTCTTTGCCGACTACAGGATTTAAGGATTACTTTTTCTACCTGAATTGTGGAGAGATGTAATAGGCAATATATATATATATATTATATAGGAATGTTTCATATATTCCAAAAAAATGAACCCCTTGTGGTGTTGGACTGTTTGTGTGATGGTTTGTTTATCCGGCGAGTAAAAACGAGTCAAAACAGTCTTGAAACTACTTTTGTACTCAAAAGGTATTGGTTTATGATCATTGGCCACCTTAACATACATTTTGACATGCAGCACAATCATAATTTCTGCACATCGGAAAATACACAACATGTGTGTGAGAGCTAGGGTAGAGGTCAAACTAAACCTAGACACAAGGCTCTACCGAGAATATAAAATTAGTTCTACTTTCTCCAAACACACACACACACACACACGCACACACGCACACACACACGACTTAGCTTCTATGATATCATATAACTGTGTGCACACCCTCTGAGTTAAAAAGTTAATGTTTTTGATTACAAACTGTTCATTTATTTTATTCTCTCTCTCTTTTTTAAACTGATCGAGTCTATCTGTTCGATAAGAAGTTTTATCCACAGGTATGGCATCTAAACTGAAAGACGACATTGTAAACTATGCCATACTGCATACTTTCTTTTAAAATGATAACCATTGACATTTAGATCCACACTTATGTCATATCATATTTCAAATATCATATATCACATCATACTATCTGCTTTTTTTTTTCTTGCTTCCCATGTCAAAACAACTTACATGTAAAAAAAAAAGTAAATGACTAAAGCAAAAGCAGGGAGCACGTCATGTGATGCATTAAAACATTATCAAAGTCCTGTACAACTCATCATGACAATAATTAAAAAAATAAAATAGAACTGAATCTGTTAAAAGTGAGGAGTAACACACGATCTCCATGAACAACAAAAAAAATAATGCATACAGTGAAATTTAAACTGATGAGTTTCCTTTTCTAAAGAGAAACAGTTTGCCCATTAAACAATAAAAAAAACAACAATCAAACATCCATAATCTCAATAAACGTAAAAGGAGATTGCTGTAGAGATATCCAGTTTGTTTGTTAGGAAGGTAATCAAATCAACCGCTAATCAAGTGCGCATACTGCAACGTAAATGTGTTTTTAACACCAGTTAAATTCGACATAGTGCATAAAACTGATATTAATACAGAAATGATATTCACATTAAATACATCTCACATTGGTTCTATTTCCACCATCTGTGGCTCCCAGCAAAAAATACAATTATATGATCATTTAAATACGTATGTCTCTGTCAAATCTGTTGCCTTGTGACTGTACTGTGTGTTATTTCCAGCAAAAATAAATAAAAATAATTAAAAAGAACAAAATAATGATAATAATAATATTAACTGAATAGCGAAAATTGTATTATACATTTATGAAATTGAGGTTAATATTTTTTTCTGAATTCATAATCAAATCTTCTCTGGAATTTCCTTCGGGATCAATAAAATATTAATTTATCTACTGTAATAAATATTCTTGGATCATTATATGACTAAACCAAAAGAACAAACAAGAAAAATTTATTCTGATACGTATCACAATTCTTCATGTGGCAATTCATGCATCGCCACATTAAACTCCAAAATCTATTAATCTTTTTTTTTTTTTTTTCAGATTTAAAATATCATATTTCACATTTTGTATTCGAGGTGGCAAAATAGTTTAGCGATCGAAACTATTCACACATTGTCAGGTTTGTTTAGAATTATAACGGAATCATTAAAATAAACAAATGTAGTCAAACAATACAGTATATTGTTATATATGTTATATATATAAAGATTATACCTATTTCTAGATCCCAAAAATGTCTATTGTTGTAATCAATCAATCAATCAATCAATCAAGTCTTTTCCAATGTAGAATTATAAATAACAGCTAGAAACAAGTTTATGTATCTCAGATGAATTTGATTTCAGCAAAAAAGGAAAATAAATAGAAAGAACTTAAATGTTTGAAATTTGGGCATGGTAAAATATCTGGCTCAGAATTGATCATCAACCAGCTGTAAATGTAATGTGATTAAATGTAATAGGTACATTAATAGGTTTGTTGGCGCTGGAAAGCAGGTAGTAATTTTTTAGTAAAATAATAAAACCAAAGACAGCTGTTCAATATTAATGCAAACTATTATTTTGATTGTTAAATTCTTTTTTTTTTTTTTTTTGACATATTACAATAAAAAAAAAAATCTAATAATAAAAAATGTAAATTCCACAGATGAAGTTTTGTTACGTATTTGGGAAACCAATGTCGAGGTCAAACTAATTCCTCAGTATTTATGTTCTAATCTTTATGGCAGAGCTTTTAAGTGTTAGCATAATGTGCTAAAACCACTAAATTATGGCTGTCGTTTTGGTCCACGCGTTTGTCAGTGAAAAAAACGGAATATCTAAGTGCGACCCGACATCCCTGTTTCACCGTAACGTTCCCTTCTCAAAGCATTGATTTTTTTTTTTTGATTGTTCTGGTTGTGCAAATCCGAGTGGTTTCAAATTAGCCGGCTAAATATTATGACCTGAAAGAGTACGGAGGAGTGTGTGTACGAGAGCACTCTGACAACGGTGGAGGAACACTTCAGAAACACCACGCTGTTAGTGCCCCCTCCTCCCTCCCCCCCCCCCCCCCCCTCCCCCCAGTCGCACACCGACTCCCCATCCCCCGCTAACCTCAGAACGACGCGGCTAGCTAATTCTGAAGCCTTCTAAAAGAGCACGGCGGTGCTGAATCACAAGGTGGACAAATCGAGGAAGGAAAGTGGAGGAAAGTAAACGACAGAGAGAAAAGAGGGAGAAGGAATGTAAACCGGATGTGTATGTACATGATGAGAAATTTTCACAGAACGTAAAAACCACCATCTGAAAAGTACCGCTTACTGATTAAAATATCTCTCTTTTTTTGCAAAACGGAAAAAAAAAAAAGAAAGGAAAGCAAACCGCGTTGCCAGATCAGATCCGGAAATGAGCCGTGTGAATGGTTCAGTCCAGTTCAGTGCGTGTGGCTGTACGTGGTGCTAGTAAACGCAGAGCAGAGAGCTGAGAGCCAACACCAGGAAATCGTACGCCAGCAGAGCTTCTCCTCCTCCGGTGGTCCCGTACTGAGCTGTATTTGGTGCTGTGAATGACAACACACACACACACACACACACACACACAAACACAAACACACAATCGTCAACTGTCAGTTAAAACTCTCCCTCAATCCTAGTTCTAAAACTAAATAAAACCCTCATACTTGCGTTATTGTTATAATGCATCATGATGACGTAATAACCTTTCAAAAATCTCTAAAACTAAAACAAATAGTGAACTACCTGAAAAACCAATAGTGAAACTCGTCAAACTGCAGCATACGGATGAAGCCGTCATGACGCATTATAACAATCTCATGCTCATGACGACACTGTTATAATGCATCATAATGACAAACTGGCATTAACTGTCATAGCACCGACCTGACGACTAATCCAACTATCAGCCATCCGTTTATTCATTATCACGTAAAGCTGACATAACACCTGTAAGTTATAGTAACTTAAAGTTACGTTATAATCCTTTACGCACTGCCAGGCTGTAATCATAACGAGCTTTCAGAAATATCTATAGTATAGAAATAGAAATAGCAAGCACATAACGGCCTACATACACAACCTTGCGTGCCGAGCTACAGTATGTTAGAATGCTATAGCTACCCTAACACTGTAATGTACATTAAGCAAGCCTGGAAAGTGTCATAAGGTTGTCATAACACAAAGGCATTAATAAGGACACAAAGCATCATTCCTGACAACTAAACATTTATATTCTAAGCATCATTGCAACCATCATCACTTGTCCTGAAGAGCGCTTTTATTCATGTTGACATAAAGCTGACATAACACCAAAATGAAATGACATTAGGATTCAGACACATGAGTAAAAAGGTTACAGAAGCAACTTACAAACACTTAAAGAACAGAAAAAAAACAAAACAAGTTATATCACATTCATACAGCTGTCATGGCAGCACGACAAGTTAGTCTGGAAAGTGTCATAAGGTTGACATAATACTGTACATCCACGCTTGTCCTCTGACTAATATTCTGGTTTGTGTCAAGTTGTTTGAAAGGGCTACAGTATATAGGCTTATGAACACTGTTACAAGCGTCATTGCTTGTTCTAGTATATTAATGTTTTTCTTTTTGATCTATGAATAGCTTATGTACGATATGGGCTACGTCACCTTAAGAATGCTGTTATTAGAGGTACATTCTCAAGATGATAAAAACATTCTATGGCACGTGATGCTACGGAGGATCCTCCAGATAAACAGGTAACACTATACTGTACTTACGGCGATCTCCTTAAGGCTACATTTCAATATACAGTAGGTTCACTGTAGCCTTATGAACACTGTTTTAACTGACTGAACACTGACTTTCCAGACTGTAGCTCGGTGCAACCAGACGACGTCCAACTATTATGCAAGTGCCTGACTCATATTGGAATAATACTTTTAGCAACACGTGTGCTGATGTGATCGCCACGAATGGCTTATGAAAGTGTTCTAACCATAATCGATAACCTTTATCATTTGTCTTTGATTCCTTTAAAGCTACGTAGTTTTGATCAGAACATTTATGGACATGCCATGATCATTTACAAGCACATTTAAATCTCTCTCTCTTACACACACACACACACAGTCTTTTCCCTGTGCAGCACTACTGGAGAGAGTTTCGTCAGAGCAGGTGTGTGTGTGTGTGTGTGCAGGCATTTATCTTCATCTGAGGGTTCCACGCCCCTGCTAATGACAGCCACTGGCCGAGCTAAGGAGATTAGCACTGAGTACACACTCTCTCTCTCTCTCTCTCACACACACACACACACACACACACACACACACACTCAATACATACCCTGGCGTGAGTGTACACTAATCAAACGAGGTTCTCCTAAAATGTGATGAGTCTCATTACTTTAGAATGAGTGACTCTGGGATCTGAATGCACTCCATGTGAGGATAACATGTTTCGTCAGCGCAAAAAAAAACCAAACAAAAAAAAAAAACACCATTTTGGGAAACTCAGAAATGGACACTTTACTTATACTTCAGAGCAGCCCGGCTTTTTTTTTTACAGCTCTTTGGTGATGTGGATAAATTACACGTGTGCTTTTACTCAGCGTTAGAGAGGCGAACGCACTGGCCGGAATGAGACGTGGACGGGGGACGGGGACCTGGTAAGAGCCTGGAAAATGGAGCAAATTGGGATGATGTAAGGAAGATGCATGGTCAGGTTGGGGAAGAGAGGCAGAAATGGGATAGGAAATGGCCCTGTGGGCTGCGCCTTCGCCCGGCCTCTATCCACAGCAGCAGATAATGACACACTTTTTTTTTTTTTTTTTTTTGCTAGGCAGTGGGAGTAGAGCTTGTCGCCATGGAAACAGCTCACATCCTGCGCTGGCCTCTTTGCCAGAGTTGGAGGAGTGTGCGAGGCCCCACTGACGGAGCGAAAAACCTTTGAGCACCTGCTGAGCCGTGCGCTTGGTAAAAGCCGTCCGTCCGTTTCATCCTTATCTTTGTCGTCGTGACGTCCCGTCTCATCGGAGTGCTCACGAGTGTTGCATCAAGGGTTACGCCAGGAACAAATTTTTTTAAATTTTTTATTTTTTTTACATCCGAGAAGTAATTAAAGGAAGCAGGAATATTACCTGCTCGATGGCAGCGTGACTGTCGGAGCCTTGTTTAATATCCCACTGGGGCAAACCCGTTCCCTGTTGTCTTGACGGTGCAGGTTGTTACTGCACTTGCTGTTTTAATTAACTTCAAATCCCCCCCACACACAAAAAAACCCTACACACACCTCACACACACAGGACTAGAGAATACCAAGCTCCTGATTCCTCTCTCTCTCTCTCTCTATCTACAGTATAGACATATGGTGCGGAAAGGAGAAGATTACAGCGATGCTCCAGGGTTACGACGCTGCTGCTTTCATTTTAAATCTCTCTTTCATAAGAAAAGAATACTGTGACACTGTGTGTCATGCTGTTATGGGAAAATAATCAACAGCAGGGTTGCAGATGTTTTTTTTTTCTTCCTAGAACGGAACGTACCGAGATGTTTTATTGGATATACCTCATGAACATAAACAGTTTTTGTTTTATTTCCTCATCAGCCAAAACCGACTAATATATTTCGTCACCATAGCAACCACCATTCACCGAAATCTAAGCTATAGCGCTTCCACCAAGGCGTTACCCGAAATCATTTGCATACTTAATGTGACTGGTCCAGAACTATGGAGTGACATCACAGCACAACCTACGTAGCCCCTCCCCCTCCACAGAGTCTTTGTCGCACATTAAAGGGGACAACTAGAAGCCAATTTATTTTATATTTAAATGATGAAAAGTTGAGGTTTTTTTTCTTTTGCGAAAAAGGTGTTAAATTTTACCCATCCGGCAATTTTTGGCAGACGATGTACCATTCGCTGACCTGCACACGGCATACAAATAGCTCCATTTCACACTGTAATGCATCAGCTGTAATTTGGGATGATGACTGCGGGGGCGTGAAAGTGAGACAGAAAAGCCGGAGCGCCGCGCCGAGGACCTGGTTACAGTACATTCCAAACCAGAGCGGAACGAGTCCCCGGGCTTATTCCCGTACATTCGTTGTGGTTGATTTCGCTAGCTGCTTAAGTCTCTTTCTGCGCGGTGGTCTTGTCGGATAAAAATGGCGCGGGACGAAAGGACGGGTCAACAGCCTGTTAATCAGAAAACGCTTTTTAATCCCGGAAACTCCTGTTGACTCGCGCAGAACTCCTGGCTAAGCTGCGTAATGAATTCTGCTATTCTTTTCGAGGCTTTCCTTCCCTCTGATAGTCGACCAACTGCCTCCTTATTAACAGATAAACACAGTGAGTTATTAAGCTTGAATTTGCAGGATTAATTGAAATATTCCGCCGTATTAAGCCAATTTATTACCAGCGACTTTAATTAGGCTGGACTTCTAAACAAGGACGTGAAGCTCTTAAATAAGGACCCTGACGCAATTTCAGCTCTCGGTAACAACTACGTATTAGCTCTCTAGACGGGAAAGAAATTTCTGGAAAATGTAGCTTTTTTCCCTACTGACAAAAGTAATGGCACCCTATTAAATCCAGAGTTCTAGGTCTATGATAGATGCTATAGATAGAATACTGCAACGTTTAGAGAGAATACCATGCAGACGAGGCGCTCTTTAACCATTTTGTCACTTTTTGGCATTTGTGTAGTTTTGTAGGCGTGGCTTAATGTCGACGATCAGCGAAATATTAATTTACACAGATAGGATTTTTAAATCATGTTCATTTTAAGCGAAATGTCCGATTAGGATTGTTTTCCTTTTTTCTAATTGATCCTTTTATCTGACAGTAAATGTGAAATAAAATTGATGGGGAAATCATTAATTAATAAACATAAACAAACAAACAAACAAACAAAAAAACCCACAAGAGTATATATCCACCATTCCTAAGAACTCGCCAGATTTACAATTCAGCATTTGCCAGATGCTCTTCTCCAGAGCGACTCACATTTTTATCTTCTGATACGTCGAGGCAGTTTAGGGTTAAGGGTCTCGCTCAGGGGCAACTTGAAGGTGGTGGGGTTTGAATCTGGGACCTTCTGGATCGTAGCTCAATGCCTTATCCACTGAACGACCCCTTACTCTTGCTAGATAACTTCTTTTTGCTGGATTTATTTGCTTTCTCCATCAGCACCTTTGTTACAATTTTCTCTTTCACTGCGTGCTTTAAAAAGAAATCTAAACGATTAAAGTAATGATCTTAAGACTTGATCTTGAAGCTGCATGAAATTGCTATTAAGGATGCTCCAGACTGAGCGCTAATTCTTTTAGCTGCTTGACGTCAAAAAAGAAACTCAGGCTAATATTACTCGACTTTCTTTTATCTTACACTTGTCATCCTTAATTCATTCATTATCTCCATCCTGCTTCTTTTCATCCTTTCCTGTTTTTTTTATTTTTTTGTAACTTCCTTTTGAATAATTTCTGTTAAGTCCTGTACAGAGTCATTAAAAAAAAAGCTCAGGCGAGTCTGGATCCCGTTAACGAGCTAGCGCCTGACTTCTGTTCCATCAGAGGTGTTCGCGCCCATCTGACATTTCTGTGGTCATGTGACATCAGCCTTCAGGAGCTGCAGGAGTCTGTCCATCATGTCCTAAAGTCACGACCATGACAACTTCTGGAGTCTACTTCCCCTTTTTCTTCCATGTTGCTCACATCACTGTGCGTTTGTTTATAAGTATTGCGCTGTAGGTGATACACACGCTGGGAAAAAAATATTACCAATTTCCAACAACATAATCATCTTTTTGCATATGAAAACAACCATAACATTTAGAAAAGACGTGTAAATATGAAAATAAATAGACAGTAAACCTCACTTAACCTTAATTTATGATTCCTCTTCACTCCAGCTGCTTTAAAAACCAAACTGAACACTCCTGTTACCCATGGTGCCGTGTCTTCACTACATCTTGCACAATAAACCCGCAAAAATATCTGTAATTTAGCTTCGCTTGGCTTTCCACTCACGCAAACAAGTTTGAAATGTATGCGCAGCTTAACCGGCGCTCGGTTCGGCTCGTATACCAAAAACTGCTTCGTATGTGGGGGAAAATGTCTCGTGCAATTTCAGCTCCTATGGAGGAAATCCGTGAGGTGAGGCAGCGGAAGCGCTACTCATACTTCTCCTGTAATAATTTCAATGGTATTTAGTTTTTTCCCTTGATTTTCTCTCTAATTTAGTCGTGTCCAATTCCTCCCCGTCACTAGGGGGCTCCACATTAAGGCTACTACTACCATTCAGTGCGGAGGGCCAAAGACTATCATGTGTTTCCTCCGAACCACATGACGCCAGTCGACCGCATCTTTTCGAACTGCTCGCTCACGCACCATTAGGGGCGGAGTAACACACTCGGAGGAAAGCGCTATCCGCTCCTTCCGCTTGCGTGAGCTCACGGACGCCCCTGATTGGCTGTAGAGCCGTGATTAATGTGGAAGAACTACCTCTCATCCCTCCCCTCTGAGAGAGCTCGGCCAATCAGCTCTCTCTAGACCTCCGGCTGCGAGAGGTTACAGCATCACCTGGGAATCGAACCAGCGATCTCCAGACGATAGGGCGAGCACTTTACCACTGCGCCACTCGGAGGCCCATTACAATGGTATTCAGAGATTACAATGGTATACATTTCGAGATTAACTAGCCTGTGCTAATGTTTTCCTTTAGTTTCTTCTTCGGTTTCTTCGCTTTCTTCGGTTTCTTGCTAAAAGATCCGCTAATTTGCATAAAAAATTACATAAAAACATTATTTTGTTCCACGAGAACAAAACAGCTCATAGTAAATCTGACATTAAACCAAAGTAAGGTCTGACTTTCCACCACCATAGGCTGCAGAACAAGGTGACAACTGAAAGAAGTGCCATGAGTGTGTAACAGCAAGAGTACGTCACTAATACACAGTACACCTTCTCCATGTAGCAGGAACAGCAAACACACTCGGAACACACACACACACACACACACTACATGATTTGTTCGCCGTGTGCTGCGGAGACGGGCGTGACAAAAAAGTGAAGCTGGTTATTTTTCCACTCCGAGTTCATAATTCTAGTTCATCTTCTGTAGACATGAAGTCGCACACACACACACGCACGCACGCACGCACGCGCAGAGAAGGTGCCAGAAACAGCAGCAGTTTCTTTCCTACAGTACGCGAGGATCAGCTCTGCTATCTGCTGTAGATGCGTCAGGCTGATCTTCACACACGGCATCAGTCAAAAGTTTGGACACAAGTTTGGATTTGTTTTCTACATTCTAGAAAAATACTGGAGTTTTTCAAAAACATTAAATAACACATGGTATTGGCCAATCAAGTAACAACAACAGCATCACACAGTTGTTATGTCAAGGTCGGCTGATCTGGAACAGTTCCTTCCAGAACAGTATTGTGTCGAGCGCGTTTGTGAAACCCATCGAGCTCCATGAGGAAACTGTCTCTCATGAAGAAGGAAATCAAGACCAAAACTGACCTCTGCTGCAGAGGAGACGATCATTTACACCGCATTCCAAATTATTATGCAAATTGGATGTAAGTGTCATAAACATTAAATGTTTAGTTTTTAAATTAAACTCATGGATGGTGTCGTGTCTCAGGGCTCTTTGCATCACTGAAATGAATCTCAGACACGTGTGATAATTAGTTTGCCAGATGAGGCCAATTAAAGGAAAAGTACTGAAGAAGGTTGTTCCACATTATTAAACAGGTCGCAGGTTTCAAGCGATATGGGAAAGAAAAAGGATCTCTGCTGCCGAAAAGCCTCAAATACTGCAATGCCTTGGACAAGGTATAAAAACATTAGATATTTCATGAAAACTTGTACTGTTGTAACTTGTACTCTGAAGACATTCGTGGCTGATTCAGAGCACAGACAGGTTTGTGCAGATAAAGGCAGAATGAAGAAGGTTTCTGCCAGACAAATTCATCGGATTAAGAGAGCAGCTGCTGAAATGCCATTACAAAGCAGCAAACAGGTATTTGAAGCTGCTGGTGCCTCTGGAGTCCCGCGAACCTCAAGGTGTTGGATCATTTAAAGGCTTGCAGTTGTGCATAAACCTACTATTCGGCCCCTAATCAATGCTCACAAGCAGAAACGGTTGCAGTGGGTCCAGGCATACATGAAGACAAGTTTTTAAACAGTCTTGTTTACTGATGAGTGTCGTGTGACCCTGGATGGTCCAGATGGATGGAGTAGTGGATGGTTGGTGGATGGCCACCATGTCCCAACAAGGCTGCCACGTCAACAAGGAGGTGCTGGAATCATGTTTTGGGCCGGAATCATGGGGAGAGAGCTGGTAGGTCGCTTTAGGGTCCCTGAAGGTGTGAAAATGACCTCTGCAAAGTATATTGACTGACCACTTTCTTCCATGGTACAAAAAGAAGAACCGTGGCTTCCGTAACAAAATCATCTTCATGCACGACAATGCACCATCTCATGCTGCAAAGAATACCTCTGTGTCATTGGCTGCTATGGGAATAAAAGATGAGAAACTCATGGTGTGGCCACCATCCTCCCCTGACCTCAACCCCATTGAGAACCTTTGGAGAATCCTCAAAAGATCTATGAGGGTGGGAGGCAGTTTCATTAAAACAGCAGCTCTGGGAGGCTATTCTGACATCCTGCAAAGAAATTCAAGCAGAAACTGTCCAAAAACTCACAAGTTCAATGGATGCAAGAATTGTGAAGGTGATATCATGTAACATGTAGCCCTGTTAGGATGTTTTTGATTGAAATAGTTTTTGATTTCAGTAAATATGACCTCATAATGCTGCAAATTCAACAAAAGCCTATTTTCAGTTCTTTACAACCTATAACATGTTTTAACTCTGTTGTGCAGAATAATTTGGAACAGTGCATTTTCAGTTTTGTATTTTTTAAATAAATATTATTATCATTAGACTCCGGTTTCCTCCCACAGTCCAAAGATATGCAGGTTAGGCTAATTGGCATTTCTAAATTGACCATAGTGTGTGATTGGGTGTGTGAGTGTGTGTATGTGTGTGTGCCCTGTGATGGATTGGCACCCTGTCCAGGGTGTACCCCGCCTAGTGCCCGAAGTCTCCTGGGATAGGCTCCAGGTCCCCCGCGACCCTGAACACAGGATTAAGCGGTATAGAAGATGAATGAATGAATGAATGAATGAATGAATGTTATCATTAGGAGGTTTGTTCAATAAAATTATACCCTAATAGTTGATGACTAGAAAATTATACTGACTGTCATTTGCATTTACTAATTATGAAAATTGGAGAAAGATATCATTTACGTAATAATTTGGAACGCAGTGTAGAGTCACCAGCCTCAGAAATCACCAATTAACAAACAGCACCTCAGATTAGAGCCGTTATGAAGCTTTACAGAGCAGAAGTTGATCTCAATATCAACTGTTCAAAGGAGATTATTGTGTATTTTGACTAATTTCACATTTAGTCATTTACAGACATACAGTATAAACCAGGTGACATACAGTACAGTACACTCCAGATATACAGTACACTCCAGGGTGCGTCTGTCTCCCTTTTTAAACTGGTTCGGTACAAAATTAGCTACAAAATAATTTTTTTTCCTGCCTAATGTGACCTCATATGAACAGACATCAAAAGTCTTGTTGCTGAGCTCTGCAGTTCTCTGGAGGGGGCGTGGCTCAGGAGAAGGTCATATCCGTAAAAACAGAAACAGCGTGTTTGAAGAAGGAGTGAAATGAAGTGCATTACAAAAGCAGGATTCCATCTGCAGTATAAACACACACACACACACACACACACACACACACACACACACACACACACACAAACACACACACACACACACACACACGTGTGTTAGCTTAATAAAGAGATAGTAAAATATGGGACCTTTAATGTTAACTAGGGAAACTAGACTACAATAATAAAAAAAAAGCATCCATCTGCAAACATTTCAATGCGGTTATTCTGGTATTTAAACTTGTTTTCAAATAAACCAAAGTATTAGTGTGTCTGCTGAAGGTTGCCCTGGATTTCAGATCACAGGTACACACGTTTCCTTTTTAAAATATTTTTTTTACCCTGTCACGTTGTGCGCCAGTGATGGGAATATGCCTCACCCTGTTGTCGCTCCTCGCCGTAGGCTCACTAAGTAGGTGGCCACCCCTTTTGCAAGTGAACAAAGGGGCGGGGCTGCTGGGAAAGTGCAGAGCTGGTGACTTGTTAGCGTTAATGGATCTCGTGTTTTCCCTGCGCGATAAGACCAAGAGTGTAGCTTGCGGTCCTGGAGGTCTACTGAGCAGAGTCGCGCGGCGGATGCTAAAATCGCGGAAGAGTGGGATGCGAGCAGGATGATGCAATGCGCCCCAGGGGCATCAAAGGCGATCGAACTGAGTGTAGCCATTTGATCTCTGCATTGAGGACCACCGCGAGCTCCCATGGCATTCTCAGTCCCGCGTAGAGCCAGCCTGACGCCAAAGAGGGGAAAAAGGCCGCCGTGCTCCACCTTAAGGCGGGAAAGGCGCAGAGCCGCCAGGCATCAAAGGGAACTACCACCTGAAGCCGCACACAAAGGAGAGCTGGGAGGGGCCGGTTGGCCAAGGCAGTGGGAGGAGTTTCTTAGGGAGCATGCAGCGCCCGCTCCGCCACCCTTGTGCCCACATGCCAGCTGGACGCTGCCACCAAACCCGCATGTGCACACCTTCATCACTTTCCTTCCCTTTTTTTCCTTCCTCCCTCTTTAAACCCTCTCCTTCCCCATTACCCTTTATAAAATGACACATCTCCGGTGAGACCTCGCCTCGTGTCCGTGTGTCTGCGGTGCCACGCGAACGTAAAACCCGTTACACAACCTTAAAAAGAGAAACTTCCTGTTTCAGACCGCCAACTTCAGTAACAAATCCGAATACAGATATCCGGAGCACTAATAAACACTGACACAGCCATTCCTTTTTCATGTCAAGGCTTTCCTGGGCTGCCACACACACACACACACACACACACACACACACACACACACACACACACACACACACGTTTATCTTAAAGAAGTCCTGTCTCTCACTGCACTCAAAAGATCAACCCGAGTAAACGCAATTCCGCTTTACTGCTGCATATAGGGCGATGTGCAGACGTGGGGACTGGGAGAGAATCTGCCCCGCTGATGTCCTGCTGCCCCTCGTCTTCCCCCTGGAGCCGGGTGAGAAAAGACTCCCATGTCCTTGACCATCAATCAGGAGCTTATTGTTCCCTGTACTGCCTCCAGAGAGGGGAATAAAAACACTCGCAGCAAAACAGGACTAAAACCTCAACCGTACCCCAGGTGAGGCGAACTGGCACCGACACACACACACACACACACACGCTTGTGATAAAAATACACCTTTTAAATTTCCTTTCAGACACAAAGCCCTCGCCGAGACTCGTTCCTCTACTTCATAACGGCACCAACAATAGGAAAGCTGTTATTTTAGCCTTATTTTAACCCGAGCGCCGCGCGGGTCTCCGTCATTATTGTGTTAAGTGCACTTTATGAAGCGAGGGCTCCGACTCGTGAATAACACCTGCAATTTCTCTCCTCCCTCTCCTTTCCTGCGACTGCACTGTCACTTTTGTGGCATTGAGGGGAAAGAAAAAAAAAAAAGCGATAAGCAACGAATTAAATCTGTGAAGCAGCCCTAAGAGATGCGGAAAAATTGTAAAAGCACTTCTGTGCTAATCGTTCTGTGGACAAACGCAGACTCTCAGCTCGAGCGGCTCTACGTATCGGCCCACGTGTTCAGAGAGCACGCTCACCTCACCCTGGCGCCAGTTCAGAGGGACGCGACAGTCTGCTTCTGTCTTTATTACACGAATGAGAGCTTAAGACATCCTGCAGTCCTGCACGCTGAGCCTTAACAAAGAATAAGAATCTTTTATTTATTTATTTATTTTAAACACACGAAGAAACATGCTACATGCTGAGAAACTCCTGAAAACATCCCGAGAAGTCATGAGACAGTAGGAGTAAACAGTAGCAGGACCGTGTTGAAGCCGGTTAGCTGAAGAGAAATTAAATAACACACGTCAGCGTGAACGTTGTTACGTGATCGGGTTCGAGACACAGGAGTTTATTGTCCCTGTAGTTAGAGAAATCTCTCTTTTTAGGTCACAGGAAGTCGGATAAGAATTTCACTGCATATCAGACTGTGTGCGTTTGTGGAAGTGACAAATAACATTAGAATTTGTGTCCTGCAAAATTCTTGAACCCATTTCTTCATATTAAATGAAATGATGTAGAAACACTGAAGAAATGTTTTGCTGCAACAGGCTGCCAAAAGATACAGTTTAAAAATGGCTGGTTTATGTAACATTTGCAGGTTCTCTCCCCGTGTTTGGTGGGTTTCCTCCGGATCCTCCGGTTTCCTCCCACAGTCCAAAGACCTGCAGGTTCATCTGTTCCGACCCCTCAGCATCATCTCTCATCATCTGCAGCTGTTCATCACTGGTTCAGATTATTTTTAATGTTTGTGTGATTGACAGGTCACTGTGTGGCTTAACGAGCACAAACCATCCGTCCCTCTGAATCTGATCAGGTTCTGGGACTGGAATAGAAACGGCTGAGAGACAACAAGAGGCCTAGGGTTAGGTCTAGAGAACTATTCCTCAACACACACACACACACACACACATACACACATACACACACACACACACACACACACACACACACACACACACACACACACCCTCTATACACTCGCCTTTACAGGACTGTATTAAACATGACACATGATGGAGCTGAGAGTTCTGTCACGACGATCACGAGTTTGTTGTCACATAATGAGCTCTGTGGCAGCACCTGGGTGGACATGTTCAGCCGTAAATAGAGCTTTAAAGCTTCAAATCACCTAAAATGTCTGAATTCTGCAACCTGAGAAGCTCAAAACCTCAGATCCTGAGTCTCAGGTTCACTGTGGGTTAGACAGAGACAGAGAGACCGAGAGAGAGACAGAGAGAGACACAGAGACAGACAGAGAGAGAGACACAGAGAGACAAAGAGAGAGACAGACAGAGAGAGAGACACAGAGAGAGAGACAGTGAGACAGAGACAGACAGAGAGAGAGACAGACAGACAGAGAGAGAGACAGACAGACAGAGACAGACAGAGAGAGAGACAGAGAGAGACAGAGAGACCCAGTGTAGGTGATGATGAGCTCTTATGGTTGTGGTTATAACATGCCGTGTGTCAGGAGTCGTTGAGATCCAGAGATATTTTCACTTCACCAGTGCAGATTATTCTCTCATTTTAGTAATAACATCAAAGGACATGAAGATCTTTCTACATTCTCTGAGGGTGAGTCGAAAATGATCCGCTTCTGTCGGCCGCACTTCATCTTATCAGTGCAGTCAGTGATTTTATAGCCAGGGGAAAGAGCAGGGCGGGGCCGAGGGGCGGGGCCGAGGGGCGGGGCCGAGGGGCGGGGCCGAGGGGCGGGGCCGAGGGGCGGGGCCGAGGGGCAGATCCAGACAGGTCACACTCGAAATAAAAAAGAAATTACAAATATATAAAAGTAGATACTGTAAGAGATACAGGACTGTAAATGAGAGCGCGGTTGTGAGGAGGAAAAAATGGACAACTAACACTTTATACTGCACTCAGTGAAATATTTTGAAACTAAAAATTGCTAAAACTTAGTTTTGCTACTGTAAGTTTTCCAAGAATTTTTATGTTGCAAATCAGAGTCGGTTACTGTGTACGGTTCCACACCCGTCTAGGACGATTATTTATCCAACAAGTGTATCTGTATAGGCGGCGCGGCAGCATAGTGATTAGCGCTGTTGCCTTGCACCTCCAGGTTCTGGGTTCGATTCCCACCTTGGGGTCTGTATGCATGGTGGGTTTCCTCAGTCCAAATACATGCAGATTAGGTTACCTGGCATTCCCAGATTTCCCCAAGAGTGTGTGTGTGTGTGTGTGTGTGTGTGTGTGTATATGAGTGTACAGTGGCTTGCAAAAGTATTCGACCCCCTTGAACTTTTCCACATTTTGTCACATTACAGCCACAAACATGAATAAAATTTATTGGAATTCCACGTGAAAGACCAATACAAAGTGGTGTACACGTGAGAAGTGGAACGAAAATCATACGTGATTCCAAACATTTTTTACAAATAAATAACTGCAAAGTGGGGTGTGCGTAATTATTCAGCCCCCTGAGTCAATACTTTGTAGAACCACCTTTTGCTGCAATTACAGCTGCCAGTCTTTTAGGGTATGTCTCTACCAGCTTTGCACATCTAGAGACTGAAATCCTCGCCCATTCTTCTTTGCAAAACAGCTCCAGCTCAGTCAGATTAGATGGACAGCGTTTGTGAACAGCAGTGTTCAGATCTTGCCACAGATTCTCGATTGGATTTAGATCTGGACTTTGACTGGGCCATTCTAACACGTGGATATGTTTTGTATTAAACCATTCCATTGTTGCCCTGGCTTTATGTTTAGGGTCGTTGTCCTGCTGGAAGGTGAACCTCCGCCCCAGTCTCAAGTCTTTTGCAGACTCCAAGAGGTTTTCTTCCAAGATTGTCCTGTATTTGGCTCAATCCATCTTCCCATCAACTCTGACCAGCTTCCCTGTCCCTGCTGAAGAGAAGCACCCCCAGAGCATGATGCTGCCACCACCATATTTGACAGTGGGGATGGTGTGTTCAGAGTGATGTGCAGTGTTAGTTTTCCGCCACACATAGCATTTTGCATTTTGGCCAAAAAGTTCCATTTTGGTCTCATCTGACCAGAGCACCTTCTTCCACATGTTTGCTGTGCAAAAGGGACTTCTTATGGTTTTCTGTTAACAATGGCTTTCTTCTTGCCACTCTTCCATAAAGGCCAATTTTGTGCAGTGCACGACTAATAGTTGTCCTATGGACAGATTCTCCAACCTGAGCTGTAGATCTCTGCAGCTCGTCCAGAGTCACCATGGGCCTCTTGGCTGCATTTCTGATCAGCGCTCTCCTTGTTCGGCCTGTGAGTTTAGGTGGACGGCCTCGTCTTGGTAGGTTTACAGTTGTGCCATACTCCTTCCATTTCTGAATGATCGCTTGAACAGTGGCTCCGTGGGATGTTCAAGGCTTTGGGAATCTTTTTCTAGCCTAAGCCTGCTTTAAATTTCTCAATAACTTTATCCCTGACCTGTCTGGTGTGTTCTTTGGACTTCATGGTGTTGTTGCTCTCAATATTCTCTTAGACAACCTCTGAGGCCGTCACAGAGCAGCTGTATTTGTACTGACATTAGATTACACACAGGTGCACTCTATTTAGTCATTAGCACTCATCAGGCAATGTCTATGGGCAACTGACTGCACTCAGACCAAAGGGGGCTGAATAATTACGCACACCCCACTTTGCAGTTATTTATTTGTAAAAAATGTTTGGAATCATGTATGATTTTCGTTCCACTTCTCACGTGTACACCACTTTGTATTGGTCTTTCACGTTGAATTCCAATAAAATTGATTCATGTTTGTGGCTGTAATGTGACAAAATGTGGAAAAGTTCAAGGGGGCCGAATACTTTTGCAAGCCGCTGTAAGTGGGGCGGATTTAGTGAATGCCTGTTCTAAGTGAAACTAAACTATAATTGGGTACTATACGTTTGATCTGTTGTTCATTGAGAAATTAAACAGCGGTAGCTCAGTGGTTAAGGTGTTGGACTGCGGTTCAGAAGGTTCAAATACCAGCGCGTCCATGTTTCCACTGTCGGGCCCCTGAGCGAGGCCCTTAACCCTCAACTGCTCCCGTGTTAAAATCAGGTAAAGATAAGTACGTGGCTCTGGAAGACGGCGTCCGTCAAATGCTGTGAATGTAAATAAAAACACTTCTCCTATAATAAAGCAGTTGATTGTTTTACTCCAACACTGTGGCACGGAGTCTGTTATTTCTCCCCCATCACAGTGTATTTGAGGCGACTTCCTCACCTGGCATGTCGTCTATTATTTCTGTTACACAAGGTTAAAAAGCCGAGCTTCCAGCTGTTCCAGTAACATGTGCAGAGCCCTGAGGATGAGCAGCTCTCTCTCTCTCTCTCTCTCTATCTCACACACACACACACACACACACACACACACACACACACACACACACACACACACACACACACACACACACACTCACACACACACACTGTATGTAGGAGTGAGCCATCATCACACACTACCTGCAGATTTCATGCTGTGCTCAGAGGCTGCTCTCCATCCCAGGAATACTAACACTGTCTCCTATATTTTTATAAAACACACGTGTGTGTGTGTGTGTGTGTGTGTGTGTGTGTGTGTGTGTGTGTGTGCCCACATTCGTGCGATTGCTCAGTACTCAGTTAGTCATAGGGCTTTTAACAGCTTCGCACTAAATCCGTTACATGCCTCACAATACTGTGCAATAGTAATGGCACCCTCTGGCATTTCCTGCACACGTGTGTGTGAAACATGTCGTGAAGCCACGATTCGATTCCGAAAAACACACAGACTAGCCCTGTTTACTGCAGAGCAAGACACGCCCTTGGGGCGGGGCTTATACATTCTAAAGTGCTTTCGATGGGACAGTCTAGCACAGGATGAATCGACAATTTGTATATAATATATAATAAAACTAACTAAATAAATAAATATATTTTTCACAAACTCCAGTAAAAAAAGTGAGAGATTCTGACCGATCGGTGTAGATTAGTTTTTTCTTCCCGCTCCTTCCACTTGATATAAAAGCACTAAATACCTCCCATCCCCCTCCCCCTCTGAAAGAGCTCGGCCAATCGTCTGTGCCCTCGCCTCCGGCCGCGAGAGGCCACAACATCACCCGGGATTCGAACTCGCGGTCTCCGGATGATAGGACGAGCACTTTACCGTCGCGCGACTCGTTACCAGGTTCTACATTTAAATGTACTTTCAATGTTTTTTTTTTTTTTTAAAGTTCTTCCCTATGAGTTTAAGGTTTAACCTTTAAAAGATGAGACAACAAGATACAGAGTTTCTGGACTAATACAGAACGTTTCTCTCACACGCCTTTGCATCAGTGATTCGAAATGTAACGCTGTAAGATGATTGTGAGCTTCTAAAAGGACCTTTAAGAGAGAGAGAGACTTTTCGATTGTGACTAATATTCCTTGTAGAAGTTTTCTCTGTACACGGTTCTATGTGGAACTCTTTACTGTACGGTTCTACATACTGTATACGTACAATTTAAGCATCCTGATAAACCTGGGAAAAACTGATGGATGTCCTTAGGAATGTTATTATTATTATTATTATTATTATTATTTAAATTATTCATTATTTTAATGAAATGTATCCTGTACCAGGATGTTTCTAAGCGGAGAACCAAAAACCCGTATTAAGAACCTTCTTCTGTTGCATTTATTCGGTATTCTTGGGAAGTTGACGGTGATTGAGTTGAAGCTGTGGGTGCAGGGGTTCAAATACAGACTGTCTCAGAGAAATGAGATTTTTATTCTTATTCGCTTTCCTGAAGTTTCAGAGCGGGCACGCACACACACACACACACACACACACACACACACACACACACACACACACACACACACACACAGAGAGAAATCAAGCCTTCAAATGTCATCTCTGGATATCCAACCAACACCCCCCCCCTCCCCCCCCCCGGCTCCTTCCTTTCAGTCACCATGACATTCTCTGCAGGTTCACAGAACCACGTAATCAGCAGAACCCGGGTCCTCACACGGTTCCGTATCGATGCTGTCGATTTCCTGCTGCTTTGGGTCAGGAACCCTTTCATAACCCTCATGTTCTCCGTGTTTGGTGCAGGAGCGTAAGATTTCATAATGACCTGATTTGCCAGTTCTGCTGATTTGATTAGATTTTGTTTAGAACCGGGCTCTCCGGGGAGCCGACAGTGACATTTCCACACCCCGTGCGTTCTTTCCATCATGGCTCCCACACAGCTGCCTTGGCTGTAGGACCTTTATTAGCGCACTGATTTGGAGATCGTGCACCAGGGCAGGAACCCGGGCCTTCATAGACACAAAATATTAAAGCTTCCTGCTCGGGTTCTCGTCCAAGTAGCGGCAGAAATGAAGAATAATTCCACAAAGTGCTGCTGGCCGTATCTTCAGAGGAGCCTATATTTGAAACAATAACCGTCTCCCAAAGTGAGGATTAGGTCTCAGAAGCAATTAGAAAAAGCCCTGAAGCGGGAAAAAAAAGAGAACGCTCAGTTACGGAACCCTTCAGGAAGAACAGATCAAATATCCAAAAATATCTGACAGGAATTAAAACCGATAGCAGACACGTGTGACTCGCACCTTAATGGGTCCCGCGGTGTCTTTAACAGAAGGTTCTAATCTAAAGCAACAAAACATTCTTTTTTTTTTTTTTTTTTTAACATGCTGCTATAATTCTTGTACTTTTGCTGTTAATGTTTTAGGTGGAACCACATCTACATAAAGCACCTTCAAAACAGAACCAAGGCTCTCAGATTTCCAAAGAAATAGAATCCAAATGCGGTTCTTTCTGAAACTGAACAGAGCTGTACAGAACCAGTGACATGTTGAGTAGCTCATCTCAGAGTCTAAACAAGGGTAAAAGGGTTTTCTTCAGCCTTCAAAGGAGGTTCTGCTTCAATTGTTTCCCAGGAGGAAACTAGAACTTTCAGAAGAATAAAAAGTTTTCATGTGTCACATATACATTACAGTACAGTGACATTCTTTCTTCGCATATCCCGGTAGAAAGCTGGGGTCAGAGCGGAGGGTCAGACATTATACAGTGCACCACCCGTCCCCCCCCCCCCCCGCCAACACCCCCCCCCCCCCAGGGGTTAGGGGTTCTAGCTTGAAACTTTTCCTCTTGTTCCTAATTTGTGGGGTTCTAGAGAAAATCTGTAATTTGGTAAAAGTGAGTAACATGAAACATAATAATATGAGCTCGTTGGTCTTTGGGTCAACTGAGCAGTGTTTCAGTGGCACACTGGATTTTCCATTTTAAGGACCAAGTTATATTTGTATATTAAATATTAAAGGTCCTAGTCCTTAATGCAGATTTTAATCTAGTCAAAAATTATTTTTACACAAAAAACAATAATAAATTAAAATAAAACTCTGTTAAACTTTTGCCTTTTCTATTTCTTTTAACAACAACAATAATAATAATAACAATAATAATAATAATAATAATAATAATAATAGCTGTATAGAACCTGATCTGTAATGATGTTTAGAATGGCACTGGTTAAAACTCATGACTAATAAAAGAAAAACAAACAAATGAATAAATACATAAAAATGAAGAGCATTTCCTATATTTTCTGTTCAGACAAAAAGGCCTAATGCTCTGTGAAAGCTGCTAATATTCACGCTTATCCAATTCCCTTCCTATTCACACTCAATTTCCCCGGTACATCAAACCTATTTTACGTTAAACGCAAAAAGATAAAACTCCCCCCCTGTCCTGCTGCGTGTTTTATCCGTCTCGCTCGTCCTCATTAGCGGTGCCCTTCTCGCTAGCATTTCCACAATCTAGCTACATCACATAGCCGCTAATTAACATGTCAAAACAAAATAACATCTCCTCTCCGATGCGTCGCTTAGACGCCACGCTTTCACCCCGCCGCCATCAGAAAGAATTACGAAGGAACAGAGCCGAAAATATTCACGACGCGCGCATGTGTCAAGTCTATGAAAATCAAATGAACAAAGACAACTTCCTGCTAATTCCGTAATCACACATTTCTATTAACACAACTTTAGAATTGTGGTTAATACACCAATAAACTAATGAAATACACCACGAAGAAAAGACCATAACCTGTTAGCATGCACTCAACGCGCTGCGGGTCTCCTCGGATACACAATCTTATCAAATGATGAGTTAAACTAGCGGATAGTTTTTAATTGAGCAGTGTTTCAGCGGCACGCTGGATTTTTATTAGATAGTGACCGAGCAGAGATGTTAATGAGCAGCCATTACTGAAACAGTCTCTCCTCTGAAATCAGCTCATTATACAACATTATTTCTCACTTTTGGATGAAGGACACCTTTATAAATCTATTAGCGAGGACATCAGGTTAGTAAAAGCTTCAGTGTGCTGCACAGTGTCGTGTCCTGGTCAGCTGGAAAACACATTAAACTAACCAAGATAACTCAACTGTAAACAATTTAACCCAATTTTAATTTAAACAGTAGTTTAATATGGCTAATACAGTTTGACTTGACGAATGTAATTTGACTTAAATATGAGTGTAAATTAATTCAACTAACAGTTTACCCTGATTACTATTATTTGAGAATAATTAATTCCTCACTCAGCATTGGTTATGTTCCAAAATCTTTTAAATTACCAGTCATTAAACCGATTATTAAGAAACCTGACCTCGACCCCAGTCAGTTGTCTAATTACAGGCCAATATCAAACCTCCCCTTTATCTCTAAGATTCTCGAAAAGATAGTAGCGGAGCAGCTATGCTCATATCTACATAGAAATAGCATACATGAACTGTATCAGTCAGAATTTAGGCCACATCACAGCACAGAAACAGCACTCGTTAAAGTAGTAAATGACCTCCTATTGGCCTCTGATCAGGGTTGTGTAACTATGCTTGTATTACTCGACGTCAGTGCAGCGTTTGACACCATTGATCATGCTATTCTTCTTCACAGATTAGAAAATGTAGTAGGAATTAAGGGTACAGCCCTCTCCTGGCTCAGATCCTATTTGACCGATCGTTATAAGTATGTAGACTTAAATGGTGATTATTCTGCATGTTCTCTAGTGGAGTTTGGTGTTCCACAAGGTTCAGTTTTAGGCCCACTGCTTTTTTCCCTTTACTGTACATGCTTCCTCTGGGCAACATAATCCGTAAGCATGGTATTAGTTTTCATTGTTATGCTGATGACACACAGGTATGTCTCATCAAAATCAGATGAGAAAATCCAGCTCACTAAAGTTGAGCAATGTGTTCAGGAAATAAGAGATTGGATGCTAATTAACTTCCTTCTGCTTAATCCTGATAAGACAGAAGTTCTAGTCAGATTTTAGATCAAACTGTAACTTTAGATGGCCTTTCTGTTCCATCAAGTGCAACAGTAAAAGACCTCGGCGTGATTATAGATTCCAGACTTTTATTTGAAGCTCATGTAGATAACATTACCAGGACAGCATTCTTTCACCTCAGAAATATTGCCAAGATAAGAAATATATTGTCGCTAAACGATGCAGAAAAACTAGTTCATGCTTTTATCACTTCTAGGTTGGACTATTGTAATGCCTTACTGTCTGGTTGTTCAGCTAGATGCATAAATAAGCTCCAGTTAGTCCAGAATGCAGCAGCGAGAGTCCTCACTAGAATCAGAAGATATGAGCACATCACACCTATCCTATCTGCACTTAATTGGCTCCCCGTAAAATTTCGCATTGATTTTAAAATACTACTTTTGACATATATGACATATGAAGCATTAAATGGTCTCGCGCCGCAGTATCTGAGCGAACTGCTAGTGTCTTACGATCCGCCACGCCTACTTCGGTCAAAGGATGCAGGCTGCTCGTCAGTACCGCGTATTATGAAAACTACAGCTGGGGGCAGAGCTTTTTCTTACAAAGCCCCAAAATTATGGAATAGTCTTCCAAATAGTGTTCGGGACTCAGACACAGTCTCAGTGTTTAAGTCTAGGCTAAAAACCTATTTATTTAGCCAAGCATTTTTATGAATAGATTTGCCATAAGGTAAAGGAGCAGATCTGGGGGACTCATGGACGTAGAGTATTATGGTGAACTGGTATGTTTAGATGCTGTCTTCCTCACTCTCATTTGATCACTCAGGTTTGTTGACTGTGAGGTGATTGTTTGCTTTACACTTCAGTTCCCCCTCATGTTTGTGTTTCCTTCTGGCTCTCCCTTTTAGTTATGCTGTCATAGTTAGTCCTGCCGGAGTCTCTGCTTGCACTCTACAGTAAATATACATTCACATTATACATCGTATGACTATGACCATACCTAATTGCCATCTCTCCTCATCTTCTCTTTCTCCCCCTCTTTCTCTTTCCTCTCTCCCCCTGTCTCCCCCTTTCACTCTTTCTCTCTCTCTCTGTCGAGCTACACATGCCGTTCCTGAGCTGCCAGTGATCCAGACTCCCTCTGCCCTCCGGACCTGTCTGACCCATCCTGGTGCCTGGCTTCTGCTTGGAGATTTCGTCACATGGATGCCCTGTGTGTCTCTTTGGTATGCGTCTGGTGCCTGGGGATGATTCTCTCTACCTAGACGACGGTTCTGGACTCGACTGGTGTTGGCAGCTGTTTCTCTGGGGACTTGTCAGTCCGATAGTTCAGGACTGGAATTTCCTACAAGTCTACCTGAGTCTCCAATAACTACATGGGCTCCATATTAGCATCAACTAACATCAACTGTTATAGCTGACCTGCCTGCCACCTAACACACAGTATAAATGCAGGTCATTTCATGCAGATCATTTTTCAACCAGATGAGGATGGGTTCCCTGTCGAGTCTGGTTCCTCTCAAGGTTTCTTCCTATTACCATCTC
Organism: Channallabes apus; assembly: GCA_030522415.1. Taxonomy (NCBI): domain Eukaryota; kingdom Metazoa; phylum Chordata; class Actinopteri; order Siluriformes; family Clariidae; genus Channallabes; species Channallabes apus. The sequence continues at coordinate 3,781,128 of CM060112.1, forward strand.
AGGGAGTTTTTCCTTGCCACTGTCGCCCTCGGGCTTGCTCACCAGGGACAATCTGACCATTTTGATTCATACACATTCACATTCCAAACAAACTTAAATAATTCTTTTGATTGTGTAAAGCTGCTTTGAGGCAATGTCAATTGCTAAAAGCGCTATACAAATAAAATTGAATTGAATTACTGTGGTTTATCCTGACTAATGGTGTTTGACGACTCAAATCATTGAAGGTGATCGTAAACATAATTTAATTTAACTAAGCTGAACTTGATCACTGTGGTTTGTCTTGACTAATGGAGTTGACCATCAAAGTTTAACAAATGTACAGTAACTGGTGCTACAGTATCTAATGATTATATTAATTCAACATGACTGGCAAAGTTGAAATATAATGTACTTAAATTAGTGCAATTCAACTAATATACTTTAACTAAAACAATTCAACTTTCCTAATGTAATTTAATTCATCTAAAATTTAATTCAATTTAACTAAATTACCATAAATCAATTCCTTATTGTCATTTCACGTAATTAACATAATATACAGTATACAGTAGTTGATTGATTAACTCAATTAATGTAACTAAAGTAAATTAACATAATTAAATTATTCATAATTCAACATAAATCTTATTGACATTATAATAATTAAAAGATATATTTTGAATAAATTAACATGATTTAATTCAAATAACGTAGTTTAACTAAACCCATTCAAATCAACTAATGTCATTTAACTCAGCTAAATATAAATCAACTCAACTAATGTAACTGAAACCAATTAACATAAATAACATAAGTCACATCAACTAGTCTATTTTTAACTCGGTGCTTAACTTCACACGATTAACTTCTCAACTGTAGTAACATGGTTTAATTTGACAAACTGAATTTAATTCAACTTACTTGAACTAAACTAACAATTAAAAAAAAAGAAATTTAATAAATTTTAACACAGTTAATAGAATTAACGCAAATAAGGTTATTTAACTTTTCTTTATGTAGGCTCACTTTTAAGGCTTTATGATGAAAATGACTTCACCTGATTAAATTTAACACAACTTATGTATTTTTAATTGAATGAAATACTTGTATTAAAAAAAAAAAAAAAAAAAAAAAAAAAAATATATATATATATATATATATATATATATATATATATATATATATATATATATATATATGAATAAAATGTATGAAGTTCCATTGTTTAATAAATAAAATGCAGTTGTACAGTTGCTGTGGAGTAAAAGAAATAAAACACAGTGCGATGTGCTGATGTAGGAAAATGATTTGGCGAGAGTACGTCAAGTCCATCACACCACACCGACTTGGATTATTTTCCTATAACAGCACGAGTCGGAGTGCTTTATTATTTACATAACTATAATTAATAGTACAAAGAAAGTTTGATTCTTTTAAAGAGAAATGTTTGATACACAGTAGATCAAAATATTCTCAAATGCCAAATTCGATGTTTCCGTGGATTGCTGCTAAAATGAATCTAGTTTCATTTGTGGTGGTGCCTGGCAACACCCACAACAACATAAACAAGAACAACAAGAACAACAACAAACCCAACGTGAATCAGTTTCCTGACTACTCCGCCTCGCCTGGCAGAAATGAGACCTTCATATGAGCTCTCGGTGAGACGTGCTATTCATCTCCGGAATAAACCCGTATCAATCACCCAAATGTCAACAAACAAAGCAAAGGACACACTATCAAAAACTAATCTCACCGCAGACATGTACAACTGATAGAAATAAAGGACAGACGGAGTAAATATATCTCTGGAAGAAAAACATTTTAACGCCTCGTACACAAAAGTACACAAACACACACTGATAGAAATGTTGAGAACTGTGCATTTTTTGCATTTTGAGGAAACCTGCTGCGGTAACACAGCACACATGACCGCTGCAGCTATACTGTATAACAATGAAGCTGGTTATGGATGGATCATATCCCAGCATGCATTTCTTTAACGTCAGCTAGTTTGTATTTTTCTTTGCTAGTTTCTCTGATGATAGCCAGCTAGTTTTAGGTTAAGGGGAAAAATGACAGCTAAGTAATATTTTCGAAAATTTAAGTAAAGTTAAGTGAAACCGCAAACCATGCGAACACATTTATACTTTTTATAATCTTTTGTACTTACTATTAATGTTACATGCAACATCTGTGAAACTGTTACTGTTACTATAGAAACCATAATGTACTCTAACCAGCGCGTCGATGTATAAATGTCAGCGGTGCAGTTCGTGAAAAACGAATCAAGACCTCCTGAATAAATTCCTATATTGTGGTATAATTTGCGATTAACAAACAATAACAGCTTACAAGGCTGATGCAAGACGATGTTTAAAAGAAAGTTTATGTTTTCATCTTCATTTCATATCTGTCTGAGTGCTAAGCGTTAGGGAGGCACAATGATAAATGGAAGCTAGTAGGCAAATCGAGGCAAATCTCAGTATTCACATTCCCTGTTCAAGACACGCAGGGAGTTTCCGTCTGCTTACAACATTGCACTTTCAAAGGGGATGAGATTAAAAGCCGTAGCAGCAGGGCGAGGATTCAATTATTCACAAACGCTGCCAGAATATGTTCATGTTAAGAGGATCGCTCAGTAGTTTATCAGCACAGAAACTGTGTAAAAATATTATTTTATTAAAAAAATGTTACCAGTTCAAAATTTTGATCAAATATCCAGAAATAGTTTTGTATAATACAAAAAAAAGAAGAAAACCAAAAAGAAAGCATTCATCTTTGGTGAAAGCAGCACCGCGTGTAAGAAGAGACGCATTAACATTCACAGATTGTTTTCCGCTGTTAATTCCATCAGAACTCTCGAAACGTGCGCTTAGAAGTTCAGAGCCTCGAGGTGCACGCCCTCCACCCTCTGGCACAATCTGCCTTAATCATCATTCTCGCACACCGAGAGCAAACGAGAAGCTCAACGTGGCTTTGTAAAGACCTAAACGGCATCCGCGTAGCATCAGAGGAGCTTCGGCGTTGGAAGACGTTCCGCCTGCGGGGGCATCCTGCAGGGCATGCCTCTTAATTTGAAATCATTTACAGCACTGAGGAGGTGAGACCCAGGAGGAGGTGACATTAAAGAGAAGATTAGATCCATCCTGGTGAGAAGATGATGGAGGGAACCAGACAAAGACTGGCAGAGATGAAAAAAAAAAAAGATCAATAAATATAATGACAGGAAGCAATTTACACTAATTTAACACTAAAACCATCCAGGTGTTGGGGTCCCCTTGTGTTGGCTCTGGTCCCTCAGGGTGTGGCTCCTCAGGGTCTCTGGGGTTGTACTGCCTTGTCTGGCACCAGGAAGTTGACAGTGGACCCTTGGGTGCAGTAGATTGTGGGATGGGGCTTCTATGGATCGGATTTGTTTGCCCCGTGTATCCCGATCACGGTCTTGGATGACCCAAGGAGTTTGTAGGTTTTGATCTCATTGCCTGCTGGTCCCTGTACACGGCACCCTGGGTGTTCTTTGCCTTTCTATCATGACCAGCACTGATTTGTTCCTGCAATTTGCGCTGCATTGGTATTGGGATCGAAACAGGCTTTTGATCCCTGTAGTCATGATCCAGTTGTTCAGTTCACTTGCCAGTGGTGGTACAGTAATGTAATAGCTGTTCGTTGTAGGTGTATAAATATAGACATGCAGTAGACCTTTAATGGCAACAGTGGTGTCCAGCTGTGTGAAGACCAACAAGATAAAGCCCCTGACTGGTCAGAAGTAATCCTTGGTATATCATGGTGCCAATGTGTCTCTAATAAAAGAAAACATAGTCCATGTTGGCACATTAATTAACTAATTAATTGGCCAATATTTACTGGAAGAATTAGCTCCATTACAACAGTGATACAGGAAGTGCATTAGTAGCTCAGTGCTTGTGTTTTCTCCTGCTATGAGGAAGAACCTGGTTCTCGTCCCAGCTGATGCCCCAAACCTGACAACTGGCGCTGCAGTGGTTACTGTTATGCCCCTTTGCCACAGAGGCCGTACCAAGGCTGGTTTAGAGCAGCTGAAGAAAAGGCTCTCGTCATGAAAACTAGTTCCAGTTTGCTGGTCTAGAACCTCAGGGGCTTGGGTTTGGGATTACCATGACCAAGACCACCAAGGAAAACTTTGAGATAATCATTTTTTTTATAACAAGCTGCAGAAATGCGCTGCTCAAGTTGTGTTGAGACGCCAATGTAGGCTTGCAAAGCCAGGAGCCCTGCTTCCATTACAACTGCTGTTGCACTGGGTGCTTGCAATGCTGGAGAAGTTGAGATGTACTCAGATGTAATGACGTGGCTCTCTAGCCTGTTAAAAAGCGAAACGTTTTTTAAAAGATTTGCGAGGTGAACCAGCACTGAACCGGCACTAGCACCACTAGCACGAGTCCTTCGATGGTCCTGAAAAACCGTGACATTTGCGAAATGTCACGATCTATTCAATAATTTTTTTTCCGACCCTATAGCTTTTACAAAATCATCGTACTAATATTTCTCTTAATCAAACCCGTGACGAGTCGTGGCGAAGAAGCAGATGTTTATAGGTGGGACTTTAAAACCGCGAGAGGGAGAGGAAGTAACAGTCGAGCGGCGGAGGTCAGCACATGGTCAGAGGAGAAGCGCGGTGCTTTTCCTTCATGGGGATCAGGGATAATTGGGTGCCAGAATAAGAAACAGCTCAGCCACGCTCCATTGCTGGTGAGTGTATATTCCACTCCAGAGTACAGGCTAATGACAAAAAATCAAGCTGCCAAAACCAGGAAGGTAGAATGAGCGGGAATATTTTGCATTAAATGCAAAGGGGGGGACAAATTGCTGGGTGTTAATGTAGAGGAAGAAAACTTGCATCGCTTCTTTTAGAAATGCAGCACATTTAATAATAATAAGGAATAAGGAAGTGGTGATTTTATCTCCTCACTAGCTATTCCTATGCAGCTAGGCAGTTCAAATGATTAGCGTTATCTTATATAACAGTAATTTTCAGTTCTAAATTCCCATCTGATTGCCATCACATCACTGCCCTGTCTGACAGCACAAAGGCTACAACCTGCTTTCTGTGAGATACAAAAAGAAAACCATGTGCATGTCTTTTTTTATTATTATATTTTATAAATGCATGTAGTGCTACTGTAATCAGTAAGCCAATTATAGGACTCGCAACCCTGTAAACAGTTATAGTTGTCGCACCACAAAAGGAACAAAAGCCGCAGAATGCAGTACACCGTTCATGCTTTTAAGGTTTGTAATCACACTAACTACTCAGAAAATGATCACTGATTTTATTTCCACAGTTGTGTCGTGACAAAAATCCTCAGACTCATGCAGTATGCGCCTCATTCAGACGTGATTCTTGCTCATTCTGTCTGACGCTTCTATCCGGAGCGATTTACAATCGAGCCAATTATGGGTCTCGTTATATGACACAAGAGTGGAACCTTGGCTTTACTGGGATTTGAACTCAAACATGAAACTGTAACCTTACTGAGAGACTATGAGATTTATGCAGTGCACATTACATAAATGGCAAAGTTCACACCAACCATCAGAATGAGAAAAAAAATAAAATCTGATCGATGTCACCTATACATTAAAGCACTGTACGATTATTTTATTCGCGCATCCCAGCTTATTGGGAGGTTCGCTTCAGTGCCCATGATACAGCACCTCTGGAGTGGATAGGGTTAAGGACCTTGCTCAAGGGTCTAGTGGTAGAGCTGAGGCTTGAACTGTCGACCTCCAGATCAGAAACTCGAAGCAAAATGGCTGTGAATTTTCTCGGTTATCCAGGTGAGGTTATGTGGAAGTTGAGTCATATCAACTGGACTTCTTTCTTGTTAGGCAGACTGAAGAAGCTACTTGGATAAGCAGTGAAACATTTCTTCCTAACAAGAAAGAAGTCCAGTTGAAACGAATCAAATTTCAGAGGAACCCTGCGCTTTAACCCGCTGAGCTATTGTACCAAATGCCCCCAAAACATAACCCTATTCACGGGCTCTAATATACAAGACGAGTGCTCTAACCGCTGAGCTCTGGTGTCCTGATCTGCTGGGATTTTTCAAACGCAACACAACATCTCAGAATGGTGTGATAAATCAAAAAAAACATCCAGAACGTGTCCCATCTGTGGACCTAAAGCGACCTCGTTGATGAGAGAGGTCTACAGAGACCGGCCAGACTTGTTTCTGCGAACACAAAGTCTAAGCACTTTATACAAGTGTAGTGATCAGAAAAGCATCTTGGAACACACACCTTAAGGATGATGGACTCCAGAAGCAAAAGGCCACATCACGTTCTACTTCTGTCAGGCAAAAACAGAAACTTTGGCTAAGGTTGGCAGAGGTGCTGTTCACCAGGTTGATGAATGCCGAGTTCTGCTGAGGCACACAGAGGGCAGGGTCACAATGTGGCTCCAATGGTATGAATCCCGAGATCCAGCCTTCCTTGTGTCAACATTCCAGGGTGGTGTAATGGTGTGGGGAATGTTTCCTTTGCACACTTTGGACTTGTTAATCCCAATTCATCATTGTTTGAACAACTCAGCCTACCTGAGCATTTTTATTTTTAGCATGTTTTTGAGCATCTTCTAATGCCTATTTCCAGCATGATGATGATGATGGTGATGATGCACCATGTCTCGACGCAGAAGTCGTCAAACTTGTGGTTTTCGTCAATATGGCAATGAGTTCAGCTCTCTTTGGTTGTCTTCCCAGACACCAGATCTAATCCGAGGAGAAAACCTTTGGGATGTGGTCGAGCAGGAGGACCTCAGTATGAGGATCATCTCAACATGAACCAGAATCTCAAAGAAATGTTTCCTTATTGTTTTTTTGCAATTCATGCCATGAAGACCTGCAGCTGAGACATAAAGGATAAAGGTGCTTTCCAACATCGTGCTGGATCAACTGCTATTTTATCCAGGATGCTGATGAATAATAAATGCAGATGTTTTGTAATGAAGCCAAATGTGCATTGACGAATGCGAATGCAGCAACACGCGGGCCACACACCATCCTCTTCTTAGATTTATTTCAGTCCTTCATCTTCATATCATCGTTTTTTTCTTCTTCTTTTTTCATTTTTAAATAGCTTTCCTGTTACACAAATCTGCATTTTCTATCCCTGATTTGCTTTTCAGGTTTAAAGTTGAGTGCTCGTGCGGGAAAAAAAAAAACTTTAAGTACCCGTGTAATCGTAATCGGAATACAAATGACTTTTCTCTCATAAATACTGACACGGCTTCAGGTTTAGGGTTCTCATTTACTTGCAAGCCGCTGATTGCACATTAAAAAGCTATTTTTTTTTTGTGCATGTACCATGTTATTCTGACAGAATACCTTTGTGGAATTTGTATGATTGGCCATGTAGATTGTTAAGTTGGAATCTCTAATTGGAGTTAACTGGAAATATTGTTCTTGTGAATTCAGCTATTGATCAGGTGGACATACAAGTTTATCCAAAGTGTCAACTTAAAACTGCAAGTCTGGAAGCTTCGACTGTTCACTGGCACTGGAGACTCCTTCCATGCGCGTTACAATAATGTCTCCTAATTTAAAAGGAACATCATCGTATCAACAATGACAATCTGTCTTTGTGAAGCGTCCCGTCATGGTCCATCGTTGTCCCTGGGTACAGAAACGATAATGTATTAAAACCAGCGCAAATTATTCGACACCTGTTGGCCAATCAGAATCCAGAAGTCAAAAGCATTCTGCCATAATAGATTCGAAAGCACCTGAAATTCTTTTAAATAGTTAACCTGGAAAAGTAGAGAAGCCTTTACTCATACCCCAGAGTTTTATTATATGGCGTTACCATGGCAACCCTATACTAGGCCGTCAAGTGCAATGGACTACAACCGAGATCCGAGATATTACCAGTGAAATGTGGATGTAATCTGTGAAAAGACAGCAAATCTAAAGAAAGAAGAAGAAAATCAACAGTTTCTTCATTATCCCTTCAGTTCCTGGACCCGTCTGTAATATCTGTTGGAGGTAATATTGCTAAAATGGCTCCTGAGGGCTTCTCGAAGCTGTTGAGATGAAAGGAAGGAAGACGGACACGGTTATAAAGGCAAAGTGTGGACATGCAGGTTATTAAAGGTTAGTTCAGAAACAGGGAGACGCAAACTTTCGACTGTTTGGCTCTTTTATTAATAGGAACCGTTGCGAGACGTGAGACACGTCACGCGACACGTCCTGGGACTGTTTCTGTCAGACTGCGTGCAGTCCTGGTTATGAAGCACCGCTGAGAGTTTTAATCCTCTGAACATCTTCTGTAAATATGTTGAAAAACCCCGAAGCTGGCATCAAATGAAACCCACCCAGAGACAACAACAAAAGCCTTGTTGGCATGGCAACCGGAAAGTCTGATCTGATTTCGTAGCCAGTTGTGCTAGTAAGATAAAAAAAAACAAAGTATGCAAAACATGAGATCTTCGTCCTGGTTTAGCCGAGCAGCAAATCGTTCTGATTCATACATCAGCGCATGGATCAGCGATCGAGACACACAGCGGCGGCTTTCGCACTTTCTCAAGGAAACAAAAAGCCCTGGAATAGATTTTCGACGCTACGTGGCTGTTGTTCATGCGAGATGTGTGAAGGGATGAATTTATGATCCCACATGCCGCCACGTCACGTCACGCGGCCTAGTCGTCTGCGGAGTCTGCATCTCCTTCATACTGAAGAGAAAACGATAAACATTATGAAGGATCTGCTCTTCCCTTCCAGCCATGACTTTTCCTTCTTCTTCACAAAGTAGCTACAACATTTCACCTCATCCATATGAAACAGTGCTGCAAAACAACTCGCTAACGATATTCCCTCTTTGCAGAAACCATTTAAAGCCAATCTCATTTGCATTTTAAATTCACCGGCTATCATTTGCATTCATGTACTGCACTGCTGTATCCGGATAGCAGAGAAAAGCAAAACAAAAAAGAAAAAAAAATAGAGAGAGAGAATAAAAAATGTTAGAAACGGAGAGAGAGAGAGAATGTGTGTGTCCACACGGCTGAGCCGAGCTGCTTTGATCATGTACTCGGGTAATATACATAATTATGTATGGTTATATACGGAGTGGGGAAAGGTAATGCCGGAAATGGGAGCGAATTGGGACTGACAAGATAAAAGCGTTGGCGAGATCAAGAGTGCAGATGAGACGAGGGAGGACGGAGTTAACGCATAAGAGAACGGCAAGACAGGACGCTGTCAAAACAACGAGCCGAGCCGCGGAACATCCCATCGAAGGCTTAGAAGTGGTGCTGCTAACAAGGGACCCGTCCATATACGGTACGGCCCAATAGCGTGCGCGTTCACTCGTACTCGTTAAACATCAACAATAAGGCGTTTCATGATTAACGACGACAATCAAAGCAAACTAGGACTGAAAAGTTCTTTGTGAGCAGGAACTACAGTACAATTCGAAAAATCTTGAAGAGAGAGTCTGCCTTAATTCAAACTTGAGGTGCATTTCCAAATGTCTTGGTCTTTAGGAATTCTCCTGCTCTGCACACCGAGCGTGAAGTTCGTCACCCAGTAACGTGAGTACGATGCAAGTAATAGGGGCCAAATTCCACAACCCTCATTCCATGCAAAAATACATTCCAAAGTTCAGCTGAAGCGTCTGCAGTCTACAGATAAACAAGTTTACAGAGTCAAGTTACACTGTATTTAGTACAAATTTAAATCTTTTCTCGTTTACGTAACCATGCGGCTAATTCCGGAGAAAGAAAAAAGGTAAATTTGTAGTAAATAATTTTAACAGCAGTACCTACAGTAACATAAGTTATGGGGCGAGAGGGAAAAAAAGTGACGCTAGATGAGTGAAAAACACCTTTTTACCCGCATGTTGTTTGTGACCATCAGCCTCTGGATTGGAGATCAGATAGAAGGCATATTTTTACTAGCATAATAAAATCTGCTGTTTATTACAACCTTACTCTATCTACATCGATAACAGCGCTAGTTAATGAGGTAGAAAACAAAAAAGCACGTAATCAGGGGCAATTAAAATGCTATTGTCATTTCAGTGCGAGTATTTATTAATTTGAAGCATCATGAAAACATCTGCGCTGACTGGATATTTTATGATGCAGGTGCGACATCCAAAACATCTGAGCTTCCATTATAGGGCGCGGGGATCTGGACGCGCACCCACCCACCTCAAGGCCGAACAAAGGCACGATGATTGGAATTGGGAGCGATGTTCACGCTCGGGGTTGACGGAAAGCTCTGCGTGGTGCAGAGAACGAGCCGCGGCGTAAGAGCGAGACTAGAGCGTGTGGGATTGTAGGAGAGGTGCTTAGGATGCTACAGTGGAGGACAGGGGATTGGAGAGCTGCTTCCTGAGTGTAAAAATACACGAGGATGCACAGAGCCCGAGGGTAAAGATTAATCTGCAGCAGAGGAGTTCAGGGCCGGATGGGAGGTTTGAGGTCATGAAAAATGCATACGCTGAAGTTCGGGTGTTTTCTGGAAGAAAAGCTGCGCTGGCCTGGTGTGGTTCCCCCTGGCTGAGCCAGTCGCTTCTGACATCATCACTCATGAGGACGCCATCTCACAGACCTCGAGCTTCACTAGAAACCCCGCTATGATTCCTCGATTAACGCCGCAGAGAGCCAGCTACTTCCGTAGAATAAAAGTCTGACAACATACTGCCGACTTTCATGGCAGACAACCAATCCAAGACCTTTTTCTGGAGCCTTTTGTCTGATCATCTTGCTTCCTCAGCATGTTGAGTTCTTTCCACAATACTCTAAAAACAACTCACTTTATGTGTCTTTAAATGTTTGTTTAAACCGACCCTGTTAAATGTGTACAGCCAGTGCTCGCAAGCGGAAGGAGCGGATAGCGCTGTCCTCCGAGTGTGTTACTCCGCCCCCAACGGTGCGTGAGTGAGCAGTTTGAAAAGATGCTGGCGTCACGTGGTTGGGAGGAAACACGTGATTCGGCCCCTCCCGACTGAGTGGTAGTAGTGGCCTGAATGTGGAGCCCCCTAGTGACGGGGAGGAATTGGACACGACTAAATTGGGGAGAAAATCCGGGAAAATAATAAATATGTAAAGTCGGTCAGACTCCAAGCTGAAAGATTCTGAAGCTCGCAGCCAGAAAAGTGTCCACGAGATATCGCCCGCTCCTTACAATCCAAGCCCTGTTAGCTGAGTAACTAGCCATCTTATTAAATACGATTTAGTGACTTCAGTCATAGCAACATTATTTAGACAGTATTTTTTATCATGATCATCGGCTGCTGGACAATTTATTCAAAATAAGGTATCGATTATAAGACTGTGCATGGTTAAAGATAGGGAAAACTTGAGGGTGTATTCACTTTTGTTGCCATATATTTTGACAATAATGTCTGTATGTCGAGTTATTTGCAGAGGACAGTAAATCTATACTGTAATACAAGCTGCACATTGACTAAAATATACTTTCATTTCTATATATATTGTCCTTTGCGGAGATATATGAAAATGTTATATGAGTTGATATATGAGAAATTAGAGGGGTGTACTCACTTTTGTGAGTGGGTATATCATGATTCTTTAAAATTTATCCATGCTTGCATTTGAGGGGGTAAAATGTTGCAGTTCCTCTCTAATCCTACAGGTGGTGCACTCTAAACTATTCACACATTGTTAGGCGTTGGAAAGTTTGAGGATATTTATAAAACCGTGATACATACAGAATCACAATACAAATCAATATCAATATCAATAACTTGTGGTCGCTGGTGATTAAAGTCTCTATTAACCAGTAGTTATTGTTTATGATAGAGCCGTGCAATTCAGTCAGTCTTTTGTTTAAATAAACGTACAAATGTTTAATGGTCTAAAACTGACAAGTTAGTTTAAAATATACCACGGTTTTTGCAGAAAATACAAATCACTCGCATCATCTTTAAATACTTGCGTTTAAAGTATTGTTTCTTCTTTGGAGTTTATGAGCATTTAGTGCAATACTGCCACCTAGTGGACTGGAGTGTAGATCATCTGCTGGACGGTTTGCAGGAATAAAAAATATTTCTTTGTTACGAGGAGAAGCAACAGCACGAGTCACACAGCATTTCAGTGTTTATTAGATGCTTGGAGGAGATTTTTGTCCTTCAAGAAACATACTGTACTCGATAAAGATAACGGTCAGAATAAACAACAGTAACGTATTTACCAGGATTCAACTTCACACCCAGCCTCGAGTCCTTGAGCTTAAAATACTTTATAAACAGGAAGCGATAATCTGGAGGAGGAACGTCTCCGATCGAATTCTGGATCTTTCTGTACACGTCTGGTGTAGCTTATTTATTAGAAAGGTGATGCTTAAAAATGCTTAAAAGTAGAAGGATAAACTTTTCCCAACAAGGGGATTACGAAATACAATCGCCAAGTCGAGCGTTATTTACTCTCAGATCATTTTACCTTCCGTGACCACAAGCTAATACTGTAGTGCAACTGCTAATATTGGCTCTGCCACTTGCTACTAGACAATATACCGTATTAACAAATGTCCTCTTACTATTATTCATTTCCACGGAGCTTTAAACAGCAGATATTTCCCGAAAGCAGCTTTACATCTACAGGACGTCATGAAAAAAATATCCTGAGTCGACACAAGAAAGAAATAATGTACATGCTTTAACAAGTAACGAAATGTAGAAACCACACACACACACACACACACACACACACACACACACACACACACACACACACACACACACACACACACGTCTGCTAACTCCACACTTATTCAGTAGCTCTAATTCAGGGCTAATGGACAGTCGAGTCGTGCGGCGTGCTCGTTGAGGATATTAAAGCCTGTATAATGGAATGAGCGAGTTCATACAGGATGCCAGGTGGTAAGCAATAACTTAGAATCATATTTATTTATTTATTTATTCATTTCTTAATGCGAATGTCTAGAAATAAACCGAGTTTTCCTGGGCTTCAGCGAGTATCAGCACCTTGGATCTATAGCGCAGGAATCAGCATGCAGAGCGAGGCGTGCTATTGATTGCTGAGCTATTCCTGGACTCATGTAAACACAGAAGCATTTAGATTGGGGATGTCTTCAACAAAAGAGCGCGGCAGCCTACGGCCGAGCAGCAACGGCGCCGCGAGTCTCGACCCTCAACTTTATACCCGTGTACGATCTCGAGGTCGAGGATCGAGTGTAATATACAAAACGCCTCTGGCTTATCGCCTACAACCAGAGACAAGCCTCCTTACAGCATGAAGAAGAAGAAGAAGAAGAAGAAAAAAACGAAGGTCAGCTAGGTATACAAGGGGCTTTTCTTCTCTTCATTCTGCCCTCCCTTATACCTGATACATCCGATAAACACGTGTGGGGGTGTGGGGACATCGGGTGGGACATCGGGTCGAATCTGCTAACAGGATTACGGTCCCTGATAGGACACCCCCATCCCGCACCAAGCACAGAGTGGTCGATTCATCCAGACAGAGACAGAGAGAGAGAGAGAGAGAGAGAGAGAGAAATAGCTTTAAGGCCACAGAGATTATAAATAAAGGAAATACAGACGACTGAAAGGTGCATATTACCGGAGTTAATGTCTGAACATTTTGACGCAAAAAACCAGCTATTACATTCGAAACATCAAATAATCCCCCAGTCTTCAGTGCTACAGTACGATGCCATGACTTACAGTAAAACAGCCCGGTTTCGTTAGTAAGCTGTGTAAAAATACTGTGTTTATACCCTGTACACTTGGCTGCTCATAAAACATTCATAAGCTCTACATACATCTTTCATAAAGCACTGAGGCTCGTCTTTCTACAGTATAAAATGAAAAATAAAAATGCCGTATACAGTATTATGAATTACGAGTTGAGTATTTTAGGGGAGCCACGTTATTTAAAACCTGAATGCCTTCACAGCACATTCATAAGCGCTACATAAAGCGGTTATAAACTAATCTGACCTGACTTTATATAACAGGCATTCACGATCATTATGGGTCTCCGGAGAACTTCACTTAAGCTCTGAAACTAAAGAGTGAAGGTGTTACACAGCCTACTGTGCCTTTATAACATGTCCATAAGCACTGCATAAAGCAATCTTCAGAGTGTAATTCTACATACTTTACATGGTACATTGGGTCTTCATAACACCTTCATAAGCTCTGAATAAAACACTTGTAAAGCACTTTGACATGGTTTTATATTTATAAAAAGACATCAATCATTATTATGTTTTATCTGCTCAAGCAAATTGTTTCCTTTAACCCTGCAATATACTGTAACGCTGATACCGTAAACACAGCACACGTGGCCTGCATAATATATTCATAAGCATTACATGAATATTTTGTAAAGCAATTTGACTCGTCTTTACAGGAAAGATACAAACAGTCACACAGATCACGATTATGGGTTGTCTGCTCGAGGATACCACTTCACTGAAAAATCTGGATTATTACACTCTACATTCATAGGGCTTTCACAACACATTCATAAGAACGGCATAAATCTTTCATAACCCAGTGCGACTTAAAAACAGAGTGATGGCATCTTCTAGTGAATGTGAGACATTTATTTAAGTGCACTTTACTTAAATCCAGGATCACTAGATTGAATTATTCACACCACATTCACAGGGCCTTCATAACACTTTCATAAGCACTGCATACATTTTTCATAACTACAGAGTGCATCGACTTCATGTCGAAGCCAAACTATTAGAGTGTACCTGTTTACTTTGAAAAATAAGTCATAAGAATGAATTTTACACACTACTGTACAATGCGCGTTCATAAACACTTCATAAGCAAAAGTTGAAAACATTGCTGTGGTATAAGACAAACTAACAATTTATAGGTAAATAATCATCCTTAGCAAGTTAACAGTAACTGCTTCATTACACCAACTAATTGTTGATTATTTTCCTGTAACACCGTGACGCAGAGTGGTTTATAAGCCAGAGTTATGCAGCTTTTTGCAATAAAAATTAATAAAATGTAACAATCTTAAAAAGGAACAGAATCATGGCTGTTTAAAAACTCAGTTTCTAACGTGGCAGAATGAGTAAATCTACATTACGCGTTACAACTGGACTATAAAGTTTAGACGTGAAGGAGTCGAGCGTCCGCAGGACGTCCGCCTCGACCCGGCCGAGCGAACTGTAATAGGGGGACGTCTCCGCCGCTCGCAATCGTCTTCCTGCCCGCGTCTATTAAATCTATGAAAGAGAATCTCGCTCTGTTTATATCCACTCATAAACATTTGCTTATTGCAGTTTTGCAATATCGGAGCAGCATATTGTGTTGTTGTTTTTCCAGCGCTGGTAATGTGATTCTGTGTCTTATTGAGTAAATGTGACTGGGACGCACATCAGCATGTTAATGCTTTGCCCTCTAACCAACGCCACAGGAGTAATCAAAGTCAAGGTGATAAAACGAGCGCTTCAAACGGACGCACAAAAGAGATGGACTATCGCACGCTGTCTGTCCTCTTGTAGAGAATATTAGAGACAAACAACCTAATTATGATCATATTTTTTTATTCAAAACAAGCACATGTCCATGGGCAATGTCTCTCTCTCTCTCTCTCTCTCTCAGTTTGGTTTAAAAGGCCGTGGATTTGCAATGATAATCAGTATTCATGCGCCATGCACGCCTGGCATATGCGCCACCATATGTCTGAAATCTCCCGCAATAAAAAAAAAAAAAAAAAAGAAGGTTTTATATTCACGCGGTCCACAAAGGACACTGTTCCATCCGGTTTGCCAGGTGAAGCTGAACATGAGCTGTTCCTTCAGTTGGCCGGCTACAGCACTGGCTTCTGGGTAATCACCCATAGTCTAAGCCAAATATAATATAAATAGGCACGAAAAGCAATGTCAGGTTAATGACATCCAGCTAATAGCTCACTGAGATGGTGAATAAGACACAGAGGGACGTGATATCAAAGCCAAAGCATCACACTTAAATGTGATTAAGGCCTGTAATTAAGCTCATTTAGACGTGTGAAGAGTGAGAGGAATGCGGCGACAGCATGAACATGCAGGACATTTGGGCTGATTAGGATTTTTGGCTTTTTTTTTTTCATTACAGATAAATTAAAATGAAAAAAATAAAATAAATAAATAAATAATATATAGGAAAGATAAAACAACAACAACAATAATACTAGTAATAATAATAATAATAATAATAATAGTAATAAATAAATAACTAAATAAAACAACACTGATAAAGAAAAATACAAACCATGAAAATTATACGTAATAAATAAATCTATTTTTAAAAAACTTTACCAAAACAAGAATAATATAAAAAAGATAAAATATGCAAGCACTTGTAAAACAAATGTCG
This sequence comes from Channallabes apus, assembly GCA_030522415.1. Taxonomy (NCBI): domain Eukaryota; kingdom Metazoa; phylum Chordata; class Actinopteri; order Siluriformes; family Clariidae; genus Channallabes; species Channallabes apus. Next base: position 3,797,469 of record CM060112.1, read on the forward strand.
AAAAAAATCCAAACATGACAAAAGGAACAGATGAAAGAATAAGATAAAGACGAAGAAAAATATGGGAAAAAAAATTGAAAAGAAAAAAAAAGCCTGCACTAAAAAACTACAGCATGAACAAAAATAGTAATGTACAAAAATCTAAAGATAAAATTGGATGCACTATGATTAAGGTAAACAACAGAAACTCCATAATAATAATAATAATAATACTCCTAATAATAATAAGGTGAAAAAGCCATCAGAATAATATAGTACAGGATAAAAATGCTAAAAAGCCAACATTATATATATATATATATATATACTGTATATATACACAGTGGCCAGAGGCTAGAGGTGACCGCTGTATTTAGTTCCATTATAACCCATGGTAGGACCTCCGGTCATCATTCACACACACCTATGAGCAATGTGGGAGAGAACATGCAAACTCCACACGCACAGACCCCGAGGTGGGAATCGAACCCGGACCCTGATTGAGGTGCGAGACAACAGTGCTCATCACTACGTCTATATATTAAGAGTTTAAAGAGTCTGAAATATAAGGCCATAGTTTCAAAAAAGCATGTGAAATCTAAAAACATATGCAAACTATAACCAGCACCAATAATAATAACAATAACAATAATAATAATAATAGTAAAAGAAAAATGCATGCAATCAAAGAGAAATGCGGCATCCTGCTAATCTTAAACAGATGTAAGCCTCATCAGTAAATAATTATCGGTTATGTGAAAAGAAGAAAAAGAGCTGATGAGCTCTTTATAATTAAATAGTCATGATTATTCCCTAAAACACGCAGACCACTCTGCATAATTATGCCGTGTCTGGAGATTTCTTTGGCCCAAAACCCTCCAGGGTGGAACGTACCACAAATAACAACCGCACTATGACTACGGCGGTGGCAGCAGTGTTGCGTAATCGAACAGAATGTCAGGAGAACTTCACTGCTCTCCACTCGATATCATAGAGTCACGCAAGACCTACACAAGCCCACGCCGACATTACACTTAATTACAATGTTATAACAGCCGTATGCAGGATGCACTGGTGTACGAGTCGCATAAAGGTAATGAGGTGGAATACACACTGACACACTGTACACGACATGTTAAGTCACAGTTATGATCATCACTATGTATTTCATTAGGATGTCTTGACAGCTCATGAAAAAACCTACACGAAAGTACATACAATGCTGTGAAAAGGTATTGGCCCTTACCGATTAAAATAACTGCGATCATCAAACAAATTTTACATTACACAAACCACGATAACCTGAGTAAATAGTTAAAGTAAAAAAGCTAAAGTATCATCCATGTCTTCCCATCTGTCCCAGCCGTGTTATATTTTACTTGCCACACCCAGGGCTGACTACTGCCAGACGTGTTGAATGAAGAAATCACGTAAATAGAAATTGTTTGATAAAGTCAAGAATGCTAAAAGATCTCAAAATGTAACACAATCTAAAGAAATTCATGGACAGATAAGAGACAGATTACTTGACATGTATCGGTCTCTAAAGGGTTAATAAACCATTTCTAAAGCTCTGGGACTCCAGCGAACCACAGTGAGAGACGTTATACACAAATATGTTAAAAACAAACAAACAATTGTTTTAAATTGTTTAGCTTGGTACGACAATTCAGTCCGAGTTCTTTAGAAAATTATGATGAATGACGTAAACCTACATGAAAATATGTGCACTTTTTGTTTAACATGACATAAATATGTTATGACACTTGACAGGATAAGAAAAAGATATTTAAACATGTTATAAGGATGAGTTATTGGTAATAGATTGGTTATGTATCCTTTTGTTCATGTGACATAAGTTACTTATGACACTTTCTGGACTGATTTCACTATAATGTACTGATACCAGTCATAAAGCTACATAAGGACTGTTATAAATATTTATATAAGTCACATTTTTATTACATTGTTTTCCTGTAGCACCTGAGCCTCTACAGTAAAGATCTTTTTGTACGGTATAAGTTGGTTTTTGTGTCACTTTCTGTAAGATTTCAGCTTTGAGTCAGGGCATGTAGGGTTGATATTATGACACACGGTTGTTATAACGTATAATGTTGACATAATGCAACATAGACGGGTGAATGAAATGCTGTTTAGACACACTGAATATTAACAGCAGTTGAAACCCCAATCTTACAAAAGCAGTCTTTATGAGATCCCTGTGTTCGTTTATGTACGTAACTTTACGTCAGGTGTTATGAAGCGCTTATGCAAGTCCTATAAGCATTAGCTTTAAATCAAGAGTTTGCATGAAATAACGGATCTCATGGTGGTTCAGGGTCCACAATCCGTCCTTCACATCTGCTCTGTTTGAGTCAGCACTGATATTCTAGTCGGTATGGTTTATTTAAAAAAAAAAAAAGAAGAAAGAAAAACAACATAAAAAAGCTGGCAGGTGTTCGATTTCGAGCGGCGGTGTTCAGTGGAGCCCTGGAGGAAACCCGAGTCCTCCTGTGTTCCAGTTCCTGACACGAGTGAGCCTGATGATGATAATCCTGCAGTATCTATTAACTGACTCAGGTGTGTTTGGAGCCGAGACAGAATGTAAAACGTGGGCGGGTCCCGGAGGATCGGACAGAGGAATCCTGGTTTAGTTTAAAGGAATCGAGGAGGAACGTGAACACATCTGTCATTTCGTCGCGGCGTCTCTTTTCATCGGTGAAACTCGTTTCTTCCTCTGTAGCTTTCAGCCGAGTGAAGGGTGGGGGTGGAGGACAAAAATCAGTTCACACACAAATGAGCATCTGATCCAAAAATAGCTCACGGCCTTGTTTTATTGCAAAGTGTCTGTTAAATGAAGTTCACGAAGCTTCCTCCCCTTCCTGCTCCTACTCACTCTACACTCGAGTGCAGCACGTTTCAAACTGGGAATTTAATATCACTGCAGAAACAAATGATCCATGTGGGGTTGTTTAGCTTTGGAAAAGTTTTTCCCCATAACAATTGTTATTATTACCGCTGTATGTGAAGGATATCTGCAATGGCGGTTCATTACACTTCATAGGAAATGAATAATTTTTTACTCAACACAGAAACAAGGCGATTCAAGGCAAACCGGGCCAGGTGATGAAATTTCCCGTGAATCTTCTTTATCTTTAAAATAAGGATGATTTAAGAGAAAAGAACCATAAGCTGATATTAATACAGTATACGCTGTACTGTCTGTTTGAGACTTGGTTCTACTATGTGTTATAAAGAGGAGGTTTGTAAAGCTTATGAGTGTGTTATGAATGCTGAGTGTAGGTGCCCTTCAAATACAGCATTACCTAATAATCTGCTGCTTTGTTTTCCTCTAGTGTGTCATTGATTTCCAATACCCGCAATCATACTCTTCCCCCCTCCCTTCTCCAATTGGATGCTGTTCCAAAATAATTAACCAGCCCTAATTCATTTACATACTCCGTCTGCTGAACTGCGGTACCTGATTTCAGAAACACTAAACCCGCCGTCGATCTTTCTCTCTCCCGAGTCACACACTTCTACCGCGAAGAGAAATGACCTATAAATACAATTTGGAGCCGGGAAACAAAACAAGAACAGTAGGAACGCGGAGCCAGTTTATCTAGCTGATTGATACCACCGCTGCCGCTACTGGACCATGAAATTGTCATTTGTTCTGCAAGCCTTAAGTCAAATCAGAGTTAAGAGCTGAGGAGTGATCCCCGCTAGACGAGACAGGATCCCAGAGCTAATTAGATCCATTTCAAGCAAACAGACAGACAAGGAGGGTGGAGCGCGAGAACCTGTTAATACCTGCTGGGATCAGGGGTAAAATGGAGCGCGGTGATGTTTAGCGATCGGTGCTGTTGAGCGATACAGGTTTCTTCCGATTCTCCAAATACATGTGCATGGAGCACAGACTAGTCGACTAATACAGTACGTTCGCTAGTCGACTAACTGGGGCAGACAAAATGAAAGCAGCGGAAATGCTAAACGTAATCTGTTAGTCTAAAAATATCAGCCTAGCTGTGGACATCGAGTGAGAAGGCAATGTTAACACTTTTATTATCACTTGGCATGGCGTGTAGAGGTCTGCTCAAGTCCTGGAGAAAATCCTCCTGCAGTTGGTTTTGTTGTCCTTCAAGCCTAACTCACTGGAGTTTCCATCTCTGTGAAAGAGCCATGGGTTGCATGTTACTAGTTTAGTGTCGGCACAGGGACGATGCACGCTAGCTCAAAGCTGATGGTTACGACTCCCTCTACGACTTCCCGGACCTGTCTCACCCATCCTGGTGCCCCGCTTCTGCTTGGAGATCTGGTCACATGGATGCCCCGTGTGTCTCTTTGGGATGCGTCTGGTGTCTGGAGATGATTCTCTCTACTTAGAAGATGGTTCTGGACTCGACTGGTGTTGGCAGCTGTTTCTCTGAGGACTTGATAGTTCAAGACTGGAATTTCCAATAACTACCTGGACTCCATATTAACATCAATTAACATCAACTATTATAGCTGACCTGTCTGCCACCTAACACACTGTATAAATGCAGATCATTTCCTGCTATCTGTTTCACCCAGATGAGGATGGGTTCCCTGTTGTGTCTGGTTCCTCTCAAGGTTTCTTCCTATTACCATCTCAGGGAGTTTTTCCTTGCCACTGTCGCCCTCGGGCTTGCTCACCAGGGAATATCTGTCCATTTTGATTCATACACATTCACATTCCATACAAACTTAAATAATTCTTTTGATTGTGTAAAGCTGCTTTGAGACAATGTCAATTGTTAAAAGCGCTATACAAATAAAATTAAATAATTTTCAGACATCATAAAGGCCTTTTCCTGTCCCTGTCCCTTATTACATCACATCCTCCACTAAAGCGAAGCCGCTCATTGAGAAATACGGAATGGAGTAAAGAAGACTGCTTGATAATGGCGATGACATCATGTGTAACCCTAACCCTAACCCTAACCCTGAAGGAGCAATGAGAATTTGGAAATGTTAAAGTAGACCATGAAAAGTGTTTTAGAAAATGGAGAAAGATGACAAGGAAGAAAGAATCCGATGGGTTTCTTAAGGACGACGGGAACAGAAAAGAGGATTTAAGGGAGATCAAGGCCAGAAGGTGGCGGTTATGCAAAATAGTGGATGGCAACTGCAGGTGAACACCAAGAAGAAGAAAAAGGAGATGCAAGGGACAGGTCTGTTGGTGGACATGATCTTCCACGCTGTCGCTCTCTCAGCTTTAATCCCAGAATTTAATCTTAAGCGATAAACTTTGTACAGTGTGATTCGGCCGTGCTGATATTCAGTATAACCGCATGATCATGAGCGCGAGCGATATTGCTTTACACAACACAACGGTTCTACAGTGGAAATGAAACAGTAATGTTGAATAAGGGACATTTTGGACACAATATGGATGAAGACTTGTGTAGCAGAACTAAATCTAATAGAAACTACTTTAAAAATCCTGAAACTACTTTATCACATCAAGCTAGCCTTTGATCTTCCTTTTCATCTTCATCAGATTTCATAGTTACAATTACAAAGTTACAATTTATGAAAAATGTATCGGTTGATGAAGTCACAACTGTACTGTAGTAACCGGTATACTGGTGTATAATGGTCTAGCATAGTGTAACTTGCATCCCTTACCACACACACACACACACACACACACACACACACACATACACACACACACACAATGTGACTCCGTGCAGATTACACCATTACTGGTATGTCGCTGCGTTGATGCTGAACAGGAAGCGTTCAAGGAAGCAATGTAACCTTTATGAGAGATTACATTATGGAATTATCATCACACACACACACACACACACACACATTCATACCATTCCTCCCCCAAAAAAACAAGATTACCACAACACTAAAATCCCCACATCCCCCCCCACACACACACACATATATACACACACACACACACGGTGGAGAGTTTGAAGGTGATGACGTTGCGCTGGTTAAAGAGAATGGCTGCGCAGACGACAAATAAAGGAGGCGCATCACGGATATCCTGGCCGTCATGCAGACCGCACTAAAGCAGAGGATGAGGAGGAGAAGCCGGAGTGAAGCAGTCAGCACTTTTTAGGAGAAAGAAAAAGAAAACGAAGCCGCTCGGCACCAGCGCTACACACCACAGCACCATTACAGCGCAGGGCAACGGCGCGCGCCACTCAAAAATACATCAAACCAAAGTTATTGTGAAGACGACAACACAAAGCCGTACGCTCACAGCAGGGATCCCGGCCAATCAGAATACACGGGAAATGAGGAAGAGCTTGGTTTTTTTTTCGCATAGTGTAGCCTTGAGAGTCTCTTACTGAAAGGTTTTCTTTTCTTTTCTTTTCTTTTCTTTATTTTGCACAGCTCGATGACTGATATACTGACCTGGACTTGGGACAGCGCTAGTCGAGACAGCGCTAGTCGTAGGTTCAATAATCGCTACAGGGAAAAAGGAGAGAAGGAAGAAAAAAGAAAAAACATTCATATATTATCAGAGAAACAAGAACCAAAAATGAAAAAAGAAAGCAAAAAATGAAAGGAAAAAAAAAAAAAAAAGCATGCATGGACTAGAGAGAGAGAGAGAGAGCGCATGAAGCTAATCGCTTTTCCAACCCAAACAAAGAGATCTAATAAACTCGCTCACGGGTTTAATGTGGAATATTACACTCTGTTCTTCTTCTTCTTCTTCTTCATGTTCAAGAAGAATCAGTTTGAAATCGTATCATGATGGCGAACATCTGATCCTACATCAGATGTTCGAGTGCGATGGTGTGAAAACAGGCTCGGCTCAATTCACCATCCAAAACGATCCAGTTTCCAGCTGAGAGACGAGCGTTTAATCACGACTGTGTAATATAACAGTTGATTAACACGTATAAAGTGTCCCAACTCAGGAGTTTAATCTCCACTGACTTAAATATTCCCAACCTGCAGTTTAATCTGTGATTCCTCCAACATTCCCAAGTTTAACTGCCTCCAACATTCCCGATCCAAAGTTTAATCTCATCTGCCTCCAACATTCCCAAGGAGAATGTTCTCCAAGGAGATTTTATTCTCCTTCTTTCCTTTCAAACCCATCCGGCTTTCCCACCTTTCCTTTTTTTCCTACTTCATTTCTTCCTGATTATATTCCTTCCATTCTTTCTTTATTCTGTTTCCCACAACAGAATGTCAATTAATAATTCATTCAGTAGCTTGAAATCAGAGAATCTCACTTTTTCACCATCTGAACGTTGCTTCTTGCCTTCTTGACACTTTCTGCCAGGACTGCATCGGCACGCTTGGCTTAGAAGAATCGCTCGAAATTTTTAAAACCCAATTCTCACTGTCATGTTCTCGATACTTCACCCCGTAAGACACGAAATCAGGGGGAAACGGAATGATTCAATTATCGATTCCGGGAAATCGCAGACCTGTCTGATAAGACCTTTATGGTTACGAGGTTCTCGATGTGGAAGTTGACGTAGAACGTCTGTATTTCCTGTTGGTTCATCACTCATGTACGGTTTCCTCATGTACCAGCCTTTCATAAAGTGTCATCTCAAGAGTTATTTTTAAACGATGGCTCTTGACATGAAAATGAGCTTTCGGTGAAACAGTGCATGTGTGTGTATGCGTGTGCGTGTGTGTGTGTGTGTGTGTGTGTGTTCGCCGACTGCTATTTTAATCAAAAGTACTGTACATGTTTTGCAGGCGTACAGCAGGAGCACAGCTTCACACTAACTGAAATAAACGCAGTCTGGAGCCAGAATTAGGCTGCATAAAAGATGGTGTAAAACATGATTAGGGGAAGGAGGCAGTAAAAAGAAGAAAAAAAAAAGAAAAAAAGAAAAAGTGTAGAGTGGAAAATTCCAGACTGCAAATAAACACCATCATAAAGCGTGGTTTAGGAGATGGAGCTTGGTTTTGCCTTATCGGTCTCTCGGCGCGGCCGAGGCTCCGCGGAGAAACGCGCCGCACTACGCTGCTTTACCGAGCCGTTCTGTTTTATTGATTTAAATACTTGGCTCCATTTTCCCGGATTTACAGCCTTAAGGTAGTTTCATAATGCTGGGGAATAATGAGGAGGTCTGTATAATAGACTGCAGACAAACAGAGGCTGGCTTGCCAGTTTATTAGGTACATCATCCACTTGGTAAGAGTGATGGACATCTGGAGCTGTGCTGGGACTCCAGCTCAGTGCTACACTGCTGTACTGAGAATAAACCAACACTCATGTAACACCTGCTGACGTCTGTATCCTTTCCAGCGCTGGTTGGGTTAGAACAGGGGTGTCAAACACGTTCATGTCTGAGAACCAGAAACTAGTCAAATGTGGATTATTTTTAATCTGCCCAGCCAAAAATAAAAGTCAGCACCTGGAATAAACTAAAGAAATAGTTTAGAGTCTTCTATTAGATAACTCCTGCAGTGACTAATACGGTTCAGCTGCAACATGTTATTTAACCCTAACTGATGCAGTGAGGAGCTTCTCATGTCTTACACAACCATGACTTAGATCACTTAAACACTCAGTCAAATGAAATCAACAACAACATTATGTTTACTAGTAAAAGTACGAGTGTCTGCACACACACAAAGCATGGAGAACTCCAGGGACTGGGGCTAAACAGCTGTGTAGCCTTAAGAAAAAACTACCCATCAGTGGGGAAAAAAGGGCTTCAGTTGTCTAGGGAGGATTAAGATTGGACTTTGGAGAGATGAAGAAAGGTCATGTGGTTTGATGAGTCCAGATTTAGAAGAAGAAGAAGAATATTCAATTATTTCTCACAGCACAGTGACATTCCTTCTTCGCATATCCCAATTAGGGGACTGGGGTCAGCCAGCTTACAGCGCCCCTGGAGCAGATAGGGTTACGGGCCTTGCTCAACTTGGCGAGGCTGGGGCTCGAACCCCCGACCTTCCGATCAGTAACCCGGTAACCCACAGCCTTAACCGACTGAGCCACCAGTGCATGAACTGAGCCACCAAAGATCCAGTGCATGAAGCGATCATGCATAGTGTCCACTGTACTAACCTCTGGAGGCAGGGTTATGATCTGGGGTTGCTTCAGTCGCTCAGGTCTGGACGTTGTGTAAAGTCAGCTGACAACCTGATTGTACTGAATGACATTACAGGTTATCGCATCTATGGAGCTTTTTCTTTCCCTGATTGCACGGCCATGTTCCAAGATGACGATGCCACGATTCATCAGGCTCAAATTGTGAAAGAGTGGTTCAGGCTGCATGGGACATCCAGGAGTCCAGACTTTAACCCCATTGAGAATCTTTGGGATGTGCAGGAGAAGGCTTTTCACAGAAGCCCAACCCAACCATCATCAATACACGTATGAATAAACTAGACTGCGATATTTTCTCGTTAGCATTGCTAGCTAAAGCACAGCCCATTCAGCCGCTTGATTAAACACTCAAAATTCAGCTCATGATGATTTATTCTGTTCATTACCGATTTATTCAGTTCTTGATGATTTATACTGTTGTCGTTCTCCGTTTCGTTTGTAATTAAAAAGCATTTCTACTTGATTTGTTGCAGAAAGCCGGCGTGTGTTTTCAGAGGGAGCACCGTCGCTACGTCCAGCTTCGTCTTCTTCACCAGAAACAAATGACTCCAACCTGATAATGCGCTGCCAGGGTTTGTTCTGCTTTTACTGCGTTTGTTGTGGACTGCTGAGAAACTGGACTCGATACTGTACAGTACTGTACGTTTTGCTATGATGCATTATGACTGCAGTCGCTCTGATAGTTTTAGGACTGAAATTGGCAAGAGAAACTGTGAACAGTTGGTTATCATCACAAAGTGGACATCATGTTAAATAAAACACACTTACTGTTAAAATAGCATGTTTGCCTTTACACCAGACTGTTACAGTTCATTTAGCACCATATAATAACATTAAATTATAACATTAACTGAATCAAACTGTCTTGATGGGGGGCGTGTCTATAACATGACTGACAGGAAGCTCATTCAAACACCAAAGTGCTCCAGCACAAGGTACTGAGGTCCTGAAGCCATGGTGAAAAGTATTATTATTATTATTATTATATAATAAAATTGTTCTTTTGTAAAAGTCAATAATTTAAATGTTATTATTGCACCTTTAAACACGTTACTGATGTGTTACTGGTCACTAAACTGGGGTACTGGACTGAGTTTGACACTCCTGGGGTAGAAGATCCGAACATGACAATTCAGGCTCCATCCATGCAGTACGTCCAAGAATATATCTGGAAATACGAGAGTGAGTCGAAATTAATCCGCACTCCGGTTATATTAAAAGATCTGTAGTCCACACGCTTATCAGCGCTCTCTCCGTTCGAGGCTCCTGTCTCCCCAGTCGCTGCCGTGCACCTGTGAAGCAAAAATGGACGTCCCACTTGTGATTTGCACTAAAGAAGAGCAGCGTGCATTGATTTGTGTCTTTTTCATGTGGTATGAGGGTGTACCTGGTGCCGAAACAACTCATGGACGTGCGTTTGGATATCTGTGAACAAAATCTGTGGCTCTAAGGAAGGCGAAAGTTTCTTAAAGAGAATCATTCCTGGTGACGAGACACGGATTCATTGCTACGAGTCTGAGAGGTAACGATAGAGTCTGGAACGGAAACATCCTCAATCACAGACTGAGAAAAAGTCAACCATCAGCTGGAGAATTCATCAACGCTTACAGTTTTCTGGGATTCTCAAGGGAACATTATCGGGAAAAAGGTTCAACAATCGACAGCGCTCGTTACAGTGAGACGCTTATTGAAGAGCTGAAGATTAAACGTCGGATTAAAACACAGACGACTGATATCTGAGGGCGTCGTGATCTCACGTGACGATTCATGTCCGCACACTTCTGCCCACACTGTCGACACTCTGAGGTGTTAAAGTGTCCTCTCTATAGTCCTGATCTCACTCCATCAGACTCTCACCTGTTCGGGCCCCTGAAGGCGGAACTACGAGGACGAAGATTCACTTCTGATGAAGAACTGAAGACAGCCGTGCATTCGTGGCTCGCAGCTCAGCCGTAAACACTTTTTAATGAAGGAATACGAAAGTTTGAGATTATAAGGAGAGTATATGGAAAAACAAATATGTATTTGTCTCTTCCAAAAGTTAATAAAAAATATTCAACAGCCAGAGTGTGGAAACATTTGACTCACCCTCGTATTTTGTATTAGTATAGAAAATCTCAGACACTTTCTCTCGCCTGCTGATGACGTTGTCATGTAGTTGTTTAATTAAATGTCCGCAAATTTTCATTTCACTTGTTCTAAAGCGCCAGAACACAATACTCGTTATCACTCAACACACGAACCACAGATGGCATCAATACCGTGATATCAGGGACCAGTATTTAGCTGATGCCAAGAAAAAAAAATTGGATCAGATACAGGATTAAAAAAGACCCAGCGACCCAATTCTGTAACGACCGGAAAATCCCTCGAGAATGTTCTTTATGTTAGGAACTCGAAATGTTTACAAAAATCAAAACTTGGTTTTATCTTGGTTTATCTATATTTGCTACGCAATATATAAGTGTTAATATACATTTCAATTTCCTTCTTGCTTTAAAAACATCTCTAAATATTATTTTATATATTTCTATACAGATGGACAGGCCTCCATGTACAATATCTCTCTCTCTCTCTCTCTCACACACACACACACATACACACACACACACACACATACACACACACACACACACACACACACACACACACACACACACACACACACACACACACAAACAAATAAGTACTACACACTCCCCATTAATACAGATTCGCCAATAAAGCAGGCCTCATTGTGAAGCATCATAAACCAGGCTACATTGTATTGTATAATAGCAGCTCGGTGTGTATGCGGACGATCTGTTTGCAAGCGCCAAAAAAAAAAAAAAAAACCAAAACACATTACAGAGCACGGGATTGTATCTCATCTGGAAATAACATCGTTTTTTTTTCCCCCACAGAGAGCAGCAGGCTGAGAAATTGTGCTGCTTCCACACAATTCATGGAGGCATAAATTGCAAAGATAAGAAAGGAGTCTTTTCTGCTGGGTGCTGGCAAATTACTTGAAGAGTGTTGCATTAGAATATGACAAAAGAGTAGAGAATAGTGTGGTAGAGTGTGATAGGGTGTGGTAGGGTGTGGTAGAGTAGTAGTGTACAGTAGTATGGTAGAGTGTAGTGAAGTGGTACAGTGAAGTGAAGTGGTAGAGGGTGGTCGAGTGCTGTGGACTGGTAGAGTGCTGTGGAATGGTAGAGTATGGTGTAGTGGTAAAGAGTGGTCGAGTGATAGAGGGTGGTAGAGTGGTGTGGAGTGGTAGAGTACGGTGGAGTGGTAGATTGCTGTGGAGTGGTAGAGGGTGGTAGAGTGGTCGAGTGATAGAGGGTGGTACAATGGTGTGGAGTGGTAGAGTGGTAGAGTGCTGTGGAGTGGTATAGGGTGGTAGAGTGGTCGAGTGAAAGAGGGTGGTACAGTGGTGTGGAGTGGTAGAGTGGTTTGGAGTGGTAGAGAGTGGTGGAGTGGTAGAGGGTGGTAGAGTGGTAGAGTACGGTGGAGTGGTAGAGGGTGGTAGAGGACGGTGGAGTGGTAGAGGGTGGTAGAGTATGGTGGAGTGGTAGAGGGTGGTAGAGTGGTAGAGTACGGTGGAGTGGTAGAGGGTGGTAGAGTGGTAGAGTACGGTGGAGTGGTAGAGGGTGGTAGAGTGGTAGAGGGTAGTGGAATGGTAGAGGGTGGTAGAGGGTGGTAGAGTATGGTGGAGTGGTAGAGGGTGGTAGAGTGGTAGAGTACGGTGGAGTGATAGAGGGTGGTAGAGTGGTAGAGGGTAGTGGAATGGTAGAGGGTGGTAGAGGGTGGTAGAGTATGGTGGAGTGGTAGAGGGTGGTAGAGTGGTAGAGTACGGTGGAGTGATAGAGGGTGGTAGAGTGATAGAGTACGGTGGAGTGGTAGAGGGTGGTAGAGTATGGTGGAGTGGTAGAGGGTGGTAGAGTATGGTGGAGTGGTAGTGGGTGGTAGAGTACGTGGAGTGGTAGAGGGTGGTAGAGTGGTAGAGGGTAGTGGAATGGTAGAGGGTGGTAGAGTACGGTGGAGTGGTAGAGGGTGGTAGAGTAGTGGTAGTGGGTGGTAGAGTACGGTGGAGTGGTAGAGGGTGGTAGAGTACGGTGGAGTGATAGAGGGTGGTAGAGTGGTAGAGTACGGTGGAGTGGTAGAGGGTCGTAGAGTAGTGGTAGTGGGTGGTAGAGTACGGTGGAGTGGTAGAGGGTGATAGAGTGGGAGAGTGCTGTGGAATGGTAGAGTGGCAGAATATGGGTAGTGCATCACTTTCCTAACGTGTAACAGTCTGTGTTGATGTTAAGGTCAGAAGGTCATGTGCTAGGAGTCGGATCTGAGACTCATTCATGCTCCTCAGCAGAAACACAGTCGAGATTACTAATTGAAAAGTTTTTAACCGTATTCTGTACCATGGTGCTCTTTGGTTGAAGCCTCTCTTTCTCCAGGCTCTGTTTCATCACTACGTCCCGTTAATGTTGGCCACCAGGTGTTTATAGCCCGGACGGGAAGAGAAGCGTCTCGGCACAGCACACCACTTCATTTTCAGGCAGTCCGGCCCCCTGTGAGCTGTAGCATCTCTGCTGGAGTTCCAGTCAATGAAACCCAGCCTTCAAAATAGCTTTACGTCAAGACCACTACACTGCAATATGAGAAAGGAATCAATGAGAGAGATGAGCATCTGTCGGCCCGCTGTTCATCATCTCTGTCTGAGAGCGAGTGTCTGAAACCGCAACACATCAACAATCTTCACAACACCAACACAACTACAGCCCTTTGTCCTACTCAACTCAGAATAGCAGCTTCACCAGAGAGAGAGAGAGAATGAAAGAATGAAAGAAAAAGAAAGAAAGAAAGTTACCAATGAAGAAAATGGAAATAATGAAGAAAGGAGGGAAATCTGATTCATAGCAAAGGGAAGTAAAAAAAAGACTATTGAAATCGAAAAAAGCAGAAAAGAAGGAATGCTGGAAATTTAGGAAAGCTGGAAAGATTGAAGGAAGGAAGAAAAAAGAACAGATAGATAGATAGATAGATTGATAGATTGATTGATTGATAGATAGATAGATATATTCTACTGAACTAAACCAAGAATAAAATAGCATAACATACTGAACACACACTGAGAGGACACGTTGAATGTAAACCGGACTCGGTTTCAGCTTTACGAGGTTCTGAATGAATTATGAATCCTTTTGTCCAGCACGCTGCTCTGAACTGTTGGGACATAAATGGTGTGCAATCAGGACTTGGCAGCTCTCCTTTATGAGTAACGGCGTGCTGGAGGGTGAAAAAAGGCAGCTGAGTGCAGATGACTGCAGTCAGGGCCAATCGGATGCATGATTGATGTGGAAACAGGAATAGAAATGGGGGCGGAGCTCGCGAGGGTAAGATAGATGCGACATGCCAGAGAGTTATTCAGAGTGCGACTGACCCCACTGCACAAAAATGACATTCATGCGAATAAATTCACTTCGCAGCTGTTCGATTTCACCGTCTATTTCATCGCTCCTTTTCACGTCCCTGCCCTGTAACCGCCACGCCCGCATCCAGTGCTCCCAGGGCCACGGCGATGGCAAGGTAACCGTGACAACCGCTTGTGATTGATTAGCATGGTGGATTGGATGGAGTGTCCTCTCATTTGAGTCACTGGAGTTTTATTCAGAGTGCTCCGACACTACAGTACTTCTCGCACAGATAACTTGTTGAAAAGACATGTAGGTGAGGACGAGAGACAATTTACTCTGTTGTCTTTATTCTGCGAGAATTAAAAAAAGAAAAAGAAAAATAACGAAAAAATGACAAATACAGATAATGAAAAATGGAATGTAAGCGAGGTAGTAGGGAACTGAGGATAAAAGAAAGGAAAGAAAGAGTAGATGTGGCCAATAGTGGGTGTAATCAAAGTTTCTCTAGGATTTGGTGGGAGTGGTCAATAATTAGTGGACAGGGCTGGGTGTCGTTACAGTTTCTTAAAGAGTTGGTAAGAGTGTTTAATAGTGGGTGTGGTCAAACCTTCTATAAGCAGGTGGGGAGGGTGAACAGTAGGTGTGGTCATAGTTCCTCCAACAGCTGGTGGGGGAGGTTAATGGTGGTTATGGTCACCCTCTTATAAGAGCTGCGAGTGTCCAAAGTGTCTTTAAGAGCTGGTAGTTGTTAATAGTGGGCGTGGTCTCATTTGTGGGAGTGGTTAATAGTGGGCGTGGTCACTTTCATGAAGAGCCGGTGGGAGTGGTTAATAATAGGTGTGGTCACAGTTTTGTGGGAGTGGTTAATCATGGGTGTGGTCACAGTTTTGTGGGAGTGGCTAATAATGGGTGTAAAAAAATTTATCTGCTGTTAGGAGTGGCTAATAGTGGGTATGGTCACAGTTTGTTGGAGTGGTTAATAGTGGGTGTGGTCAGTTTCATTACGGGCTGGTGGGAGTGGTAAATAATAGGTGTGGTCATATTTTTGTGGAAGTGGTCAATCATGGGTGTGGTCACAGTTTTGTGGGAGTGGTTAATAGTGGGTGTGGTCCAAATTTGTACAGGAGGTTAATTTTTTAAGTTGGTCTCAGTCGTAGTGGGCGTGGTCTCAGAGTTGGTGTGAGTTGTCAGTCATGTGCATGGATATTTCTGGTAGGTGGTGGGAGTGGCCCTAATTAAATGAGATCATGTGGTCAATAGTGGGCGTGGCCACTGTTTCTGCAGTAGCTAAACGTCCCTTGATTACACACAGGAGTATAAAACTCATTAGATCCCCTCGAGCTTTACTACAGAGGGTTTGCTAGGACTGGCACATGTTACATCACACTGGGGTCATGACCTCTGCGGTGTCAGCTTCCTAACACTGGAACATTAAACACAGCACACAGCTTTGACTTTAACTCGAACCCTGACTCCGTGCCGAGGCTGTATTAAATAATAACGAGAGTTCCGCGTCCACGTCGGCTCCATCGATACTTATTGACTGATATTATGGCACCAATTTAGTCTGAGGTAATGATGGCTGCCTCTCGGATTTGTAATTTGCACAAACGTGGCAGTGTGTGTTACGCAGGAATTGCTTGCCATTTCTCATTAGGACGACGGCGCGATGGCTTTTCTTTTCATTAGCGTTCATGATAAAGAGTAGCACAGCAGCTCGGAGACAAAGGCGCTGAGATGAGGAGGGAGGACCGGGCGAGACGAGACGAGAGGAAGAAGAAGGAGGAGAAGAAGGGGAAGAAGCAGCCTTTTGGCCTTTTCTCTCTCTCTCTCTCTCTCTCTCTCTCTCTCTCGAGCTTTTCCCGCATCACAGCCTCTGCTTCTTGAGTAGGACGGGAAAGCTTTCTCCGGCTCGCTCGTCTCTTTGATGTGCTTCGTTTAAAACTACAAGTGGCTCTTTCCATCTGCCTGCTTTAAATCTTTCTGCTCATAGCTGGCTGAGTTCACCTTCTCATCCATCTCGCTTTTATTGTGCAATCTGAAAGCTCGTAATCAAAGAAAATTTCACCACACACACGCGCACACACACACACACACACACATCCTTACCTGATACACAAGCATCTCTACACAACATCCAGAGGTGATAATGAATATGGACGTTTTAATTTTTTTTTTTTTGCGCCAAAAAACAAAACAAAAATAAACAAGTGACTCTGAGCCGAATGAGAGCCAGACAGCAGGATACGGGGTTCTGTGTGTCTTGTTAGCTCGCTACTTACGAATCAGAGGCACGGTGGCGTTGGCCGCTCCCAGCTTGTTGACAGCCACGCAGGTGTAGTTGCCATAGCGATCCTCCGTGATGTTACTCACTGTGAGGATGGACCTGGAGCTCGCGTTCTTGATGTCGATGCCTGCTTGACCCTTGCTGAGTCTGAAAAGACACACAAACACAAACTCAAGGTGACATAAGCGAGGATTCTGATTGGCTCAGAGCTGAAGGTGTTGATTAGTTCTGTAAAACCGCAGTAGCGCAGCTTTATATCAAAGCCCTCGTTCTAATCGAGTCCGTTTCCATCAGTCCATCAGTCACTGGCTGATCGACCGGTGCCTCTCTGTTATAGATGTAATAAATCATTTCAAAATAGATTTTGAAGTCAATGAGTATATATATATATATATATATATATATATATATATATATATATATATATATATATATATATGTGTATGTGTGTGTGTATATATATATATATATATATATATATATATATATATATATATATATATATATATATATATTATTACGCCGGGGTCGTGACCTTTGCTCTCCGGAGGCTTCCTGATGCTGAGCTGAACGTCAATACCTTTGATCTGTGGGAAGGTTGAAGCTTTATTAAATATTAACACGACCCTGAGTCCACCTCCGCTTCACAGGATCCATCGTTTAGCTGTCACGTGTACGGATTTTAGTGCGTTGCCATGGCGATATGGGAGACGCCTGGAAGCCACGGTTCAGCAGCAGTCAGATCGCAAAACACGTCTCGAGTTAGTCAGCGGTTATTTTTTTTACGTTTAGGTGAACTTCAGCCTAGGAGTTGATGATCCGCGGTGTTCTGAGCCAATAGAAAAGAAGAGGGCGTGGCTTAAGTCCGATTTTATGATTTTGCATAGATTAAGGAATAAAATAAACAAATTTCCTTGATATATGCATGATATATTTATATTTATACAGTGACTCCATTATTATTGGCGCCCTTCTTAAAAATGAGGAAAATGATAAATGTTTTCTGTTCAAAACACACAAAACATTTTTTTTTTTTTTTTTTTTTACAAAATAAATATTTCTTTCAAAAAACAAGGATAAATGAACCTGAATGAAGTTCAAGCCAGAATGAATGCAACACAGATATTCAATCTTTTATCTTTTTAAAATATTTTTGTTTTCCTAACAGTATAAAGTTGCAGGTAAAAAAAAAAAAAAAAAAAAAAAAAAGATGTATTTTATGATGAATAATAAATTTGTTGTTTGTGTTTTTGGTTTTTCTGATTAATAAATCATAATAAAGCAAAACAGAGCGCAAACTGTTCTCTGTAAAAAACATTAAAAAAAATACCGAGGACGAACGAGAGCGTCTTCCGACAGCGTTCATCAGACGCTAACACTCGCTGGGTGAGAAAAAAAAACCATCTCGAGACAACGCTAGGTGAGTGAAAATAACAGCAGGTATCGTGTACTCGTCTCGTAGCCATTTGTACTTCGTCTGAAAAAAAAAAATAATTTATCTCTTTTTTTCCTCCCTCTTCTTTTTTTCTGCTGTTCTGATATTACTAATTCCCTCGAGACTGTAAAGAGGACATGACCCACATTCAGGAGCTGCCTTTCGCTGCAGCTTTTTAAGTCCGCTAGCCGTATAGCACTCAGAGACGTCAATGCTAATCGACACGGCTGTGAAAAACACCCCGATGAAATCGATGCCATCAGTTAACTTCTCTCCTGCCCTCGATATGGACCTGAGCGTTTCGCACAGACTCCTGATCAAAACCTCACGTCGTTAACAGTCACAATCATGGCTCGTTAATGACACGTGACCGCGCGATAAGCTAACATTTTGCGAGTGTGCTGCAAACGAACCGCGCCCACGTGCAAACATTAAGAGTCTGCAAATGCCAGCGGTGCGACGAGAGAGCTCGTCGTCATCGCCGTCGCACACGGCCTGCATGTCTGACAAGCTCAGAAACTAAGGTGAGACGTGGAGAGGACGGGAGCTCTGGATCCCTAACCGCGTCCGGATTGATGGAGTATCCGTGTTGGTCTCGGAGCCGAGGAGACGCGCCTGACCTTATGTCAAGCAAATCTCCGAGCAGCTGCTGTTTGCTCTCCTGCTGAGATTTGTTAAAATGTTAGCAAAAGGTTTAACAAGGACCTAAACTTCACAAGGATGTAAGAGCTGCTGGCTCACCATGACCTGCACGCAAGCTGCTCAAATTTGACGTGATCAATCAGGGCTCATGTGTCTCTCCTCAAAACAAACAAAATAACGTTATTTCAAAATTGCCGAAAGATCTTAGAGTTTAAAAAAATGGACAAAGTATGAAATGATCTTTAATCTTATACATCGATATAAGAGCCATAACACTATCACAAGGTGAATCGAATAACATTGATCATCACTAAAGTACCAGTAGACCGGGGACAGGATCATGGACACCCGAGGGGACCAAAGACCGTCTGATCCGATCCTACAGAAGAGCCAATGCAGCACAAATCGCAGGAAATAACGCAGCAATGGCTGCGATAGAAACGCACCAGAACACTCAGTGGTGCACCACAGCCTGCTGCATACGGGGTCCACCAGTCCTCCAAACTCTCCAAGATCCCCATCCGATCCCACACCCAGGGAACACTCTGATCCATGGAGACCCGAGGCACCACAAGGACGTCCAGACGGTGCGAGGGGAACTTACACAATCTAATGTTTAAGCAAGCGCTATCCGCCCTCTTCTACATACACCAGTCTACATACACTGATGGTCGGCTGGTGCTGCTGTGAATGGCATGACAAAGTTTTGCCCCTCCTCTCTCTCTCTCTCTCTCTCTCTCTCTCTCTCTCTCTCTCTATATATATATATATATATATATATATATATATATATATATATATATATATATATATATATATATATATATATGCATAAAAGTTCTAGAAAGACACTCGCGATGGTTCCACCGCTTGGGAAGATCAGCGAGATCCGCCAGAGCTTTACACATCATTAGCAAAACTTTGTAACTCTGTGCCGCTAATGTAAACGGAATGAAACTCGCGTAATAATGAGTGCAGTTAATGTGTACCGGGACGAGAAACAAACAATTCATTATCGGTGCATTTATTCATTATACAGAGCGAAAGTTTGTGCACCCTCAGGGCAAAATATGGGAGATGAACGGATTTTAATTTACAGAAACGAGACATTAAGTGCGGGCGTGTGTTTTAAGTTTATTGTTATAGATGGGCCAAAAACATACAAAAATAATAATAATAAATGATCGCAGTTTAAAAGTATTCACCCCCCCTCCTTACACACACACACCTTTTTTATTTATTAATTTTATTCATTTTCAGCAAGCACTTTATCCTGGTCTCTCACACACACACACACACACACACACACACACACACACACACACACACACACACACACACACACACACACACACACCTAGGGGTAGCTCAGAGCAGTCAATGCACTTAGCATGTTTTGGGAGGTTTTAAGAAACATGAACATAAACGAGCAGAATAAAATCTAAATAAACTTGAACTCATGTTCGAACCGGAAACCTGGCTGTGTGAGACGTCGTCACGTCTCCGTCTTTCTGACTGTGATATGAATATTCGCTAGTCATCTTCACGCTCATATTTTTATCTTTAAAACCTGACTTATATTTGGATCCTATCACTCCGTCTCTCTCATACACATGTACATCCCTAACTTCACCCTGACGTGCAGCACCTTTGGCAAAGCCGGATGCAGAGAGGGAATAATTTATTATTTTATTTCAGTAACACGCGAGCTTGTCATGCAACATTTTGGATTTCTCTACTTTATTCAAAAATCATAGCGTGTGCAAACTTTTGCACTATCTGTACTGCACCCCAGCACCATTAAATAATGAAGTGTCTGTCTGTCTGTCCGTCATATGGATTGATGAGGGTGCAGGAAAACAAGCTAATGGCTCTGGGAGCATAACCAACGTAAAGTCTTAAATTAGGCAAAAACTCCCGGAGAAAAAGCCAAATACGCCGCCTTGGCAGTTTGAATAAATTGAGTGAAGCCTATAATTACAATTAGCGCACTGTGAACTGCTGATTCAGATCGTGTACTCAAAAAGAGTGGGTAAATGACGGGTAATGGGGTAATTTGGTATTTAAATTCAAGAACCACCACTTGAGCCCGACGCTGATTGACGCGTAAACTGCGAACGCGCCACGTTGCCGCCGAGGTTATGCAAACATTTAATTAAAATGCAAGGTTAAGCCTTATGCTATACGGATCCCTCCATAGCAGGAAGGGCAGAGAGGGAGAGAAAAGCCAGGCGCGGGTTTTACCTTAACGATAAGCGCTATGAGCTAGAAATAATCTGATTGAATTTTAGATGTGCAGAGACGCATACCGAGAGCTCCTGAGACTCGAGAGTGTGAATAGTGATTATGAATATTCAACCAAAAAAAAAGAGAGAGTGAGACGGGAGAGTGAGACAGGAGGGGGGAGGGAGACTGAATCCCGTGTTTCCATGAAGCTTTAAGAGAGGAACATTCCTCATCCTGTCATAGGCCTGAATATTTACTGAGGAATGTGTATATTACACGACAGGCCGGCTGACACCTTCAGCCACAACGCATGATAACGTGTGACAAGTTAATATACGAACCACAAACAAACAGGAGATAAAACACCAGGCTTTGTATTCAAACTTGTTTGTTTTCCCTCTTACCTCTTCTCTCCTTTGTACCACTCGAAAGCCGGAGTGGGGACGGCGGCCGCCTCGCACCTCAGCAGCGCCATGTAGCCGGGTCGGACCCCGTGACTCTTCATCTCATGAATAGCAGGTGGAACTGCAGAGACAAAAATAAAAAAATAAATAAATCCACATTTGTGCTATTAGGACATGAAAATGAGCCCAATCTGTACTGACTTCAGTATAATTGGCACCACGTATTAATATTAATATCTAATGAGGCACTGCATGGAGAGAATAAAAAGACAACTGGAGATCCTTATGCATTATAGAGGATCCTTTCGGTCCGTCTCTTAGGTTTGCGCACTTTTGAGGTCAAATCTATTGAGGTTAAGAATAAGCAAAAGAACGGAATTTCATAAAATCTGTCTGATAAAAAAATAAACAAAATAAACGGGTTAAATAGCAACTTGTGTCAAGCATAGCTGAAATGACCAGAACTGGTACTGGGTTAAACACTGTCCTGCACATTATTGTACATGAAGCCCAAAGGACGGTGCGGAACTATAAACATTACAGAAGAAACGTCTTCAATCTGGGATCACGTACACGCTTGGGGAAGCTGCATCGAAAAAACCCCCCAAAACAGCAAAAATCGGAACTTTGTTCAACAGTGAGAAAAACGATTACAGTGGAACCTCGGATTACGAGCATAATTCGTTCCAGAACACTTTTATTCCAAAACACTCGTAAACCAAATGTAATTTTCCCAAAGGAAATAATGGAAATTTAAATTATTCGTTCTATAGCTCAAAAAAATAAATACATAAAACTAAGTGTTTCCGTTTGTGCATGCAGACACAAATCCCTAAAACCCTTTTTCTTGAAGGGTGCCAATAATTCTGCATACGAGTCTACAAAAACAGATTTTAGAAACATTTCTTTATCCCGTAATCACCTCTTAACAGAAAATAATATGCACACTAATAGGAAAGAAAAAAAAAATGTAAAAAGACCGCTGCAGTGGTCAAAGCAAAGGAAATGTTATTAGCGCGATGCTGAGAAACGGCAGCTCCCCCCTGGGCCGGAGAAAAGGAAACGAGCTGCGTGTTGATAAATTGCTTAACGGACATTTAAAGGCTGAACAGCATGGGCAGGTTGTGCGAGAATGAAATGAAATGGAGGTTGTTTCATGTTCTCAAACAATGTGCAAATGACTGTGCTGTCGTGAGAGAACCATGTGTTAGTACGGGCCATTTTATTTGTTACAATCTGCCGGAGAGAGAGAGAGAGAGGGGGGGGGGAGAGAGAGAGAGAGAGAGAGGGGGGGGAGAGAAAAGGAGAGAGAGAAAAGGAGAGAGAGAGAGAGAGGGGGGGGAGAGGGAGAGAGGGAGAGAGAGAGAGAGGGGGAGAGAGAGGGAGAGAGAGAGAGAGAGAGAGAGAGAGAGAGAGACATGATAACAGGGTCACGATTGGGCACGAAATCATTCCTGTGTGTTCAAGCAACAGGCGAAAATGACACCTTTTAACGCCTTCATTATAAACATGTTTTTATTTTTTTTCTGCTGGATATAAATAAACAGATAAAAAAGACGTACAGATTTTATAAACGTTACATCGGACAGAAAGAATTCATGTGTTATTGCAGCCTGATGTCGATACGTCTAACCTTAAACCTTCACCACAGTTTAATGTCTGCTCCTGAGAGATATAATACGCTATACATGTAAGAACACACGAAGTGCTTATGTAGGTGCTGTAACATAGATCAGCCGAAAACATGCTATAGCAACCTTGTGTCAATTATAACCAGTGTTATAGGAACCGTATGTAACTACAACAAAAACCACACCTCGTGTAATAACCTGTTTAATACATACAGTACAGTACAGTGGGACAAATCTTATGAAAGGCTTATGTAGCTGTCTGTATTGGCAGATTGGACAACTATAAAAACAGCTACAGTATAACAACCATAGGACAACTATAACATGTGCTATAACAAACTTATGTCAACTATACACAGTGCAATAACAGCCTTGTCAGCTGTAACGACTAACTCTAGCTCAGATGGTGTAAAATCTTGTGTTGCTGTCTATATTCTCATGAAAGCATGAATATACCTCCTGGATATACAGTAATAGTGTAATAGAAGAACACTGAGCTGCAAAATCAGCTTTCATGATGCAGGAATCTACTGTAGATCTACATCAAATATAGTGATTTAACAACCTTATGTCAACTATTCATAGTGCTATACCAAGCTTAGGTCAACAATAACACTGGTTATAATGACCATATGTCAATTATTATGTGTTATAACAACCTTACATCAACTATAAATAGTGCTTTAACAACCTTACATCAACAACAAGTGTTATAACAACCATATTTCAACTATAACATGCTATAACAACCTTATGTCAACCATAAACAGTGCAATAACAACCTTATGTCAACAAGAACACGTGGTTTAATAGACTGCTGCAGTGAGCCTTCAGAAATGTTCATGTAGGAAGATGATTATTCATAAATCTGGAAAAGACTATAACAACCTAATGCCAAATATTTACAGCAATAAGCACGAGATGACAGAAGTACACTAAGCTACATTATCAGTCCTCAGATGCAGTCACACTGGGGCTAAAAGAGAGCGAGAACATTAGCTCAATGATGACATTCAGGTAACACAAATCCCGAAGATGACAAATACTGAATAGACTTGAAAAGATAATATTAGATATACAGAAGAACTGAAAATAACAGTCTTCAGTGAAGAGAGCGGTAGAGAGAAAGACAGAGGAGAAAAAAAACAGAGCGAGAGAGAGAGAGAGAGAGCGAGAGAGAGAGAGAGAGAGATCCAAGTTATGTCTTACTGGCTAGCGTTAAATTGCTTGCAATGTCTGAATTTCAGTCGGGTGCATTTATATTCCAGACGACCGAGCGTTTGAAAATCACCTGCGAGTCATGGAGGTGTGTTCCGACTATTTATTTCTGAACTCTCTCTACACAGTTTTATCTAAGTGCAGGTTGAAAGGGGCTTCAGCAAACCTGGTCCTGCTAATAACTGACATAAACCTACATAGACATTTACGAAAGCTTCATTTCAACATGCATCAGCTCATCATGAAGGTGGATTTCATCATCGTGCTGATGCAACACTTCAGCCATATGATACAAGCTGGTGCTAGAACATACTTCATACAGTACTGACCTGTAAGCATGGATCTTTCATCTTATCTCAAACACTGAGTTACAAAATCAGCTGTCACGATGCATGAACCTACAGGAGATCAACACCTTTATGTCAACTACAGCCAATCCTAGAACAACATTACATCAATGTGAACAACAGCCAATGTCAACTTAAAGCAGTGTTTATGACAGCTACATTATGCATAAGTACTGATATACATATACATGTAATGCCCTTTAATATGGATATAGGATAGATCAGAAGTAGCTATGAAATCAGATGTCAACAAAACAGCATAAACATCATTTTGATTCACAATGTCAAGCATGTTAAACATTATAACAACCTAATGTCAGCTCATAGCAGTATTTATGACAGGTACATTATATGTGTAAATATTCATACACACGTCATAACATATTATAACCATGAACATGCCAGGATTTGCCAGAAGTAGCTACAAACCAGATGTCACATGTGAAGCATGATATGCATATAAAGCATTATAATTACTTAATTACAACCTAAACAGTATTTATAGCAGCTATAAACATGTTAGGATGTACAAGAAGTAGCTTTTATGCCATTTCAATGAGGATAGCCCTGTAAAGCATTATAACAACCTAATATCAACCTAAGCAGTATTTGACAGATGTGTTTTGTGTTGGTATTTACTGTACAGAAATCTTAGAAACATGAATATAGGATATACAGTACCAGAAATAGTTATGAAATCATATGTCATTTGTCAAACAATATTCTTGTAAAGTGTTATAACAACCTAATGTCAATTTTAGGACAAGTTACATATTTATATATAATGTATTGTTATACATATTATAGCCATAAATATGCCAGGATGCACCGAAAGGAGCTACAAAGCAATAGCGTAAACAAAGGTTTGATTCACAATAGGCGTGTTAAGCATTATAACAACCTAATGTCAACTTATATATAGCATGCATATGATGCATGCAACAATCTATGTCTAATTAAACCAGAATGTATGACAGTTGAAAGCATCCTGTGGACAGGCTGTATATCAGGTGTCATAAAGGGTTAATGTAGAAGCTATGCAGCCCTATGAGCATTAGCATTTAGCACTAATTGTGTGTTATGAAAACGTGTGTGTGTGTGCTTGTTTTTTACCATCAGATGCTTAGACGTGTTTCCAGTTTAGCGGTTGTGAACCTGAACAACCATATCTTGTTAAAGTGATGTTCTGCACTTACTCGCCGTAAATAAGGAGAGCTTTAAGGAGGCGGCATTAAACACTCAACAGTCAAGCGTTTCATCACCGCTCAACAGTGCTGAAAGTAAATAGACATTTAATACTCATGATGCAGAGATTAGGAAATTAAAGTGAAGTCCATAACATGAATTCCGGAGCGTTTGTGGTGTCGGGACTGACGGATGATGCCGTTGCACACAGTAACATAAAGGTGTGTGAAATGTAGCGCATAATGCAACATGACGCAATAACGATGCAATGCAGAGAAATCCAAGGCGTTTGTTTTATTCCTTTTTCTTTTAAGGAAAATGAACATCACTCCACGCTACTGTACGGCACGACCGTAGAGCACTTAAAGAGACGTCTTACTTCACAATAAGAGAGCCTGGATGTTTCCCCGGCTCGTCTCGAGCCTCCGCGTGTGCGGGTCTTAAACAGATTATTTTCATCATGTGCTCTTCGGGGAAAATCGGCGGTCGGAGGATGAGGTGCGGCGTGGATGAAGTTTCGCGATACGTGTTGGAAGTTTGTGCTCTTTGTAATTTGTGACAAGTGACGCCTGGTAGTGTATCAGTGCGAAAAAAGCCCGTTTAAAACAGTCCTGAGAGCATTCGGATAATAGAAATGCATCATGGGAGGAGAATATACAGCGGTATCAGCAAGGCATCAAGCTGTTCGCGGAGAAATGTTAACATCCACAAGGGATGTACCGTGGCTGATACTTCTAGCGGGTATCTGTTATTTTTCACGCATAGTCATGAATCTGCTCCGATACCAACCTTCCATACGACGTGATATTATGAGACGTAAGCTCAGCATACGTTGTCGCTCTAATGAACAGATGACAAGAAAATGACAGCAATCTGGCTAGTTTATTTTATTTTTAGAATTAATAATGAAAGAAACACAGCTTGCAAACTGAGCCGAGTGCAAAATCTCAAGAGGAGCAACAACAACAATCTTTTTCTACACACAAGTAACCTGATAAAACAATTTTAACACTAAATATTAATAGCAAGACCTCGCGTGCTCAGGGTGGCATCAGCAAGCAAAGGCATTAAAAAACGCATGTAAGGTGTGTGTGTGTGTGTGTGCGCGCGCTAGGGGAGTTAAAGAAGCTTCCCTTCAGCGAGCACTGAGCTCACTTTTACTCCAAGTACAATTCATGGCGATGTGCTAATCGCTAAGCGGCCGCGTTACTACCACACTGCTAACAACAACAGATCTACTGTATGTAGCAGGATGTCCTGTATCGATTAATGCGTTTAAGTCGTTACTCATTTTAGTTTTGAAAAAAAAACTCTCGGGTATAAAAAGTCAATAATTAAAAATGTGTGGGCGGAGCTAGAAACAGCGCACGTCACTGATTGGTCGACCATACAGTAGCGGCGTTTGAATTGTTCTCTTTGTCTCTCTATGTTGAATAACAGTCAAGAATGAGACGGAAAAGTTTTTTGCAATAGTCTCAGGACAAACGAGTTTGCACTTTTACAACTTTTTGATTTTTATTTGATTAACTTCATCAGAACGAATGAAAGAGAAGCTGGTGAAAGAACCGCTGCGTTTGGCTTCTAAAAGAGAAATTCAGCAACAATAAATGTTATTAAAATGGATAAAAAGCCTCGTTCTGTAATCCACAGGAAAGAAAAACATAATTGTTGGGAAATTGTACTGGGAATAAAAAGAATGCATCCTTTTCCGAACAATCACTGTTTCATAGTTGATTATTTTCCTACAACAGCACGGCAGTGTTTTATACACCAGGAAGATGAGGAACAGCTTCTAAACACGTTTCCTAAAATGCCTCCAAAGTGTCAGCACCTCTATCCGCTCGCAGAAGGAAGCCAGGCGAGAATGTCTATTGAGTCAAAGTGGCATGTAGTGCAGGAGGCCCCTGTGTTTACTCCTGTAATGAATTAAGCAGTGGCCTAAATTCTTCACTAGATGCTGCTCGCTGTTGTGATTACGGGGAAAGCGGGCGGACTAGACGAGGCCTGGAGGACTCCGCTTTCTGAAAGTCACCCTTCATTGGAGAGCGGAAATAGCGGCCCTTGTTTACCTCAAACATTTGGCACATTAGGTGACATTTTGGCTGCAAGTGGAGTCGAAATATTTATCACCCTAACAGACGGGCTAAATCTGTTTACGTTGCCGGGGTCTGCGGTTTCAGCTCGGTGTTCGGAATTATAAAGTGTGAAGAGAGACCATGAGGAAGGAAGACCAGGGAGTCGATCTCATCTACATGTTCTTACATAAAAGAAACATACAGTAGACTGTAGCATTAGGTAATCATGTGGTATTGTGTGTCGAGTGCATTGTGTGCGAAACCCATCGAGCTCCATGATGATGAAACTGTCCCTCATGAAGACCTTCAGAGGAGAACAAGACCAAAACTGAGCTCTGCTGCAGACGAGACGTTCATTTAGAGACACCAGCCTCAGAAATCACCAATTAACCTCAAACAGCACCAGCGGATCCGGAGTAGCTCAGTGGTTAAGGCATGGGACTAGAGTTCAGAAGGTCTCAGGTTCAAAGCCCACAATCACCACTGAGCCCTTAACCCTTATCTGCTCAGATGTAGATAATAATAATAATAGAATGAGATCATGTAAGTCGTCTCTCTGCATAAGAGAAAATACACAAATGTAAATGTTTTAGTGTAGAGAGAAAAAAAAAAGTCAGGAAAGACCGTGGAATTAGAAGGGGTGTCCAAACTTTTGACTGGTCCTACTGTACATCACACCTTATTACTGGGTGAATAACTAATATGGCGACTTCACCGACCCTGACCTTGCGACAGAAAAATGACAAACATTAAAATCGTGGATTAAAGGGATTCGGTTCGTCACCCATCGAGGGGAATAAACTTGTACATGAGATATGAATTTATTTATTTTTAATAAAAAGTCAGAAGCACATTTAAATATTCAAAACTATAAATCCCACAGAACTTACCAGATGTAGTCCATCACCTGACTAAGGGATTATTAGTATTAGGGATTTAAATCAATGTCTACAAAAAGTTAATCAATGAAATTTTATTATAAGAGAAGGAGATAAAGGATCTCAAAGACAGATTTCTATTGTTTACATAGAAAATTATTAATTCATCATTATCCATTTATAGTTACATTTCATGTCACAAAGCAGGTTGGATCATTTTCTTACTTCTATACGGCAGCTAGAAACAGTCGATTAGTAAATGATTATCATTATAAATCAACACCTTCTGACCAATTAGAGTCAACAATCCAACAACATCTACGCAGTTTATTGTAATATCAGATATGATCTCGGCAAAAAAGTAGGACAAGAACAAGGCAACTAGAACGTTTAGAATATTTTTTCTTGTCAGGGTAACTGGGGCTAAAAATAAAGCAAGATTGATATAATTAGTAGAAGCTTAAGCTTAAAGTAACCCCCCCCTCCCCCGACCCCGCCCGCCCCCCATACACCCCCCCCCCGACCCCGCCCGCCCCCCAAACCAAGTTCCTTCTGAAGCATCTTCAGTCCAGCCAAGGAAATCTCATGACTGAAGATCAGATCAGGATTCCACGCTGAGATTGTGAGAGTGCCGGCGCTACAACATGTCATGTGTGTGTGTGTGTGTGTGTGTGTGTGTGTGTGTGTGTGTGTGTGTGTGTGTGTGTGTGTGTGTGTGCGCGCGCATTGTTGCCTGCTGGTTGTGAAGTTGTACATTAAGAGGAAGCAGAAATCCTCCTTTAGACTCAAACCCTGTGAGTTACTGACTAATGAAGCACGGAGAGGACGACATGGAGCTGCTGTAGGAGACTCGCATGAAGAGCATACAGTACTTAATAGAGATTATACAGTATCACAAAAAGGGGATTATATATATTGCGTACAATTCTGTAGTCTTTTATAAAGAAAAGCGAAATCCATTTCTACAAATCCAAAAACATGAAGAGACGTAATTCTGTTTTAAATGTAAACGCATCGCTCAAGTTCCCTGATTAAATTATATCTCTAGTGTAAGGCGTCATCACGCGACTGGATTAGCTAATGCAATACAGCAGTGCAAAAACATTAAGAAGCCCAATAATCAGAGTCATTTACAGGATCCAGTACAGGAGAGAGAGAGAGAGAGAGAGAGAGAGAGAGAGAGAGAGAGAGAGAGAGAGAAAGTGTAAATCATTAGCGAGTTGCTGAAGTTCCTCCAGATGGAGAAGCTGGAAATAGCGGCTCTGGGTAGAGGAACGAAAAGGGTTTGTTGATCAAGCAATTTAAAATTTAAGCACAAAATGATGTGACCCTCAGATAGACATGGCAGTGTGAACATCGCATACACAGACATGCAGACAATTTTAAACTTGCTTGTGTACAGAATATATATATTTATATAAAACTGAGAAATGAGTTTCTGCTGGAAAACTTGGTTTATATGGTTTAATAATCCTGATCATCTCAAAAAACTGTCTATGTTGCAAAACTCTAAAACTCTTAAGTAATTCTGCAACTTGGTTTCAATGAAACTCAGAAACTCTGACAGAAAAATTCAGACTTGATTCTGGTGCAAAAATCAACAACTCGCGTCGAATGAAATATAAAAAATAAACAGTTTGATTTAAGAACCGGAACTTTGTTCAATTGAGAATAAACCTCTGGAATTTGATTTAAAATATAAAATCTGAAACTTTTAATAAATCAGTATTAAACTGGGTTCTAATTTGACTTTGATTGTAAACCTGATACCTTGTATGATTTTAGATTTTTTTTCTTTTGGTCTTAGAATTTGATTGAAAATCCAGGAAGTTTGGTATAACTGGTATTCACTGTCTTCATTTCCTCTGTTTGACTTAAGCCAAGCTCAAACTTGCTTTAACTAGAAAAAAAAAAGGTGAAGAAAAAAAAAAGAAAAAAAAAGTTAATTGTTGAAACTGTTCAATTTAAAAGGAATGAAATGTTAAAGTTCTGAACTTTAACATTTCTACTAAAAAACTGACAAACAAAAAAAGATTTGTGTTGAACTATCAAAGTTGCCTTAATACTACTACTACCAATAATAATAATAATAATAATAATAATAATAACAACAACTCAGAACTCACCACAATTATTTTAGCTCATTGTTTAAAATAGCTAGTTTTTACCTTCTTGGTTTATATATATATATATATATATATATATATATATATATATATATATATATATATATATATATATATATATATATATATATATACAATCCATATAGCTAGAAATTTTTACCCTGAATGTTTAATTATGAGTAGGTAATTTACAATTGTGATTTTGAAGACAAATATGATATGTGACGATTATTGCAATGTACAGTTTAACAAAAATGCTGATAATTCACTTTAATATCTTTAAATAACAAAAAAATACATTAAATCAATGGCATACATTACGTATCATGAATAATTTTTCTTAAAAAAAAAGAAAAAAGTATATTAGCATACAGTAACAACGATATCTCAAAACGTAAAAAAGTAAAACGCATTTATTTTCCAGAATCCAAAAATCCATTCATAATATTCATAAAATTTTCTTTCTATTATTAAAAAATATTGGGCAAAAAATAAAATAAAATAAAATAAAATAAATAAATAAATAAATGAAATTGAATTCTTACGGTACATAAATGCATAAATGTTAATTAAACAAGCTGCGTTTAAACGTAAAACTTGATGTAATTTTCCCTGTTATATGTAATAAGAAAGCGTTTTGTTGGACCGCGGTGTTATTTCTAGACATGGAGGCGCCATCGCGGTCGTATTAGATGCTTGATGATGACACGGTCGATTACCGCGTGGCCAAAGGTCCTCGGCTAATGATTAACCAGAAATTATATTTTAATCTAATTCTCTTTATTTGGTCTTTAAATGTCAATTTGATGGCTACAGTATTTGCAGGTCCATGTTCACTAAGCCTTCATTAGCTTTAGCGCTGCGTGTCCACCTGCGTGCGGACACATTAAATGAGTAATTGCTACATTTCCAGGCAAAGATAAGATTTATTCCACTGAACTGTTTCCTTTTTTTTTTTTTTTTCTTCCTCCGTGAATGCAGGGCCCAATTAATAACCCACCCCGGGAGACCGTTCACTCACAGGTCCGGCGTGAGATTTTCTGCCCAAATGTAGTAATGGACTCATCAGTCCATGACTTATCAGCTTACAAACAGAAAAACGGCTTTACCGGCCGTCTCCGGCCCTCGGTGGCGGCGTGTCCACCAGCGCCGGCTTCAGCAGCCGAGATTTATTAATTCATTAAGATTTCCATTTACTATTCAAGAATAACATCATGTTCCTCCTCTAATACGGCCAATCCTTATAAATAACCGTCGAGCCGGGAAGGAAACAAAGGCAGGACGAGGCGCGTAGAGAAAGAGCGAGCGAGGGAGGAATGTATTCCGCTGAATGGAAATCATTAAGCGCAGAGACACAAATCTCTGTAAATATGACAAATTAGCTCCTGCCATATCAAATTGAAGAATAGATTCCATTTCTCACAGTGCGGTAAAGATGGTCAATCAAGGCGAACCGTTATTTGTCTGTGGGGCCTCATAATGTCAATCCGTCGTAATTACGGGGTCCTGATGAAAATGAAAATGTATACGGCTCTTTGTGAGCGGCTGCTTCGTTCTCCGACACTTCCATCACCATCACGCAGTCTCTCAGGACTTTCAGTGGCTGATATTATTTAAACTAACACCCCTTTGTGTGTATACTTCATCCCATTATGCACAGCGTGTGTGTGTGTGTGTGTGTGTTACAGCACTACAATTAACACTCGTGTGGACAAATCGAGATCTAAAGCTGCGTCTCATCTCGACCGATTCCGTGCGCCGTGTTCATAAAGGACCCGTAAGTAGAAAGGATTAAAAGCGGTGTGTTAATCATTAATAATTAAACCCTTCATCATTTTCAGGTCTATGAATAATAAACTGCTTTTGAGCATCAGATAGCCGGTAAAGACGGGGGGGGGGGGGGGGGCTATTCAGTGGAGACTCCAGACTTGATGCGTAAATTTCATGCAAGTTTTGTTGTCATCGCTACTAGTAACTTTAAGTCAGATGTTCCCCAACCCTTTCTTTAAACTCTCAGCGTATACGGTGCGGTACGCATGTTCTCACGATGGAAACTAGTCCATGAGGACGCAGCGAGACAATCAGAACGCAACCTTCACCATCCTGAAAAGGTCTTCAGATGATATCAGACGCAGATTTTCCAAAATCGGTTAAATTAATTAACAAACAAAAGAGATTTTCATCCACGTTGTGTATTTCCTGTCTCTCGACTGACTCGAGGTTCCCAGCTCACAGATACAAACCAGAGGGGAAAAAAAAAGAAAAGAAGAAAACCTTGAGTGTTAATCGAGCTTTTCAGGATCCCGTGAATTAAATGCAAATGAACGAGTAACTTCACGTCTCTTTAACAGAACGCCACGGGCTCAGATGGATGTCGAATAAGTAAAACATCACTATGTATTAACTTTATAACATTATATTATAGACTATCCACAGATCCATGTATTTGGGAACCTTTGTAGTCCAACTAGGGACCGTGGAGGCCAGTGGTGGCCACAGTACAGTATTTATTCCCATTTTATGACCGTGGTAGGCAAGTTTTAGCCTCATCTGGATCTCTTTGGACTCTGGGTGGAAACCGGAGTACCCGGAGGAAACCCACCAATCACGGCACGGCACCGGGATTACGTCCCGTGCCATGAGGGAAGAAACCCTCCATAGGTGTGATAACCTGGTGATTCAGTACATTCAGGTGGCCAGCTGACTTTTACTTCCCCGTAACGTTGCTGAGTCTCGACCTGATCAACCGCAGATCATAACACTGTCTCCAGAGGACTTCTACAGTGGACACTATGCATGATGGCTGCATCGCTTCATGTGTTTCCCTTCTTACGTACCCTGACGCGCCCATCACTCTGGAATAGGGACTCAATCTGGACTCATCAGGTCAAAATGACCTTTTTCATCACTCCTAAGTCCAGTCTTTATCAAACTGAAGCCTTTTTTTCTGATGAGTCTCACTAACAAGTGGTTTTCTTATGGACACACCGCTGTTTAGTCCCGATCATGTGAGTTCTCATCATCGTGTTTATGGAAAAGCTTTGACTTTTACTATTAAACACAGCTCTGATTCCTACTGGACATTTTCCATGATGCAACTTCACCAAGCAAATTACGTGATCCTGAGATGAATCATTTCCTCTACAACGTTGACGGTTCTGCGACGTCCTTCCAGGTCTTGGAATAATCAGCTGGACAGTTCGTAACCAGATTCCAGTCATTTCTAATCTCCTTAGTTGTTTCCTTTGCTTGGTACAGGATAATAATTTGCCCATTCTGACTCAGGCAGTGTAATTGACCCCATACACACCTGTATTCAGTTCACACATGCTGATACATGGCCTTCTACTTCTTCATTTCATAATTCTACCGTGTGTATGACGTTAACAGGACACATTTTCTGCTTCACCGACATCAGAAAAATGTTGGACGAAAAAATATTGTAGATCAGATGGAGGGGAAATGATCGGAGTTTATTAAAAAGAAAAAGATTACTGGAAAACAATCTTTGTGTTCAATATCCAAACAGCCACATTCCTTTTATTGTTGTTGTTGTTTCCCTGCATCCCCATTAACAACCTCTTTTCCACTCTATAATGGGTTGCTAGCAGATTGTATCCCAAAAATTGAACATCTTCTATTTATTTCTGATAAATTACCGTCCCTAGAACCCAATGCATAATTTGTAGCCTATAACAGTGCTTTCTTTTGCAGCCTTCGGTGCGTTTAAATGAAGCCCTGGTGTGTATGTTTATGTGTGTGTGTGTGTGTGTGTGTGTGTGTGTGTGTGTGTGTGTGTGTGTGTGTGTTTTTTTTACCTTGGTGTAGATTCTTTTAGATTCTTTCAGTGAGTAAGAACACAAGACTGAGATTTAAAGCATCAGAGCCACTACTGGGTGAATGTTAGTGAGATTAAACTTATAGGAAGGGAATCAAACATGCGACACTGCGTAGTTTTGTAACTTCTATACCGATAGAAAAGAATAGAAAATTAAGCAAAATCTGATTTTAAATTCAAGGAAGGTCTCTACCTTCTCACCCGCCAGCATGTGAACTCGTACTGTATTTTGTTAATTCAATGCGGAAATTGATCTGCTTTTAAAAGTACAATACAAACATTTTGCTCATGAATAAGAGTAACAACACATGCACTGTACAAATAGTCTCTGTGATCTTTTTATAATCCGCAACGATAATCCAAAGCCTGGTGCTTTTACATCCGCTGTATTATTTCATGCAGCTAAAACATAAACTCCAAACACATATTCATAATCATACCCGAACATCACAAAGGCTTTGGTGGGGGAAAAAAAAAAACATCTGTATTTTGCGATCTCTTGGCGGTAACGTGTTTTATACATCGTTCCATTACGCTCCATTAAAGCTCGAAGCCTGCTCCAGTATTAATGACTTGTTCTTATATAACCAGGAGAAATTGGCCTTTGCCTGGGAAAAGCACAGATCCTGAGTCTGATGGAAATTATTTATGCCTTTTGGTACATAAATCACATGGATGTACAGTACGCATTAATCCCGCATGTCAGAGGTCCAACACGGAAATGCATTATGTAACCTCTAAAAGCTGACGATCTGCACGGCTACATGACATCACCTCATCTGTCACGTTTATCGATTTATTTTCGGTGGTGCGGGTAGAGGCAGCGCTTGGCATGGGGCACGGGTGGAAACACGACGGTGCAGCTAAACATCTGGTGCTTTGCTTGGTACAAAAACAAATCAAAGACAAACAGCGCTAAGTATCGCGCCGTTTTGAGATTCAAACAGTTATGTTTATACGTTTATAATAACAAGGCAGGAAGGGTTTTTCAAATAGTTCGGTTCGGGCTAACCAACAGCTGTGCGGAGCTGAGAACAGCAAACCTCGGGATTTTTAGTAATTAGTCTGTTTGTTAAATGAGCCCGAGAGAGTTATTGCGATAGCAGCAGATATTCTGCGGTTTTATCAAGTTTATTGCTGAAGCAGGAAAGTGTGTGTAGTGTGACGGCGATGTGCAGGAGTGGGTTCATTAGCTCAGGGCAAAATGTCACCCATTGTGTGTCCATTCCCATCCCATCCCATCCATCCTTCCATCCATCCATCCATCCATCCATCCATCCATCCATCCAACCATCTTCCCATCTATCTGTCCTACCAATATCAATCCATTCACCCATCCATCCATGCACCCATATATCCACACATTCATCCACCCCTCAGTCCATCCATCCATCAATTCATCCACCCATACTTACCCTTATCCATCCAACCATCTCAATCTATCTGTCCTACCACCATCAATCCATTCATCGACCCATCAGTCCATCCATCCATTACACACATCATCCATCTATTCATCAGTTCATCCACCCATACACCCAGCCTCTCATAAACACATCCATCCATCCATCCATCCATCCATCTCTCTGTCCAACCAATCTTTCCACCAACCCATCCATCCATCCATCCATCCGGCCTCCCATAAATACATTCACTCATCCATACACTCATCCATCTGTCCTACCATCAAATCATGCATCCATCCATCAATTCATCCATTAATTTATCCACTCATCCAACCTCCCAGAAATACATCCAGCCATCCCTACACTCATCCACCTATCCATCCTTCTACCCAATCACGTTCCAAGTAATATCATCCATCAATCCATCCCATCCATATATTTATTCATACTATCCATCCATCCATCCATCCATCCATCAGTATACCCATACATTCATCCATCCACTCACTCACCTGTCCATCCATCCATCCATCCATCCAACCATCCATCCAACACACTCACACACAATCTCCTGTACTCATACACCCAATCATACACTATGGGCGATTGGGAAACATCAATCAATCTACACTTTATGTTTCTGAACTTCAGGAGGAAACCAGAGAGACCAGAGGAATCCCACCACACACACTGAGATCATACAAACACCACACACACACACACACTGAGATCATACAAACACCACACACACAGACTGAGGGCAACATTCCAACCCAGAACCCTGGAGGTGCATCTCATATTTCTTAAATTATAATGTGGAGTTTTTGAGATGGTTCTGGGTAAACACGTATGACGGGCCGCACCATGGTTCTAAGATTTAGAGCTTTGGGTAAAATTAGCAACCCTTGTGTGTGTGGTTTAATCAGCTGTATTGATTCGGACAAACTGATGCAGAACGACTGGAGAAGTGACAGCCAGCATTATGCAGGCAAACCGGATCAGAGCTCCATGGAAGGAGTCGGGTTTGGGCTCGTTCACACACAGGGACCCTGGACTTCATGAAAGGAAAATCCATGTGTCGTGCGGTATTTTAACATTCCATGGAAGGTAAAACAATGAAAGTATTGGCACCCTAGTTTGGCAGTGGATTGCTGATCATAAGATGAGTCATGTTTCATTTTGTGTCAAAGTAAATTTGGTAATTTTAGTATTTTTGTCTGGCTTCATTGGACACAGGACATCTCATGTGACCACAAATTCGACATGACCAGCATTGCAGAGAGATCCACAATTGGGTTTAGTCACTGAGCCGTATCAGCGAGAAGAAAAAGCAGTAGAAGTCACTGATCTATTTTCAAGGATATAATATTACTTGACATCTAGGGAACCTTTCAGGGTAAGCGGTTTTGCTTACGGGCACAACAACTGCAGCGGTCAGACTGACGAGAGAGCAAAACAATTCTCTATGAAACAAAAGAGCTTAAACCCAACATTAAGTCATTTGTTTTCAGCCGATATATTTGCTTCTTACAATTAACAGCCGTAATCTGCAATTAGCCCAGAGGTCAACTCTCGTCGTACCCGGAAAAAAGATGTAATTATTTTTTTTTTAAGCCGAATGAGATTACGTTGCCGTGTATTTAATTACGCCGATAACCCTCGAAATGTCAAAGTCACATTATCTGCCATTGTGATAAGTAATTAAGCTAATGCAATGTAGCAACATCCTTGAAGGTAGTAATGTTACATGGAAAACATTCTCAGCTAGTCGACTCTGGGAGCTAACTCGGAGAAGAAAGAGCTAATTGATGAGCAGGAGAAATCTCCGAACCACACGGCTCCCCCTGGAAGGTCTAATCATAAAGAGGCTGTGATCATCTACGGAGACTTCACAGCGGGAACGCGGGTGTCGCCGAGGACGCGGCTTGTCAGAGTCGTCTCGTCGAGGTAACACCTCGCGTCTAATTCCGGGACCTGCACCTGCTTTCCCGACTTCTAAAGCCTGAAGCGACTTGTTCTATGGACAAGCGCTGCTCGAGGTGATAGACTGGATTACGACCACGTTTCTGTTCTCTTTTTCTTTCCCCCTTATTTTCTTTCCCCCCTCTACAGGAGTTTCGCTTTATACCGGCTTGTTCCAAGGGCAGATACGGACCCATGCTGAAAAATCAGAGCTCGTATGATTGAAGCGAAGAACAAGAAACGAGCCCGGGCGCTCGGAGATCGGCACCCAGCTGCTGATCTTTTCCACTTTGTTTCTCATTAGAACGTATTGATAGAATTGACTGGGTGGAGCAGGGACATGAGTTATGACTCCAGGCTCGTCACAGCTCGACGTGCTGACATTTCCATGTGCCTGCCTGCCCATTTTTCTTCGCACGGGCCGAGAGGAAAACGGGAGGGAGGGGGTGTCGTTTTTGACGAGCCAACACCACACGTACTGATCCGCGAGAGTCCGCGGTACTGATTTATGCGCTCTCGCTTCCTGTGATTCAGCATATGGCATCAACACAAAGAGATTAACGAGGCCAGTGACCGCGGGGAGAAAAGAAAGAAAGAAAGACAAAAAAAAAAAAAAGAGGAAAAGGAAAAAAGAAAAATCGCGGCGCGTCCGGCCCCCTTCATTCCGGCAGAGCTACATCCTGATGAGTAAAGTCAGTATAATTCATTAAAACGTGCAGTGCTCATTACTGTCTTTTCAGACTTTTGAGAGACTCATTACCTGCATAATAGAAGAGCCGTTATAACACTGAGACCATTCCTCACTGGAAATTAATCATCTCGGCTCGGACAAAAAAAAGGGGATTCTCTCGTTAAATATTAAAAATCTTCCACACAATGAATCCTGTTCTAATTTCCAGCCGCTCCCTGTCCTCGGCCAGATAAAAATAAGCCCGTCTTATCGTGAGCGTGCAGCATCAGGACCAAAAAAAAAAGGTGGAGAAATACTTACAGTTGACGGTGACTTTCACAGTCCGGGTGTCGGGAGAAGCAATATCGTTCTCTGCTCCACACTCATAATCCCCCGCTGCGTCCCGAGTTATTCCGCTTATGTTGAGATTCTCTCCGCTCTCGAACTTCCTGGCTGCGAGGGGGAAGAAAAGGAAACGTGTGCATCAGTAAAGAATTACGAGACGTTTACGACGCGCGAGATCTAACGTGTAGTCTGGGACACGGCGCACGTTTGTACATTATACTGCATACAGTAAATAATATATGAGGATTAGGGTGATGAAGGTGATCTACTTCCGTTTGATCAGCATTTTCCCTTTTTATTTATTTATTTATTTGACATTTTTCAAGTTTTTAGTTGTCGTCTATTTTTGTTTTCTTTTTCTAACACGAGACTGAGTACCTGTGAGTGGGTGTGGCTTATTTTCAGACTAAGAACCTTAAGAGCATTACGGTTAGGTTTAGTTACCAAACTTGGATAACAGATAACTGCAGCTTCGGAATTTTGTGGCATTGAATTCTGATAATTTCCCATCATGCCCTCCACTTTCTTTATTAGATTCAATATTTGAATGTAAATTAGTCCAAAAACAAACTACTGTATACGCAGGATCTATGAACTATTACTCAACTCTTACTCAACATGTGTGATTCAACACCTTTAGACAGGAATAAATGGGAGACAGATTTAGATGAAGCAATTTCAGAGGAAATCTGGCACAATATAATACAGGGAATTTCCTCATCATCCATTTGCCTTAGACATGCTGTAATACAATTTCAGACTGTGCATCGTCTACACGGGTCAAAAGTCAGACTTTCTAAGATTAAAACTGATATACAGTAGACACCACATGTGACAGATGCAGACCGGCTCCTGCAACTCCGCTGCTTATGTTCTGGACTTGACCAAGACGCTACATGTTCTGGACCAAGATTGGTGAGACTTTTTCTGGAACATTTGGAGAGACAGTAGAGCCGACTCCATTTGTTGCATTGTGTGGTGTTCCTCCAGAAAACACCAGTTTTAACCAAAGGAAAACTAAAATATTGGCCTTCTGTTCGCTTTTAGCTAGAAGATT
Organism: Channallabes apus; assembly: GCA_030522415.1. Classification (NCBI taxonomy): domain Eukaryota; kingdom Metazoa; phylum Chordata; class Actinopteri; order Siluriformes; family Clariidae; genus Channallabes; species Channallabes apus. The sequence continues at coordinate 3,837,652 of CM060112.1, forward strand.
AATTCTGGAAAAACTCAGATCCACCAACATTTAGCCACTGGAGAAGGGAAGTGATGTAGTGCCTTAAACTGGAGAAAATTAGATGTACAGTTAGAGGGTCTACTGACACATTTTATAGTATTTGACTGTCTTTCTTAACTTTTGCTGAGGCCTTGAATGCAGATAATATTGTACTGTTAAGGAAGTGTGTGGGGAAGATTACTTATTATTATTTTATTTTATTTACATTCTTATGGACATCTGATTGTTATGGCATCCTTGTGTTTGTCTGGTGTTGGGGGGATGGGGGGGGGTTGTGTTCTCTTTTGTTGTGTTTTCTTGTGTTTTTTTCTGTATACAGTAGCTTGATAAAAAAAAAAATATATATATATATATATATATTATATATATATAGATGAAAAGGAATCTCTCTTTTATATTTATAATTTTTACAAATGTATAATAAATTCATTTATGATTCTAATAAAATAGTATAGCTGAACTGCATAACATGCCATCTTAGCAAGGTGAAGGTATACCAAAGTATAATTTCTTAAAATCGGATTTCAACAAACCAAATATAAGATGATTAAGCTCATTTATGGAAATTAATTCCTAAAAACAAGCAAAGTAATCAGCCAATAGAACAAAAAACATGTTTTGCTTAAAATGTTAGTAAAATTTGTATAAAAGTCAGCTTAACAATGTATATTTTTAAGAAAATTCTAGATCAATTTAACTATATACAAGATATTTCTGCTTGCTAGGATATTTTTTGCAAAACTGCAAAATCTCTTAACATCGAACTCTAGCAAAACCAATCCATCATTTCTTAAATTTTAAAGTCCCCTTAAATTACCACAAAAAAAATAAAAAAATAAATAGGATTATTCAGCTTATTTCAGGTCAAATGTTAATAAAATAAATATGAAATTAATATGAAAGAAAAATTATCTGCCAACAGAAAAAACACTTCCTTCTACAATTGTATTCAAGTTTGACCTGAAATGAGCTTAATAATGACGTATCTGTTTTGTTGTAAACTTATTGTAAGAAATTTAACATAGGTTTAGCTAGAATCAAAGAATATAAGTTTAGTTTTCTGCAGCGTGTTCAACTTCCTTAACAACAGACACTGGAAATAAGACCTGTGATAAAATCACTGAGCAGTGTTCCTCTTCCATGCCTTCACTTAAACAACATAACCCTGACTGGTTGACTGGTTTTAACCAATTAAAAGCAGGGCGTGGCTGTGGGAGGGGCCAATTCTTTTTACCTGAGATGAGGAACCGAAGAACCAAAACCGCCGCGTGTTTGGGAATATTTGGGAATACATGTTACAAATCTTGTAGTATAATAAAAAAAAAAAATTTGTGAAAGAAAATCAACAATGAAAGTCATCAATGTGATAATTCTTTAAAATAATGCAGCTCAGACAGCAAACAGCTGTTTTTTTTTTTTAGATGCCTCCACCATTCACCCCCTCTGCTCCGTTTATGGACACGTTCACTGACTCAGCAAAAGGAATAAGGAATAAAGAAAAGCCGAGCTAGAATAAAGGATTTGCTAAAAGGAGAGCGCGCGGTGCTTTTGTCCTACTGTTCCTATCGCATGGCGGTGAAACGTACAGCCGAGGCGTCGCACTGGGCCGAACACAATTGCAGGGCTGTCAGAAACTTTTATCTCTGTGGATATTAAGCAGCGCAGACAAACCGTCTCCTCGGAGGAAGAAGTGCACCTTGGCTCTGAATAGCAGCTACAGGACCACAATGCGATGCAAAGAAAATTGTAAAAAAAGCTGTGTCGTTTGCATCGCACGAAAAACAACGTCGTCCTCGTACCGACGCAAACAAACACGACAATCTAGCGAGCCTCGCGGTTATTAATGCAGTGCCTGAGATGCTCATCTCCGATGACAAGGTGCTGTTTTACTTCCATTGCTTTGCAAATGAGTCGAGCCGAGGATAATCTTCCTCCGAACCGCGCTCGAGCGAACGCGCGGAAATGTTCCGGCATCACGTCTGGCTCGCGGAAATCGCTGCTTATAATGTCAGTCGAGAGAATCCTGTAGGATCATCTACAGATGAACAACGACGGTCAGAAAAAAAATACTCTGGACCAAATTAACAACATACTGTCTGAATTTACAAACGTCTCTTAGGGAACCTTTTTAATATATAGTAGGTGTATAGTTAAGACTTATGGAAGGAGTCTCCAGTGTTAACGCTGGAAAACTGGACCTTTTCAATAGTTTACACGCTTTGTAGATTCACATACAGTACATGATGATAAAATTATGTTTTTTTTAATTTTTTTTATGGTAGAGCAAAATGAGAAAGTGGTGAGGGCACTGTGATGAGGAAAAAACAGGAACATGATGTAACGAGGAACCGGCTGAGTTTGGTCCGGATCAGTCAGACAAAAGAGCGCATTTCTTTAACAAATTTGTCGACTAAACCCATCGTAGCGGTGTGTAAGCGAATCACACGGGTTCTTCAGGACTTGATTGTAAAGTAAAACATATATAATAAACTTACAAAATGTCTACTGATTGGTCGTGAATTTCTGCTATGACGTCATGCACGCTTCAACCGACGCCATGCTAGCGTGGCACCATTTCTCATTTCAACTGACATCTAGTGCACTACGTAGGGTGAACACCTGCACTACAATGCAGTGCTCTTCGAGCGAGTAGGGAGGATGAAGTGATCGAAGGGTAACAGGAAGGATGTTCATGAGAAGGAACGGATGCAGGTCAGCTGACAGGACAGAAAGATAAGAACTCTTTTAGGTACAGTATATGGTTTTGACCAACTCGAAAGACAGTTTTTGACAAGTCATGACAATTTGTAGCGGACCGTCGTGTATCATAGGCCATCCGTAGGCAAATCATGACGGTTCGTGGACAGTGAGGACATCGTAGCTAATGTGTGGACAATTTTTTGCAGATTAAGGAGTCAACTGACCGAGAACCTTTAAGAAAACGGGCCGCCCATTAGAGTAAAATATTCAACTTCGTAGTAGCGAGACTAAATCAGCTTCATCACACAACCCTCCCTCCTCCTCCTCCTCTACCTCCTCCTCAACCTCCTCTTCCTCCTCCTCCTCCTCACTAATCCCCAGATCACCTTCGCTTGCTTGTCAATAATTTCAGATTTTCAATTACCCGCTCCTCTTGGCCGGCTGTAGCGCGGCTCCGACGCGGCTCTCTCGGTGTCGTCTGTTTTCGTGACGGCGTTGACTTCCAGCGCTCGCTGTTTAACTCGACCAGGAGGATCTTTATCTGTGATTAACCGAGCGGATAATTTCTTTACAGAGATTTCACACGGCACCGTCACTTATCATACTCATTACTGCAAAGGTCAAAACCAGCACGGCCTCCTGACTCACGGTTACTCACACTTTACTGCGTACAGAACGCTTTCTGGATGAATGTGAACGTACAGGGAAAAAAAAAAAAAAAAAAAAAAGAAATCCGCTGCGTTATCATAAACGATCTTAAGTGCACACTCTGAACCGAGCGAGGAAATGAGAAATGTGGAGAATTCTGCGAGAAGCTGCAGCGACATGCCGACCAAATTAGGCAAATCAGAGGCGGGTAATCTGCGGCGCCACATTGCTCGGTGTTAAGCGCAGAGTCACAGTTAGCAATTTCTCACATTGTGTTGAGAGAACGCGGCACGTTTCCTTCAGGTCTGTCCACCACTGATAGGACGCGTCAAGCTGGAGAATACACATTACACAGCTCCAGCTCTCTCACCGTCTCTCCGTCTCTCTCTCTCTCACCGTCTCTCTCTCTCTCTCTCTCACCGTCTCTCTCTCACCGTCTCTCCGTCTCTCTCTCTCTCACCGTCTCTCTCTCACCGTCTCTCTCTCTCTCACCGTCTCTCTCTCTCTCACCGTCTCTCTCTCTCTCACCGTCTCTCTCTCTCGCACCGTCTCTCTCTCTCGCACCGTCTCTCTCTCTCGCACCGTCTCTCTCTCTCTCGCACCGTCTCTCTCTCTCTCACCGTCTCTCTCTCTCTCACCGTCTCTCCGTCTCTCTCTCTCGCACCGTCTCTCTCTCTCGCACCGTCTCTCTCTCTCTCACCGTCTCTCTCTCTCTCACCGTCCCTCTCACCGTCTCTCTCTCTCTCACCGTCTCTCTCTCTCTCACCATCTCTCTCTCACCGTCCCCTCTCACCGTCTCTCTCTCTCTCTCTCACCGTCTCTCTCTCTCTCTCACCATCTCTCTCTCTCTCTCTCACCGTCTCTCTCTCACCGTCCCCTCTCACCGTCTCTCTCTCTCTCACCGTCTCTCTCTCTCTCACCGTCTCTCTCTCTCTCACCGTCTCTCTCTCTCCCACCGTCTCTCTCTCTCTCCCACCGTCTCTCTCTCTCTCTCTCCCACCGTCTCTCTCTCTCTCCCACCGTCTCTCTCTCTCTCTCTCCCACCGTCTCTCTCTCTCTCCCACCGTCTCTCTCTCTCTCTCTCCCACCGTCTCTCTCTCTCTCTCACCGTCTCTCTCTCTCTCTCACCGTCTCTCTCTCTCTCACCGTCTCTCTCTCTCTCTCTCACCGTCTCTCTCTCTCTCTCACCGTCTCTCTCTCTCCCACCGTCTCTCTCTCTCCCACCGTCTCTCTCTCTCTCCCACCGTCTCTCTCTCTCTCTCTCACCGTCTCTGTCTGTTCTCTCTCTCTCTCCATTTCTCTTTTTCTATCTGTCTCTCTGTGTCTCCACAGTTAACCCCAGAGAGAATACAGCAGCACCGGACTAAAAGGTATACGAGTGTTTCCTGTGGGTTTTCATCGAGCTGTCAGGCATGAATTATCCCCCCACACACAAATTTGCTTTCTCTTAATACCGTCTCTCCCACTAAGCCGGTAACTTTTCAGTCCGGCCGTGCGCTTCACAGATTAGGCGACGGTGCCTCTGTGCCTGGGTGAGAGATGGAGAGCTGCTGAGTCACAAGAGGAAAGAATAAAACAATTTAGGTCCTAGGTTACTGATTTAAATCCCTCTGTCTCTCTGTGTGTGTGTGTGTGTGTGTGTGTGTGTGTGTGTGTGTGTGTGTGTGTGTGTGTGTGTGTGTGTGTGTGTGTGTGTGTGTGAAAAGCCCTACAGATCACGAGCCCGGCACTGCTGCAGATAATGAGGCAAAACTGTGAGTGTGAGTGGGCGGGGCTCTATCTCTCTCTGTGTCTGCTGTCAATCACACAGACGTCAGACAATCGTGGACCATCTCATGTGCACCTGGGTGCAGGGATTAAAGTGAAAAAAAATCTTCTGACTGAACTTTTTTCAGGCCAAGCCATATTACTTTAACAAACAATTTATTTAAATAGTCGAGACCAATATCGTTAGGGGAGATTAAACCGCTTTAATATTCGCAGTTTGCATATTTTAAAAGCTATTTGTAATATTTGAAAGAAAATATACCTTGACAAATAATCAACCATATACCACAGTGTAAACGTAGCCAAAGAAAACATCTTCGTTTTCAGCTTAGATGACAATTCGGATTTCCAGTAAGCGGCTACGTTTACACTGCCAGGTAAATGTGACCCAATTCCGATTTTTTGCTCATATGTGACACATATCGGATATGTTCTATGTCCGTGTAAACAGGGAAAAAACGCATGCATTCCGATATTTCGAGATCGGTTTCAGGCCTCCTTGGCTACGTTTACACTGCCAGGTCTCGATGCTTAATTCCGATTTGTTGCCTATATCTGATATTTTTGACCGTCTGTTTACACGTTATTTCCACTATGACTCATATCCGATTCACGTGTTTACACTCGCCATACCATCTGAAACATCGCGCATACTTAAAGGGAGGTTCTTGCGCTACACACTGGCCAAGAAAGATGAAGGTGAAATATACTTAACACTCTGCTATATACAGTATGCAAACTTCACGAACCGTCACCATGGTTTTAAAACGGAGGAGGGAAAAAAACAGCATAATTGCAGCCTGCACATATGCTTTATTAATCAAATACTGATTAATGGGGGGGGGGGGGATGTTGTAATTCAACACGCGCTTCCACCGGAGAATAACATTATTATATTACTATATTATTATATACGTTATTCTCCGGTGGAAGCGCGTGTGGAATTACAACATCGCAGGTGACATGGAAAAGGAAAAGAACCCCCCCCCCCCCTGTGTTAATGCTTATTTGGGCTAAATAACATTAAATCAGTATTTGATGAATAAAGCATATGTGCAGGCTGCAATTATGCCGTTTTTTTTCTCCTCCGTTTTAAAACCATTTAAAACTTTGCATATATATATAGCAGAGATAGCGTTAAGCATATTTCACCTTCATCTTTCTTGGCCAGTGTGTAGCGCAAGAACCTCCCTTTAAGTATGCGCGATGTTTCAGATGGTATGGCAAGTGTAAACACGTGAATCGGATATGAGTCATAGTTAAAAGAACATGTAAACAGACGGTCAGAAAAATCAGATATAGGCAACAAATCGGAATTAAGCATCGAGACCTGCAGTGTAAACGTAGCCTATAGACAATCTTGAAAGTGCACTCTTGTCTTTGACAACTGATCGCATTAAATTAACTAGTGGTTGTGAGACTGTGACTGACAGGTCATGCTCCGTTATGAAAGAACATAGGCGCACTTTTACATCGCGCACACGGTCGGCCACAGATGTGTGAATCTCCGTTGTGGTTCTTGTCGCAGCAGACAGGGAGCATGTGTACTGTTAGAGCACGAACCGCAGCATTGTGACGAGCTGCTGACTGATGGCGAGCTCGCACCTTTTTTTGCCATTATTGCCATATTGAAGTTTCCTGTGGCATACTGTGCAGAGACACCTACCTGGATGTTTGATTTTTTTTTTAGTCCACGAACTAAAAGTCTTGCCATTCTCCCCAATTTCGCTAAACCAAGCCCATCTCCATTTATTTATTTACACTTTTATCAATCTCCGAAACATCGGAGCCTTCCTGCATTAAGTGTGTCCATGCTATCTTAAATATACTTATACCTCAGCCTGACATGTAGTTCTTCAAAACTAAACCAAAACCCGGAGTGGATCCATACCGGAGTGATAACAAAACGCTTAGAGTGGAGAGAGGAACGTGCAGTCGCTCCACTCCAGGCTTTGATCACATCCTCCACTTTGTCTTTCCTTAATTTAACACCCATGTAAGCCTATATATATATATATATATATATTTATACAGCATTAAAATTATGAAAAGTGAATTTTAAACATTAAGGACAGGCGGAACAGTGTGATTGACGGAAATCCGTCGTAACGACGGAGAACTTTAATCCCTGTGGGTGTCAAGTCTGATATCTCATCACGTTATGGTTATGAGTAACATTTAACATACGCACAAAAATCAAAAACCACCGAAGCAGTTCTGCACGAATCCTCCATTAAATAAGATCATTTCCTCCGTAAGACTGCGGTATGATTTCATACCTGTCCGGCAGCGACGCCGCTAATTCATCTGTTTCGCCACTAATGAACGATTCTGTATTGGAAAAGGACAGCAGGGTTCTAGAATCGATTTCTTGTTCTACTGGAAACATAATTGTGGTTATTTCTAGCAGTAATCGAGAGAAGAATACAGTCTAGTGATTCAGTAACGATCAGCCATAATCGAAAAACCATCAACATTAAAACCACCTAGACTTGAGAAAGAAACCCTGCCTGGACCCATCAGAAGTTAACAACTATCGCCCGGTATCACTTCTCTCTTTTATTTCCAAAATTCTTGAAATAACTGTTTATTACCAAATGTCTCTTTATCTCTCACAGGACAACATTAGTGATCCCAACCAATCTGGATTCAAAGTGGCACATTCCACAGAGACTGCCCTTCTGTCACTCAATGAGAAGCTCCATGCTGCTAGATCTGCTAAACTGTCATCTGTTCTCATCTCAGCCCCACGTTGACTCTCTACTGGTGTCCCACAGGGCTCAGTACTTGGTCCTCTTCTGTTCTCCCTCTATACCCGGTCTCTTGGTAAAGTCATATTATCACATGGATTTTCATACCATTGTTATTCAGATGACACCCAACTTACTCTCTCCTTTCCTCCCTCTGACACTCAGGTTTCCACCCGGATCTCAGCATGTCTGGCAGACATCTCATCCTAGATGGCTGTACATCAGCTGAAGCTCAATCTGAGTAAAACTGAACAGTTGTTCATCCCTTGTGACTCATCCCCAGGTCAAGACCTTGTGATATCCCTGGACAACAACCAAATCACTTCTTCAGCCACTGTCCGTCATCTTGGGGTAACCGTGGACAATCATCTGTCATTTTCCCCACACATCGCTAACCTTACTTGCTCTTGTAGATTTCTTCTTTACAATATCAGAAGAATTCGCCCATTTCTTTCTTCACAGGCTACTCAGGTGCTTGTTCAGTCCCTTGTTATTTCAAGACTGGACTACTGCAACTCACTCCTGGCAGGTCTGCCTCTGTCCACGATTCGTCCTCTGCAACTGATCCAGAATACAGCAGCACGTCTCGTTTTTAACCTCCCCAAGTTCTCCCACACCACCCCACTCCTCCGCTCCCTGCACTGGCTTCCTGTAGCTGCCCGCATCAAATTCAAAATGGTGATGCTTGCCTACAAAGCTAAAAATGGCCCTGCACCCACTTACCTCTTTGCTCTAATCACACCACGAACGGCACCACGTTCCCTCCGATCCTCCAGCACTGCTCACCTCATCCCACCATCTCTCAGGGATCGAGGGCGGCATTCATCCGAGCTCTTTTCTGTTCTGGCACCGAGGTGGTGGAACGAACTTCCTCTAGATGTCCGTACAGCAGAGACTTTGACTATCTTTGACTTTTGGCGACTCAAGACTCATCTGTTTCTCCAGCACTTGGACTAACCCCCTCCCCCCATTCCCCCCCCCCTCCCCAAAAAAAAATCCCTCTTCCCAGTTGTGTTGGACTAATGGCACTTAGTTATTAACCTAGTTAACCCAGTGTAAGTATGTATCCAGTGGTGTAAACTTTAAAGCACTATTTGTAAGTCGCTCTGGATAAGAGCGTCTGCCAAATGCCTAAATGTAAATGTAAATGTAGATCTATTTTTTAGGTTCTCCTTGTGGCCCATGAGCCATGACCCCACACGACCTCTGTGCCGCTGCACTGCGGTGTCCGGCACCAGGACATTAGCAGCGGATCCTCTGGGTGTCTCCGTGGATCAGACTCGTGGGTCCTGTAGGTCCTGTGGGTTCTGTGGGTCCTGTGGGTGCTCAATCGGATTGGGATCTGGGGAGTCTGAGGTTCTGGGTCGATTATCCTCGGGCTCTTTGCCTGCCGGGCCCCGTACATGTCAGGATGTGGTGCACCGGGTGTTCAGCTTGGACTTTTTTCCTGAAATTTGTGCTGCTTTGGCTTTTCCGTGTGATCAGAGCGTTACACCCTGGACAGAGTGCCAATCCATCCCAGGACGCGCACACACACACACATCCTTTAAGGTGTTTTTCAGCATCGACTTCATTTTCCTTCCTCGTCGGATGAACGTTGGCGAGATTACTCGGCTTATTTGTTTTATTAATTTAAAATGTTCCTCAGTTCGTAACTGTTTAAGGCGGTGCATTAATGCTGAAGTTAATTGAAAGGCTTGTTCATGTGTTAAATAAAATCAATTCAGAAGAATCTCAATGTGAAAAAACTAGCCGTTTGTACATGACAATTTTTTTACAGTTCAATAACGGCACACGCAATTCAGCGTATAAGAACATTATTCACTGCCGTACGTGTTGTGCTGTCAGGTTTATACACGACGTCGTGGGTATCTACTGTACTGTATCTACTGTACACTCATCTCACACTGCCGTGCCTCCGTACTGTACGTGATGAAGTGTCTCGGGATACGGCGCTGTTATGTTTTGTGTTGTGACGTTGAATAAACATGAATCACAATAGTAAAGGACTGGTTTTTTAATGAAAAAAAAAAAAGATGAGCACTACCTTCTTATTTTGAAATTGTTTTTTTCCCACTCTTAATAGCAAAACACGTCATGCCACGCAAGTGATGGCTTTTAGCTTTTACGGTGATGGAGGGAAAAAAGATGTCAGTCTTTAAAGGGTAATTTTATCTAGGCAGAAATGAAGGGGGGGAAAAAAACCTACAACCAGCTGCAGAAACACTTCTGTACGGTTATCGGTTCTGGGCGGTAAAGTTTCATTTGTTATTTTCTGCATAAATCAACATTCAGGTCAGTTCCCTCTTTACTGAACAGACAACAATGATGCAACGGTATAAAAACATCACCTTTTATTTCTGGACACACACACACACACACACACACACACACACACACACACACACACCGTTTCAAACAGCGTCACTCTTTGTTATCTTCTTCACTGATTTAAATAAGCTAAAGTACGGGATTTGAGCCCGAATAAAGCCGGAGTCTTTAGTAAACAGCCCTCGCGTCGAGTCCGTGACCCGCAGAAATCGGCGCAGTCCGATTCCCAGACGCTCTGCCGGAGCTCCACAATAGGTAATTTCACATGCTGTTTGTTTTGGGCTTGTTTCAGACGTCTGCTTTTCAACAAGTGATATTTTTGCTCAATTGGATTGAAATCAACTTGACCAGTGGAACTCCAAACCACTTTCTCCCCTGATGAACTCTTTAGTCGTGCTGGTGGAGTGTTTCTGCTCGTTTCACTGCAACACGTTGAAGCCGGATACGTGTGGAAAGTGTTTCGCGGGCGAACAGGCAGATGTATGGCTCCTTGTTGTCGCCGATTAGTTCTTTTGGTTCCCTCGTTATTCCAGCTGCTCAAGGAGATAAAGAGCTAAACAACTACGAAACCAGAAATAGTAAAATTAGGTCTTCGATCATGAAGATCATCTTCCACTTTCAGCATTTCAGTATTAACCAAGCTGTTTCTTTTTTTGGTTTTTGGTTTTCACCATGACGCACTGTAGGTTCACCATGATGCTGCACGGATTGATCATGATGCACTATGGTTCCATCATGACGCACTATGGTTAGATCATACATACCCAGGGTTCCATCACCTCACACTATAATTTCAGTATGACGCACTTTAGTTCCATTATAACGCATTATGGTTCCTTCATGACACACTATAATTTCACCATGATACACCATAGATTGATCGTTACGCACTATGGTTTCACCATGACGCACTTTGGTTTTAGTATGATGTACTATGATAGTTCCATCATGACGCATTATGGTTCCATCATGAAGCATCAGTATGACTCACTATGGCTTCACACCTTGGTTTCTATAACACATCATTATTACACTATGACACACACACACTCTAAATATAAAAATGTCCATTATTTATTTTTTCCATTAAAAATTTCCAGTTCCATTATAATGCATTATGGTTCCTTCATGACACACTATGGTTTTAGTATGAGGTACTATGGTTCCCTCATGGCGCGCAATAGTTCCATCATGACACACTATAATTTCAGTATGACGCATTATGGTTCTATCTTGACGCACTACTGTATGTCTTCAACATGACACACTATGGCTTCAACATGATGCACAATGGTTCCATGATGATGTACTATGCTTAGATCATACAGTACCTACCCGGGGTTCCATCATCACACACTATAATTTCAGTATGACGCACTATAGTTCCATTATGGTTTCCTTTATGACATACTATGGTTTCACCATGATACATCATGGATTGATCGTAACGAACTATGGTTTCACCATGACGCACTATGGTTTTAGTATGATGTACTACGGTTCCATTATGATGCAATATGGTTCCATCATGACACACTATAATTTCAGCATGACGCATTATGGTTCTATCTTGACGCACTACAGTATGTCTTCAACATGATGCACAATGGTTCCATGATGATGTACTATGGTTAGATCATACCTACCCAGGGTTCCATCATCACACACTATAATTTCAGTATGACGCACTATAGTTCCATTATGGTTTCCTTTATGACATACTATGGTTTCACCATGATACACTATGGTTTTAGTATGATGTACTACGGTTCCAGCATGACGCACCATAGTTCCACCATGACGCACCTTGGTTTCACTATAACACATCATTATTACACTATGACACACACACACTGGTAACATAACACAACTGGTTGTCACAAATCTTTGCACCCTGATTTGCTTTCATCATTAAATGTGATCTACGTCCAGACTCCAGTCATTTCACATCTCCTGGTCATTAGGGCAGCAACGTGTACTAGACTTATACATGTCATTAGTAAATTAGCAGAGTATTGGACACCTGACATTATCAATGCATGGCTAGAGTTTTATACTTGTTTATTCATTGTCAACAACAACAACAACAAATTTTCAGTGTAAATGAAACTTGATAAATTCTTATATTTTATAGAGTACAGTACAGTGTACTGCAGATCAGATACTTGATTATAGAGCATTAAAATATAATGTACACATTAATAAAAGGGGTAGGTTTCATCCTACGGGACTTCTGAGAGCATCTTTCAAATAAATGGCATAAAATTGGCTGAGCTTAAAGAGTGGAAGTGAGAGATGGTTTTAATCATGTGCCATTAGGAAACAGAACTATTTCTGGATTTCTGGAATGCCCGAGTTTCCTCAGAACCACGCTCAGTGTGTGTGTGTGTGTGTGTGTGTGTGTGTGTGTGTGTGTGTGTTACATCATGACATGGAAATCATTTTCACACATCAACGTTTGGGTTTGATATTTTTGTAATTCGCACTTAATCTAACACACACACACACTTGAAACGTGGCGTTGTGCGTGCATGCGCCTGCACGAGTGTACACTTTGACTAAATGCAGCTTTTATGACTCACCAAAGCTTTTGGTTAAAAGCAGAATTCAATAGCGGAACGGTGCGAGAAGAGGAATATGACAGATGCGAGATAAGTGAAGCCTTCAATTATCAGATAAGTGCAACATGCATCTTCATAAAACCTCAGGAACGCACGGAATTGCTGCTGTGCCAGACAATTTGCACACGAGGCAGGTAAAGTGCACGCGGCTTTTCAACCGCTGAATGAGACACGAGAGTCGAGATCAGCTTAATGCACTCTGGGGACTTAATCTCTGTAAGGGCTTGTTATTATCTTTTTGTTTTTTCCTTTCATTGTTGCAACATGGAGGTATGAACGTGTCACATTTTGGAAATGTCACACTCAAATAAATAGTAATAGGACATTTTAGGAGACAGGGATTAAAAAGAAAAAAAACAAACATAACTTGGTACTGGAAAGTTATAATTTAGGATTTCTCATGGTCACTTTTATTTATTTTTTGACACGTCTAGACGTACAGTAGACTCTCCTCTGCTGTAACCACACACCTGCAGTTACAGAGTTAGGGCTGCTTTCACGCTCGCCGTTTTTGTGTTGTTTGTTTTTTTTTTATATAGAAATCGAGCTGTCTGGAGCGGCTTTAGTGCTGATGTAAAAGAAAAAAAATATCAGCTCCGACTTCTCACAGCTACAGTATCAGCTAACTCTGTAGCCTAGCGCACTCTCGCCAGTACATTCATTATTATTGTTATTATTGTTGTTATTAATAATGTAAACACAGACCGGTGTAACTGTAACTGTGGTGATGAGGAGGCCGTTGGATCGAGTTGATGTGTTTGAGTTGTTGGAGTTGAGAAAGTCAGCGTCCTCCATTTAAAGTCTACAACAAAACACACGTGGCTTTCAGGATGAGGTCACTGGACATTTTCCCATATTTGTCACTAGGGATCGACAAGGAAGTTATCTTTTGTGTTTTTCTTAGTTTTTCCTAAGATGAGACTTTGTTTTGTTGATTCATTTCTCATTTTTTTTACATTTAATGCTGATTATTCTTAGTTGTCTAGTCATATTTCACGAAAAGTGGGATTCAATGGCAATGAAATACTTTAGCTAGCTACAGTAAAGTAGATGATGCACGTAGTTGACAGACAGACAGTCAGACAGACAGACAGACAGACAGACAGTCAGACAGACAGTCAGACAGACAGTTAGACAGACGAACACTTAATCCACAGGGAAGGTTGTGCAGTAAATCTCTCGACACAGGCTAATTTCTTGTAATCACTTTGTCTTCCATCTTGATTTTTCTAACTCACCTTATAAACTGATCTGAAGGTTATACAGTACATACTGTATATTTATTTTATATACAGTAAAACCTCGGATTACGAGTAACGCGGTTTGCGAGTGTTCAACAAGATGGGAAAAGATTTTGAATACATTTTGACTTGGAAAACGAGCATTGTCCTGGTTTAAGAGTACCGAGTATCACAATTGAGCCAACGGTTTTTCTCTCTCTTGTGCTGCTGAATTGTGGGTAATCGTCTCCCCTGCTGGGTCTTAGTGCTCGTCTCTTACTGGTATAATCAACATCCGTGCACGCATGTACTGTTTACTATAACACTGTGACCACGTGTGTGTGTAAAACATATTTTATTTTCTGTTTGTAAGCGCGTGTGTACAGCGCGCGTATAAAGCAAAAGCAAGTCTCATTAGAGGGTAAAGATCCATTTTTTCCTCTGTGTATCAGCCTGTCGTGTTTCACTTTACCTTTGAAAAGAATCGCGACAGAGCAGAATTACTGTGTAAGGCAGAGAGTGTGTGGGGTGTGTGTTTGTGTGTGCGTGTGTGTGTGTGTGTGCGCGTGTGTGTGTGTGGGTGGGTGTGGGTGCATGTATTTATTTTTTTGGGCTGTGGAACGAATAATTTGAGTTTCCATTATTTCATATGGGGAAATTTAATTTGGTTTACGAGTATTTTGGAATACGAGCACGCTTCCGGAACGAATTATGCTTGTAATATATATTTTTATTATATATACTGGATATTTTCTACTTTTAACTCAACTGAAACAAGGGCCGGAGCAGAACAGAACGGAGCTTTAAAACTATTTAAACTGGAAAAAATTTACTGAATAGAGTAAAAAATGATCCTCTGTAATCCATATAATTCTTTCCCTCCTTCTTCAAAATTAAATTACTGTCTATTTGTCATAAACAGTCATACACAGTACGCCATGCAGGGAAACACAGTTTACTGAGTTTTATGGGCAATTATGGAACAATCTGGATCTTCGTGCAGCTCTTAACTTGTGTTTGCACGATTTTACGACTCGCTCTGCTGAATGTCTGTTGCATGACGGCGCCTTTAGTTAAAACACATGGTGTCGTTGGAGGCGCGGTGGTCGTAGCTCACCTGATGGGCTGATGTGTCTCCAGGTGATTTTCGGCTCCGGTTTCCCGCTGGCTAAACAGAAGAGCGAAATGTCGCCGCCTTCGTTTACCGTGAGGTCCGAAGAGATGTCGTATATTTTGGGAGGAACTGAAATAAAACAAAGAAATAAGTATCAGTTCAGAGATTACACAACGTCGTCTAACACAATATTTCATAGATTACGCAGATGTCTGGTATACAAGAGTCTTGTGAAGCCAGAGTCGACAGCATGGACACATTTCTGGATCAGACACTGATATGTATTATAGACAGTATTTATTTATTTTTTTAAATCTACACTACAAACGGGAGGATTTCAGTTAGAGATCATTGAAAATTTATTTCTGTATTTGATGTTAGAGATCCTTTTCTAAGATAAGGCTTTGTTTTGTAGATTCATTTCTCATTTCCTGACATTTCACGTTGATTATTCTAATTGTGTAATTATATTTCACAAAAGGTAAATAAAGCATGTCTGGGCAAAACAAGAAAAGTGCGATTCAATGGCAATGAAATACTAACAGCTAGCGACAGACAGACAGACAGACAGACAGACAGACAGACAGACGATCCCCAGAGGAGGACGCTTGTTGTAAATCTCGTCCACTTTGTCCTCCATCTTTGGTTCTAAGTTCTCGTATTCCGCAGGCCAGTTTAATGCGGAAATGTTTAAGGACGGCTTGTGTTTTTTTTCATGAATATATAACGCTCTCGAAACAGAGAGACAGTGTCTCAGCCCGGGTCCATGAAATCCTTCATTCTCCAATCAATTGACCTGACTGTTGGAGAACCGAGCGTAGCTCTGAGTGTTACCGATAAGTCTAATATCGTTTGGGAAGAATTGCTGTGTTGTGTAACTCCTGATCACATGACATGACGGTATCGGCCTGAACAACACGCATCCTGTAGTCATTAGTGCGGATCGTGACTGTAAAATCCTCAGCTACAAATCTGTCTCTTCCTCCTCCTCCTCCTCCTCCCTCCTGTGTTCCCTCCTCAGAGCTCAACGACGTCAAAGAAAACTCTCATCTCCTGATCTCTCTCCAACATCCAGCCGGCTGTAAACTGTCAGAAGAGAGCGAAATCAACAAATCCCTTCGCTGTGCTCACTGCGGCTTGAAATGAATCCAGTTTAGCTCGGCTTGTCTCATCCCAATCCACCGTTCTGAACAGCACACACGCACCGGGTCAAGCGCACACGCCGTCCTCGCAACAATTATTTCTTGCCGCTTTCCCGCGGACGGAGAGCGCGTGCTTTCCTCCATCGGCCCTGGGAGGGTTCGCTTCCCTGCCGCGGTCGCCTTCGGATCGCTCATTAGGGACGGGAATCTATATCTGTGTTCCTGTAAAGCCGCTTTGTGACGGCGTGTATTGTTAAAAGCGCCGCGCAAACAAAATGTAATTGGAGCAAACTTCTTTGAGGACGTAATCCTTTTGGTTACTTTGTTGCTCTTCCCTGTGTAGTGTTTATTAAAAAAAAAATAATGCAATAATGCTGCAATAAGGTGTTAGCCTGCTCTGCTAATCTAATCTGAGAATTGGAGCACATGACGTGTTAATCACATTGTTGGAGAATATGCTTTAATTGGTGTTTAACGAGCTGGCTTTAATATACGTACAACTACTAGTGTTCATCGTTGTCGTGGTAAAGAACCCAGAGCTGACGCCCGATGACCCGCCCGCTGTGTACAGTACAGTACGCACTCCAGCTTGGTGGTGCTGGGGTTTAAACCTGGGACCTTCTGATCAATGCTAATCCTAATGCTAATACCACAGTATTTCTAAAGATACTACTACTGTTATCACTTTTAATGTTTAGCACTTCTACTAATATTATTATACTACTTTAAATTCTAATTATGCTGTCGGCATTCACACTAACAGGAAAAGAAACAAAAACAACACATTATCTTGTGCTAGGATAGGCTAGGCTAACTGATTACTGCTAGAGCAAAATGAAGATGTCCATGCACCGTGGTACTGCTAACAGTGGCTAAGACCAGGGCCGTAAAGATGACAGAAGCGTTGGCATGGCGACCACTCTTATGAGCTGCCATCCAGAGATACAATCACCCGTGAGTACTCGGGTACAACAGGACATTTCATCACTGAAGATTGGCGTATGTGTGTCCTACTTTTAATAGGATTATTTTTAGTCCTACTGCTAGGTAACACTCACAATACACATAATAATAATGCAATTTGGAGAACAATTGGATCATTCAAATGAATTTTGGACTCCACATCAGTCAGTCAGTCAGACAGACGGACAGACGGACGGACGGACGGACAGACAGACGGACAGACAGACGGACAGACGGACGGACAGACGGACGGACAGACGGACGGACGGACGGACAGACGGACGGACAGACGGACGGACAGACGGACGGACAGACGGACAGACGGACAGTCGGACAGACGGACTTATTGATCCCAGAGGAAATTCCAGAACGTGTGCTCATTTCCAGAAGTTGTCCCTCCACCTTTTTTTTTTTTTTTAACACAATGCTCAGTAAGCAGCAGAGCGTCAGCACTAGGACGAGATAATGGCAGCCGTCCTGCACGTCCACACCCACTGCTGTAAAAGGTAGACATTAAAGTAATTAACTCACCCGTAGCCACGGCAGCGCATCAGTGCGACAGCGGGAAGTTAAATACGAGACCAGTAGAGCTCGGTTTAAATCCGCAGTGTCTGAAAATCAGTGTCTGATGCTGAGTAACTGAGCAGTGTGAAGGTAGACCTGGTAACGCTACCTCAATTCACCATAGGTCAAAGGTCAAAGCACCGCGCAGTCATTCATATTCATGATATACTTTTCTACCATGAATTATCACCTTACCTTTGTTTATTTACTTTTAATTCTCATCATTATTATTATTTTTATTATTTTAAATGAGTAACTTATTAGTAAATTGATTAAGTGTATGCATTGGTAGGATGAAAACTTCCCGAATGTGTTTATCGACCCTAAAACAGGTTAAAGAAGTTTTTTTTTTTTTATTATTATTATTACAGCAAAATAACAAACCTTATGTCAGTGTTTTTATAGGACGCAAAAAAAAACTCCAGGAGAAATATTTTTTGCTATAAAATTTGTGTTAAATATCTAGAAATGTATTTATTGATCCAATTTTTGTTGTAAAACCAGAAAAAGTTTATTGTATTCATTAATAGACATGAAACGGATGCTTTAGAATTACAAAAAAAATTCTTTACACATACAGAAAATGGACAAGAAAAATATTGCCAATAAAAGAACTAAATTTAGGTGTAAAACATAGAAATATATATATTTATCCATCAGATTTTTTGTTGTAGGATCCAAGAAATAGAAACTGACTAAATCTATTTGTATTATTGAACAAACACTGCCCAGTCCTAAAAGACTCAGACTTTAATATTTCACTGTTCGACCTTCGTCTTGGATCACAGCCGTGGTTTCGTTCCGTTAAGCTCCTGCGATGTAACAGCCATTATTTCCGTCCAGGACGACAGTTATCCTGGAATACGTCCGTACCATCAGGGAAGAAACAAATACATAGATGTGATAACCTGCTCATTCAGGACGTTTAGGTCGGCAGCTGACTTTATTTTTTGGCCACCTGACATCGCTGAACCGAGATCTTTCCAGCAGATCATAACACGGCCCACACGGGCTTGTACTGGACATGACGGCTGGATCGCTCCAAAGTCCAGTTCTTTATGAGTCTCAATATTGATGAGTCTCAATAACAAGTGTTTTTCTTCAGGCTACACAGCTGTTTAGTCCCGATCCCTGGAGATCTCTTCACATGTGTGTGTGTGTGGAAATGCTTTTACTTTCCCTATTAGATCTTTAAGTCTATGAGTTTATGATTTGGTTTCAAACTTACAGTTTATAATAAAGCGCTTTAACCCAATTTTAATAGTTTCAACAATCTCCTTAGTTGTTGTCTTCGCTTGATGCAGGACAATAATATCACCCTACTAAAACAGAGTCACATTTTGGCCACGCCCACATGGTGTGTCTCCTGACTTGGGTGTTTAAGAGATGAGAAGCTGCTCACTGCATCAGTTAGAGTGAAATAACGTTTGTATTCATTACTGCAGGAATTATCCAATGGAAGACTCTTAACTATTTGCTTAGTTAAATCTAGGAGGTGAATTATTTTTTTGCCACTAATTACAACATTGTTGTAAATTAAAATAAGAGAGAAATCCAGAACAGACTTGAGCTTTGTCTTGATAAGACTCTTGATAAAAACTCCTCCTTGGATTTGAACACATCCTCCATCTGGGGTTAATTCCCGTCAGCTTTCCCGGGATCGGCGCGGGATTCACCACAACCCTGACCAGGATAAAGCGCTTACTGAAGATAAATAAATGAATAAATATTCTGCAGTATGCAGATTAAGCGGTAAACACGACAGTTTATAACGTCCCGTGGCCTTTCCCCTTCGGCTTCGGGGAATTATTCTCTCGTTTGCTCTGAATGCTGCTTTGGATGGAAAAAAAAATAAAATAAAAAATAATAATAAAGCCGAGTTTCCAGGTGCTATCGCGGCCCAGAATCAGAAACACGACACCTCGACGCCTCCGTGTGAAGGGATAGAATTCGATTTGAACATTTGCGCGTGTTCCTGTATCCAGTTACTGCGTGTGGCTGCTTTAAGCTAAATGGAAATTAAATTTCACGCTCTGAAGTTGTTGGTGGCGAGTCGTACGGCTGCTCGGCTCGTCAATCCAAAGACTGAGAGCTCTTCTATCTTCTTCACGAGAGCATAATGAAATAATATTTACTCTCTAACCCGAGGCATCTCCAGGCCGCGTTGACATCCGCATGTCAAATCCACATTTTTGCTCCATTAGCGTTTGCTGAGACGGTTCGGGAGCCGTGGATGGGTACGGGGTTTTATCTGCGGGTAAATACGCTTCTAATGACGCCGCTCTTTGGAATTTCAGAAACGCTTACGGTGGCGTTATTAAAATGCCGGGGTGTTTCTCCGGCGCGGAGTCGATCGTCTGGTTTTTCCCTTCTCCAGACGTTGACAGGTTCCCTAGAGCTGACTGCTGCCACAGGATGAGCCCGTTACCTCACACCTCCTGCCAGCCCACACTGCAATTACCGAGCCGAGAGAGGATGCTGTCACGATGCGGGCGAACATGAACAACAGGGCTGAGCGGGAGCGACAGGCAAATCCCAGATATTCTCTCATTCGTACACATCACATTCCGGTTGCCATTTTGTTCCGGGGGATTCGTGACAGACAGCGGCGCCTCCAGTTACAAATGCGCTGTAGGACGGCGACACCGACGGACCACGCGGCTCAGAGTAATGAGTCACTGCCAAAACCTGGATTCTGATTGGCGCTGGGTCGTTTTTCCGTAACAACAACTTTCACAAGGACTTGTGCGTATGAACAATGAATTAAGAACTGCAACTGGTGCCGGTTTCCTGCGGTGTGAGAGGAATAAAACTCCACCGCCGCAGGAAAAGGATAAATTACAGGGTGCAAATACAAAACTTTCACTGTATCACTAAATCTTGTTGATTACTTTGATACAACACTAAACACAGAGCGATTTAATCCAAACATAATCAGATTTAAGTTTGAACCAAAGGAGAAAATCTAGTACAGCATATGAACAAAACATATTCGGCATACAAGCGGCCGAGCCAAACCGAACGCCAGCTAAGTTTAAAACTTGTTTGGATTAGTTTTTGAATCACACTCATTAGATTATTTAGGAAAACTTTAAACATTAAACTTTAAACATTAAACGCTCTAAAATTGACAAATTTCTCAAAAATGATCCACAGCGTTTGCAGAAAATAGAAACTGATTCCATCTTCTACAAAATACTCTGGTTTTGTGAGATTATAACTGCTTTTTCTTCTTTTGAGTTTATGTGCTGTTGGTGCGGACGATTATCGGCTGGTACGAAACATAACATTTACATTTAAACAATCAACGTTACACACATGTTACATGTTGGGGTGATTATTAAATAATTTTAGCAGTTTGTAATACTTTCATGGCTGCTTGGAACAAATCAGACAAAATCAGTCTTTTGAGTTATACAGAATCAAATTGAAAAATCAAATATTCCTGTACAATAATAAAGTCCGGCTTTGTTCCCTGCAGCGTAAACCTGTAACAGCTGCAGTAGCAGAGTTCACCCACCGGAGGCACCATCACTTTATATATCCTTAATATCTGTATCTAAGGAAAATAACAGTTGAAATAATGAATGATGCTTTGTTGTTTGAGGGTGGAATCGTGGCTTTGTGTGACCTGCTCACGTAGAAAATCCCGCTTGCTCGTAGTTTAAGACAACTACAGTAAATCAGCTCTCGAGACTGGGATCTAATGCGGCATAAATCACCACAACGCCAGGTCACCTACAGTACACACATTTAATGCCCGTGCTTTTTGTTACATTTAGGACACGGCCATTATTAGCTAGCCAGACCACATGAGCTACCTGGCAAAAACATAAGGCCTTGTTGAAAAAAGACAGTTCATTAGAAAACGCGTCTCAGTTTTGATGCCTCCAGTTCTGTGTACGTTGTAGCGGATCTCTCGGGCCGTACGAATCTCAGACACGATGAAATGCGACGAATCTGTGCCGGTGCATGGCATGATAGTGCGTTTTAATTTTCGAACACAACATCTCTGTTAGTTAGTACTGTACGGTTCTAGATATATAGAGTAGGGCCGGGACTCGATTAAAAAGATTATCTAATTAATTAGAGGCTTTGTAATTAATTTATCAAAAATTTATCGCATTTTAATCGCTTATAAATATGTGACCTGAGAACAGTGAGAAGTAAGTTTTTTCATATAGATTTTTAGTATACCATTGAATAATGACTGAATACATAAGCTTAAGCAACAAAATATTGTTTATTTTTGTTCAATCAAGTCCAACAGACCAGTGCAATATTGCCATTAAGTGTAGCAATAGAATATTTAGTATATAGTAGCCTACATTTCGCTTCCATTCATTCGTTTTTTATAACAAAATTTCAGCTTCTTTGTCCATGTTCACTGTGGTTTGTTTTTGTCTGAACGCTAGTTGGTGCTCCAGTATAATCAGTCCGCCGAAACTCATCCAGTGAGAAACGTCCCGCAGTGCAAAATTAAGTGCGATTAAAATGTGTAAAAAAAATGTAACGCGTTATTTTCGTATTTTCGTGTAATTAATTAATCTAATCTAAAGTCCCAGCCCTAATATATATATATATATATATATACACACACACACATATCTATATATATACACATATCTATATATATATATATATATATATATATATATATATATATATATATATATACATATATATATATACATACACACACACACATATCTATATATATATATATATATATTTTTTTTTTTTTAGACTGCTCTAATCCAAATGAAGTAAATTTAATTACAATTGGTATTATTTTAATTAATTAATTGATAGTGTGAATAAAAAGCCTGATTTAATAAAAACATCATAAAAACTGTAACTGAATCCAAACTGGAATAAAAATATCTGCAAAATTCTAAACACACCATTATTTTTAAATTTAGCAAAAGAAAATTACATTTTAAAAGGTTAACTTGCAAAAACAATAATGAATCCATTAATTTCGCTTAATGACATCAACACTTACGAGACGTTTATTAGCCATTACAGAACACCTGTCTCATTTTACGGTCATTTTAAAACATAAATATCAAACTAAAATGAATAATAAACACCTAAATAACATTCTGATGGAAAGTGTTTATGGCGCTTTAAAGCTTGGCATTAAAAAATAAATATGCATAACAAAGTCATTTCTTATATATATATCCTGGTGGAATATAACATTGTCCTGTGCTTTCTCTCTCTCTCTCTCTCTCTCTCTCTCTCTCTCTATTTGAGCAGGTTTGGAGATGTTGGATTTGCTGGAGAGTAGATTAGATTAGTGGACAGAAATACGAGGCAAAATCCGAGGACGGTGGGTTTATTAATATGAGAAGTGCTCGGACAAAATGGGCAAAAACCACAAAAGGAGACGAGTCCTCTATTAACCTCAGCAGCCCTGAACACAGTCAGATGAGACCGGCCCAAATTATTCTTTGTCCAGCAGAGGGAAAAAAATACAGGCCTTCGTTTAGGGCTCTTTTTTAAAAAACGTGGAAACGTCCATCACTATCAGTCCTTCTCCTTCCTAGAGGGAAACGAGTCTCGGAGAAAGGGGCGTCCGATAATTAGTTATCTACAGTCATTACGGTGGGAAAAGCTCAGAGATACGGACGGACACGAGGAGGAAAAACTGGTGTTTTATAGAACGCTGTGTGTTTGCAGCTAGATTTTTTTGTGCTCTATAAAATTGGGACCGTGTCCCGCTGGAGTCCCTGAAGAGAGAGTTACCTTTGCTCTCTCTCTCTCTCTCTCTCTCTCTCTGTGCACTAGAGAAAAATCTGCCTGCTTCCAAAATGTGCAGAACATTGGCAGGATACAGTGAAGCCTCACAAGACACTCGGGCTGAAATGCTGGGAACCTGAGGTTACATTTATTTTATATCATTTTATCAGAAGTGCTCAGTTTAAGTTGCAATCGCAATGTGTATTAAGATTTATTTAAGATGTTTTAGATTTTTTTTTATCAACTCCTGCAACCCTAGTTACTCCTTTCGAGCCAAAAAAATTAAACATTACAAAATTCTTTCAGGAATATAAAATAAAACGGCAGTTATAAAGCTATATATAGTTTATATCGTTTATATATCTTTAAACTCAGAGTTTGAAATACGCCTGCGTTAAGCCAATCAGAGAATCGACTTCAGAGACACATTTATTTAAGCGTCTATTCCAATATTAAATTCACACAGAAAAGGGGCCGAAGGTTTTACACCCACTTTAGTCAATATTTGGCGTCAACCTTCAGAATCATCTTACGGCACTTCAGGGGAAACTTTAGCTCGGTCTGTTTGACAGAACTGGTGTAACTCGGTCAGGTTTGTAGACGTCCTCACTCTGCTCTGTGAGATCCGGCTCAGGTCTTTAGACCAGCAACTCTAATACTTTCCTTTTTTTCCTGTAACGTCTTTACAGTTATGACAGAACAGAATAAAAAGCTGGAAGACACAGTTGGAAGTGAGTTTCACTATTCTGGCTACTAACAATACTGTGGACTCGGTGCCAAGAGGAATCAGGAATTAAGCTTAAGTGAGGTTTAGTGTCTATTTATTTCAGACTTTACTTCATTTATGTGTATTTTCTAAATCTTTTGATTGTTTTTACATACAAAATTATGACTATAGTGTTGGAAATTGGTAATATTGGTAATATTTTTGGGTGGCTGGAACGGATTATCTGTATTTACATTGTTGTCTATGGGACAATGCGCTTCACAATACGAGATCTCACTTTAAGTACTTAAATGCCGAGCTTCTGCTGTAAACCAAAAACCATACCATAAAAAAGGTAAAATGATGAGTGAATATTAATGACCCATTCAGAAACAGGTTTAAAATTTGTGAAGCTTCTTTTGTTGCTTTGGTGAGTAAAGAACCATTTATGATATTTGAATGTATGCATGTTGCTGTTTACTATCATCTTGTTGTTGAACTTTGGTCTTTAAGCCGAACAGCAAAGAACATGTTTAAGTAAAACATCACAACATCTGGCCTTTCGTAACGTATCTAATCTAACAGTGTAATTAGCACATGTAGTTAGCACCGAAGCATAGCCTGCCTCCAGCTTCGACACTTAACCGCACCACAATCAGGGGAAATACTTAAAGCGCGCACACACACACACACACACACACACACACACACACACACACACACACACACACACACACACACACATCTAGAATGTAACCCAATGCTAACTAGTAGAAGGCAGCTTGGAATGCTAAGACAGACTCCCCGCGACATTCCAGCGTAGCAATTCCCTGTACAAGCTGCGGGCTGTGAAAACAAACCAACTTAAATCCCTTAATTAGGTGTCAGACACAGGAGGAGGGCACAAACACTGACACACACACACACGCACACACACACACACACACACACACACACACTGATACACTGCGCTACCCAATGGGGAATTCTGCAGGCTTGCAATGTCACGTACATGCAGCGGGAGGATAAAAAACAGCGCAGGAGCTTAAGTGGATGCCAAACAATGCAATTTGATAAAAAGGTGCTGACTGCAGCGTTAACGTGACTCCACAACACACTCGACTGTTGCATCAGAACAGTTCAGGGCTATTAAACAAACAGGCGAGGTGGACGCCGCACTGCAACAGCCATCGCTTCACAAAAGCGTAACGGCCGCGTGTCCTAATGTACAGATCTCAGGTGGATACCGTAAGAGATATTGACGAAATTCCAGAATCAGGCCTCGTCTCAGGCGGTAAACAGGGTAAATATGGATGATTCCGAGGGCCCCTGAGTGACTGCGGGCCCCTAACAATGATATAGCAGATGAAAAGCGTCGGCATGGTCAAGGTTGGGGCCCCGATCGATCGGGCTTTTAAGGGGCCAACAATCTCTAGTCTCTCAGGTGAGTCTGGATTTAACCAGCAGCACATCTTTCTTGTACGCTCAACCGAGGAGTGGTATTAACTCTAGCGCCACCATTTGGCAGTTTGGTGTAAACGCAATATGTCACACAGTCTGCCTGTAGAACACGACCTTGGACTTCTGAGAGAACACTGAAGGTTAAGTTTTCCGAAGAACCTCAGAGAACACAAAAGCGATTTTAATTAGATTTGAGTCCAGAAAGCAGGTGCGTAACCCGATTCTGAATACACGCAACTTTTCCTACATGAATACTGACACAACTTAAAGCAATCCAAAGGTGTTTATGATGATGATGATGATGACGAAGATGATGGTTGTTGTTGTTCTCATTAGCAGTTTAAACTTATTTCCATATTACATTTGCTAAAAATCAGTTTCAAATAACTTTAATCATTTCACTACACCTAAGCCGTATTTAAATAGCAGGATAAAGACTGTCACACGATCTGAAAGGCACCAGTGTTTACATTCCTAGAGGTGTTTATTGTTTATTTTTCATTGTTTAGTTTGATGATATGATGTTTGTATATTACACTGTAGTTTTAGTGGTGAGTTTTATTTACGTGATCAGATTTGTATATTTTATTGTGTTATAATGGAGTATTGTTGGTCTCTTGGCCAGGTCTCTCACAGAAACGGGACTTTAACCTCAAACAGACTCTCACCTCGTTAAACTTTGATGAAATCGTTAGTAACAGATACTGTCGCTGAGAGTGTAATTCTTATGGATTTTTTGTTTTTTAGGTTCTACTTTCAATATTATTTAATTTTAAAAAAGGTGGGGGGAAAAAAGAAAAGAAAAAAAAAAAGTCATTAGACACCTTAAACTTGCCATCACGGATTTATTTATTTGTTTGTTTCCTTTTTTTCTTTAAATAAATTTTGGTAATTATGTTCAAGGAAAGAACATGTAAAATTGTGGAAAAAAAACCCATCAAATATAAAATTTTATGCAAAACAAATTTTGTCGATTGTGCTTTACTTTGTGTCTTGTGTATTTATTGCTATTATAAACACATTTAAAGTAGTCAACATTGTGACATTCTAATAATCCCTCCGGTGTACTGATAAACCTTTCGACCTCTATAGTGTCCGAGCTCTAGTGAAACACTGGGTTAAGTGCATTAGTGTAGCAGGAGGTTATACAGAGACATTATATAGAGAGTTCTGTACAATCAAAAGTCCCAGTTTGCCTTGAACACCACTATTCAGACTCTTTTTTTTTTTTACTCTTACAGATTTTATTTTCCTTCATCATTACTACAGAGACAACACTGCAGTTGATTAACATCCCCTTAAACATCTTGGACTTTTTCCATCATTATAGAGTAAATACATATTTTATGTAGAAGTGAAACAAAGGTGTTTAAAATGAAATAAATAACTATTGACTATGTGATGGAGGAACTATGAATATACGGTATATACAGTAATAGAAAGTAGCGTATATAGAGATAGAGCATACAGAGGACTTTATATTGGTACAGTCTTATATATACAGTCTTGCTACGAGAGAATGTTGATATTGGTTGGATTTTTCATTTTGTGAGAATAATATAACATTCTCAGCGTGTTAAGCAGTTTCTCGCAGACGTCTCAGCTGTGAGGGTGAAAACAAACGCAGCTAGCGAGAAAAACTGGATCTCTCTCTCTCTCTCTCTCTCTATACTGCATATATATATATATATTCATTGACGGCTGATAAAGGTTAACCTTTTGGTTAAATACATGACAACACATGAGCAAATAATGCATTAGCTGCATCGAGGCGCCAGATCGATTCTGATAAAATGAAAAAAATAAATTCAAAAAACCCTTTAAACACATCAGCTGTCAGACTCAACAAGCCCGTCGCTAGATTCAGCGTTTAGCGAGGCTAATGTGCCGCTCTCGGCTGATCCGCTGATCCTAAACTGTTCTCTTTATCGGTGACTCAGGAATGACAAATAGTGTCTAGCGAACGCCACTGAGATGTGAGGTGGTGTCAGGGCCGGGTGATTATTCTCACAGAAATGTGTGGGGGCAACTCGGGTTCGATCGGCGCCAAACAAACAGGCGCGCTCGTCTCGTCCTCTGATGTCCGGCATCGACGGCTGGGTTAGACTCAGTGACTCAGTGATTTCACACGGCGCTGAAGGAGACTCAGGTCCAAACCCATCTGATTAGAGAAGCAGAATTATACATCCAACCGTTCTATAGTGTCTTTCTTTTCAAAAAAAAAAAAATTAATAAAAATAAAAATAAATAAATAAATAAATAAATCCTAAACCACGAGTTCATTCGCTTGAACGGATTTTGCAAACAGCTCACGATTCGGCACCACAAAGACTTTATTCATTCAATCACTGTCTTTTTTCTCTTCACGCCTTTCCCTGCGGTTCATTCGGAGATAAATAATGAACCCTGTTAAAGACAAGAGATCCATCATGATCAAGAGACAGCCGCTGGCTAAATGAAAGAGCAAAAACGAGGGAATATTAATTCAGTTGATTATAATTACGAGAGGAAATGATTCCATGATGGGACGTAGTTAATCTAAGGAAAGAAAAAAAAAAAAAAAAAAAAAACTACATGCGTTGCAGGGCTGCGGTTTGAGGAAGCCGGTTCGGCCACATGGGGGGGAAAGACAGAACAGCTTCTCTAATATCCCTCTGCCTAATTAAAGACCGAGGGATTGTGGGATTATCGTTGTTTTAAATAGAGCTCGTAGCTTATTTACTGCTGCGGAGAGGTGAAACCTCCGGCTGCCGCACGGCCCGAATTAACAGTTTAACAGTCCTCCATACGGCACGGAAAAGAAAAAAACACTAAAATGGAGAAAGACGAAAAAAATCCAGTCGATAAAATGTACATACTGTATACTGCACACCGGATTTAAAGGATCTCTATAAGAGGCTTTTATAACACAATCATCATCATCATCATCATCATCACTGATGGAAGTCCTGCAGCTCTGTTACACAAACACTTCACACTGCATCAGGCACTCGTAACACATTTTCTGTATCTGACCAGTTTATGGATTTGAAGTGTATGTATGTATGTATGTATGTGAAAAGGTTTGTACACCCCTTCTAACTCCATGGTCTTTCCTGATGTTTATTTCTTTCACTGTAAAACAATACTGAAGGCGTTTATCTAAAATCCACAATAATCTCCTTTGAACAGTTGATATTGAGATGTTTATCTGCTACTTCTGCTCTGTGAAGCTTCATAACGGCTCTAATCTGAGGTGCTGGTTGTTAATTGGTGATTTCTGAGGCTGGTGTCTCTAAATGAACGTCTCCTCTGCAGCAGAGCTCAGTTCAGGTCTTGTTCTCCTGGGAAGGTCTTCATGAGGGACAGTTTCATCATCATGGAGCTCGATGTTGTTGGTGTTATTTCATAGTTTTCTACAATATAAAAAATAAAGCCAAACTTTTGTCCAAACTTTTGACTGGTACTGTACATTTCTGAGCTTTGCATAAATATTTAATGACCCGAGTCATTTCCATAAATATTTATTGGAATACATCTCCATTATTCCAAAGATTCCCACTTGGGTCGTCCTAACACATTCATACACAGTGCTGCATAATTAACCACGACACGTGTGATTATTTAATGGCCAAAAAAGGTTTTATGTACGAATTTCCACAAATTTGAACATGGATTGTACATAAAATGGACACTGCAGGGAACCAGATAACAATATTTACAATTATGTACAAAAAATCCTAATGAAAATGAAAATCCTCAACAAAACAGAGTTCACAGTCCAATACAGTGGAAAACAGCTCTACGACAAAATGGCGTCTAGGATTCCCCTCAGCGATTTAAAGGCACAGAGACAACACTATTATGTTTGATGTGTGAGATTAATTTCTTTAGGTGCAGTTATGGCCACATGATGGTAGTGTCAAAGGTGGATAAGACTCACTCTGTCCGACCTAAGAACAAATTTGACTTACGAACGTGCTCATGGAACAAAAAACGCGTTCGTAAGTCAGGTAGTCAAATATTTCTGTAGTTAGAGTTAGTTAATAATTTTTAAAAGTTTTTATATTTATTATTGATAAATAAATACAGAAAATAAAACATCCTCTTAATGAGATCATTTGTGCTATGATTTGATGTTACCTTCAATAAATATATGTAAATTCTAAATAATACATTTAATAATTACATATTGCAATTAGAGATGTTCCGATACCATCCCCCCCCCCCCCCAATTCCGATTCCGATACTTGGGCTCAGGGTATCGACCGATACCGAGTACCGATCCGATACCTGGGTGTGTATCTGTACTGTGTATATATACTATATATATATATAGCATTTTTTTTTTTTAAAGTAAATTACTACTAGCCCTGTGTAACGGGTTCGACCCTAAGTGCACGGGCGACACCATGAAACACGGACACGAGGCGAGGTCTTACAGGGAAAAGGGTAATTTATTTAGGGTAAGGGTAAGGAAAGGGTTAAAGGCTCCCTGCGGCCTTTTCCACTTCGGCGGCAGGGATGTGAAGGCGGGCTCTACGCGGAAGTGAAGGTGCCGCGGGAGCTCGCGCAGCTCGTTCACGCGCTCCTCTCGCGGAGATCAAAGTCGCCCCCCTTTCTAAAGTCTCTGGGGCGCATCACATCGCCCCGCTCTTGTGCCACCATCTCTCATAAAATCCACCGCGTCGCAAAGTCCAGCTTCCCAACAGTCAGACCCCGAGCTACACTCCCCGCTGTGTTTTATAGCGCCGGGATCATTAGCGGCGATAGCTCATGGGCTGTTGCCTGATTCTGCGGCTCTGCTCCTTCACATACCTAAAGAGGGGGGGAGGCCGCCTAACTAGTGAGCGAGGAGCGATATCAATTTGGGCGCGCGCCCATCACAGGCGCACGCCGTGACACTCTGTAAGTAAGCTAAGCTAGCAAAGCTAGCGGGCATAAATAGGTTATGTTTAGGAAAATGGTATCGGATCGGTACGTGGACTCAAATACTCGCCGATTCCGATGCCAGATTTTTTTTTTGGTATCGGCAGCATTTCCGATACCAGGATCGGAATCGGAACAACCCTAATTGCAATCAAAACATGTTTTGCAATAAGCGCAATGTGATTTAAAAAATAATAATAAAATTGTGCAGCCTCATTCATACATACTGCATTCCTCTTTTTCATAAACACAGTTCATGGACAGCGGACGCTCAGCCTCAGTGTGTTAAAGCTTTGAGTTACTAATCAGAAGGTTGGCGGTTCAAGTCTGTGGTTTAAGGTGGGTGTGGTGGCCCTGCACTCTGACCGCAGCTTTAGAAACTGTGATGAATTTCACTGTGCAGTAACGAGTATGTGACAAACACTTGACTTAAATAATATTGCTTTTTTGCTGCGAAGTTTTTATTAAGTAACACTTTACGAACGGTAGCTTCACTGGATGCATTTATAAGTGCTGTTTCTGAAAATCTTATTTAAAACATTATTTCAGGTACTTTCCGGGTGCTTCCCGTATCCATAGGCACTGCGTGTTTGTTCTCTTTTTTCTTTTATGAACATCTTTTATGTTGCACAAATGCTTTAATGTGATTGACACAGATGAGTCATGTATGAAAATCTTTTTTTTTTTTTCTGAACACAACTGTACATTGGGGCTTCATAAGACATTCATAAGCACAGCAAGACACCAAACAGGTGAGCCTGTATCTCAGTAATGCTTATCAGACTTGGTAGCTGGGTTTCAGGGACATCATTCCAAAAAGAGCTAACTGACACTGGAGACTCCTTCCATAAAAGTTGCATAAAAACGAATGATTTAAACAAATAATAAACCTTACAATAACAATACCTTAATAACCTTTAAAGTTATTAATAACTAATAACTTCATAACCTTTAAAGTGTATTAATATTAACCAGTGAATTGTTTAACTGCACTACGGTCAGATGGTTAAACACTGTACATTACTAAATCCACTGTTATCACATCACCTGCATAGCTCGAGTGCGGACGGCGTCGCTCTGTATTTAAAACCAAATTCTTGACACCACTGAGAACGAATAATCAGTCTGGTTTCGATAACAATTATCACCTGAGCTCTAAATATCACCCCTTTATAAAAACAGCTTAGAGCACTTGCTCTTTAAAACTCATCATGATGAAAAAACGCATCTAGGGAGGAAAAGAAAAAAACCTCTGACCTTCAGTGTCACTTACTTTAATTAGCCAGAGATAATGGCGGCAATTTTTTTCTTTTTTTAAGCTGCTCTTTTTAATAAGATACGGGTGCAATAACAGGTATACACACACACACACACACACACACCATATATATATATATATATATACACACAGATACAGTATGTATACAGCCCCTTATTATAATAACGCATTAACGCAGAGAGGATGATCAGCGAGACAAAGCCAGGGTCATGCTGCACGCGATCAGGGTTTTACACCGACTTGGGCTTTCACTTCCTCATTACGGGACTAGAATGGGGCCACTTGATACTCCATTATTACCCGGACCACTCAAAATGAGCATAGAAATCAGAATGTTTGCACAAATGACACGTAGAAGATGAGCATCACAGCGCAATATGAATCCGCGCCTCGGGGCCGCTGCGGGGAGCGCTGGAGTATCGCCGAGTCTGGAGATCCAGAGGAGAACTATTTAAATAAAACATTAGAGAAAAAGCGTTCACAAGTTTGAACACCGAGAATGCCACAGCTCTCTCTAGCAAGGAGTCCATTATTGTGGTTTTATAAAGATGACTTTTATTCACATGTGAAATCGACTATCCATAAGGACTATCGGGAAAAATGTCCAGTCGTGGTGGAATTCCAGAGAGCGATTCGCGCGACATCGATCCAGGGCGAGTGGAACGCGAACGCGCATGTGTGAACAACGATGACGTCACTGCACTAGTCCATGTGGCGCTGGACGCGGTTCGAATACTACAGTATGCGGCCGTCGCATTCAAACTGACTGAGCTAGTAGCGTGTGCATTAACACAGTAGTACAGTAGCATGTGCATTAGCGTGTCACGCGTGATAATGCATCACATCTCGTGCAGAGCCTTTTGGCGAAACATCAAATCACCCAGGTGACTCAGCGCCCCCTACAGGCCCGATTTGGTGCTCGGTGACTTCTGGCCTTTTCCCAAAACTGAAATCACCTCTGAAAGGACGAGATTTCCGGCCGTCGGTGAGATTCAGGAAAATACGAAAGTCAAGGAAAAGTCTTGAAAGTTTTTAAGTAAAAAATGTTGAAATTTAGGAGTAGGAGTAGGTGCCTTGAAATTGGATGCCTTGAAATTTTGCTACAACTTTAATCATATTTAAGAAAAAACATTTGCTTTTTGGTATGTAGGACGAGGCAGCTGATGGCGATTCCAACAAAGGATTTTAAACAGTGGAAGGAGAAGTGTATGACGCTCCAAGGTGCCTACCCTCGAGCGTCACTGTCCTAACTATAATATTTCTTGTACCTTCTCCAATAAATATCTCCATTTCTCTTATTACATGATTTAATACTCGTCATGACACACACACCAAAGGATTTACCGATCCTAATTCCTTCCGATCATCGTAAAGTCGCGCTGCATGTCCACAAAACCCGCTGGTGTAAGGTAGCTCGGTGGTCTAGAGGTTAGAGCGACCGCCGTATGATCTTCGGGTTGCGTGTTCGAGCGTCAGCCTGGGCGCTGGGTAACGAACCCTGGCCGAGCCGTCTACACTCGGTTTCTTCTGTCACCCTACAGTATAATTCTGTCCCAGCTGCATGTCTGCGAGGTAAATAGAAATGTTGCGTGATACTGGCCCTGTATCTGAGGCTATGTTGCGTAAGCTGGTGTCTGGCTGAGGGCTACGGGAACAATGATCAGTGCCGACTGCACCACGGGAAGGACTTGGCTCTCGTTTCATGCATTTTACATCCTGAAAGCCGAAATAAAATAAATAAATAAAAAAAAAAAAAAAAAAAAAAAACAGTGTTAGGCGGTAAATGTACATCGTTTCAATTCCGTACTCGAGACTTACTAAACTCCCTCTGTAGATTATTTGATGCAAAAAGTGAAAACATTGTCATTTCCTTCTCGCACCGAAATTACAACGTGTGCTTTCCATGTGTCCGGGCCGTCCGTGTAATTACGGCCTGTAACTTTCATTTTGGAGCCGTTTTTGAATTTCGCAGCCAGGCGTAATAGTTTAATGCTAGCGGGCGGGTAATTATATGATATTGTTTAAAAGGCACCTGCCATCTACCCGGTACGCTTTACACCATCGGGTCGCCAACTGGGGCTGAACAAATCAAATCGCATTACAGTTCGACCGACGGCAGGTCCGCGGCGTTCTTTAGAAAAGACTAAATTCGGGAAAAAAAAACAGATGTGTCTTAGCATATATGGTACAGCTGGTGATCTAATCAGTCGATCATCCGTCAGCAGTGTGATACGCGAGATCATACGGATACGGGTCAAGAGCTTCAGATAACGTTCACATCAAACGTCTGAAACTTCAACTGCGGTGCCAGATGGGCTGGTGTGTGTATTTCGGAATCTGCCGGCCTCCTGGGAACACCTCTCAATTTCAACTCGTCAGTCTCCGGCGTTCCTTTCTTCCCCGTCTGCGGAGTGACGTCGAATGTCGGCTCGCATCCGAGAACGGCGGGAAAGCAACGCCTGTTCACGTTTTTAAACAAGTTTCTACTGTAACAGGGTCAGTTTTAGGTCGGTGAATACTGAGGGATTAAATTAATGAGGTGGGGGGGGAGAAAGAAATCGCTCATAACTCATTTTCTTCGGTTTCATTCCGTTCTCTCTACATACTTTATGCAAATTAAAGGCTATTAAAATTGCAAGCACCTTCC
Organism: Channallabes apus; assembly: GCA_030522415.1. NCBI lineage: Eukaryota > Metazoa > Chordata > Actinopteri > Siluriformes > Clariidae > Channallabes > Channallabes apus. Next base: position 3,872,239 of record CM060112.1, read on the forward strand.
TGAACTAAATATTTTAAGAAAAAGTTAAAGGAACGTAAGAGCTGGTTTTTAACAGAGATTTTTGCACCCTGATGAAATGTCTCAACCACTATCTGTAGAGAAGTTGAATCTTTATTAATAACGCGAGTTTAAAAAAAACCCATCATGTGGCTCCAGGAAAGCGTTATAAATAAATGATCGATACTCCGCAGAGGGTCTGTTTTGTTGTTTTTAATCATATTCCGTATTGAGGAGCAGAGTTCCTGCTTCAGTGAATGGTGTGTGTTAAAAGGCCCACGTGCAGACGTGTGTAATGTCAATTGATGCTCAAAAACAAGGGCCAAGTGTTTTTGTTTTTTTTCTGCTGTGCACCTTGTGCTGGGTTTCTAAACAGCGTACTTCAACACGAGTGGATTTTACAGTCCAAATAGTATTAAAAGAGATCCGGCGAGTGGGCCGCACAACCTTAATACAACTTCATTAACACTGCCGTCAAGTGTCTCTGAGCTTCTCTGATCAAAGCGTTCTGTAGAGTGTAGTGGAGTAACATCACAGAGCAACTTAAAGATGTTCACGCGGTCTTGTGTAAAGGTGCTAATACATGCCACGCGGATACTTCATGCTAGGTTGTTTTATCAACTGGAGTCAAAACACAGTGGCGTGTTAATGTTGTCACGATTTCGCTTTTGATCCTGAAACCATCGTGAATTTCCTCCTCTGCACTTTTCGATACCTTCTCACTTGACTTCAACATTTACAGGAGATGAGACTGATTAGACACATCATAATGCAGGACTTTCATTTGGTTCCTCGACAATACAATAATAATGTAAATGCAGATAATCCGTTCCAGACACCCAAGAATATTACCAATATTACCAATTTCCGACACTATAATTATATTTTTGCATATAAAAACAATCAAAACATTTGGAAAAGACATGTAAATGAAGTAAAATATAAAATAAATAGACATTAAACCTCACTTAACCTTAATTTATGATTCCTCTCGGCACCGGCTGCTTTAAAATCAAACTCAAATTCAAACTCCCTTTTCTTCTTGCTACCGTCCTTGATAACTTTAATCGGGTCACAGGGGGCCGGAAGAGAGCGGAAGAACATCACTGGAAGACGACGAGGGATCAGCGATTCCACGAGCTCAACGCCTGAAAATGTTGAAACTTTTCAACGACTTGTGCATGATGATCGTCGGAGAACGATCCACAGCATCGCTGTGCCATTGTGTCATACGGAAAAGTCCACTCAGTCCTCATGTGTGATTTGAACATGCGGCGTGTTGCTGCCAAGACGCCGACGCCGGAGCAGAAGGAACATCGTGTTGAAGTCTGCCAAGAACACCATCAGCATGCCCTGGATGACCCGTCCTTCATGTCGATGATCGTTACTGGTGACGAAACTTGGGTGTACAGGTACGGACCCTGGGACGAAGCTACAGTCTCCACAGTGGAAGAGACCGTCATCTCCACGACTGAAAAAAGGACAAGGCAGGTCCGCAGCCCAACCAAATGCATGAATATTCATCCTCTGGGGCCAGTCCGGTCCGGACCGTCAATAGCGGATTCTACTGCCAGGTTTTAAGGCATCTGAGCAATAACGTACGGCAAAAGCGATCAGATTGTGCCACGCAATTCTCGAAATTATTCGATTCCACCTCTATCCTGTGCCCTGCATGACTTTACCTTCCTAGGAACTTTACACAGTTGTTTGAGTCATACAGTTTTTAGACGCTTCCTTACTGACTTAATAAGCGTTAAGAAGAGATTAGATTCAGCGGGTTTTAACAAGAGAAACTATATATTTTTAAAAAATACATGTATATTCATTTGTATTCGGTTCTCTGTCCACGCCACAGTAAGACAATATACATTCTGTTCATGAAATAGAAGCGAGAATCTCGAATGTGCAGTGATCGTCCTGAAGCAACTTGAAATCAAATCCATCACACTTTACACTGGCGCTAACACGGCGGTGCTGCTGCTGCGTTTAGCCGCTCGTCTTTTTCGCCCACTTCATAACCGATGCATCTCCATATTTCACTTCAGATCGCCTCATTACTGCGGTCGTCTCTAAATCGAACACGCAGGGCTCCGCACTCTCTACTGTCGCTCATCATTCTTTAAAAGCTTCCTGCGGCTCGTATTATAAACTCGGTTTTTAAAAAGACGTAGACCTATTAGTCAGGGCACACAGACATGCGCATAGTAAAAGTATCAGTTATTTCAAAGTCCTGGTAAAGAAACTTAGGGTTTCAGAACTCGGGTTCTGGTACATTAGCGCACGAGTCCGTTCAGTTTCATGATACGTTCAGATTCTTTCATGTGCTCGGATTGCGTCTATGAAAGACATTAAACTGCTTGAGCGATGTGAAGCCCCATTTTATCCGGGTTTGGGAGCGGCAACGTATCCGGTGCCTGCGGTTTGGGCATCGAACTATTTAGCTAAACATTCAAATGTTGAATTCTCTAAAACTAACGAATATGCCACAGCCTCTGGAGAAAAGGCAAACTGTTCCCATATTCTGGATTTTGTCAGAGTCTCGCTTCTTTTTCTAATTTTACGTTTATGAATATTTGGAGCTATACCGCCACCTACTGGACTGGAGCTTATCGCTTTCTATAAGAAAGCTACACAGCAGTTCAGTGTTTATTAGATACCTTCAGTTTTCAGTTTTTAATACTTTACCACTGCGCCATGTTTCTTGCAGGTTCTGGTGCTGAAAAGTACCGGAGAGCGTAAACTCTCACCCGCAGGATGAGCAGAAACTCAACTCTCTGAATGAAACACTTCAATTCATTGATGTTTGAATAAAAAAAATATAAAAAAGAAACTGGCTTTTAATCAATTATTCATTTCTAAGCATTTTAATCAGTAATACGTATAAATTATTCAGCAACAACTCGACATATACTCGCAGAATAAGATGACACAGTTCTCTCTCTCTCAGTGATATTAAAACACTGCCTTTTCTTATCCGCCTTCAGTATTCGTGTACGTCTTAAAATTTTCACCGCATATCCGAAACAAAAGCAAGCAGGGACTAAAAGTCCAGATCTCTGAGGCCCATCTTGATCCTTGTCTCTGGTTATGGAATCGGACCAGCACTGATGTGTTTCTTCTCCTCTCGTCTCATGCCATGACCGTCCCACCTCTGAGTGAAAATAAATAATTCCCAGAGAAGTAACCCGTCTCTGTGTATTATCTCGGGAAGCTTCAGGGACGACGTGCAGACTTTTATCACACTTTTCTGTTTTAAAAAACATCCACTGACCTGCCATTTTAAAATGTCAGACAGATGAAGGCTGGTCACTATCCAGCGTTTTCACAATCCCGGAGATGCGGCTCGTCTCCTCAAGAATAGATATATATAATATAATATATTTATTATATACTGTAGAATGCGCACAAGATGTCAAGATGACACTCATGCATTTGAAAGAAGTCGGAATTACTCTTAGACATCTTAACAGCGCTGCGTATCCACAAAGCATCTGGAGTGATTATCCGAGTTTGAGCGTCTGAAAAGAACAACAAAACAAAATGTAAAAAAGAGTAAAAATGTGAAAAATGTGGCGACTGTGAAGAATATAGTCTATCAGACGCCCCTGTGAGCCACTGAAGGAATACTTGTGGTATAATATCTAAAGTAATAACTTGATGTTTTAACACATTTCCCTCTATAATGGAGGTTTAATGGACTCTGGCGTAGGGCTGGGCAATAAAATGATAACGATATGTATCGCGATAGACACGTGATCAGTAACAATAAAAAATGTGTTCGATGTCATGCACACTCGCTCCGCGACCGGCACTAGGACCCTGAAGTAGTACGGTCGCGATTCAGGAAGCATTAAAGGAGACAAGATGGCGCTTCACATCACTCAGTCATTGTGTCTGCCCATGCCGTTTCCGACGCTTCGCCGGATCTTATGTGAGTGCTCACCATTTTGGGTCCAATTCCTGATTGAGCGTGTGTTGCTAGAACGTGGGTTTAATTGTGTAAACACTTGTTCTCGGCGTGAGAGTTCTTACAATAACTCGCGTGGTTATCCTGTCTGCTCGCGCTATTTCCGCGTTTGGGTTTACCGTCCACGCTACATGGGCTAACTGCTAGTCTTCTGGTCCGCCTCCAGTTGCCCATGACAGTGGCATTAACAAAGGCACTCGCTCTCTGGTAACCTAGCAACGTAGGGAGTGATACGCTAACAGCCAATCAAGTAACAGTATCACGTTTGGTTGCGCCATGTCGTTGTCTCGTGCTGGTCTGCTGGATTCCTCTTCATAAGCATTTTATTACACTTTATTAAGCATTTCTTACATTTTCTTTCATTTTGCACCTTAAATGTTAAGAGATAATTGTTAAGTGTTCATTGTGACTTTAGAAGTTTACATTTTAATTATTTGAGTATATTTTAATTATTGACATTTCTGTCTTAATAACTGAGGGAACTATGATCAGAGGAAGGTTAAGTTTAACCTAACAACTTAGGTAGTGATAAGCTAACAGCCAATCATAGTATCACGTTTGGTTGCGCCATGTCGTTGTCTCGTGCTGGTCTGCTGGATTCCTCTTCATAAGCAGAAAATGCACTTTGCACTATTTTATTACACTTTATTAAGCATTTCTTACATTTTCTTTCATTTTGCACCATAAATGTTAAGAAATAATTGTTGTGTTCATTGTGACTTTAGACTTTAGAAGTTTACATTTTAATTATTTGAGTTTTCCATGGTTATTGACATTTCTGTCTTAATAACTGTGGGGACTATGATCAGAGGAAGGTTAGGTTTAAAATAATGTTTAAATGTAATATTTTTCTGCTGGTCCTTATTTTAAATGGGTCATAAAAAATATCAATAATTATCGATATCGACCGATACGAAACACTGATATCGTGATACAGTTTTCAGCCATATCGCCCGGCCCTACTCTGGTGATACATATTTTTGTAAAACAAAATTTTTAAGGAACACTCTCATGAGCTCTTTACGGTCCCGGCTCGGCTCGAGCTCTTGGTTCTTGATTTGGGGATCTGAGGATCCGGGTTCGAGCAGTGAGTTCATCACACCCCATACCACCCAGCCGCCGCATGCAGTGTCGGTCCCAAGCTCGCTTAGAGAAGTGGGCGGGAAGGGTGTAAAAAGATTTTGTTCATTCATTCAAAGATGCACTGTAAAAAGGGATTGTATGTTACAGTAAGTTCTTGTATCTTAATTAAGGATCAAACTTTTACTTTTATGGGATTATTATTTTATAACAAATTGCTACAAGACTAGACATTAAGTTTTTTTTTACTCCTTTAGTCATCAAATAGTAGATTATTTCCAGGAATAATAAGAATGAACGCGAGACATTTCCTGGAGAGTTTGTGCAGTGATGGTACGTGACATTTCCTGAGAAAACTGGTGAAAACTGCTCATTCACAGCCCACATGCTTCACAAGACACACAATACACACAGTATACACTTAATGCCAAAGTTTTTAAGAAAAAGTGCAATAATAAGCGCACCCCTACTCACAAGCTGAGTAATATTATAGTTGTTCAGGAAATAGAAATGTTAGTAGGATTTCACTGGATCGAAGATTTGTTTGCTTGACAACGTAGCTTTGTTTTGTGAAATTCTCAAAAGTCCTCTTCGACCCCTTAATCAGGTGACGAAGCACATTTGGTCACGGTGTCAGTGTCAGTATCACAAGACAATACACATATTTATAGAAGATATGTTTTATATTTTTTATCAGGATTAAATTATCTGTCTCACGGACCCTACAGCGTTTTTATTTATTTTATCATTATAATTATTATTTTTTCTTTGCATTTCCCAATAAGGAAGCTGGGGGTCAGAGATCAGGGTCAGAGCTGTGATACGGCCCCCCTGGAGCAGACAGGGTTACGGGCCTTGCTCAAGAGCCTCAATGGTGACAGCTCGGTGGTGCTGGGGCTTGAACCCCCGACCTTCCCATCAGTAACCCACAGCCTTAAACCGTTCGAGCCACTAACTTCCCCTCATCTCTGCTTTTTAATTCTTAATTATTTTTTATATGTACCTTTTTTGGAAACAAATTCTTACCTTAGACAGGCAAGGAACTTTTCTGACCTTGAGTCGCGACATGAAGAGAGTCTTCTAAGAGAATTAAGACTTTAAGACTATATGAAAATAAAACTATGTGTATACAGTATTTTTCATCACTTGGTCAAATTTTATATATTTTTTTCCCGTTCACATTGCACCATCACTAAACAGTTTTCAGCAGAGAGCAGAACCTGCATGAGAATCTTCTTTTGAAGCCCCCTGACTCTGTGCTCACGGAGCTCCAGTGAGGCCAGGAGTCTACGCTTCCATGGAGAATTTATGATCAGGCTGAAAACGTTCCTCTGAGGAAGGATTTAATGTAGGATAAACATGGCAATGCTCTTCGCTTCTTCCTCCCGGTGCTTCCAGATGATGATCGTCAGACTGCCGGTCTGAAACATTCTCATTCTCAAACGTAATCTTATGTATGATGGAGCTCGGAGCTGCAGCAGTGTTCAGGAACTGGATCCATATAACAGCGCTACACGACACTCACCGCTTTACTACTCATTTCATCACTTCAATTATGAACAAATTAGAAATATCCTGGACGTTTAGTGATTTCAACTATCGGAACGCGTTCAGTTCCATTTTCAGAATTTTCCTCTGGCACGCAAGGCTGATTATAATGAAACGTTTATTCTGATAACGGCTCTATAACCTCATTTGAGAAGTTTCACGTTGACGCTTTCTGAGGAGCCAATCACATCGCTACTTTCTGTCATGTGATCAGTTGAGCAAAGACACTTCCTGCGCAGCACAGCAGCTGCGGTGAGCGGTTTAAATGTGTTCGACAGGTTTTTGGAGAATGTTGAAGCCACACCGACACACTGTTACTGCCATTGCACTCAGTCTAGGAGTGAAAAACGTACGCGTCTATCAGCGTCCCTGATACGTTACAACGCAGTTTGCTTATTGAATCCACCGATGTGCTTAATGACCGACCCAAACTCTCCGTGTCACCGGCCAGGAGTTCAGGTGTCGATCTCACCACTGACATGTAGATCATCCAGTGATTTAAAAAAAACACAGAGACTGCATATTAAACAGCGATTTATCTGAGATATAATGCACTTAATAATATACTGCGACGGTAATTCATGTCATTGTTTTATACCTCCGTAGGAATGACATTTCTTTGTACCGTAGTGAAGCGCGGATCAGTTAAATCAACGGCACTTCATTTCAAACTCGGGTTCTTTAAAGAGTTTGTTATGATTATAATGGTTAAAGGACCCTACATGTCTGACTCGATGTATAATTATGTGATGACCGTGATTGCTTTAAACAGGAGCGAGCTAAGCGAAGCTTGCCGAGACTAATTAAAGGTGAGGAACTTAGCAATTAGGGAGTGTTTTAGATCATTTAGATCATTTAGCCACTCGGAAAACCTTTTGTTCATTTCTAAAAGCTTTGCAGGGTGAAAATGACATTTAAATATTTTATACTGTTATTAAGTCTGTTTTATGAAGCGATTTCTCTCCACAAAAGTAAAGATGTTCATGAAGGAAACATTGTTACTTACTGATCTTCGGTGGGTTCACTGATCTCACGGCGGTTTAATTTCCAGCTATGACTTAAAGCCAGACAAAAATTACAAGTAATGTTATCTTCGGATAAAGGATGCGGCGTAAAACATGTCAGCCGGAGGCGGTGGACAGGAAATCACTTGGTGGGGGAAGTGATGGATGGAGTCAGGGCCGAGAGACGCGACTCAGACGCCACCAGATCAGGTGCGATATCGAGCTTATGGAGCAGCAGGTCAAAGGCGCGTTACAGTCCAATACCAGCGCTTCATCAGATTAAACCCACACTTCCACCGGTCCTAACACTGTCACAGAGTCGCGTACAGAACGTCTACGGTGGGCGTCTACAGCGGGCGTCTACAGCGGGTGTCTGCATGCCTGTCTACAGCAGGCGTCTACAGCGTCAAACATTCAGGGTCTCACCTTCTACGTTAATTTGCTAGCTGTTCAGAAGAGTAGAAACGTTTCAGACAGGATTGGTTTGAACTTTGAGTCCGATCGCATCATAAAAGCACAGACGTCTACGAGAGAGAGCGCGAGAGGAAAACATTAAGTCTGACATGAATTACACAACAGGACGTGAAGCTTACACAACACTGCGAAGGTGAAAACATTTTTTAAAAGAAATCCATTTTACAATTTTGAAGATATTTTAGATTTTCCGCCTATTGGGGGGAAAAAAAGATTTTCATTTGATCCATCCATTATCATCTCCATCCGTCTCTCAACCGTCCATCCATCAAAACAAACCAGGGATTATTTGTCTTCAACTTCACAATCTGTCTGTCTGCCTGCACAAGGGATAATTTGGCTTAAACTGCACTACATCCATCCGTCCGTCTGTCCGTCTGTCTGTCTGTCTGTCTGTCCTGTCTGTCCGAGGGATAATTTGGCTTCCACTGCGAGATGTCCATTCATCCATATTCATCTGTCTGTCTCAGAGATAAGTTGGAATAAAATTGCACCTCAATCATTCGATATCCATCTGTATATTTGTCTGTCTGTCTGTCTGTCTGTCTGTCTGTACTCATATAGTAATGACGATGGATCAATTTAACATTATTTATTTCACATCTAGAGCTCAAAACCTTTACGCATAAAGTATCTTCTTTTAAATGTTGTTTTTATTATTATTATTATTATTATTATTCAGAATTCATGAACAAATGATTAATGTAACAATAAGAGAACGATTCATAATTATACAACAGTTCGAGTTCACTGGTCTGATTGATCGAGCAGCGTTCTGTAACAGCGCTGAGATGTTTAAGTGTGTGTATCGCTCTGCTCATCTGTGTTCATCACACACTACAGTACTGTGCATGTGTGTGTGTGTGTGTGTGTGTGTGTGTGTAAATTCCCTCTTCCTGACTGCAGTTACTCCAGTACGTAGGAGTGTCAGTTAAAATAACAGGGACGCGACTCTGATTAACTGCGTCCCGAATCACAGCCGTGTGGAAGCTGATTGATTTAATACATAATCAATGTAATTAACAGTTAGTTTATGAAGCTGTTACATACCGTAACTGTTTTAAAAATTTTTTTCCAGATGTGTTTGTGAGTTTGACATGCGGAGGACGGCGAGTCTTACCTTTGACGATTAACTGGATGAGTTTTGGCCGCGGGTTGCGTTCGCTCTGTATCGAGCAGGTGTAGAAGCCTTCGTCCGTTACGTCCACTTTCTGTATCTGTAGACTGTACTCGTGTTTGTCGCCCATGTTCGATACGATGGATACGCGAGGATCCACCGACCACTTATCGTTCCCTGCGAATATTATACTGGAGCGGTTTAACCACGCACCTTTCGAGATCCCGTCCAACAGGTAGCACCTGAAAGCCCCAAAAAAACACACCGTTAATCTTCATGGAATGCACTGAGAGCATCACACACCAATCAGATCCCACGTCCTGCAGGGTTCACATCATCTAACGAGACTGACCTGCCATAGTGCCTCTGTGTGGCGTTATAGCTGGACCAGTACCGAGAGAACAGAGCAAACATGGTGGGGTATAAAAGAAAAGTAGGTTTATCGAGTCAGGTCTCGTGTCCACTGTAATGTACATCATGAGTTCACATATCTCTTCAACAAATTATTATTATTATGAGTTATTTAGTTATTAGTTAATAGAGAGTTCTGGTATGTAAAAGTATGAAAAAATGGCAAAGGGAAAAGTTCTGTGGTTATTGGAAAGAAATTTTCTTTAATAAAATGAAGGGAAAAAAAGGAAAAGTGACCTACATAGGAAATAAAAGAACATGGAAAAATATAAAGCAAAATAAAAAAGGAATAAATAAATAAATAAATACATAGCAAAACTGTGGGGAATAAACAAACAAGCAAGAAAATAAATATCTAAATAAATAAATAAATAAATACAAAATAAGTCAATATACACGAATAAACAGGCCATTCATGTGGAATAAATATAAAAATAAATAATTGTATGAAAAAACAATATATAAAATTAGTAAATATAAAAAAAAATTAAACATTGTTTGAAATAAATTTTAATACATTAATAAATATTAAAGGGAATAAATAAATACATAAATAAATAAATAAGCAGGGAAAAAACTGCTGTGGCACAAAACTAAGTATAAATTGGATAAAATAAAATATAAAATACATACATATTATAATAAAATAAAGTAATAATAAATACAAAATGCACACCACTGCATGTCCGAGGCTCTGACACTGGAGACTCCTTCCATAGATTTAACATTAAAAGTCTTTGAACAGAGAACATCACCTCAACAATTACTGTGTGTTTTTTGTGTGTGCGTGTGTGTGTGTGTGTGTGTGTTGTGACACACCTTTTCTATTACAGCCCGGGTCCCTGTGGACGAGCCGTTACTATGGAAACAATAAGGTAATGGACCGAGCGGCCCGATGCCTGAGCTTCTACCGGTCACGTGGGCTTTCAGCAGACCTTCTGTCCAATCAGAGCCGACGACTCGGCGCCCCTGTGGTCTAACGTTTATGTTTTGTTGCTTGTGTCATTTAGAAAGAAACCATCAGGATCTTTTTTCGGCGTCGCTGCACCGCGTTTTGACACATTTATCAAACAAAGCCTGAAACAGATTACGTTTGAATCATCTCTGGTACGGATGAACAAACAAAGCTGTGCTTACTGTTGCCAGCTGAATAGTTCCATCTCGCTGTCTCTCTCTCTCTCACACACACACACACACACACACACACACACACACACACACACACACACACACAGCAAATCTGATCTACTCAAAGAACTTCATCCTCCACTTTAGGCAGAAGAGAGTCCCCCCCTAACAGTAAACGCTTGCGGCTCAGAGTTTAACCCAGATGATATTACGCCAGACACTGAGATCGCGGATTATGTAAGAAATAAAGCGCTCTGCATCATGCTGTAACGGGAAAATAACCAACGGACACACAGCAGCAGCTGGTCGTTTTCCTGTAACACTGCAGAGGTGTTTTATTCAGACACTTTCCGTTATTTATCACAGAATGTCACTATTCCTTTAGCCTGTTAGCAGCTGGAGCTGTTTAATAACGTTAAGATTTACTGCATGGAATATTAAATTCTCAATCAGACATTAACCACATAAAGCCCAGGATGATACAATATTTACAGTCTTTGTTATAATCATACTGTACCTACTGTACATCTAACAAAACAAAAATCAGGAAACAAAAAATCAGATCAAAGCAGAACTCTAAACAAAACAAACAAAAATCAAGAAAACAAAACAAACTAAATTAAAGTGCGAATGAAAACTCCTTACAAAAATGAGATGAGTTAAAGATTTCCTTTGTTTTCTTGTTTTACTTTTTTTTTTTTTTTTTCCTTCATCATCTTAATTATTCTTTATTCTTTCATTTCTCCTTCTTTTCTATCTCTCTCTCTATACTGTATTTGTTTAATAGCTCCTTAAACAGTGTTAGCAGTTCGCTAGCTTGTTAACAGCATTAGCATGACATTAGCTTGCTAGGAACAATAGCGGATCATTCCTGTAGCTTGTTAGCATCAGTAGCAGCTCAATAGCTTCGTAACAGCAGTAACACGTCCGTAGCTTGTTAACAACTTTAGCAGTTTACTACATTAGCTCATTACCAGAGTTCGAGGTTCATTAACTTGTTAGCATTAGCCTGTCGTTAGCAGCAAAAGCAGATCATTAGCTTGTTAGTAGCAGTAGTGATTTAGCTTGTTATCAGTCGGAGCTGTTAGTTGGTGAACAGTAATATTGTAGCAACTTTCATTTAAACCCCTCAGAAGTCTTAATACTCATCTCCGGACTTGTTCGTTTAGCCGGGCCGATGGTGTCGTGTATCCCGAACGGTATTGTTGGTTATGTTGATGAGCCAAGAGGACACACGGGTTTAATCGCACCGCCATGTTAACTTTTCAAAAGAAAATCAGAATGAAATACCAGACACTTGAGGACACTTGGGCTTCCACTCGAGTGTTATTTCACTCGAGTGTCATTTAGACTCACTACGTCCACTTTGAGCAGCGTTGGTGTGAGACCTGAGCAAGACCAGAGTGAGCTTTGTTGAAAAAAAAAAAAAAAAAAAAAAGAGTGAGCTCTGTATAAGATTTGTGTGAAATGAGTAAGAGTTGAATTGGATCAGAGTGAGATCTTGAATGTGAGATTTAAATGTGGTATGGATGAGATCGGAGTGAGTGCTAAGTGAAATTTGACTAAGATATGAGTGAGATCTGCAGGGGATCTGAGTTAGACTGAAAAGATATTTAAGTGAGATTTGAGTTAGACTGAAAAGAGATCTAAATGAGATCTGAGTAAGATTTGAGAGATAAAGCCAGATTTAAGCCAGACCAGAGAGAGTGTTAAATGAGGTTTTGAGTGAGATCTGAAGAGCGATTTGAGATTGCAGTGAGATTTGAATGAGAGAAAACTGAAGAAAGATTTGCATGACATCTGAGTGGAAACTGAAATCTGAACAAGATTTGAATTAAATCAGAGTAGGATTTGAGTAAGATTTGAGTCATATCTAAGTGAGACCTGAGTGAGCTCTGAGTGAGCAGGAGGTACAGTAAAATCTAGGGAATTTTAAATGAGATCTGAGTAAGATTTAAGAAATAATGTAGGATTAGAGTGAAATCTGAGTGAGATTCAAGTGAAGGGAAAGAGTGAGATTGAAGTGAGATCTGAAAAAGATTTACGTAAAATTAAAGAAAAATTAAAGCATTTGAATAAGATCAGAGTGAGATATGAGTAAAATTTAAAAAGGATTCAGGAAACATTTCTGTAAGATTTTATCTAAGAGATATTTGATTGAGATCTAAAAAGATATTTGATTGAGATCTAAAGAGATATTTGATTGAGATCTAAAGAGATATTTGATTGAGATCTAAGTGAGATTGGATTGAGATCTAAGTGAGATTTGATTGAGATCTAAAGAGATATTTGATTGAGATCTAAGTGAGATTTGATTGAGATCTAAGTGAGATTTGATTGAGATCTAAGAGAGATTTGATTGAGATCTAAAGAGATATTTGATTGAGATCTAAGTGAGATTTGATTGAGATCTAAGAGATATTGGATTGAGATCTAAGAGATATTTGATTGAGATCTAAGAGATACAGTATTTGTGTCCTTGGTATGGATTATGGCTTTGAAAGTAGCTTTGCTAATCTTTCGCATTATACTAGAAAAAAAATTAAGCATGAACAAAGTGTCACGGTTAAATGAGTCTAGGCTCCTGAGACCAGTCTGAGCTTTACAGTCTGAAGGTACCACAGTGAATTATTAAAAAAAAAAAAAAAAAACATTTCTGAAGCCCATGTTATTCATATCGCTCCAGAGGAGTTAACGCTAATTACAGTGTGCCAGATATTAACAGATTCAGACAGGATTTCTGTGACCCGAGCTTTTTTGGTGTGAAGTCATCAGTATAGCCCGGAGCAAACGGATTTGTTTGACCCAGATTTTTTTTTCACGGCTCAGTGATTTGCTAAAAAAGTAAATATGTTGCCTGGCATGAGCTCTGAAGCGATGTTCACTGAGGACAGTGTAACACACTGAGTCCTGCTGAACAGATGGTCATGAGAGGCTGAAGATTTAGTGCATGAAATATTTAATTCTCAATCAGACATTACAAAGAAATACAGAAAAGTAGAAATAAAGCCCAGGATGATGGAATATTTACAGGGTTTGTTTCGGCTACACGTACCTGAGACTGGACTGTTAATACCGATTCCAAAACAAATTAAAACAAAACAGGACAAAGAAAACAAAAAAATAAAAAATGTTAATTTACGAATTTAATGAAACAAAAATAAAAAAAATCAAATAGGGCCATAAACAAAATGCAACAAAACTCATGAAAAAAAAATGTAAAAAAGACGTCTTAACAAAACTTTTTTTTTTTTTTTAATAAAACAAAACAAAATAAATACGGTAGTATTTAGACATAATTAGTAGTATTAAGATCTATTTAAGCTTTTTTTGCCTTCATCACATTCCCGGTAGTTCAGAAGTTTACATATACTTGGTTCCTATTTGGTAATATTGCCTGTAATGTTTCGGTCACCCTCCACAAACTTCTTATAATCAGTCGCTGGAAATTTAGCCCACTGCTCTGGACAGAGATGCTGTAAGTGAGTCAGGATTGAATCAGTCAGACATGATTTTTCAGTTCTGTCCACAAATTTTCTATTGAATGAAGGTCAGAGCCAGTACAATACCTCGACTTTGTTGTCCCTAAGCCATCTTGATGCTCCCACCCCCGTGCTTCACTAGTCACATCGCTGCAGGGAAAAGGAAGGCACCCGAGCACCCAGTGCACCACAGGCCACAGTGAACACGTCCCAGCGGGCAAAGAGACCGCCGACTCGACCTCTAAACTCCCCAGATCCCAATCCAATCCAGCAACCATGGGATGCCCTGGAGTCTGATCCACAGAGACCCCACGACCCACAGCGCCCACAATGTTCCAGTTCCAGGCATTGCAGCACACCCCAGAGCTGCCCAGGTGGTTTTAATGGTAATGGTTTTAAACTTATGGCTGATCGGTGTAAATTAGGGATTAATAGTCAGTCTCACTTTCTCCCTCCAACACGTTCTGCAGAACGATGTGAATCATTTTTGGACTGACAGCTGCACCGCATATGTTCATGAATATTCTCCCTCCATTCCCTGGACATTTGGCGACGTCAAAATATTGGGAATGTGAAACGGTTCAGGGACCAAAGATGACGACTAAAACAAACCGACGACCAAAATTAAAAGAAATCTCCCTCGGACATGTTCCAGCTCTAAGCATGTGTTTCTGCTGCAGATCAGTAGGACGGGACTAAATTAATACATTATTTAAGTGATCAAACGTTAAGATTTAAAGAGAAACAACACATGCACAGAGGGATATCGCAAAGGATATAAACATTTAGGGATATAATAATAAAAAATTATTGGCACCTCACTTGTTAATTCCTGGATGAGGATTTCATTAAAAGAATAACAGCAGTGGGATCGTTTTCTAAATGAGGTGTTTTGTTGTTGTTTATTTCTTCTCCTGAGTGTTTGGAAAAGTGTGAACGCGATTTTTGAAGACCAGAAGCCATCGCTCTTGTTTGATTTGCTCACGTGATTGCTTCGACTAGTCACTTTACTCTCTGTTTAAAGAAAAAAAAAAGTGTTGTTAAGGTCCCATGATTGTTGATCTGAAAAACCAGAACATCATGATGATATCACATTGCTGACCTGGAGCTCCTCGTGCATCAGGAGATCAGCAAAAACACTGACACACGTTAGAGATCAAAAGTTCACAGAAAGTGTCGTCTTTTGCTTTTTCCCCCCTCAGTGTTTTTCTCCAAATAAGTCGGACGATATCTTAATCTCTAATCTAATCTATAATCCACTCAGGTTAATATTAAACACGTCGTCGGAGCTCCGCCCACTTCCTCATCCCCACATGATCCTCATCCTCACTTACTGTCGAGAACGGGACAAAAAGATACACAATAATGTGGCAAAATACTAGTGTATTCAGCTGTTCCAGGGTTGTTGTTGTTGTTTTTCTATATTAATGGCACCCATTTCCCTTAATGGTAATGTACAGTAATGGTACTTAATGAACCCACCAATAAATGCTTACATTTTTATGAGCCTGTTTTCTGTTTAAAAGCTTCTTGGCTTTATTTTTTGGATAATGGATGGAGGGACTTTGCCTGTATCCATCATGACATTTTCCTCGTCATGGTAACAGGAAGAAAAAAAAGAAAAACAAAATATGAAACAAAATAATCATTCTTGGAGTCTGAGTGAAATGAGTTTTCAAGGGCAATAATACGTGCTTTATTTTCAGGGTGCCAATATTTCTGGCATAAAAAACATTTTTGGAAATATTTTTGGCATTAGTGATTATTATTGCACTGTTGTTGTTTTTTCTGTTGAGAATAAAACTTTGCAAAAGACAAACATTAGAACAAAATGATTTTTATTCACTCTCCTTAAAGGGCGCCAATAATTCTGGAGTTGACTGTAAATATATTTTGCAAGTGGAAAAAAAAAAACAGCATGTATTTCTTGAATGCATCCAAACGTCTCAGTGTCAAGTCGGTTAATTGCTTATCTCATTTCGGCTCGTGTTTATTTTCTCATGAATTCTATAAAAATATATATATTGTTCATGCCGAGAAAAATTAATTAACCGCTATTAGCCATTTTCTCCCCACAGTCTAACAGTTATCTATGTGGGAGTGCGACACAAACAACAACTACATCGTGCTGTTCGTACAGAACGAAACCTGATGAGGAATTTCTTTCACATCCAGTCTGTAAATGATGACTCTGGGGTATTAACGCGAGCGGTATCGCCGCGGGGCAGCGACGCGGACCGAGCGCCATGGCTGAACAGCCTCAACATGACCACAACTAGAGGTTATGGTGGGCGGAGTCTCGCTACACTACTCTATAGCGACAGTGCTAACTAAGCTGACTGGTTTCGTTCTTTTGCTTGGAGATCAGCGTATCTGAAAACAGATTTCGATAACAAGAAACAAGAACGTATTAGCTAGTGTATGTTCATCTTGTCTAGCGTTATAGCTAAGCCGCTCTGCCAGTTACGACGGAGTGGACGAGGCACGATTTCTTCACTTTACGATGGTGTAAAAGCAGGAACGCATTTAATAGAAACCGTGTTTCGAATTTACTTTAAACTTTGATCGAAAATTATGCTGCAGTTCTCTATCACGGCGCAGGGGGGCAGCAGAGAGCCAAAGCTAAAACAGGTTCTGTGTAAAGTTTTTTTTCACTAATGTAAGCTTTACTGTAATGATGTAATGTAGGTGTTCTGAACACGGCTAGGCTAGGCTAGGCTAAGCGATGATATTCAGGAGGTTATATGTGATCATTGTTCGATTTTTATGGTCATTCGGTTTATTTGTGACAGAACGTCATCGAGGGATCGTCTTTAATTAACATCAGTTATGAATTGTGGCCTCGCACCTACAGGGTCGAAGGTTCCAGGGTTTCCTCGCGGTACTCCGGTTTCCTCCCGCAGTTCAAATACATGCAGATTACTCTAACTGCCATTTCCAAATTGCCTGTAGTGTGTGTGTGTGTGTGTGTGTGTGTGTGTGTGTGTGTGTGTGTGTGTGCGTGCCCTGAGTGACCTTGAACAGGATAAGCACAATAGAGAATGAATATGAGAGAGAGGGAGGGAGGGAGGGAGGGAGGGAGAGGATTTGGGTCAAAAGAAAGAAAAAGATCGAAATTTCAGTCCTAAAATGATTAAGCAGAATTACAATGAAGTGTCAAATCTAACCTTTAATTAATTAGAAATATGCAGAGTTTTATTTTAAAAATGGAGATCAGACACAGTTTGCAAAATGATTATTGAAAATGTGATTTTTTTTATTCATCTATTCATTCATTCATTAATTTACTTGACATTACTGCATAATCACATGAAGAAAAAAAATCCACCATTTGCAGTAGCTGCTGAGTTTTCACACACACGTGCCATCAAACAGCTCCTGACTACACGACTGGTGACCTTATTATTACTTTATCATTAATATTATTATTGTAATATCGTTTATCCGCCGGATAAATGCCTTCCAGCAGCAATGCCTGGCAGATTATTATTATACAGTGGTGTGAAAAACTATTGGCCCCTCCTGATTTCTTATTCTTTTGCATGTTTGTCACACAAAATGTTTCTGATCATCAAACACATTTAACTATTAGTCAAAGATAACACAAGTAAACACAAAATGCAGTTTTTAAATGAGGGGTTTTATTATTTAGGGAGAAAAAAAATCCAAACCTACATGGCCCTGTGTGAAAAAGTAATTGCCCCCTGAACCTAATAACTGGTTGGGCCACCCTTAGCAGCAATAACTGCAATCAAGCGTTTGCGATAACTTGCAACGAGTCTTTTACAGCGCTCTGGAGGAATTTTGGCCCACTCATCTTTGCAGAATTGTTGTAATTCAGCTTTATTTGAGGGTTTTCTAGCATGAACCGCCTTTTTAAGGTCATGCCACAACATCTCAATAGGATTCAGGTCAGGACTTTGACTAGGCCACTCCAAAGTCTTCATTTTGTTTTTCTTCAGCCATTCAGAGGTGGATTTGCTGGTGTGTTTTGGGTCATTGTCCTGCTGAAGCACCCAAGATCGCTTCAGCTTGAGTTGACGAACAGATGGCCGGACATTCTCCTTCAGGATTTTTTGGTAGACAGTAGAATTCATGGTTCCATCTATCACAGCAAGCCTTCCAGGTCCTGGAGCAGCAAAACAACCCCAGACCATCACACTACCACCACCACATTTTACTGTTGGTATGATGTTCTTTTTCTGAAATGCTGTGTTACTTTTACGCCAGATGTAACGGGACACGCACCTTCCAAAAAGTTCAACTTTTGTCTCGTCGGTCCACAAGGTATTTTCCCCAAAGTCTTGGCAATCATTGAGATGTTTTTTAGTAAAATTGAGACGAGTCTTAATGTTCTTTTTGCTTAAAAGTGGTTTGCGCCTTGGAAATCTGCCATGCAGGCCGTTTTTGCCCAGTCTCTTTCTTATGGTGGAGTCGTGAACACTGACCTTAATTGAGGCAAGTGAGGCCTGCAGTTCTTTAGATGTTGTCCTGGGGTCTTTTGTGGCCTCTCGGATGAGTCGTCTCTGCGCTCTTGGGGTAATTTCGGTCGGCCGGCCACTCCTGGGAAGGTTCACCACTGTTCCATGTTTTTGCCATTTGTGGATAATGGCTCTCACTGTGGTTCGCTGGAGTCCCAAAGCTTTAGAAATGGCTTTATAACCTTTACCAGACTGATAGATCTCAATTACTTTTGTTCTCATGTGTTCCTGAATTTCTTTGGATCTTGGCATGATGTCTAGCTTTTGAGGTGCTTTTGGTCTACTTCTCTGTGTCAGGTAGCTCCTATTTAAGTGATTTCTTGATTGAAACAGGTGTGGCAGTAATCAGGCCTGGGGGTGACTACAGAAATTGAACTCAGGTGTGATAAACCACAGTTAAGTTATTTTTTTAACAAGGGGGGCAATCACTTTTTCACACAGGGCCATGTAGATTTGGAGTTTTTTTTCTCCCTTAATAACGTAAACCTTCATTTAAAAACTGCATTTTGTGTTTAATTGTGTTATCTTTGACTAATAGTTAAATGTGTTTGATGATCAGAAACATTTAAGTGTGACAAACATGCAAAAGAATAAGAAATCAGGAAGGGGGCAAATAGTTTTTCACACCACTGTAAATATACGCTTATTAATGTGCGTGATGAAGTAAACTTTGTTAATCTAGTCAGATTTTCTAACTGGTCTTGAGAAGTGAAGGCAGTGGACTAGACTCAGACTAGACTGAAAGCATTTCTATTATTTTTAGTTGAAGGAGTGTCCTGGAGGGAGATAATAACATTTAGACTTGGACTTACTGTAGATCCTCCCGCGCCGCGCGGTGCATTGGGCAGCGAGCGCTCTCCTTCGTATTCGATGGGTCGTGGCGGACGTGGCTTCGTCCCATGACAGGTTCGGTCTTTAATGAAGGTCTTTTTCCATGTGATCATTGGGCACCATAGTTAACTCCCCCCCAAATGTGGAATCCAGTTCAGGGCTATCGGGTTGGTGGTCGGTGTAGGATATGACCCACGAATGGGAGGATATGACCCGCAAATCGGCTCCTTGGGCGCCATCTTGTGACCCGGTACAGGATAAGTACCGACACCACATCACGAACCAAGACGTCCATCGTCGAACATCCACACACCCACTGTCCCCACGACTCCGGTATGGGGTCATAACCTACGCTTCATTAGAGACCTAATAGTCGTCAACTTGTCGCGGGACGAAGACAAGAGCGCCGGTCACGATGGAGAGCGCTCGCTGCCCAATGCACGCGCGGCGCAGGAGGAGCTAAGTCTAAGCCTAAATATTATCATCTCCCTCTAGTACTGTACCATCAACATTAAACAACAGAAATGCTTTCAGCCTAGTCTGAGTCTAGTCCACTGCCTTCACTTCTCAACACACAGGATTGAAAATATGACGAGATTAACAATCTTCCTTCATCTCACACATTAATAACGTATATATTTATAATAAGAATCTGATGGCCAGCAGCATGTGAGTCACAGCAGGAATAAAATTAAAAAGCCCGTTTTGTGTGTGTGCGTGTATGTGTGTAACACTTCACACAAGTGCCACTTCAGCAACAAATCCAAAAACATGTCACCATGGGCACTAATGAAGAGTCTGTAGGAATCTTTCCATCCTTTTTTTTCAGATTCTGTAAGCTTTTACGGGCAGATAATCCTCTCTCAGGATTTTAGTCAGTGTTTTAATACCGATGCAAGATTTTCAGCTCCTGAGCCTTTTCAAGCTGATCCGACGTTCAGAGACAAAACACGACTAAGTATTAAGACAAACCCAAGAGCCATTTGCTTCAAACCGGTATGAAAGCGTTTTTTATGGCTGTATTGGGAGCTTTAAAACATGCAGCTGATTTATTCTAATCTTAGGCAGGTGGGGGGGAAAAAACTGATTTTTGATCAATAAAGATGAAACAGATAGAGGGAAAAGAAACAGAATGTCTGTGGCCTAAAAGGAAAGACATGATAACATGGATTAGAAAGACTTCATTGTGGAATAGAATTAAACTAAAGATAGAATTTCCAATAAATAAAAATAAATAAAAACTAAGAACAAAAAATGTAAATTGGTAAAATTACCATCACTACTGCCATCTAGTGGACACGTGAACACTCAACCCACCTATCCACTAGATGGCAGTAGTGAGTAATGGTAAGGATTTGCATTTTCAAAAAGAGCGGAGAACAAGCAGCTGACCGCAGGAAGCAGTGTGTGTGTGTGTGTGTCATTAGTTTTTGATCTAACTATTTCATGCCTTTCTGTTGTCAATAACGGCATAAGTTACAGAACTGTCGACTCTGCGTTACTAGACTTTTCAAAGGTAAAGTGCAGGTTAATTTATTTAATTTTTACTTTATATTTTGTTTTCATTATTTTTATATAAATATTTTTGTGCTGTGGTATGAATCATCTGAGTTTCCATCATTTCTTACAGGGAAATCCTTTGATATACGAGTGTTTTGATATACAAGTGTTTTGATATACGAGCCGGAACAAATTTTGCTCACAATCTAAAGGTTTAACTGTATAGACTTAATCCACCACCGAAGCGTATTATATCAACAAAAAAAATTTAACAATTAAATACCATGCGAAAAATTATGTTTTATGAAGTGATACCTTGGATATATTTCAATATATTTACACTTTCTTGAGGTAAGTAAGATTACAACAAACCGAACATAAAATTGTGAAGCATATTTTTAATGCAATTTTGCTAAAGAAATTAACTGAAACCTCTTACTCTATTAGCAGATTATTTTGCTAGTTCTTTAGAATTTGTTTTCTGAAAGAAGACCGTACTCTTATTTTACTTTTACAGCATTTGACAGACGCCTTTATCCAGAGCGACTTTGATTTTTATCTCATTACACATCTGAGCAGTTGAGGAGTTCGAACCTGGGACCTTCTGTGCTGTAGTCCAATGCTCTAACCCCTGAGCTACCCCTGGCCCATGGTACGAACTTGTCACATATTTCACTTGGTAATATAGTAAAAGTTTTTGCACTGAACTGCCTTTTGGTCCTGAGTGTTTGAATGAGCTTCCTGTCAGTCATTCCACAGACATGCCCTTTCCCCCTACGCTCCCTCTGCTTCAATCTCGAATCACCAAACACCCAGTGCACCCTGGGAAATCTCTAATGAGCAAAATATCACTCTTGGAGAAAATAAACATAATCAACAAGAAGAAGTGCAGTAACACCAATAAACGCAGCACTTTCTCAACATGGAGTCGTTTGTTCTGTGGTGAAGGGAATGAATTAGCATTACGATTAGAATTAGCGATGTTACTCCTGGACAGCTCTGAGCACACAATCTGTTTTAATAAAGCTTTATGGAACAAATCGATAAAAACCTTGTTTGGTTTTCATTACAAACAAACAAATGAAAAAAGTATCATAAATAAACATCCTCATAAATGATTACGAGCTGAATTGTGTGCGAGTTTTAACTCGTCTTTCAAGCCGCTGACAGACCTATGCCTTTAGCTAGCAATGCTAACAAGAGTCGGCTAACAATCAGTCGGCTTTCTGCGGCACAGCGGATTAGTGTTCTGCACCGGCGCCTCACACCTCCGGGTTCCGGGTTCGATTCCCACCTCGGGGTCTGTGTGTGGAGTTTGCAGGTTCTCCCCGTGTTTGGTGGGTTTCCTCAGGGTTCTTCGTTTTCCTCCCACAGTCCAAAGACATACAGATTAGTCTAACTAGCGTTCCTGAAGAACCTGTAGTGTGTGAACGCGCATGTGAACGGTAGACCGGAAGTCCCACCACGGTTGTAATAATTAGAATGAATACAACGGTCACCAGCGGCCTCGCTAGCTGGACTACAGAAGTTCCTATATGGACGGATGAAAATCGACCTTCGAGAGGCTGAATGTGTGAGAGCTGCTAGTCACTTGCTAATGCTAACTCTCGCTGACTCACTGTAAGTTCCTGGGCGGAGCTTTAAAGAAGGAAGAAAAAAAAAAGAAAACTTTAAATCTTACAGAAATCAATCTTTTTACTCCCTTAGAGTCTGATCTGATCTAACGGAGCTTTAACTGTAACTATAAACAGATAAACACTACATCCTGTCGCCAATGAAACGGCAAATTGCTGCAACGGAAGAGAAATGAAACACTTGTGGACGTGCTATTATTGGAAAATAATCAACTTCAGAGGAGTAACAGCACGTCTGCTTTATTATCCATTGATTAAATTCCCATAAGAGCACAACACCCGAGTGTTTACCGCACATAAATATCGATGCGTCTCTATTTCCTAAAGTTCCAGGCTTAACTTCTGGAGTAACCTTTTTAACTTTTGAAGTCGTATCAGCGTGTGTTTATGTCTTGAGGAAATGACACTGATCCCCATTAAGGAAAGCGACGAAAAATAATCTCTCCGAAAAAAAACTCTCTCCGAGATCTTCATAGCTGCACTCTTTTTTTATTCCTTAAAAAACTGATCTTAATAGGTGTCAGAATTAACAGTTTCCTCCAGCTTGTTCGTGTGGGAGGTGGCCACGCGCTCCTTCTCATCCTCCTCGAAGGCTGTGATGTCGACTTTTATTTCCACGACGATCCAGAAGATCAGATCCCAAAATGAAAAATAAGAGCCGAGTGTGGACTCTGAGGCCGTGCCTGCGGAAGGAGAAACGTTCCACAGCTTGCGCGCCGCGTTATCTGGCGAGCCGGGGGACTCCGACCGAACACCTTCTCAGAGGAGGACGGCGGGAAGCTATTGTTCGCTCTTTCCCGCTCTGTGGAGTGGAGTGACGTGCGGATTTGCTCAGACGCGGTGTACAGTGGCGTGTAGGGTGCAGCTGAGTGATAAACACCGCCATAAACAGCTCTGTTCAGAAGCGCGGCTCTCGGAGGATTAGGCCGCAGCTCGGCTGTACGCCGTGTGAATGTTAATGCAACGTGCACCCAGGCAAAAATAATCCACTTTCTTATTTTCAAACGAGCGCTGGGTTCATCCCTTACGCAACGCCACGGCTCATCACATGCCTTCACATGTGCACGGCTTGCGCTTGACTTCCGAGCCTCTCCCACAAACCACATTCTGTGACCTGAACCCCTCAGCACTGTACTGCTGTTTAACTTCAGATAGAAATACCAGACGCAGCGGAGAGGAGAGCAAAACCGCGGTGCTTTATCTGAACGTCTGACTTCCAGAGACATTTTCATGCAGCAGCAGATACAGGTAGCATCCGTCCTCCGAGTGATGCTTCAATCAGGGAAAAATGATACAAACGACTGTCTCTCTCTCTCTCTCTCTCTCTCTCTCTCACAACCCCGTCTGTGAATCTAGCAACAACTGACTGGATTGTGACTCAACCCTAAAAACTAACCCTAGATTTGGAAAATGCTGGTCATATGAACAGACCCAGTTTTTTTGTGCGAGTTTTAACTCGTCTTTACTAACCAAAAGCACTATCCCCCCCAAACACAACAACCCTAACTACTACCAACTAACTCCTAATGACCAACCCCACTAACCCATAGCAACAAACCATAAACACTAACCCCTAACCACAAACGTCTGATTCCTAACCTAGTAACCCCTAGTAACCCCTAAGGACTAATAACTAACCCCTAACCATAAACACTACCAACTAACCATAAACACTAATATCTACTCGCTAACCACTAGAAACTATTCCCTAGTGACTAACCCTTATGCCATAACACCTAAAAATAAACACTAATCCCAAACAACTAACCCTTAACTTATCACAACAAACACTAACCATTAACACCTAATGATTAACCCACACCCATGACAACTAACCCCTTAATGACTAACCCCTAACCCTTAACACTAACCCCTAACCCTTAACACTAACCCCTAACCCTTAACACTAACCCCTAACCCCTAACACTAACCCCTAACCCTTAACACTAACCCCTAACCCTCAGACTCTAACCCATAACCACCATTAATCCTCAACGCTAACATTTTCCTCTGAAATAACTTGTTGTATTTTAGTTTAGTTTATAATAAATATATATAGACAATAGACTACGTAGAAAATATTAATTAAAAATAGTAAAAAAATTAGTAGAAAGTATTATTTATAATATTTGTGCTAATACATATTCATTTCCTCATATAAAGAATTTACTGTGTTTGGGAAGGAAATAGAAATACATGTGAAAATATTCAAAGATCCCCAAAAATGTGTTAGTTGGAGGTCACGCTCTTTAAACAGCAAAAGAAAGAAAGAAAAAGAAAATCTGCCGTAGCCGTCACTGTTCATCTGTTAAAAAGCTTTTCATATAAAAATCCTAGTTGTGTGATGGAGCCTTGGCGTCTGAAAGCACCAGGCTGAAAGAGTTAGTGCGCACGCTGGCTGATGGACAATAAAAAAATTAAAAATAAAGTTTTACCTTGTGATTTGAGCCTGGTGTTGGTGTCTACACCGATACCTTCACTCGTGTATTTAAGGAATGAATCCCGGCTCCGCTCTGCTCGTGTCTCATGCCAACCTTCGTGATTAGTCATGTAGTGGTGGGCGGTTCACCGAGACATGGGAACACGGTCGCTAAAGGCTAGAAATTTTTATACACAGTTTCTACTCTGCTTTTTATCGCTCTGCTGCTTTGATGTTCATTATGTTATTTTGACCGAATGTCACCTCGTATCAAATCAAATCCGGCAGGTTCAGCTACCGTGTGGTAAAACACAGCAGCTGTGGGTCTCACATCAATAAAGACAAAGTGGAATAAAGGCCGTGAGTGACGACTTACGGGGACATTTTAATGGAACATTAAGATCCCATTTTAGTGCTGATATTAGAACACGGTAACTGCAGGGACGAGTGAACCATCAGCACCCTGGACAACAACGTCTCATATCCATATAAAGGCTGATCACTGATCACCACCGCCGCTCCAATGACCAATCATCAATCACCACTGCTCTCAAACAACAACAAATAACTAATGAAAAACACTCCACTGTACAATCACTGATCAATAATGTTCATAATCAACACCCAATCATTAATCACAATTTCTTCTAATCAACATCAGCCAACAACTGATCATTAATGTCTAAAATCAGTGGTGTTGGGGATTCGGTCCTGGTGATGAGTAAAGACTCTTCCCTGAACACCACTTTTCACATGACTAATCATTCATTTCCAACCAACCAATCCCTGATCACCATCGTTCCTAATGACTAATCATGGCTCACTATTGGTTAGCACTGTCGCCTTGCACCTCCAGGGTCCAGGTTCGATTCCCGGCCAGGTTCGATTCCCGTCTCTGTGTGCATGGAGTTTGCATGTTCTCCCCGTGCTTGGTGGGTTTCCTCCGGGTACTCCGGTTTCCTCCCACAGTCCAAAGACATGCAGGTTAGGCTAATTGGCGTTCCTAAATTGACCATAGTGTGTGAATGAGTGTCAACTTAAATCCTCAACAAACAAGTTCAAGTTTCATTTGTCATATGCCCGTCAACACGTCAACATATACATGTATATATAAACAACAACAAGACAATTTTTAGCAAACATCTCTCAACAACAATAAGATTGCTGAGGCTATTTGTTTCCGATGCCAAACCTTGAATATTGAACCTGCTTGTGCTTTCAAAAGAAATAAAATACACATTTTATTGGATTTGATTTTCAATTAAACTAATGGAAGCGATTTTCCACATTTAAATGGATTTGATTTTCCTGCAGGGAAGCATCATCAGCTGTGTGTGAATTTTCAGACCAACCTTCAGCCAAAATCTTTTTCTGTTGTCAGTTTCTTTTGTCTAAACTATTATTCCATTGCAAGGATCGATCACAGCACCATATATGGCATTTTATTCATTTAAATGTTGCTACCTGTACAGGCCTATGCCTTAAAGATGGAGAGACGCAGTTACGAGACGGGAAGACGGAGAATTCCGTTCGAGGCGAAGCCGGTGTGCATCCTGCGAAGTCATCATCGGCACAGCGCGTGTGATTCGCACGTCTTTCAGCTGTCTACAACACGTCCGACATCAGCGCGGAAACTGATCCATCAGCGCTGCGTCACCCGCCTCATCTCATTAGACCCGCGTCCTGCAGTCAAGGACACGCGCCGTACACTCTTTCAAACTCTGCAGGCGTCTCACTGCATCCTCGGTCTTTTGTCCACTTGTGTGGACACGTGGAGGATTTCTGAGTCAGGCTTTCCAGACTGTAAATCTTTCAACCATTTTTCACCTTCTATGAAGATGAGTGTTTGTCCAAAAAATGTTTTTTTTCTTTAAAATTAATTATTTTTAATTAGGAACCATCAGCTACAAGTGCCAGTGGTAGCTCAGTGTTATAAGGCTCTGAGTTTCTGATCAGAACGTAAATCTGGTGTTCTTAAAAGTGGGTTTAAAATTGTAACAAAGGCTGAAAGAAATATATATACAGCATCAGGATATTTGTAAAATTGTGATACTTAAAGAATCGCGGTACAAACTGAATCGGCACCTGGGCATTGTGATAATATCGTATCGCCACGCCCCTGCTGATTCCCGCTCCTAGTAACATGTTGAGCTACCATGTCTTCAGTTTCCTACAAAACCCACTAGCGATGGTGAGAAAATCTATTTAGCGATGATTCTTTCATGTATCTCCAAAATCACATTTTTTTAATCTTTTTTTATATATATATATATATATATATATATATATATATATACAGTACGTTTGTGTTTGAGACGGTAACATGTTGCAGTTCCTCTATAATCCAAAAGGTGGCGCATTCCAAACTATTCACACATTATCCCGTGCATTATACGTTATTTGCTAAGTTTATTTAGAACTGTAATATCAAATCAGAATATTTGTAAGATCATGATATTTAAGAATCGCGATACAAATCGGATTAGCATCAGGGTATCATGATAATATCGTATCGCGCGGTCACTGGCGATTCCCCACAGTGCCTAGGATTTACGCCCTGCTTCATCTGTACATAAAGAGTGTGATGCTGTGGCGGTTTAGTCTGTCAGTCTGTCCATCTCTCTCAGCTCCTCGCCCTTAAACAGTTCAGCTTCCAAAGCTTTTACCGCCATGCTAACACCACCGTCAGCCAACAAGCAACTCTTCGTCATACAGCTGCATTGCATTCTTGGACTCCAGGATTTGTATACGACAGCAAAGCTTCACCGTTATCGCTTATGTTCGAGATTGTTACAACATTTCTGCAACACCACTCTAAGTGTCCTAGCGAGCGTGACCGCTAACACAAGTCCGACCAACATTATTAGCATCAGAATCCCTGGATGCGTTGCAGAAATTGCGATATGAACCTACATGAGGTGTGTTTAAGTTTAAGGCCGGAGAAACATTCCGCAAACGTAAGCTGCGCGCGGTCTTTAATGGAATCCTGCAAACAACGGGATGAGAAGCAGGAGTTCTGCGAACGTGTCCTCGCGCGTCCTGGCTAACAGAGATAGGCAAATCCCCATCTAGCGTTAATGCTATCTCTTTTTTACAAATATTGTAATAATTATGCGTCGCGGGAACGGTCCGCCGGGACACACACACATTTCCGACTTCAGTGATTCTCAGAGCTTAATGCAGAGGAAGTGTTTGGTTCAAAAAGGAACATCTAGCCTGCGTCTCTCCTCCACCCTGGTTTCTCTCGCACTTACGGGGCGTCACAGTGACGCAGAATCAAGTGCAATATGTAAAGGTATAAAGCAGGATGGGATACGGGTTTATTGTAGAAATAGCAAATGGGGGGAAAAAAAATGCAGCCTCAACAGATGTGCGATTTAGGAAATGTGGTTAAAAAAAATAGATGGGACGTCTTTCACCCACCCACTGAACCAGCTACATTCTTTTAATGCTGTACAAGGAAAAAGTGATGTTATGAAAACTTTTTGAGGGAATATGCACACACGCACACACACACATACACTATATTGCCAAAAGTATTGGCTCACCTTCCTTCACATAAGTATGAACTTGATACCCATCATAGGGTTTAATATGATGTCGGCCCCGCCCCCTTTGCAGCTATAACAGTGTGAAGGCTTTCCATAAGGTTTAGGTTTAGTGTTTATGGAAGTTGTTAACCATTCTAACAGAAGTCTATTTGTGAGGTCAGTCACTGATGTTGGACGAGGTCAGAGTTGGTTGAGGTCAGGACTCGGTGTTAGGGCCAATCAAGTTTTTGGCATCACTCTCTCTAGTTTGAAAGTTTCGTCTAAACCCGGAGCGCACTCGGACCTCTTAAACACACATCTTGTGCCTGATTCAGGAGGAGTTGCGGACAGCAGGCGTGACCGTCCTCGTAAAAACTAAAAAATTCAAGAGAAAATTAAATGAAAGTGTTTCGGTGCACATCTACAGTACAGTATGTCTCATAACAAAGGTTCTGTTAAGGTTGGGTCAAATTCCCATGAATGTGGATGGAAGAGAAGTTTGACATGATGGCGAACGATAGCGAAAGCGATGTGTCACCCAGACAAGCCACACACACACACACACACACACAAAATTTAAATAAATACATAAAAAAAAAAAAAAACTAGAAATGCAAACTGTTTACAGATAAAATAAATGTTTTAACCAAATAGACTTAAGCAGTAAATAACTCCTGCACTGTATCCTGTTTACATATTTAAATTCTTCATCATGGTATGTGATACCTTCTTTATTGAAGCTCCCATAATCATTTGCACTCATTGTATTTGTGACTGAATGCTGTTTATATTTGCACTTCTGGTTGGATGCTAACTGTATCGCGTTGCTTCGTACCTACAAGACAATAAAGTTAAATCTAATCTAATCTAAAAGTTTATTCTGGAGTTTCCTCACCAGTGGTTGATCTCCTGACACACGTTGTTGATTTATTTAAAAATAAGAATATATCACAATCATTTATTTATGTATTTATTTATTTATTCATTCTTTTTTTTAGATTCCTGTAAGGACACATGGCGACAATTTCCATTGTTTAAAGAATAAAACTGAATTAAACAGACGTTGTCTTATGATGTTTGTGTGATAATATTCTGAAATGTCATAATGAAAAACACTTGTGTAAGACTTCAGCAATAAAAAATCTACAAGGCAAAATACACATTCCTGTCGTCGCCTTCTCCTATTTTCCCCAAACAACACTGATTGACCCAAACTTAATTGATTTCAAATATCTTTACGAAATGCAATAAAGAAAAAAAAAACTAATTGTGAAGAATTTCCCTGAAATCGTTGCGTAGCCTCGCTCAGATATGCGCGGCTTTCTGTTAATCTGACGGCGTCTAAACGCGCGAGCTTCATGTCTGTGTGCGCTATCAATTAGAGCTGAAAATCCGAATCAGCAGATCAGACGTAGAATAAAACTCATCAATTAGGCTCGACCAAGACAGTCACAAATCAGTGCGCCGCTGGCTAAGATTCCACTCTTGCCTTAGCTTTCTTTATTTGTAAAGCCTTCCTGCCTTAAAGTGTTAGACAGAACGAAGGCTGTAAAAAGAAGGTTTTAAGTCCTCTACGTTTTGTTGTTCGTGATATAGAAAGTGTTTTCTGCTGCTCACTGGTGTATTCGCCTCCCTGCTGTTTAAAAAGTCTTAAGCACATAAGTTTTCATGTTGCGCTTCGTGTTAATCTTCAGCATCCAGACGTATTAAACGTGTTTCTGTTGAAACATACAGAAACACTCGCGCAAAATGTCGAGTTTGTGGAAAGTTTTATTTGTCTTCATTTGATTAGTAAATCATCAGACTCATTGTTCTGCACTGCATCGTTCCTTTGCATCATTCTGTCACATTGTTTCACTTTGAATTGCACTGTGTTGAATCAGATCATTTAAATCACACCACATCATGAGTGCGGAGCGAATCGTATCGCACCACGTGTTCAGTAGTCGCTGCATATTTATCGTATGAGCCTCAAAAAAAAAAGAGAGAGAAGCCCGAACCCTAGAACAGACACTAGCACGAGGAGGAGCAAGACGTCTGGTGACATGAAAACCTTTGAAAACGTGACAAAAACCTGACAGAGTCGTAAAACAAATGTTTTATCTGAGCAGAGAAATTAATATAGTGATGAAAATAAAATACAGCAAATTTCTTACTCATCGTCTTTACCGCTTTTATTCAGGGTCGCGGGGGGCCTGGAGCCTATCCCAGGGGACTTGGAGCAGGGGGTGGGGTACACCCTGGATAGGGTGCCAAGACATTGCAGGGCATGCACACACATACTGTACACACACTCACACACTCAATTCACACACTATAGGCAATCTGGGAACACGGATTCACCTAATCTGCATGTCTTTGGACTGTGGGAGGAAACCGGAGCACCCGGAGGAAACCCACCAAGTACGGGGAGAGAACATGCAAACTCCATGCACACAGACCCTGAAGTTGAAGTTCACATCCCGCGATTCATTTGTGTGGCAAGTTATGTATCGCCACCCGGACCGCAGATTGTACTGTTTCTTTTCGATTTTAATTTGTAAATTTGTATACTACTTGAGGTGGTAACATGTTGCAGTTTCTCTATAGTCCTACAGGTGGTGCACTCTATAGTATTTACACACATTGGCAGGCAGCACAGCGTCCTACGTGGTAGGAGTGAATGATTTCCTAAGCTTGTTCAGAATTATAAAAAATCTCAAAAATAAATAAAAAAAATATCAAGTGGGAATGGTATTAAATAACGGAATCACAATATAAATCTAATCGGCAGCTAGGTACCACGATAATATCTCATCAGCTGGTGCCTGGTGATTCCCGTCTCTGAAATAAGTGAAAAAAAATAAATAAAAAAAAAGCGATAATTTTACAGAAAATTTTTAGAAAATCCAAAAAGTTTTTTTTTCCCCTATTTTTTTCTTTAAGGCACCGAAACTGGAGACTCCTTCAGTCCAACAATATATTTTTGTTGTAGTTTTCTCTAAAGGCATCTGATATAATAAACGCATTGCACTATTTTATTACACTTTATTAAGCATTTCTTACATTTTCTTTTAATTTTGCACCTTAAATGTTAAGAGATAATAGGTAAGTGTTCATTGTGACTTTAGACTTATGTTTACATTTTAATTATTAGATTTTTCCATGGTTGTTGACATTTCGGGCTTAATAACTGATGGGACTATGATCATAGGAAGGTTAAGTTTAAAATAAAAATGTTTAAATATAATATATTCTGCTCCTGGTCCTTATTTTAAATGGGTCATAAAAAATATCAATAATAATCGATATCGACCGATATGAAACACTGATATCGTGATACAGTTTTCAGCCATATCGCCCAGCCCTAAGTACAACCACTCTAGAAAACGTTCCACATAGAACTTCAAAATGTCAGTTTAAAACATCTAATTTCCTTCTGTAAGGTTTCATACGTCCATGTGTTGCTTTAAGAGTGGTATCTTAGTAGAAACTCTTTAAAAAGCCAAAAATCCATAAGAACAACATCATGTAACAATAAAAACATTATCAGGCTTAGATTAAGTGGCACGTCCATGGTGCGGCTCCCTTTGTGTGAGTCGTTGCCATGGCAACCATCATTACGTATTATGAAAGGCGCATTAATATAAACCTATTGCGCTTGTTAAAAGTTGAACATGAAGATGCGAAGTGCAAAAAAATTAACACAACACCATTCCTGACTCAAACTGTCATTTTTAAAGCTGTAAAAATAAATAAATAAGCGTTAAAAAGATAACTGCTCAAGGGTTACGGTTATGTTGGAACCGGCATGAGAGAGAGATTTTATATAACTGGACAAAATTGTGTGCTGGCTCAGAGGGTTCACGCCACTACAATGGAAACACTGATTACGCGCACACACACACACACGCGCGCACACGCACACAGTAACATGAGAGTGACCCAGTGTTGGAGGTGTGAAGGGAGCAGGAACGGGAATCTTGTGCGACTCGACAACAAAATGCGAAGCGTAGGACGTTTTTCTCGTCACGTCTGCAGGGAGCAGGTGGTCAAAAATGAAGCCTGTGGGAAGATGAGAGGTGGCACTTAGCCAGTGTGACTGTACATAATCATTACCCGTTCCTTCAGAAGGAAGAGAGACGACTGCCATGTACAGGGGAGCCGTACCCACAAAGATATCTTAAATGTCTCACCACCATACTGAAACACCACGTCTTCTGTCCCCGCAAAATGAGAATGTAGTGTCGAAAATGAAAAAACAAAAACTACTGACAAAATCATCAGAGTTAAACGATCATTTGTTTTTAAACGTCTCAAACTAGGTCTGTTTTAGGAGGACTTGTACCCAAGATCTTCCTGCAGCATCAAAGGTTCTGCCAAGAACTAAAGCAAGGTTTCATCAAGTCCACTTTAGAATAGAAACATTCAATCTAGGACACAAGTGATATTACAAAACAAAAGTTAGGCAAAAAAGTTCAGCTGAAGACTAGAATTAAAAATATTTTTATATTCAAATCTAGAACTCTAAAGCCTTTAGAAGAAGACTACAACAGAGGGGAAAGAATCCTCACAGAACCTATAAAAGGTTAAATCTAGCGCTCATAATTCTTTAGTTTGTCCTCCTTTAAATGAAATCTTTAAATATTTTATACTCTAGAACATTTCTACAAAACTAAGAACCCATAATTATTGAAAAAGTTAAAATCTACTGTAGGTCTCTAAAAAGTTCCTCTGAGAGAACCGTCATGGCGGCTGTATAGAGTTCCGTAACAGAGCGTTATCAGAAAAACCCACTGCGATAAGTAGAGCATTTCTAAAAAAAAAATTAAGAATCTACTTCAAGTCTCAGCAATGCAGGAGGGTTTTTACAAAAGTTCAACTAAGAAACTTAATCAAAACCTCCAAATTTAGAGAAAGCACTAATTCTACAACCCTTAGCTTTGGGGGTTAAATGTTCTATGTGCAAACCTACAGAAAACAGGTTAAATTATAGTTTTTGTTAAATGATGTTATTTTTAAAAAGGTTTTCAAGTAGTACAACTAGGCCTGGGCGATAAAACGATAATGATATGTTTCGCGATAGACACGTGATCGATATCAATAAAAAATGTGTTCGATAGAACGTTTGATATTTTTTATTCTTTGTCGGAAGAAAACGCTGGTCGCGAAGCTAGTTTGGTTGCCGTCATGCGCACTCGCTCCGCGACCGGCTCTAGGACCCGGAAGTAGTACGGTCGAGATTCAGGAAGCATAAACGGAGACAAGATGGCGTTGACATTTGCACCCGCCCACCCGCGGGTAAAATTCGGCTGTGGCGGGTAATAACTTTAGTCTCACTAGCCACATTGGCGGGTAGTTTATTCTTTGGTATGACAATTGTTATGTTTGCATCAATATGCACAACTAACATCTGTAATATTACTTGCTTTTTGTGTGAGACAACCAGAGGAAAAGAAACGGAGGCATGGAGAAAAACGGTATTCTTCTTTTACTGCATTCAGTGCACACGTCACATATAGTATACAGCGCGGTATTGCCCCCTGGTGGCCCGCCAGTGAATTAACATCAAACTCAAATATATTACAACAATATATTTTTGTTGTAGTTTTCACTAAAGGCATCTGATATAATAAACGCATTGCACTATTTTATTACACTTTATTAAGCATTTCTTACATTTTCTTTTAATTCTGCACCTTAAATGTTAAGAGATAATTGTTAAGTGTTCATTGTGACTTTAGACTTATGTTTACATTTTAATTATTAGATTTTTCCATGGTTGTTGACATTTCGGTCTTAATAACTGATGGGACTATGATCACAGGAAGGTTAAGTTTAAAATAAAAATGTTTAAATATAATATATTCTTCTCCTGATCCTTATTTTAAATGGGTCATAAAAAATATCAAAAATTATCGATATCGACCGATACGAAACACTGATATCGTGATACAGTTTTCAGCCATATCGCCCAGCCCTAAGTACAACCACTCTAGAAAACGTTCCACATAGAACTTTGTTACGAACTGTTTTCTTGTGTAGGTTCTGTTTTCTGTTTAGCGCTTCTAGGTACCGCCTACCTTCAGGACACTAATGGTGGATATGCCTGTCAATCATCGTTGGTCACGTGTGATGTCGTGTGGTCTCCGCCAATTGCGATCTGCTCCGATGCCTTTAAAACGGAAGCGGCAACGGGAAGATGGAGGCTGCTTGACTTGGCGTGTCACTGTTTATGTTGTGGTGTTTTGACTGTTTGCTACTATTTTAACCACTTGTGAGATTACTGAAACTTTAGATTGATCTGTGTAAAGTTTGTGTTTGCTGACATCTGTGTTCTTGTTGAGCGAATAACCTTTGCCACTATTAGCCCGCCTGAGCTCCACTTAAACTAACTGCCGTCTTTCAGACAACGGAGAAGTGGAACAGCCTAGCAAGTCACGTGACATACACCTTGCACGTAGGAGTTTTTTTCTATGTATTAGATACACTAGTATAGCGAAGTGCGCTAAACGTGTATTTTTGTTTTCTTCTGTTAGAGTAAGTTCAGGGCGCATTTGCGCTGAAGACTTTTTTTTTCATATTTTTATTTACTTATTTAGAGGACCGGGAGGAGACAGTGGGGATTCTTTTGTTATATTTATTTCTTTGAGTTTCTAGCGCCACTTCTAGTTCCCTCTCCCGTTTGTCTTGGTTATACAATTTATTGTTTATAATTTTGGTTTCTTAAATGTTTGTAGATGTTCCTAGTTGGGAGCAATAAATCTTTTGTGGTGCTAAGTTGAGTGTCCCTCGTTTCTCTTGCCACCTACTTAGGCTTTTTTCTCTTGATCATCTCAATGTTACTCCTTATTAATTCCTAGACAAAAATTTCCATCAAAGGTCGTAACAAACTTCAAAATGTCAGTTTAAAAGATCTAATTTCCTTCTGTAAGGTTCCATACGTCCATGTGTTGCTTTAAGAGTGATATCTTAGTAGAAACTCTTTAAAAAGCCAAAAATCTATCCAAAAAAATCCATCCACGGAGAATCATTTAAAATCTTAAACTCTGGATTGACCTTGTTAGCAAAAAATAATAAACCTTTATGTATTCTATACAGAACGTCTTTACAAACCTAAACTATCAAAACTACCCATAAATTCTTAAAGAACCTATTAAAAAGGTTAAAGCTTGGACTCAATCATTCTCAAGTTCTTCTGACAAAATTATAATAGCTAGTCCTAGAACACAGAGTTGTCGGAGGAACCCGTTTCAAAATGCAGAGCATTTTGTTTCACTTCAACTTGCAAACCTACATCAAGGTTCCACAAAGATTCAGCAAAAGAACTATCAAAGGTAAATCATTAGAAAATGCATTGAGGCTAGATATATAGAACCCTACCAAAAAAAAACGTTCTCTGATAGAACCCTCTTTAAAATCAGACTTCAAATAGAACTACATCGGACAGCATTTAACTTAGATCTTTCTATTTAAAGCCTAAAAGCTTTTTTTTTTTTAAAGTTCCACATAGAACTCGACAGCACAGTATTTTGATATCGGAGTAGCATCCAAGTAAAACCTCTTTAAACAGCTAAGAACTTTTCAAATAATGGCTGGAACCATGTATTTCCTAAAGGTTCTGCAAAGAAGCTTGATCATCCTAGGGTTAGAAAGGTTTTTAAAAAAACATCTAAAAAACATAAGGGTTCATAAGATGCCCCTTTTAATAAAACATTGAAGATTTTATGTTGAACAATCTTTTTTAGAAAACTAAGAACCAATAACTACCTAAAAAGTATTAAAGGAACATTAAAAGGCCTGGAATGGTTTGTGGGTCCCTATGTGGGAACCTCTGTCAGTAGACTCTTACTTTGGAAAACACTTTACAAAACACTTTCTAAGCAGAACCACTTTGGAAAGCATTTCAGCCTAAACTTTTCTATTTTGCTTTCATTTTGACCTTCTGAAAGCTTCAAGATACAGTAGTTAAATCAAGTTAAGGCTGAACCTCGGACATGAAATTGTTCTTAAGTGCCTTTTGAAGGACCCATTAAAGGTACCTTATACAGCTCTACCAGAACGAGTTATAGGTGGAACCACCTTGGCAAAGTTCTAAATAAGAAACATCACTTTTTTATAAATATAAATACGCAATCGTTTGTGAATTGGTGTGGAATAATAATTACATTAGAACTAATTAGGCCTCAGGTTTTTTTATGGGGTGAAACAGGAAGAGGAACACAGTCAAGGACAATCGCGTATATCACTTCAAGGAGAACCAAATACGAAAAAAAAACAGTTTTCGTGTCGAATATGAAGCAAAAATGTGAAAGACTGAAACTTAGCTAATGATGCACTCTTTGTATTCTATCCTCCAGATTTTTTTGTGCACCCGTTACATCATTAAGAGCACACACAGTCCTTCAGAACAGTGTAGGATGCTTCCACATTCATTAAATAATACCATTTATTGGCTCTGGTAATACCGCTAGCACTGCTAACACCGCACATGTCTAATAAAATAATGAGCTGAAAATAAATCTGCTGCTCGGTGATGCTGTGCGCCGCCGCCGTGTCGTTTGAGGCCCGAACAGGCCTTTGCTCTGCCAAGAACGCTGAGGTTTAAAGCCGTTGTGATGATGGATGACACGCTTCCACCACCGTCTCCGTCTCTTCCCTCGTGACACACACTCACAGCCCGACACGTCTCACTGCTAATTGGGCAACCCAGTGAATTCCTTCTCGGAGACAGAAGCCTGCTAATTTAGCAGCTGATAACACGACCTAAAATTTGTCAGGCGAGTGTCCGGTAATGCTCGTGCACTATTTACATATTACAGAGATCACTCCAAGCCCTGAACGACCCTGAGCTCCAAATAGAAAAGCTTTTACATTTTAATTACAGGGATGTTTATTACTCTGGTCATCTATCTGATTGGCCACAAGGTGCTGATTAATATCTCTAGAACAGCAGCTGTGAGATTCATAATAATAATAATAATAATAGAGCTGAAAATCACAGAATACGTCGTCCTAAGTATAATAAAGTAGCTAGATTTAAAAAAAAAAAAAAAAAAAAAAAAAAACTGTACCTGTTAATATGGTGAGGTTTTTCGAACAAACGTTTTGACTTAATATTTGTGGAATGAGTCTCCATTTTGAAATAGGGCTGAAAATTTCACACATCTTTAACAAAGTGAATATGAATAGCAGGTAAGCTACGGGAAAAACTAATGCAAAACAAACATTGCTGCTCAATAATTTACATCGTAATGGCAATTAATGATAATCAATGAATCATTAATCATTAGCATCACAATTCAGAATAAAGATCCAGCTTTAGCTAAAATATTTACATCAGAAAAGATATCAGTTTAGTTTCTGTAGTTGCGGTAAAAAGAAATATAGCTGATGGAAATATAGCTGATAGCCAGTTCTGATTGGTACTAAATATAACCACGCCCACATCAAACATCAAGAGAGATCAAAGCAACAAAACAATAAAGAGTTTAACTGAAAAATAACCACAGTGTTCTTTCTGGCTAGTGTGTATTTCTTTCTAGCTATATACAGTGAGGCAAAAAAGTATTTAGTCAGCCACCAGTTGTGCAATTTCTCCCACTTAAAAAGATGAGAGAGGTCTGTAATGTTCATCATAGGTGAACCTCAACTATGCAAGACAAAATAAGAAAGGTCACCTACAAACAAGAAAGATTTCTGGCTCTCACAGGCCTGTAACTTCTGCTTTAAGAGGCTCCTTGGCCTCCTCCATTCGTTACCTGCATTAATAGCATCTGTTTATCAGTATAAAAGACACGTGTCCACAACCTCAAACAGTCAAACTCCAAACTCCACTATGTTCAAGACCAAATAGCTGTCAAAGGAGACCAGAAACTAAACTGTAGACCTGCTCCAGGCTGGGAAGACTGAATCTGTGAAGATGTGAAGAAATCAACTGTGGGAGCAATTATTAGAAAATGGAAGACATCCAAGAAGACCACTGATAATCTCCCTCGCTCTGGGTCTCCATGCAAGATCTCACCCTGTGGGGTCAGAATGATCACAAGAACTGTGAGCAAAGATCCCAGAACCACACGGGGGGACCTAGTGAATGACCTGCAGAGAGCTGGGACCAAAGTAACAAAGGCTACCATCAGTAACCCACTGCGACACCAGGGACTCAAATCCTGCAGTGCCAGACGTGTCCCCCTGTTTAAGACAGTACATGTCCAGGCCCGTCTGAAGTTTGCTACAGAGCATTTGGATGATCTAGAAGAGGACTGGGAGAATGTCATATGGTCAGATGAAACTAAAATAGAACTTCTTTGGATGGAACTCAGCATTCTTTCTCCTCCAAACACAAACACCATACAGTACCTACTGTGAAGCATGGGGGTGGAAACATCATGGTTTGAGGGTGTTTTTATGCTAAGGGACCAGGACGACTGATTCGTGTAAAGGAAAGAATGAATGGTTCCATGTATCATGAGATTTTGAGTGAAAACCTCCTTCCATCAGCAGGGACATTGAAGATGAAACGTGGCTGGGTCTTTCAGCATGACAATGGTGACATTTTGTTATTGACCAAATACTTGTACTCCACCATAATTTGCAAATAAATTATTTAAAAATCCTACAATGTGATTTTCTGGATTTCTTTTTTATTATTTTGTCACTCATAGCTGAGGTCTACTTACTGTATGATGAACATTACAGGCCTCTCTCATGTTGTTAAATGGGAGAACTTGCACAATTGGTGGCTGACTAAATACGTTTCTGCCCCACTGTATTTATATATATATATAGCATAACATTATATTTCATTATTATTTTAAGATGTAAATGAGTATGAAAACAAACCGTCCCTCCAGCTCCTGCTCATACACACCAGCCTGAGCTAATTTCCCAGCAATTAACTCGCTGGCTAGCTGATCAGGATGGCAGGAGGATATCTGATTAGCATGTTGAGGAATATTCATATTCATGAAGAGCCAGGCATTTTAACTCAAGTGTAGAGATGTTCCAGTGCAGCTTAACCAGTCTCAACAATATTTTGTCCTACAGGACCGAATTTAACTGGTATGAAAGAGTATGAAAGTTCAGGGAAACTTTTTTAAGGTGATTCAGCATCTCTCTGGTCATCTATCAGGCCTGACAACTATTCTTTAACTAAGGTGACCAGCTCTCGGTCTCCAACAGAGAGGGAATTACAGAACAGCTTACCCTTTATAGAAGGACACATTCCACACCATGGACTCTTTTAATTCCATGAATTAATAATATACAGTATATGTTTTTTTTTAATAATATAGGCATTTTTTGATCCTCTTAAATGTCTGCAGAATCAATCAATCAATGCTTCAGCTTTGTCCTGTCTAGTCATCTTTTATTCTTTTACTGATTTTTATTGCTTCATTTATTTAACAAACAGATTAGCTTCTCTCAATATTTTACTTCGTTTCTGCCTGATTTTCTTGTGCAGTTTTCATCTTTGATCTGATTTGATTTTCCTTGGATCGGATTTTCTAAATTTGATTTAACATGATCTGCCTTTTGACTTGCCTTTGTACATGAAATGCGTTCCATCTAAAATGTACATCATAATCCCATCAGGAGTCGTTCCCACATTCCTGACTTCGACCCCGGACATACCCGAGGAGTGTGTTTGAGAAGAAGAATCACCAAACTGTGTTGGACACTGGACCTCCAGAACTGGATTTGGAGACCCCTGGTCTAGGGACATGATGGGACCAGGGACGACTCAATTCGAGATCATCACGACACAGTACCCAGGTGCCGATTTGATTTGTACTGCGATTCACAATGTTATAAATATCTGGAATACACTACAGCATACAGTACTGAAACTCGCGCATCTCGGACGCGCATTTGCGTTTGTTGACGGGGCACGGCTCCAGACACCCGTGTTCCCAGTCGTGAAAAGGAAGTTGTGTTATGCGGATGTTGTTGGAAATGGAAGCAGTCGTGAAAGACGACCGAGTTTAAAAAGGTGGCAGAACACATTCCTCCCCGTACCCGTCCCATTCCCCTGATCTTACACCACCTGATGCCTACTTGTGGGGAACGTTTAAGCAAAGAGTGTTGAAATGTGAAGATACGCCAAGAACCATCCTGCATTACGCGAGAAAAATCACCTCCTTTTGCAGGAACCTCGGTTCCGGGAATCCAGGTTGAGAATCTGCGTGAGCAAACAACTGTCAAGTATTTCAAATCAGAACAATCCGGGAGCGCTTTAAGCAAATGTGTTACTTAGTCAAAGTGTTAATATATTGTTAATCTTTCTGTTCATAATTTATATTTGATATTTTTTGGTTAATGGATGAAAATCATCTATTATTCAGTGACACGGCCAAAAATTACACTTTAAAATATATATATATATATATATATATATATATATGGATTGGTCCATCAGTAATAATCAGCTATTTCGTTAAGTGAACTGTTTAAAATTCTCAGAGTGCGGCGGGTTTTTAAGGTTTCTGGACTTTTTTTTTCCCCCCTTTCACTCACATTTCATGAGCGGCGGGTTTTCGTGCTGTAACACAGATGCAATCAGTTCATTGTGCCATCTGCTCTTCACCAAGCAATTTTTCAGTATTGATTCATGTGATGTTTTCGCACATCAGTGACTGCAGATACAGTCACTTCAAACAGAAATGACTTCACCTGCCGGCAACACCGACTGCTGCGCCGCTCTGCCGTTCCTGTGGAGGGATTTTTATTTTTCCTCGGCAGTGACACGCACAGACACTGAGGTGTAACTATTGCACGACACACGGTTTACAGAAGGGTTTCATCATTTACGTTTCATCACGTTTTAACCGAATCAAAGGGCTCGAGACGGGGGTAGGGCGGGTCAGCGCGGCCGCCAGGTTTCTGTCGACTTTATGCGCGTAATGAATGTAAGAAATTAAAAAATGTGCTTCGGGGGAAAATTCCTGAATTTTGCTGATGGTATTTCCATATGCGTAATGTAATGTGATCATTTGCTGAATAAACAGAACAAAGTCTAGAGAGCAGCAATGAATATTAATCATTTTCCAATTGTTCCTTTGTCTCGGTTCTCATCTCCGCAGCAACTGGTCACATGACCAGGCTAAAATTAGCCTGTTGCTATCATGACGTCGTGTCCTATCAAAAGTTTAACTAGAAAGCTAGGACGATGTTCGAACTCCTCTTTGGTCCGACTGAATTTCTTGTCACGTGACACTAAAACACGTCCAACTGCAAAATATCTCCTTTCTGGTGTCAATTTACTTAAATATATCAGATAATATATATTACATATTTGGAGAAGTTTGGACTGTAATATCATCAACTTACAAACTGTTTTATACGTATCTTATAACACCGATCACTAAACATTATAGACAAAACTTATAACACGCAAGAACTCTAAAGAAGTTTAAATAGTGACGTCTGCTTCGTGATTAAACTGACCAGAATTAGGGTCAAATTTATTAACATTTTAAAACTCCTGATCTAACAGCTAGCTAGTTACCCCAGTTAGCTAAATAAAACTGTGTTGTGTTAATGATGTGCCTCTTCTCTTTGTTAGATGAATAAAGCATGGACGACCTCATAAATCCATGGGTTTGTACTTCATGTAAAAATGGAAATCGCACTGCAGACCTGTGCTGTTATTCAAATGTAAAAAAGCTGCAATTTATTACAGGTCAAATTTATTTTCTCATTAGTCAATTACACTTTGCATATTGCTTATAATTTATATATTTTGAGTCTAATTATATTTTATTGTACGTTTGCAAATCGGCAAAAAATGTTTAGATTAGATTTTTAATTAGCCGGAAACGATATCATTAATTGTATTCTATAGTGAAATCTTTCTATTCTTTCGTTTTTAAGTCACAGACAGTCGTAAAAGCATTTCGCTGGTTGTGTACGGGACAAATACTATTTAGAATGTGAATACGAATTTATTGTGGATGTAAATCACGAGGGCGGGCCCCATACGATATCATCATGATACCCAGGGGCCGATTTCATTTGTATTGTGATCCTGCAAGTGTCACGATTTTATAAATATCCCAATTTTATTTATTTTTTTTTTTTAGGTTTTATTACAGGTTTTTTTTTTTTAATATTACATTTTTATTTATTTATTTATTTTTTTTTTTTTTTTAATCACTTTTGCAGTCAGTTCGGCGATACATGAACTGGCTCTCAAAATACCCCCAGAAATCTCTCTTGCCATCTCCATCACCGCTCTGATTTCTCCCTCTTGCTCATCATCATAAACCACATTATACTGTTTTGGTCTTTTTTTCCACCCCATCTTACCGAGCTTAGCCCTGTAGTGTAAACACAAAGCGTTACTTACACTCTGGTTTCTGGGCTAATTCGTCATTGCTAATCTGCGCTAAGCTAATCCTTCGCCACTTGATCTGGTTTCCGGTCCTAGCCCGTTACCATCCGTTTCTAAAGTGCTCGGACACGATAGCTTTATTCATATCACAAGCACAAAATCATGACTTTCAATTTGGGAAGTATGTCCTAGGGCACTATGGATAAACCTTGCTGAAATAAGAGCTTTCCTGACTGATGTCTTGCTGGTTCACTAAAAAAAAAAAAAACCTCTTGCAGCTCATGGTGCATGAAACCCTGCAAATTAAACTCGGTGTCACTGGGACACTGAAATAAAAGACAAACCCATTGAGTTCTTTAAAAGAAAAATGTGATGCCCTTGATCATCAATTCTTGTCCACTAAAGACACCACGGTGTCCCGTCAATGTCTCCAGCCTTCACATGTCGTCTCCTGAACGTGCTGGAAAAAAGCCAAGACGCTGATTTTGCTGAAAGTGCCGTTCTGCTCTCGACTGACGCAGGACCACTTACGGTGCACTTACGGTGCCATGCACGCCAGGGTGCTGATCTACACACAGTACATAAGACTGCTCGAAGACCAAAGCATTAGCGTTCTGATCTGCCGTCCACTTCAAACCCACACAGCTGCAGAGGCGATTACTGACGTGCTT
Source organism: Channallabes apus (assembly GCA_030522415.1). NCBI lineage: Eukaryota > Metazoa > Chordata > Actinopteri > Siluriformes > Clariidae > Channallabes > Channallabes apus. The sequence goes on from CM060112.1 coordinate 3,915,824, forward strand.
GACACATACGTCAAAGACGTCTTTAATCAAGTGCTTTAGATAATAAATTAAAATAAAGCACCGCCTCCAAACCTGCACTTATTCACTCTGAACATAAACGGCTTCTTCTTCTTCTTCTTCTTCCTTTTTTTTTTTTTTTTACACAAGGAGTATTATGGCGCCTTTCCGAACCGCGAGAAGTGACGGAGCAAATCATGACTCGCCCAACACACTCCGACGACCGCTGGTGGTCAGCTTCCCTGTCGTAATGACGCGACACCTTTGACGCACTCGATACCCCGGACTTGTCCGCACAAGGCTGCTGTACCAGCGCGTTGCATCTAGCTGACAAAGTGGATGCTTTCGTCCAACAAAAACCTGACCTTCGGCGTGACCGCATTATACGGCAAGCAATTGCTGTGAATCAAAAAAACGTTCCCAGACCCTGTAGGTCTCACCGCTGATGTTCCGTAAGCAGGCCCGAGTTCTCTCCTCTCCGACTCCCGGGTTCGATCGCTGATCTGCCCTGAAGGAGCGGTTTTGCTCCCATGCAGCCTTAAAACTTCTTCTCTCTTTCGCCTCGACATACTTGCGGCAGACTTTTTCAAACTGACCACGTTCAAAACACAACACTGCTCGGATAGAGGGCGACCCGAGGCTGTGTTTATACACCACTGAGCCACGAACCCGGCAGCTCGGCAGAACAAAGCAGACTCGATTCTCTCTGAGCTCAGGCTCAGCAGAAACACAGGCTTCAGAGGAATCATGATAACACTATTAAAGACTTATAACAACAACAACAATAATAAGGACTGGTTATTATCATAGTGATATTTACTATCTACATATCGACTGCTAATCTAACGTTCTAAGAATTTGTCTGTCGGGGAGGGGGAGGAGTTTGGAGGAACCAAATCCAACAGGTCAGAGGATCCAGCATGCAAAAGTTTTGGGAAAAAGAGTTTCATACCAGTTAAATAAACCACCTAGCACTCTGGGATGGGAAAAAGGTCAATGGGTGGGTATTTAATTTGCATATTCATTAATATTTATAATTCTTTGCATTTTAAATGAGGGTGAAATGTGTCTAGATGGTTCCGTGCCATTTGTAAGTGGTCTCTCTGGCCTAGAAGCCTATACACTGCAATATATATTGCATTTTATATTATATTCAAAACGATATAGGACATTTTTTTTAAATAAAATAGTTCAAAGCTGAAAAAAAATTATATTACAACTATTCAAAACTTTTAACTTTTTTTTTTAATTAAGCCTACGTACTAAAGATTCTAATGAGGAAGCAGATTTCTAAAGATTATGAAATTCCCTTCCGTTTGTCCTTTTTCCATTTTTGTATTGACGAGGCCTTTAACAACCGGATTAAATCCCCCCCCCCCCAGACCCCCCCCCATTGTGACCTCATATACTGTAAGAGAAGTCCCTCCCTCTTCAATGCTCACTAAGGACAGGAATCACCTCCTTATCTCTTTATGATACGATCTTATCACAATTATTACTGTAGGTGCTGATTCGGAAAAGAAATTGCGATTATTACAATGTTGAACCTTTAATGAATAGTTTAATGAATAATTAAATGTAGACCGTTCATTATAACACTAGTTTTCTTAAAAGCCGAGCACGGCATTTAAACAATACAAACCATATCTCTAACCTCCGGTGAACGAAAACGTGTATATAGTTCACCTGTACAATTATAAAGAAACACTGACGTTTGACCTCCTCAGCCTTGGACTCCAAAAACTCAACAGTGAGCATTTCTGCTCCCTGAGTTCTGATTGGCTAGGAGAATGTATTTCCCTAAATGGACCTGGTTCATTTAAAGCTGCAGACACTGAAACAGCGGGTTTGGTAAAGGAGTGAAACAGAAAGAATATCAAGCAGCTAGAACGAGGACCCGAGTTACGTTTCAGCTGGAACATTAACAGACACATTCTGGAGTACGAGATGTGACCTTTAAACAATATCAGGGATTTCAAAGCGGTTAGCACTGAGCTACAATCATGAACCCTGAACCCTGTGTCCGTGTTGGCTGATCTGAGTAAATTCGGATGAATTAGCCACGTTGCCACGGGTACGAAAGGTTCCTGGGCCCCATAAATCGCTTCTTGGGGAGGTAGTTCAAATTCGACACGTCTCTATAAGATTTCCCCGGACGTTAATCTGATACTCAAATCCGATTTACTTTAAAGTCATTAGCGTTTTTGGGTCAACAAACATCAGCGCATCCTTCCTACATCATGATGGTACCACAATCACAACACCACAATCCTGTTAGCAGACACCTGGACAAATAACGACCCCGTGACGTGTTTATAGCATAATGGATGACTACAGTCAGGACGACGTGAGCAACGCTGCGATGATGAGGTGCTGCTGGGGCTTCGCTCATCACCACACAGAGAGAGAGAGAGAGAGAGAGAGAGAGAGAGAGAGATGGAGTAAAAATCAAGAAGTATATGATTTATAGGTTCAGGCTCGATGCTGTAAATATTTTAGTGTCATCTGACAACAGATGTGTCGGTGCCGTAGGCGTACTAGTGTGTGCTCACGACTGGAGTGTGGAGAATAAACCAGACAACAACAACAACAACAAGCTGTACGCCTGGGCACCCCGGGGAGACTGTCAACATATCGCCAGATCCGTACAGGTTTCTAAAAACAGACTCTTTTGCAAATATTATATCTTACACCAGAGGTGGCGCTACAGATACCAAAGCTGCATAATGCTTTAATAGTGATATCAGTACAATTCTTTCTTTTAACCATAAAGCTTTTAATTAAAGGACTACACTTAATGAGGATCAAAACAAATCTAAAGAAGAAACAAACATTTCAAACACTGAACTGCATTACAGAAAAAAAAAGCTGGAAAATTTAGGAGAAAAAGCATTAAAAAAAAATCTAAAACAAAATATGCAAAAGGATGTTGTTCAAAAATGCTTACAAATAATTTGTACAATTAATTGGTGCAATGTTTTGATATTAAAAAAAAAAAAAAAGAAAAAAGGTTCGTCAGCTAATTATGTTTTAAAATATATATATTTTTTTTTATTTAATCTATAAAATAACTTCATGTTAAATATAAAAAAAACAACTAAATAAAGTATGATAAACATAAAACAAAAACTAAATTAATTTACACATAAATGCATACATACACATATTCTGCTATTACTGACCCAAGTACTCGAAAAAATCTAAGAATTAATGCATAAACAAAAAACACATCATCTCTTTCCTCTTGAAAGCAAAAAAAATTCATAAATAAATCCATGCTGCTAGCTTTTCAAACCACGGGCCGATTTCCCCGCCCGTCTTCAGCACATTAGCTCTGAGCATTTCCGCTCCATAACTCAGTAATGTAAACTCCTGTGTACAAGCCGGAGGAATTTAGCCGAGCAATAAAATAAGCTCTTAATAAGAGTTGCATATTAAAGCTGAAGGAGCAGGCGATAAACTGCGGCTCCGACGGAGCCAGGAATCATTTACAAAGGAAGTGAAGTGCTCGCTCAGAGCCGGTGATAATGCACATCTCTACCACTGGGATAATTCTCTCTCTATTAAAAAAAAAAAAGAGAGAGAGAGAAAATCTCCACTTGGAGATATAGAAACTCCCGCTGCGTGGTAGAGACCTCGGGTCCAGAGCATGAACCGTCCACCGTGTTCGACACGTGAGACATATCAGCTGAAGGGCATCTTATGATGATGGCGAGTACACTGGTTATATATGATTATGATGTAAAATAGTTATTGTATAATTTCCCCCTGTAGGATTAAAGAGGAACTGCGACACTTTACCACCTCGTATATAAATTCATCAGCTCGAACATATATAAATTAAAACTAACTTGAAAAAAGTTATTTTGCAGTCATTTTTCGCCCATCTTTAAAATGTTATCAAACCGGATGAACCGATGAGTCAGTTTTCGATTCAAAATCAATTCACCTAAATCCATTAAATGTTCTAAAATTTACAAATTCTCTAATAACACACTAACATTCATTGTTTGCAAAAGGACTTAAAAATACCCAAATTTTTTAAGATTATCACTTATTTTTCTTCTTTTTGAGTTTATGAGTGGTTAGTGCAATACCGCCACCTACTGGGCTGGAGTGCTGGACATAAAATATGCCAGGAAAAAACGTATCGTTTTAAAGTGACATGACAAAACAAGACAGAACGTTAATCAAGAAAATAATTAGAAAAAATTGCAACTTTTTGTAAATCTTTTCACTTTCACTACCTCAAATGGTAATGGGCGGAGTTAATCATTGTACTGCAGCCTGCCACTGGAGGACCTTCGGAGACATTTTAGTATCACCCAATCACACACTATGGTCAATTTAGGAACGCCAATTAGCCTAACCTGCATGTCTTTGGACTGTGGGAGGAAACCGGAGTACCCGGAGGAAACCCACCAAGCACGGGGAGAACATGCAAACTCCATGCACACAGAGACGGGAATCGAGCCTGGCCGGGGAATCGAACCCAGACCCTGGAGGTGCAAGGCGACAGTGCTAACCACTACACCACCGCGCCGCCCCAGTTATAATTATATCTTACTATAATTGATGTTGATGATCGTCCACAAGACTAGTCGTCTCCTGTTCTTATTTACGTTACAACACTTGTCCAGTACTAACCTGTCGTAAAAGTGCACACTCGTCCGTCCTGAAAATGCACACACACACACACACACACACAGTTTAACATGTTTCTGCGGAGCATCCACCGTACGAGTCCCTTTGAATCGATTGTTGCTGTAGAAACTATTGACGGAGAACACTGATATAAAAGTCGAGGCCCGTGTTTCCGCTCTGAGACTGAACTGTTAAACAACATTAGCTAAACCGAATTAGTTTGAAAGCCACAAAACTTGCCGGAACCGACTGCAGTTTGAATTGTGGTGTTTTTCGTCCTTCCGTGGGACACTTTGATGGACGTTATCTCTTACTTAATCAATCGAAACGTAATTACAACTCCGGATTGTCGTGCTTCTCGGTAATCGCTTAGAACGCGGAGTGCGAAGGATACAAGCTTGGAGACGATAATAATAAATAAATATCTTTAGTACAGCGCCTCGGAGAAGGAGCGAAGCGGAAGCCAGAGGAGGACGCGTTATTGATTGGCTCTACTGCTTTGTATTCTGTTCAGTAATAATTACCAGTGCAGCCTTTCCAATTACACACACACACACACACACACACACACACACACACACAGGTTCATTATGCAAATAAGAGTGACTCGTTTAAAGCAGGCTTACAGGATTTCATTTACACTCCTCTAGACATGACGATGCAGTCGATTAAATATAGACGCCTTTCGTTTCCTAATTGAACCAAATGAAGACTGTAAAGTTTATGGAAATTGAAAACTTTATAAAATAAGTTTAATAGCAAACTTTATTTGATTCTTCGCTATATCCATGATGACTGAGAGAAAGTTTGAAGGTTAATGGTGATTGGTTGTGTCTCAAATGACTGAACTGGAATGTGTGTGTGTGTGTGTGTGTGTGTGTGTGTGTGTGTGTGTGTGTGGAGGGGGGGGGAGGGGTCATGCAGCGTAATGTCTCATTACTCTCATCTCAACTGCAAAGGAGCGGGGGAAAAGATTTAATGGAGAAAATGAGTTTAGGTTCAATAAATGGAACTAAATGCCATCATCGCTATTAATCAGTAAAAATACATAAATAAATAAATAAATAAATTGTAGGACTGGATCTAGTGCCTCTTTTCCACTGCATAGTTCGGCACAGCACGGTTCAGTACAGCTCACTTCGGTTCGGCTCGGTTCGGCTCGGTTTGCGCTTCCACTGCAGTTTAGTAACGCTTTAGAGTGGGCGGGATTACTCACGTGTCGTTATAGTGGCGGCGCCGCTACTGCCGTGACATCATCGTAAACGCGCCACAAACAAACACAACAATGGAGCATATCGACGGCATGGTGTTCTTCATTCTCGGCATGTGGATGTTTTTAACAGCGAGACGAAGGAGTTTGTTTCAGAAGAGGCCGACGGTTAATACAAAAAGATGCGTGCGATCCTTCTCTGGCTGTTTCTAAATATAGCGGTTCTGTTGTGTCTCGTGTCACAAGTTCGGTGACGCAGTAATGACAATTTTCTCTGGCCAATCGGTGACCAGCAGAGTTTACACGTCACGTTTTGGTAACGGTTTGGGGCGCTTGGAACCTCGGCTGAGGTGGTACTAAAAAAAGGACCAGGTACCAGGTACTGTTCCCAGTGGAAAACCCCCCCAAAAGTGAGCTGAACTGAACCGTGTCGTGCCGTACTATGCAGTGGAAAAGCGCCATAATATGTCACCATTCTATAGCAGGAAGCCGTTTCACAGGGACTTGTGCAAGTGAAATGTGTGCGATTGTCAATATGAAGTTTGCTTAAAGAAAGCCTGTATCTATGGAAGGAGTCTCCAGTGTCATAACTATAACTTTAGGAGTTTTACGTTTCTCAAAATACGACGAGCTGTGCTTTTGTTATCCTACAAACGCCAAGAGAGAGGCTGCTGAGCGGCTGTTTGTAGCTGCTATAACATAAGTGAGAACAGGAACTTGTTTCAGAGATGTTTAGCTGGGAATCGTAGATAGATAGACTCTTGATTCGATTAGATTTTTTCAGATTTGATTCGCTGTCACTACATTCGACTGTACGATTCAGCTTAAATTTCTTATTTTTATATTCCTTATTTCTTCTTGTTTTACTGTTATGTCTCTGCCAATCTTCTGTTCCACACTCCAGTCCAGTAGGCGGCAGTATCGCACTGATCGCCAAGAAACTTAAAAGAAGAAGACGAAGCAGCGACACGTCGTATTTTGAATAAGATGCTAGCAGTTTGTATTTTTTGCAAAGCTGTGGTTCTTTTGTTTTCACAAAGTTTATCAATTGTGTTTTTAAGTTGACCTGAATAATTTAAAAGCAATTCTGAATTGAAAACCGAGCCACTGATTCAATTAATCAAATCGACCAATAAATTGCGTAATCGCTGTTTAATCGCTCGTTTCAGCTGTGAGGTAAGAGGCTTATCACAAAACCTGTTAACTTATTAACACACATTAAAGTGCTGGATTATTTCTTATCATTATTAATGAGCATTTTAATGAGCATAATTTGACTGAAAATTATGATAATAAAGCGTAATACGAAACAAAAAGAATGAAAATTTAATATTTTAATAGAATGATTAATCAGAAAACTTCTCGAGCTATCGAGCTGATATAAAGCTAACTAATTAATCACCGTTTAATTTAAGCGAATCTGAGATCATACAGTAAAACGAACCTGTGGATGAAACAAAAAGAATCTGCTCCACATGCGCTAATGACGAACAGAGTTCCATATTTCATAGAGAACCTCTCTTTTCTTTTTAGAACATTTCCATTAAAACAGTGTAATTGTGCTGCAGAACCCAGCTGGCTGCCAGTCAACACTTCAGTTTCTGCAAAATAATAATTTATTAGTGATAAATAACAGCTCTTCTGAAATTCTGTCCAATTAATAGACTTTTAATCAGGGCAAACTTGATCAGAGCGGTTGGTCTGGGGGTTGGGGTGATTAAGGAAATAAACCTGTTTACGCACAGCACAAAAATAAAAAAAATAAATAAAAAGACAGGATTTTATTCGGAGTCGTTGAATGTCATCTTGTCCACCAGAAAAAGAGAGAGAGAGAGAGAGAAAAGCAGTGTTCTATCACAACTCCGTCTCAGCAGTAAACTACAGACTTTGCACTGCTGTCAGAAAGAAGTGAATGTCAGATTTATGTCAGCGAACGAAAAGGCTTTTCATCCCGACGACGCTGGGAGCCGTGTCTCCTCTCTGGACAGCACCGAGAGACTCTCAGAGCGCTGCGGATGCGAGACATGCGAGACGGCCTCGTTTGCAGCTCTGGTCCTGTGACACACTGGGAAAATAAGTATAAATATACAACGCTGTGAAATGTACCGAACGAGTGTGTGAATTTTATAAATAGACAGACGTCACGTTAGTCGCTGTGGAGCGGAGATTCCGAGCTCAGAGTGAGATACAGTAGAGGTCTGAGACGATCCGATCTGTAGTCTAAAGCCGTAGCGATGCGGTTCTCCGTGGGCTCGGCTGTCCGGCTGTCAGCGCAACTTTCCAGTATCATTACATATATTTATACTTATACATGAGGGGCGTTCAAGTCAAATCAGGACTAGATTTAAGGATTAAAAAAGAGGCTGACATTTATACAAGACTTCAAGCACAGTACGGTGATGACCTCATGACTGCAGGAAAACATCTGGGCGGTGCTAACGTTTTAAAGGTGGTGGTGAATGACGATCCCGGGCCGAGGTGGCTCAGAGCCCGCTCAAGTCCGTGAACATTCAGCGAGTGGAACACCTGATCCTTAAAAAATACAATAATAATCGACTGGCCAACTTGTAGAAGAGACACATCTGTCTGTGTGAACTGTACACACCCTCATTCATCAACACCACTTGCACGTTACAAAAACTCAGCTGGGAGTTATTGCCAGATAATGGCTCTGGCGTACTGAGAAAAACTTACTGAAATTACAGCATTTGCCACGCCCTTATCCAGAGTGATTACTTTTTTTTTTCTCTCATTATACACCTGAGCAGTTTTGGGTTAAGGGCCGAGCTCAAGGGCCCAACATTGTCAGCTTGGTGGTCATGGGGTTTAAACGCTGGGACCTTCCAAACTGTAGTCCAATGCCTTAACCAATAGCCCAACTAACCCTCACCCCGAAATGCCACCTTGATAGTGTCCAAACACTGGGATAAGTGCATTCGTGTAGCAGGGGATTATATCGAGAAATAAAGCGAGTGTTTACTCTCAGTACTGTTCTGTTATTCTCAACAAAAAGTCAAAAGTCCCGCTTTGACTTGAACGCTGCTCATATATAGCATCTCCTCTCACCTCCAGGTTGAGGGTTTTGAATCTCACCTCCAGTCAGTGCTGTCTAGAGCTTGGTGGGTTTCCTCCACAGTCCAGAGACATGTGGTGTAGGCTGATTGGTGTTTCCAAATTTAACTGAAGTACATGACTGGGTGTGTAAGTGTGTGTGTGTGTGTGTGTGTGTCCGTGTCCTGCAGTGTCTCCTGCCTTACACCATATACGCCTCTATAGTTCCCTGGGATAGGCTTCCACAAACACCAAACACCAGTCGACTGTTCTATGAAACCCTCGAGATTGTGCTGTTGTGCTGATAATCAGCATGGTTGTGTTAACTTTATGATATTCGGTACAACAGCACAACTTTGATCGTCATGCCTAAATAGAATTAAAGGACAAGGACGTAACATAAAACCGTAAAAGCATAAAAATGATGGCATTGTGGTTTAATAATAATTAACAAACTGCCATGTTTGCTGGAAAAGGGGGAAAAAATACAATGGTTACGCTTTTATAGGAAAATAATCAACTTGGCAACTTACCTAGGATATACCCTGCCTTGTGCCCTGTGAGAAGTTCCAGGCCCCTATTCATGACACTATTCATACACATCACTGAACTATTTCAGTAGCAAGTGCCAAGTGTACAGTAAACTGGTTTTGTTTGTCTGCAAAAGGGTTGTGCACCCCGACATACAGACATACAGACATACAGACTTACAGACTTGACAGCGATCTAAATGAATGTAGTTTAGTTTTAAAAGCCTATACGCACATCAGCAAAACACAACTTTACAACTTGCCGAAGAGCTAGAAAGCGCCGTTGCCAGGCTAGCCATTAACATCTGCTCTAGAGAGTCTCCCGTTGAGTTCTTGTCTGAAACACAACAGACAGCAGCGCAGCGACTCCCAGTCACTGTCGCTTAACAACACTCACGACTAAACTCACTGTAATACATATTTACACTGCTGTCTCGTCAGTTTTGAGGTCAGAGAGCACCGCGGTGTTTCCGTTTGAGATGCTCGAGCACAGCAGTTGTGCTGCTCTGGTGAGACTTTCGGTTCTACAAAGCACTCAGTGCGATGTTTCCTCAGGTCTTTGTTCGGATTTCTGGGGATAAAGTCTCATTTTCCGCCATGTGCCACCCAAAAAGAGGGGACGAACGTAAACACCGCGACTGTGCAGTTTACAATGCACCATTACTCACGTAAAAACCGACCTGTGCACTGATCTAAAGACAAATGGCTGCAATTTATTACAGGTTGTATATGCATCCTTGGGAGTTTATGTAAAGTGTGTGAATAATTTGAATATTAGATTTTTTTTTTCTATCATTTTGAGAAGATACAGTAAATAAATATTGGCAAACATGCCGTTGATCGTCTTCATTTATGCTTCTTAATGAGTGAACTGGTGTTGGCTTAGACCAATATGTTTGAAAACAAAATGGTAAATTTACTAGTTTAAATCACAATTGCATTATATATTCTAAGTAATCGCAATGTGATTATTTTTTTTGTCTTTTAGTCAAATCGTGCGTCCCTAACTGAGACACATCGAGGCACTACACGCACGTCCGCGTACTTCCCTTATCTATGTAGTCTATTATGTCGATGTATCGTTTCAGTCATATTTTATACATTTGTCTGCTAAAAAAAAATTTATTAGCTAATGGTGTCATATCTTCCAAAACTCCACTGAGGATGGGTTGGGTCTGGTTCCTCTCAAGGTTTCTTCCTACTGCCATCTCAGGGAGTTTTTATTCGTCACCGCCACCCTTGGTTCACTCCTCTGGGACAATCTAATAATTATTTATAATTTATACATCTTTCCTCACACTTTCCAAACTCTTTTACATAATTTTTTGATTCTGTAATGCTGCTTTTACGACAAAGACCATTGTTAAAAGCTCTATATAACGAAATCTGAACTGAATTTAATATTTTTTTTAAACAGAGACAGCACACACACACACACACACACACACACACACACACACACACACACACACATACTGTACCACCATTTCTGTACTGATCAACATTCTGAAAGCCAGATTAAAACACGCAGAGAGGATGTGAAGTTACAGCCTCATGTTTCAAAGGAGTTTTATCTTTTTTCAAGAGCTAGAGGTACAGATATAAAAATAAACAGGTAGCTGCGTGCACAGTTTTCACATCACAAAGACAGCAAACACACAGCATTCCTTTGCACAGGAGCTACTCCCAGGAAAAAGAGAAAACGCTCCGTATCAGCAACTTGGGAGACCTAAATATATTCCTAATGCTCCTATGTTGCTTTCATTTTATTTATTTTTACTCTGAAATCGCAGCCGAGTTGAAGGTCTCTGTGCTGAAGGTGAATGATATGAAATGAAATTCTATAAGATTACGGTTATGGCCTCTAGTATGGAGATGAAAATGAGATTGGACTGAAATGGACTGGTAAAGTATTGTGCATCAGTCTCGAGTGAAATCCCAGGATTCCACAGAAATGCAATCGCACAGATCTGGCGTCTCTAAAAGTGATCATAATGGAAATATTGTGTTAGTGGAAATGTGAGCTTTATGAAATCATTATCATATACGGAACGGTTATGCAACCTTTTTAAAAGCGATGGGGTTCAAAAAGCTTGCATAAGGCTTGAAAGCTGCTTTTTTTTTTTTTAATAAAAAAAATTAGATAGAAGTAACTTGAAATTTACACAACAGCCAATTCCTGTGATTTTTCACAGTCCACTTCAACCAGGATAATAGGCACTTTAGCATCATTAGCTTGATTAGTGAGCTAATCTGATTTGTATACTCTTACTAATTAAAAGAAAATTCATATTTTACACAAACCAAAAAATTTTTTTAATTAGTTGGATTTGTTCCTTAAAAAAAAAAAAAAAAACAGCTAGTTTGCCATGACTCCCATGAAGCTAGAAATGATGTTAGTTTGTAGATAAATAAAGATTGGCTAGCATGCAGGCAAATCACATTTGCACAAACTTAGGTTAGCAAACATTGCTAGCTACAAAGCAAACAGGTAGCGCAGCAGAGGCTAATTTAGCCAAGTACTCATCATATCCTGTTCACTTTAATCAGGATAATAGACAGTTTAGTCATATTAGCATAATAAGTATTTGTGATTACAGTATTCTGATTTGTATGATCTTACTAAAAACAAAATAAAAAGGATATACTTAGCATATTATCTCCACTCTAACAAGGATAATAGCCAGTTTACCAAAGATTAAAATAAGATTTGCTTTTACTCATAATAAAAAAATTAATAAACACACATTTTACACATAAAATAGAAACAAAAGATGGTTGTGGGAATACATTCAGGTGGAAATTAGTGATTTCCTTCACAAGTGCTAGATAGTTTGTGGTAAATATAATGTAGCTACTTCTATAATGTGAGCTAGTTTGCTGGTAAATACCGTTATTTATATTGAATACATCACCTAATGTTGGCTAGCCTGCAAGCAAACCTAGTCTTCACAAACCTTACACTTAGCCTTTTAAGCTATGGCTCACAAGACATACAATACAATAGCATATTAGTTAAATGTAAAATGACAATTCAGGCTAGTCTAATAATTTTATCTAGATGGTTAGTCAACTTGACTAGCTTCTAAAAAAAACTAACATACATATTGTTAGCATAATATGAGCTAGCTAGTACTGAATGTGAACTGGCATTATGCAAAGTAGTACTTATTGTTATATTAAGATGTTTAGCAAACTTGACTAACTAGCACAGGAGAGGTACATTTAGCTATGCTAAGTATTTAACTGGCAGCATTTATCTAACATTAGCTGATGCAGTTTTATTATTACTTATATATGTTAGTTTGCTGGTGAATATGGCTAATCATATTGAACACATTGCCTAATGTTGGCTCGCTTGCAAGCGTTTACACAAACTTGGTTTATGAGTCTAAGGCTTGCTGAGCTAGCTTGCTAGCAAGATATACACGACGGTAGCATAATATGAGCTAGGTAGAGCTCTAGTATTGAATGTAAAATGACTAATACTTATTCTAATAATATTTTTAGGTGCTTAGCAACCTTGACTAGCTACTAAAGACAAACAGGTAGCACAGGAGAGGTACTTAGCTGGCATTCATGTGTTTGTAAAAAGACGTGCACATATATTAACTCACGTTAATTTTTAGCGTGAGTATTACCAGAATTATTTATATTGTTAACAAAAATATTCATATATTGTTTTAACATTCAAGCTCTTCATCTTTAGAAAACCCCACAGCAGCATTTCCTTTCCACTTAGAGATATAATCTTGGGAATCATTGAAGGCACCAGTAGTAACTGATGTGTTCTACGGACCGTTTTGCAAGGTTACACACATCAGGTTATAGACAGCACTCAATGCTCAAAACCCACCAAAAAGCAAATTATTAACTCTCCACTAATGAAAGCAATATTTTCTAAGCATTAAAAGAGAACGGGCCTGTGTAAATATGAGGAGAGAAAGCCGAGCGTGAAAGAGAGCTGACAATCCGAGCTTAACGCATGAACGCTTCCTTATCGCAAGCTGTTCAGCGCCCACTTTCCCCAAAGCCGGCGTGGCAGAATGATTCGGCTGAGAAAACCCGCAAAGAAAAAGCGACTGCGTCAGCCATCGCGCCATCAGACGTCGTGTCAGAACGGGAGTCGTTTTGTCAGTAAAATAATGACTGCCTTTTGTGAGTTTCTTTTTTTTCTCACTTCACATTAGGATAAAGAAAAAATAATAATAATCAATGAAGTGTGTCCTGAGCAAGATTTAATCACAACCAGCGTTATTAGAATGAGATTTACAGACTTAATAAATGGAACCAATAGAAAATCACAGCAAAGAAGCTTTTCTGCTTCTTAAATGTAGAAAAAAAACAACAATATGAAGCAGCAATCAACCTGGGCTCATCCAGTTTAAAAAATAATAAATCATTATCAGCTGTGTAAAAACTGACATAGGAGTGGAGCCAGAGGTGATAACAAGAAAACCCTCAGCGGCTGAGGGGGAGAAGAGGAAAAAAAGCTAAGCAAAAGTACAAAAACAATGATGCCAAAGTCAGCCATTATTCTACTTACATTATTAATAATAATAATAATAAGAAGAAGAAGAAGAAGAAGAAGAAGAGCCTCTCTTTATTCATGTACTTAATTATTCGTTTATTTTAATTGTACACAATATTAAAGGTATTTAACACCATATTTCCTTTTCAGTGAATCAGCTTTACTATGAATTGTATGTGTCGTTTCACAAACTGTAAAGCCATGAAAACGATGGCTTCTGAATGGTCTGTATCGCCATAGCAACCAAAATTGTGAATCGCTCATAGATGTTTGAATCGATTCAATCCTATTTGCATTACTATTTTTAGTTTGAATCAATTCAGTATCATTAATGTTCACAATCTCATTTGTCTCAAGTAGCTACACACAGTAACATGCATTAAAAACTATTAAACATACCTAATAAAACACTAAAAGTAGTATAACTTTTGTTGTCAATGTTTAAATGTCCTTTCTACTACAAATTATATATATCTCTCTCTCTTTTATATATATATATATATATATTTTTTTTTTTTTTTTTTTTTAATCCAGACAGTCTATGGCTCCGCACTGCGGTCCGGTGAGTTGCAGTACTGCACTAACTGCTCATAAACTCATAAAAGAGAGGAGAAGTGATACTCTTGCAAAAGTCTATCTTAAAGGTATTTGCAATTTTTTTTTAAATTAGTGCTTGTACTTTATCTAAATAGCTTCCAAAATTGTGTTTTAAAACGAATCAACAAAATAAACCAACACCAAGAAAAAAACATAAAACATAAAAAAACTATGATTAAATAGCAAGTGAGGACTAGTGTTGGGAAGTTTGAATCATTTTAGCGACTCGGTTCTTTGAATCTCGTTCATCAAAAAGAACGAATTTTTTTTTGAGCCATTTAGTTCATTTCATTCTTCTGATCAGAAATAAAATAAAATGTTGCATTTCCAATCAACAGACCCCAAATAGGTCTACAAACACAAATTTTGGCTATAGTTCCAGTAACGAAAATATTACAATGCAGCTAAGGACATATTATAATAAACAGAATGAGTAGCTCACTGAGTATCACACTCAATGAGTAGTATCTTCCAGTCGGAGTCGTTCTTTTGAATCACCGCATAGCATCTATGGGAGTCACGTGACAAAAGAATGAACGACTCAGAGTAGAAGAGTCATTGAGAAAGAATTGCTCGATTCTGTTTCCTGTCCATAACCTATGATGATTTGCGAATGCGCGCCCAGTAGAAAATGGTTATGGGGAACTACACTGCATTCCAAATTATTACGCAAATGATATCTTTCTCCGATTTTCATAATTAGTAAATGCAAATGACAGTCAGTATAATTTTCTAGTCATCAACTATTAGGGTATAATTTGAACTTTATTGAACAAATCTCGTAATGATAATATTTATTTTAAAAATAAAAAACTGAAAATGCACTGTTCCAAATTATTCTGCACAACAGAGTTAAAACATGTTATAGGTTGTAAAGAACTGAAAATGGGCTTTTGTTGAATTTGCAGCATTATGTCATATTTAAAGAAATCAAAAACTATTTCAATCAAAAACATCCTAACAGGGCTACATGTTACATCTGAACATAGGACCCCTTCTTTCATATCACCTTCACAATTCTTGCATCCATTGAACTTGTGAGTTTTTGGACAGTTTCTGCTTGAGTTTCTTTGCAGGATGTCAGAATAGCCTCCCAGAGCTGCTGTTTTAATCAAACCGCCTCCCACCCTCATAGGGTCTCAATGGGTTTGAGGTCAGGGGAGGATGGTGGCCACACCATGAGTTTCTCATCTTTTATTCCCATAACAGCCAATGACACAGAGGTATTCTTTGCAGCATGAGATGGTGCATTGTCGTGCATGAAGTTGATGTTGTTTTGGAAGCCACGGTTCTTCCTTTTGTACCATGGAAGAAAGTGGTCAGCCAATATACTTTGCCGAGGTCATTTTCACACCTTCAGGGACCCTACAGGGGCCGACCAGCTCTCTCCCCATGATTCCGGCCCAAAACATGACTCCGGCACCTCCTTGTTGACGTTGCAGCCTTGTTGGGACATGATGGCCATCCACCAACCATCCACTACTCCATCCATCTGGACCATCCAGGGTCACACGACACTCATCAGTAAACAAGACTGTTTAAAAACTTGTCTTCATGTATGCCTGGGCCCACTGCAACCGTTTCTGCTTGTGAGCATTGATTAGGGGCCGAATAGTAGGTTTATGCACAACTGCGAGCCTCTAAATGATCCAACACCTTGAGGTTCGCAGGACTCCAGAGGCACCAGCAGCTTCAAATACCTGTTTACTGCTTTGTAATGGCATTTCAGCAGCTGCTCTCTTAATCTGATGAATTTGTCTGGCAGAAACCTTCTTCATTCTGCCTTCATCTGCACGAACCTGTCTGTGCTCTGAATCAGCCACAAATGTCTTCACAGTACGATGATCACGCTTAAGTTTTCATGAAATATCTAATGTTTTTATACCTTGTCCAAGGCATTGCAGTATTTGAGGCTTTTCGGCAGCAGAGATCCTTTTTCTTTCCCATATCGCTTGAAACCTGCGACCTGCTTAATAATGTGGAACAACCTTCTTCAGTACTTTTCCTTTAATTGGCCTCATCTGGCAAACTAATTATCACACGTGTCTGAGATTCATTTCAGTGATCCAAAGAGCCCTGAGACACGACACCATCGATGAGTTTAATTTAAAAACTAAACATTTAATGTTTATGACACTTACATCCAATTTGCATAATAATTTGGAACGCGGTGTAATCTGTTACAGGAGTTAATGTTGCACAAAACGAATCCAATTACACTACAAGAATTGTCCAACTTTGTTGACAGACGTCATACCCCTACTCATACTTTTTAACAAAACTGTGCTTCTTTCCACTAATTTGTGGAACATTAAGGTCCACTTTTACCTCCGACACTGGAGACTCCTTCCAGCGAAGTTAAATAAACGGCTCGTGTTATCACCATGTAAAAAGATAACAGAGTTCAGCAGAATAACAAGAGAATAAAGCAAGCGCACTGACAAATACAGCACACATTTCCGACCGATCAAGATCAAGAACTGAACCCGGCTTTGGGATAAACTAATATAACACACCTGCTGATTTAAAAGGATAGACAGCGGAGTTAAATATTGCGCGATGGTTCCCGCTTTGCCTGTAAAAGCAATAAAACGGAGCACAAGCGCTTTATATTCAAGGCGGTTAGTCGCAACGGTGACCCGACACACCCCAGTTCAATCACTTTTATTCATCCTGCAGGTCTCCGAAGCGGCCCTGTGTGACAATCACACGCACTTAACGGTGTATCTGTTGTGCGGATTCGTTAATGTCAGCGCAAAAGAAAAAGCGCGGTTATAGAAGTGGCACTGATCTCTCAGGAGCGTCGGAAGTGCGAAAGCTCCTCACCAAAAATACGTTGATTAATCAACAGAGGAAAGGAGTGGTGTAAGGAAAGAGCAGCCACCACACACACACACACATATATTGATATGAAGTGCTGAAGTGGGCTGTGCGAGCCAAAAGGCCAAAGATCATCAGAGCCTTTGAGAGCACGTCCTGACATTAATGGGGAAAGTGGGACAGTCGTGACTGGCCTATCGACAGCATGTAACACACCCACTCTCATCCTCTCCTCGCTGCAGATATGAAGAGCCGAGCTCGCTCTCCCGCTCGCTCTCTCTCGCTCTCCAGCTCCTGATAATGAAGTTTTAAAATGTCACATTGGCCTGCACGTGAATATTTATTCTCCAAATCTGGACGAGGACACTGCAGCCCAACCCTGACGTGTAGCTCGGGTCTACGAAGCGTGGTGGTGACGAGCGGGTGCAGCTGTGCTCCTTTCCACTAATTACGCAAATAATATTCAGGCGTGAGGTGATGAGAATGCTGGTCAGGTCCGAGGGGCTCTCTCTCTCGTTATGGCCGGCACGCCTGCAGGAGAAAGACCTCTGTGACCAAGAAAAACAAAGGATATTTGGGAGCTTGAGCTCCACTTGGCCTTTTGTCATGTATAACGACGCCTCAGGCGGTGACGGCGTAACTCGCTAAAGAGGACCTGCGCGGAATTCGACTCGTGCGCCGAAGAGGAGCTGAACTCGGAGAAGCTAAATGAGGAATAAAACCCCCGTGCTGTGCTATTGCATGAAAATAATCAATCACGTTCCTGTGGAAATCCTAACCTGATCGAATCCTTGAACAATACAACAATCTCTATTAGATCTCACACAACCTTTTATCCAGCTAAAATTAAAATGTATCTTATTTTATATATTAACCCGTTTCCGGCTCCAAAATACATTTCTGTTTCAAATCCAATTCCAGTCGTTCCCATTCGGCACAGGACTCCACACCCCCGTCCACTTTATTAGGAACATCTGAATGATGCAGTTCTCTAATCAGCTGGTCACGTGACAGTAGAGGAACGCATACCGTCCTGCAAATACAGGTCAAGATTTCAGTTAATGTTCACATCCATTCATCTACAGTCTCACCTCTGGAGTCCAACTAGAGGCCGACGGTGACCGGTGTATCTATTTCCATTTTTACAACCAACACTTGTGAGTATGGGAGGAAACCCAGAGGAACGCCAACAAGCACAAGGAGAACATGATGCACACGCCATGCACACAGGCCAGAGGAGGGAAACGAACCAGGACCCTGGAGGTGCGAGCCCACAGTGCTAACCACTAAGCCATCGTGCCGCTTAATGTTCACATGGAACATCAGAAGGTGGGGGGGGGCATGTTTGATTGATGGTAGAAGATGGGCTGGTCTGAGAATTTGAGAAACTGCTGATCTCTAAAATATGAATGTCAATGATTGACCGTTAACTAATTAATTAAAAACTTAATTTACCAATAAGGTTTGCTTCGGGGTGAAGCACACTGTTAACCTGATCTGAGTCTACAGTAACTCAAATACTAACTCTTTACAACCATGGTGAGCAGAAAAGCATCTCAGAACAAACATCATCAACAACTTGGGGTTTCAGCGTCCTCTGCTGTCAGCCAGGAACAGGAAGCTCTTCAATCTGAGCGATACCGAAACTCTTGAACCTGCACTCACTCACACCATTGGCTGATTGGAACACTACATGAACAGGTGTTCCTATTAAAGTGGACACGAAGTGCATGCCTGCTACACTGTCTATGATATTAGAAAGCTGTCCCAGAGATGCAGACGTGTTGAAAACACTACAGGCTAATCATTATTCTCTTGTTTTCGCAGTTCATCCGACTAAATTGGCCATACCTAAATATCCTCCTCCAGGGCATGAGTGAAGAAATGAAATGTCAGTGTGTGTGTGTGTGTGTGTGTGTGTGTGTGTGTGTGTGAGTGATATAAAGTACCATCGCAGCCATCCTGCTAACACGAAGCATCTAGTGACGTTGATGAAAAAGTAAAATGGTCGCTGTGTTGTGGTTACTTTGAGACGCAGCATCGATTAACAGTCCGTCAGTCGCGTCCTGAACCTCAGCGAAGTCTCTCAGCTACGTAACTCGTGCTAATGAGCGAGAGAGCCAGCGTTCCCTTTCAGCCCATGAGAACCTAAAGGGATCCCTGTTCATGAATTCATATTCGCTCGCTGCTCTCATTTAGATTCCAGCACTGAAGGTGTTTGTGGTTAACGTTACCCTTTAAGATTGAGTAAGTCCTTTAGGGGTTTTTTTTTTCCTTTCCAGCTTTCTATTTTGATTTCCTCCTATTGTGACCTCATATACAGTAAAATCATGCCCCTCCCCCAGCTTGTCATCAGCTCTGCAGTTACCTGGAGGAGGGCGTGGCTCAACAGGAACTCATATGAGACTCATAGAAGAGTGAAATAAAGGAAGATTTAAACTAAAACAGCCGTATCTGAGGGGTATTTCAGCTCTGAGATCAGTTCAGATCAGATCAGAGTATAATCCCATTTAAGGTTCAAGTACTGTACCGCTGATACCATCCACATACAGAAGGCCTTAAATTGGGACAACAGACTTACAAATCATAAAATGCTGTAGCTCCACCCCCATTTTTTTTTTTTTTACTCTTTCAAACCACATGACTATCCTCATGAGTTTTACAAAATCGTTGCAAAATTCATGAACCTTGGACTTGCCCTTATGCATGATGGTGATCTTTGATCATTTTGTGGTCTGAGGGTGTACCTGGTGCTGAAACAACTCAACAGAAGCGTTTGGATATCTGTGAACAAAATCTGGAGCGATACCATGAGGAAGGTGAAAGTTTCTTAAAGAAAATCAACAGCGCTCGTTAAAGTGAGATGGTTATTGAAGAGCTGAAGCCTAAACCTCGGACTAACTGCAGAGGACTGATACCCGAGGGCGTCGTGATCTTGCAAAATCTTGGTTTTGAGGTGTTTAAGCGTCCTCACTATAGTCCTGATCTCAGACTTTCACCTGTTTGGTCTCTGAAAGCAGAAGTTCGAGGATGAAGATTCACTTCTGATGAAGAAGTGAAGCCAGCGGTGCATTCGTGGCTCGCAGCTCAGCCGTAAACAGCCAAAGCTTGTTGATAGATGGGACAAAGAGTATTGAAAAGCAAAGAGATTATGTCAAAATGAATATATTTGTCTTTTCTAAAAGTTTATATAAATGTAGCCTCAGTCACACTGTGACGTTCTATTCAGAATTAATCACGTGTCCTGTTGTACACAGCAACAACGCAGATCACAATATGATTTTGGTCTGTCAAATTACCCAAAGTCATACTCTTTAAACCCGGATTAATGCTCGTCCTTTCGCATCGTTTTCGTCACAAATCCATCTCATCGTGCACAAGCACAGAGCGGCACTGACTGCTGTCAATCACGTGTTCGGGATTTCACGGAGAACGAAACCAATCAGACGCACTCACTTCACTCCATTACCTGCATTAATTCTGACATAAATGAATAGACTCGGCTGATGACCGGAATCTGAACAGACACTACTCTGAGCGCTGTGTCTTAGATAAAAAGCCTCTCGTTGGTCACAGTGTGATCGTTTAAAATGCTAAAAACAGTGGACTAACGAGCAATTAATCAATCAATCCGTTGTTTAAGCACCGTCTCAGCGAGCTGGAAAATCACAACCCATCTCTGGTTGAACTAGGCGTATTAATACACATCGAAGGATCCCATGACTGAGGAACACGCCCATTAATATTTCTAATTCTAATAATTGTGGTAACTTATTTTATATTCAAGTTAATTTTTTTAGGTGAGATTTTTTTAAGGAGGATGACGGGACAGATCTTGTCTAATAAAATGTCTGTAACATACTACTTGTGGTGCGAGCTACAGGGTTGCCAAATTCAATAAACTGTTTACCATTTCATAAATCCCCTGCTTACTTAAAAAACAGGTTGCCAGATTGATTTGTCTCTTTCCACTTTCTTCTTCCCCCTGCTTTCATTCGTCCTCCGCCTAACTGGATTAAAGTCATGAAACAATACCGTCACCAATTACATTAGAAATCTTTACAAATGTTAATGTTAAGAATGAAGGAAGCCAGGGTTGCCAGATTGTATTAGCAATCTCTCCAAATGACTATAAAACACTCTGAATTCATTTTAAACTACTTGATGTGTGTGATGCACATCGATATATCTTTCCACAGCAAATGATTTATCAAAAATTAATATGTAAATGAAACTAATTCTTAAAAAACAGACCAAGCTTGCAGAAAACATCTGATTTAGGACACGCCCTTTAAGCCATATTTTTTCATTTTTAAATTTAGTCATTTTGGGTTAAGACTGCGCCTGAAACATGCAGGAAAAAATGAGAAAAAGCACGAGGATATGAAAGATCCTGCCGACACAAGTCTCGTATAATATGATCACAGTGGGAGCTGCAGGGTTGCCAGGTTGAATCAAGTGGATTCAGGCCAACACCATGTTCCTTCTAAATGCATCCCGGAATGGCATTAAATCAATTCAGTGTGATGACAAAAAGGATATGTGGTTGCCAGGGTGGATCTAAATAGGTTTAAATGCTCACGAACACCTCAAATTCATTCAAACAAAACTAATATACAGTGTGTATAATTCATAGGGTTATTATTATTCTCTAAAAAAAAGAAGAAGAAGAAAAAAAATCATCAGCAAATGCTTTTAATTTATGAACACATCCATTAATTTATTATAATAGTACCAATAGTATTATTGGGTGTGGGTTTGTGCAGATATATATTGCCAGGTTGAATCGACCGTTTTTCATTTTTAAATCTATTATCATATGACAAGGGACTTGGATCAGCAACAAACCCTTCTAATGTATATAAACACATCCTTGAATCTATAATAGTGCCAATCTATTAGTCTTACTGTTCTCTAATTTCTGTGCACCAATGAGGATGTGGGTTTGGGCAGATCCAAGTCCCTTATCATATGATCATGGGGACAGCTAGGGGGTTGCCAGATTGGAATCAACCCTTTTAAAATCTATGCCACCCCATTTTTTCTTGTATTTTTCAGTCACCTTAATTTACCTATTAAAAGGGATTCAATTATATCAATACTGTTGTATTTTACTTGCAACAATCAATACACGTAGGATTAGATTTAAGATATGTATGTGTGTATTTTACTTAATATATAACTGTTAAAAACTATTACATTATACCAATACTGCTGTATTTTCCTTGCATCAATCTCTGTTAAATAAAAAGAGGCAGACATGGTTGGCAGATTAGATTAGCATGAATCCCCTTTGAATTCATTATATTGTATAAGTACTGTTGTATTTGTAATCAATATACAGTACAATACATGAAATAAAAAAGGTTGCCAGATTACCTTGAATTCCGTCTAAATCCATTTTACACATTATACCAGGTTTACTTGCAAAAAAAAAGAAGGTTGCCAGATTATCTTAATCCCCTTTAAATTCATTAAATAAAGTGATTACATTATAGCAATACTGGTGTATTGGACGTGCATCAGTCAAAATATGTGAAACCCCCCAAAAAAACTGCCATGTTGCCAGATTATCTTGAATTGAACGTCTTAAATAAAGACATCAAATTACAGTATACACTAATCCAACCCAATCTGGCAACCCGCTTACATTATTTTTCCCTCCAGTGGAAATGCACCTTCTCGTGCACTTTCACATTTAATGCTGAATTTCTGGGTTTGTGTTGCGTTTCAAAACCTGGAACTCGTGGCGCGACTCAAAAATAAAACAAACAGATTATAAAGGAGCGGTGCTACTTTCAGCTTTGGGGGGGGGGGGGGGGGGGACAAAACAACAACAACAACAACAAGAAGAAGACAAAAGCTGTTCCCATTCATCCCCTGATTCCTGTTACGCAATCCGCGTGCATGGGAAACGAGCGACGGGGGTGAAGTTGTAAAGTCTGAAACAGTGCAGAACGATAGAAGTGAAGAAGGTTCCGAGTTTGGTGAATTTTGTGATAATGTTTTGGCACCCCTTAGAGAAGTGCGGAACAGTGTAGCCGAACAGTGGCGCGCGCGCAGTGCTGCGAGTGTTACAGTGTGTCAGTGATCCCGTGTGTGTCGGTGTATCTGTGTGTGTGTGTGTGTGTGTACCTGAGCAGCGCCGTGTCGCCTTGCCGGCTCACCACACTCTCACTCGAGGCATAGTCCACAGTTTGTCCCGCAGGCAGGCAGGAGGGCAGGAAGCAGCAGAGGCTGAGGATGATCGCGGTGAGCCACTGCCCGGAGACACACGCATCCTGCACCGCACTCATAATGTCCATCACCGCGGGCTGAGTGCTCACCACTGACTGCACCGCAAGAACACACACACACACACACCAACAGCACCAACAACACTGCTTTAAAAGATAAATTAATCCTGTTTTTTCCTTTCCAAAGAGATCACCGTGTCGCTCTGCTCCGCTCCGGGCTCCTTGTTCTCCACCAGCTTTGTTTTGGATGCAGTGTATGTGTGTGTGTGTGCGTGCGCGCGCGCGTTCCCGTGCGCCGCCTCTTGCTCCATCTAGCGTCGGCGCGGCGCGAGCTCCTCCTAGCCCGTTGCCAGGCGCCCGTTTCCCTGGCAACCTGTTCCCTGTAGCTCTTGACCTTTAACCCGGTTAACTAGCTGACCGTTAGAGCACTTCCGGTTATTTAATGTCACAATTTGTACTATATGGTTTTTCCCGTTGTATTGGAATACAAAAGTTTAATGATGTTAAAATTATCATTAACCTAATAATTAGTAATGTTTATCACATATATAAACTTATATTAATTAATCTTGTCGTTGCTATAATGTTATATATCCTTGATATTGTCTATATAAATAAAAGAAAGGTTTTGTCTGTACTTTAGTCAGAACTCGCTCAGTGATATCTTTACGTTTTTTTTTTTTTACTTTCATATAAAAAATTCTGTCTGTATGTCCGTCTGTCTGTATTTCCATATGTCTGTGTCCATATGACCAGTGTTGGGGGACGTTACTTTTTAAAGTTTGAATCAACTGAATCTCGTTCATCAAAAAGAACTAATAATTTCTTACATTTCTAATTTATTACTAATGATGCCATTTAGTTCATTTCGTTCTTTTGATCAGAAATAAAATAAAATGTTGCATTTTTAAAAAAAAAAAGACCCCAATACGTCTACATACACAAATTTTGGCTATAGTTCCAGTAATGAAAATATTTCAATGCAGCTAAGGTTATTATAGTTAAGTTATTATAATAAACAGAATGAGCAGCTCACCTCTCATATCATCCAGTCTGAGTCGTTTGTTCTTTTGAACCTACTGCACCGCATAACGTCATAACGGAGTCACGTGACAAAGGAATGAACGACCAATCAGTTACATTACAGCGTTACTTTCTGATAAAAGTAACTAGTTTGAGTATAGTTTAGCATTGCAGAAAATGAAAACTCCTTTGTGATTCCACGTGGATGTTGTTTTAGTCAAGACCTTTATAATTATTCTACCATCATCACTCAGCGAAGTTTTGCCCATAATCTGTTAACTACTAATACCATAGTGGCCGTAAGTAGGGTTCATCATGATTCACAGTCGGTCCTCGGAAGCCTTGCAAAACTTTGCGCAACATCGGGTGGTCACTCGCGGCGGATCACAGTGCCTAACACCGCTTCTCACCGCGAGTCAAACCGTATAGGTGAGATAGGGGTATAACAGCAGGAATAACAGAGGGGGGAAGGTTATCGGGTGCGGGGCTTGTAGGACGACTTTCATACACATACACTAACAGAATCAATGCTGTCTGGCTCACGGATTACATAAATTGTCACGGATTACATACATGACTGTATATATGTCGATATGTCTGTCTGTATGTCCATATGTCTGTATGTCCATATGTCTCTATTACTTTATTTCCATGTCTGTCTGTATGTCCTTATGTCTGTATGTCCTTATGTCTGTATGTCCATATTTTTGTCTGTATGTCTATATGCCTGTCTATATGTCCATATGTCTTTATGTCTGTATGTCCATATGTCTCTATTTCTTTATTTCAATATGTCTGTCTTCTTCTTCTTTGTCTTTCGGCTGGTCCCTTTCAGGGGTCGCCACAGCGAATCATCTGCCTCCATCTAATCCTATCCTCTGCATCCTCTTCTCTCACACCAACTAACTTCATGTCCTCTCTCACTGCATCCATAAATCTCCTCTTTGGTCTTCCTCTAGACCTCCTGCCTTGCAGTTCCAACCTCAGCATCCTTCTACCGATATATTCACACTCTCTCCTCTGAACATGTCCAAACCACCTCAATCTGGCCTCTCTGACTTTATCTCCAAAACATCTAACATGGGTTGTCCCTCTGATGAACTCATTCTTGATCCTATCCATCCTTGTCACTCCCAAAGAAAACCTCAACATCTTCAGCTCTGCTACCTCTAGCTCTGCCTCCTGTCTTTTCTTCAGTGCCACTGTCTCTAAGCTGTAGAGCATCGCTGGTCTCACCACTGTGTTGTACACCTTTCCTTTCATTCTCGCTGATACTCTTTTATCGCACAACACACCTGACACTTTTCTCAACCCATTCCAACCTGCCTGTACCCGCCTCTTCACCTCCTTTGAACACTCTCCGTTGCTCTCGACCGTTGACCCTAAGTACTTAAAATCCTGCACCTTCTTTACCTCTGCTCCCTGTAGCCTCACTGTTCCTCTTGGGTCCCTCTCATTCACACACATGTATTCCGTCTTGCTGCGGCTAACCTTCATTCCTCTGCTTTCCAGAGCATACCTCCACCTCTCCAAATTTTCCTCCACCTGTTCCCTGCTCTCGCTACAAAGCACAATGTCATCTGCAAACATCATAGTCCATGGAGACTCCTGTCTAACTTCATCTGTCATCCTGTCCATCACTAGAGCAAACAGAAAGGGGCTTACACCCGATCCTTGATGCAGACCCACATCCACCTTGAACTCATCTGTCACACCTACAGCACATCTTACCACTGTCTTACAGCTCTCATACATGTCCTGCACCACTCTAACATACTTCTCTGCCACTCCAGACTTCCTCATACAACACCACAGCTCCTCTCTCGGCACCCTGTCGTATGCTTTCTCTAAATCTACAAAGACACAATGCAACTCTTTATTACCTTCTCTGTACTCCTCCATCAGCATCCTCAAAGCAAATACTACATCTGATGTACTCTTTCTAGGCATAAAACCATATTGCTGCTCACAAATTCTCACCTCTGCCCTTAACCTAGCTTCCACTACTCTTTCCCACAACTTCATTGTATGGCTCATTAGCTTTATGCCTCTGTAATTGCCACAGCTCTGCACATCTCCCTTGTTCTTAAAAATCAGCACCAATACACTTCTCCTCCATTCCTCTTGAATCCTCTCACTCTCCAAGATCTCGTTAAACAAACTAGTCAGAAACTCTACTGCCACCTCTCCTAAGCACTTCCACACCTCCACAGGTATCTCATCCGGACCAACAGCCTTTCCACTCTTCATCCTCTTCAACGCCCTTCTCACCTCACTTTTACTAATATTTGCTACTTCCTGCTCCACAACAGTCACCTCTTCTACTCTTTGTTCTCTTTCGTTTTCCTCATTCATCAACTCCTCAAAGTACTCCTTCCATCTTCCCATCACCCTCCTGGCATCTGTCAGTACATTTCCATCTCTATCTTTAATCACTCTAACCTGCTGCACATCCTTCTCATCTCTATCTCTCTGCCTCGCCAACCTGTACAGATCCACCTCGCCCTCCTTACTGTCCAGCCTAGCATACAAGTCCTCATATGCTCTTTGTTTGGCCTTTGCCACTTCTACCTTCACCTTACGGTGCATCTCCCTGTACTCCTGTCTACTCTCTTCAGTCCTCTCAGTGTCCCACTTCTTCTTAGCTAGCCTCTTTCCCTGTATACACTCCTGGACTTCCTCATTCCACCACTAAGTCTCCTTGTCCCCTTTTCCCTTACCTGATGATACACCAAGTACCCTCCTATCTGTCTCCCTGATCACATTGGCTGTAGTTGTCCAGTCAACTGAAAGCACCTCCTGACCACCCATAGCTTGTCTCAACTCCTCCCTAAAGACAACACAACATTCTTCCTTTCTCAGCTTCCACCACTTTGTCCTCTGCTCTGCCTTTGTCCTCTTCACCTTCCTCACCACCAGGGTTATTTTACACACCACCATTCTGTGTTGTCTGGCTACACTCTCCCCTACCAACACCTTGCAGTCACTCTTTCAGATTACAACATCGACACAAGATGTAGTCCACCTGAGTGCTTCTGCCTCCGCTCTTATATGTCACTCTATGTTCCTGCCTCTTCTGGAAGAAAGTATTTACTACTGCCATTTCCATCCTCTTTGCAAAGTCCACCACCATCTGTCCTTCTAGATTCCTGTACTGAAGACCAAACCTGCCCATCACATTTTCATCCCCTCTGTTCTCTTCCCCAACATGTCCATTGAAGTCTGCACCAATCACAACTCTCTCACCTCTGTGGATGCTCTGCATCACTTCATCTAACTCACTCCAAAATTTCTCCTTCTCTTCTAACACACATCCTACCTGTGGGGCATAACCATTAACAACATTGAACATCACACCATCAGTTTCCAGCTTCAGACTCATCACCCTATCTGATACTCTCTTCACCTCTAGGACATTCCTTAAAAACTCCTCTTTCAGAATAACTCCTACTCCATTTCTTTTCCTATCCACACCATGGTAAAACAACTTGAACCCTGATCCTAAGCTTCTAGCTTTGCTACCTTTCCACCTGGTCTCCTGGACACACAGTATATCCACCTTCCTCCTCTGCATCATATCAACCAACTCTCTTCCCTACCCTGTCATGGTCCCAACATTCAAGGTCTCTACTTTCACTCCTAAACTCTTGCCTTTCCTCTTCTCTCTCTGCTTTCGAACACGCCTTCCTCCTCTCCTTCTTCGACCAACAGTAGCCCAATTTCCACCGGCACCCTGTAAGTCAACAGCACCAGTGGCGGTCGTTGTTAACCCGGGCCACGACCGATCCGGTATGGAAATGATATTTCTGATTCGCATCATTGATTTGGCAAATGTTTTACATCGGATGCCCTTCCTGACTCAACCCTCTGTGTTTATCCAGACTTGGGACTGGCACAAGAAGACACTGGATTGCGCCCCCCCCCATGGTTGCATTTTCCATATGTCTGTCTGCATGTCCATATTTCTATCATGTCCATATAGATACTCGTAAGATACTTAGAGTAAGATACTCAACCTCACAGAATGTGATTTCTTTGTATTAATAAGTTAGACAGAGAGTTCTGCTGTACAGAAAGACAGACAGACATGTACGTGGGCTTCAACCTGAAATAGTAATAATATCACTGATTACATTAAAGATCAGCAGATTATTATTAACTGTCAACTATTTCTACAAACTCTTTAACCATCAAAGACGTGAACCTATCTTAGTACACTATAGGGACAAAAGTATTTGGTCAAACCTGCAATGATATGGTATTCAAATTACTTCACTTTAATAGGGAGTCATCCCCCTTTTGCAGCTCCAACAGCTTCCACTCTTCTTTGATGGCCATCCACAAGATGTTTCTGTGGGAATCCGTGCCCATTAATTCTGTCGGTGCCCTTGATTCTCTAAGATTGCCCTTAACTGGGGATAAGGGACCTGATTGGAACACCTGATTTTATTAATTAACAGGTTTGGACAAATACTTTTTTCCATATATTATATATAGGTATACAGTGGAACCTCGGATTATGAGTAACGCGGTGTTCCGCAAGGCGAGCAAAGATTTTTTATAAATTTTGACTTGAAAAACGAGCGTTGTCTTGGTTTACGAGCACCGAGTATCATGTATCACGCATGCGCTTCTTGTTTTGACACCGAGCGTCACGTGATCACAACTGAGCCAACGTTTTTTCTCTCTCTTGCGCTGTGGAATTGTGGGTAATTGTCTCTTACTGGTATAATCAACATCCGTGCACGCGTGTACTGTTTACTATAACTCTGTGACCTCATGTGTGTGTAAAACATATTTTATTTTGTGCGAGAGATACACACTATGCTCTACACAGAAACTCTGCTCTGTTGCGATTCTTTTCAGAGCTCTGCCTATTGCCATCCATCTAGGTTTCTGGAGGGATGGATGGATGGATGGATGGATGGATCATACTTTATAAACATTACACTCGTTGTTTAAGAAGAAGATTAGGAGCCCATTCTGATTTTTATTAAAACTGTTGATTAAATTGGATATTGCTTATCCATGTTCATTTATTGTGTTATTGAGTTACACTGAAGCAATATCACACTCAAGGTCACACTTTTGTGATGAATATCAGCATGGCTTTGATGCGGTCATAGACACAAGTTCTGAAGAGCTGATATCCAATACAACAGTGTGACCTCGACTGTGATGTTGCTTTTATACAACAGTTCCATAAACACCATTTATTATAAACAGATTATGATTTGTTCATTTATTTAATCAGTTATTTTTGCTCTGCCAACACATTTCCTTCCATGCCTGGTGGAACAAACTAAGCGTGACTGGCCAAGCTGGTGACCGACAGTGTATATTACAGGAATGGTGAGCTGCCACGCCAGTGAGACCCCGTGCCATGCATATACAAAAGGACATCTTTTTTTATCTAAACCTGTCCAATGTATACTCTCATTTTGAAATAATCATTTGTGTTTTGGAGCCTCTGTCAAGTGCCTCTCTCCGTGTCTGCTCCCTGCTTCATTCTGATTCTCTTCATTCTGAAGAAAAACAAATACACCTGGGAACAGCATTGTGCATGAACATGCTAAAAGGGTGCCGTTCATTGGGCACACTCTTTTTTTTTTTTTTTTTGGTGAACAGTGAAATGAATGGATCAGTTTGCAAATATTGTTAACATGCAGAGTGATGAACATGGGCGGCAAAGACTTCATTCATTCTATTTCTAATATTGTTAATACAGACATCACACACAGTGATAGCTGCTCCCTGATGCCTGCAAATCATATACATTATCTCATAAATCAATGTTTTGAGAGCAAGTGAGCAGAGAAAGAGAGTGCACAGAGAGTCTCAGACAATTAGTGTCATTAACAGTGATGAAAGATGTTTTAAATTCTTACCTGTACTATGTAGCCATAAGGTGATGGACAATCCTGTAAATCTCATAATTTTCTCTATATATTTTCACATATTCCACTCCGTTGACTTCTGGGTTAAATCCCAAATAGCGTTAAATGGAAAGCTAGTGTGCTATGTTGTAGCCCTTGTCACACACACCAAGTGCCGTTGATGAAGTGTTCTACACTGAGATAGTTAGCTTTGTAGCCATAAACAAAAGAACATGGATGGTTCAGATGTATGTCAGAAGAAGCGATTATTAAGGTGTCAAAGTGTATTTTTTTGTTATCAGATGTGTGTTCTTACTGAAAGTGCTTCTGGGACTGGTTGTGAATGTGGGTTTTGTCAGGCAGCTGCTCTCTCCTCAGTACTGTGGACCGTACAGACCTACTCTCACCCATGCTGAGACACACAGTTAGTGTTATTAACCACTGGACAAAACCTGGGACACGCCCACTCATACAGTACATACAGTTAGGGCTGGGCGATTTGGCCTAAAATCAAAATCTTGATTAATTGAACATTTTAACTCGATTTCGATTAATAAACGATTTTTTTTTTTTTTTGCCCTCATAGTTCACTGACAAGTTTTGTACAGTAAATATGCTCACAATTGAGAGATTTTTGAATGAAGGCTGCATTACTTGATTAATTGAAGGCAACACACACTATCTACTATCTATGATTATTTATTGAACATCAATGTTGAACAACTTAAACTGAAGCCACAAAAATTAAAGGGTTCATTAAATTACATTTTAAAGTATAGTTTATTAACAAAAACAGATGACAGATTTGGCCTTAAAAATTAAGATACTATAGGCACATGCTCAGAATCTTTACAAGGCAAAGATTTTTTATAAAAAAAAAATACTTGTTTGTGATGATAAAAAGTATCTTGTGATATATTAATGTTTTGAGATTTTTAAACAATAATGAGAAACAACATTTAGACCACACACACTAGGGCTCTTTTTATCCCATAATTCAGAGTTAAATGAAGGCTATTTCACACGGCCCCAATAAACTGACATACAGTAATGGCTTAAGCATGCAATGACAACAAACATGGAATGAATTATGCAGCTATCCATTTGGACCAGGACAATTTTACTTTTACTATATAGTTGGGTACCTGCTAGGTGTTGTATAGTTCATATTTGCTTGGCCAGAATGGTTTAAGCCACGAAAATAATGTTTTATTGATAAACTGCGCAGCATTCGGCAACGTGAACACGAGGCTATACTTCGAGCCGTAAAATGAGACGCTGCGCAATAAGGAGCCAAACAAACCGGAAGCTGCGAATAAGGAGTTAAACTTCAGCCGCAGAGTGAGACGCTGCGCAATAAGGAGCCAAACGAATCGGAAGCTGCTTTTATTGATAAACTGCGCAGCTTTCGCCAGCGTGAACACTCCTGTTAGTAACGAGGCGAATAAGGAGCTAAACTTCAGCCGCAGAATGAGACGCTGCACAATAAGGAGCCAAACAAATCGGAAGTTGCGAATAAGGAGCTAAACTTCAGCCTCATGTGCTTAGGGGCATTATATCTTTCGCTAGAAAGTTAGAAACGGCCCTGGTTATATCCTTGCTCCTTTTGGAACACCTTTCATGAGGTGTAATGGCCATGAACGACGACACGATGGATATCTGCTTTGGTCCAGCCCCACTGCTAGCCCTGCTAGTTGACGGAGTAGCATCGGCCTGCATGTTCATGCTCTGTGTGGTCGTGTGGGTGATGCGTTCATATAACGGAGTTCGTGCTACCTTGTTTGTCGACAATTTCAACATCTTTGGATAATAACTCGAGGTTAGATTCACTTACGTCGCTGCTTCCACTCTTTTTTTTTTTTTTTTTTTTTGTCGTCCTGGTGTCAAGTCGCTGCTTTGAGACAATGACCATTGTTAAAAGCGCTATATAAATAAAATTGAAAATTGAATCAAGTTTGCTTTACAAAGTGCGGCAGGAAATTAACCTTGACCTGCACGGCACGCGCAAGCTGCACGCTGATTGGTTGTTGTCGTGTTGTTCTGCTGTGTGATTGGCTCTTAGATGAATCCATATCGAGCAAAACATGTCTATAGCTTTTCATCGTTTTTAAAATCAAATAAATCGCGATTCGATATGATATCGTTTATCGGCCCAGCCCTACATACAGTTACACGTCACAGTGCTGTTACTGTCTATTTATAGAATGCTTCTCGTCCAATCATATTGCTCTGTTGGATCTAACAGAGCAATGGATAGCACATACTGTACTGTATTTCTCATGCTAAATGTTCTGCATAACATTATATATTTTATCTAGTTAATGTTATTTTAACATTGATGGTTTGTTTTACCTTTATCAAAGTGAGTAATTTAAAAAAAAAAAAAAAAAGCTTGATATACTGTATATTCAGAGGCAAATACAATTTATTAGACACTGAACATTAGTTTTAGGGTAAGTATGATTTATTATGTATGATGAACTCTGTTTATTATTAATTGTGGATGAACTTTGCTCACAGTCACTTGTGGACTCAAATGTTCAACCGCTAAGAAGTAACTCAGAAGAAAACTGGTTTGTGCTGGTAATGACAAAAGTTGTACCGTAGTTCCGGATTAACACACAAACACACACACACACACACACACACACACACACACACTTAGACAGAATCTTTTATGTCCCCAGAACATGAAGTTCATCTCACACCAGCATTTCTCTAAACTCTTTTCCCGTCAACGACGCATACGTCCATTAGTTATTGGAATGTAACCTATAAGTAATGAATGTACCCTTACTGTACCTAATAATATACTCCAACTTAATTTGAAATCAGAGTGAATAGAAACATCTACGGTGTAATCATGGAGCTCAGTTTGAGGACCACTGTATATGCCATAATAATTAGTTATTTAAACTCTGTATTAAACAAATTTAATTAAATTTAATTGCATCCCCAGTCTTATCAACTAGTAAGAATAAAAATGCAATAATTACTATAACCACTGTGTGAGAGTGTGTATACAGTATGTGCACGTCCATGCCCTGCGATGGATTCGCACCCAAATTTCAATATTATTAAATAAGGAAGCAACAGATCTTTGCCAGACGTTTTGCCTAACGAGGATCCTAAATAATTTCACATAAATAATAATAATTCCAATTAGAAAAGGTCCGATGGAGATTTTACACTGGGAATGATTTTTATCTTTTTTTTTCTTTCATTAGTATTATTTATTTATTTATTTATTTGCCCTCTTCATCCAAACTGAACTCTGTTTCCAAAAGCTGGTAGAAACGAACACCTTCATTTCTTGCTCCAGCACATCTGAATATACAAATTGCCTAATTATCCTAGCGCCCGGCATTGGAAACTCAGCTCCAGCATTCATTATACTGATTATGTCCTGTAATTTCTGAATGGCAGTCGTGCAGTTATCGTTCCTACACCAGTTGGTTTGTTTGGCCGATCTGACATACGGAGACAGGCTAAAGCGATGCACTAAAGTCATTCGCACAGGCTAAACCAGAACTAACTAGAATGTTTCTTCTTGATTTATTATTGTTAAGTCCTATTAGGTTAAGTACTAATCTGCACAATTTTCTCAACTGTTATTATTTTATGTTCTAGTTCCATATAGTAACATCCCGGAGAAAAAAACTAAGTAAGACTACAAGTCTACAAGAAGACCCTCTACAAAACCACTAAAATTTCCTAAACTTCTCAAAGCACATATGATGTAAATACTTACAACAAAGTAATTACAACAAAATTCAAATATACAGTACATAACTAAATCAAAAATATAATTCTTTATATTTACTTGTTCTGCTGAGATTTTTTCACATTAAATAAATAAATAATACAACAATTTACAATTGAAGCAGGATACAAGAAGTTTGACTTTCCTTAGAATTAAAATCCTTATTTCAAAGATTTTACCACTGGATAAAAATGCCAGATGAATAAAAAAAAAATATTTAATTGAATTTAATTAACTCTCACTAAAATCTGAGTTTACTAGCATCCAAACTTTAACTCAAATTGAAAAAAAAATTCCTCTGGCTACATAAACACACAAACCCAGTTCACAGTTAATTTTTTTTAACCATTCCTACTCCTGCCTAAAATTTAACCAATTCTTCTGTGCATCATGCTTCTTAGACTTAGAATTTTTTTCCCTTTAAATTTTTTTTCTTCTCTAAAACAGTATTTTGAGGTAAAACAAATAGTCAGATTTCTCAGAAAGTATCCAAATTATTTCCTCATTCCATAACTATGCACAGACGTATATTAATTCAATTCAAGTTTATTTGTATAGCGCTTTTAACAACTGACATTGTCACAAAGCAAAGCATTGTCACAATCAAACCGAGGACGACGGCGACAGTGGCAAGGAAAAACTCCCTGAGATGGTGATAGGAAGAAACCTTGAGAGGAACCAGACTCAACAGGGAACCCATCCTCATCTGGGTGATAGCGGATAGCAGGGTTTGATCTGCATTAGATTGTGTGAGACTGGAAGTTCAGTATAACAGAAGATGTGTTAAAGTTAAAATGGAGTCCAGTTTGTTCCTGGAGGCTCAGGTAGACTGTAGGAAACTCCAGTCCTGAACTACCGAGCGAACAGCTGTCGGCATCAGCCGAGGACAGGACTGTCTTCGTGGAAAAGTGGCACCGTCCCCAGTTGCCGCACGCATCCCAGGTAAACCATGTGATGTGATCTCCAACCAGAAGTGGGACACCAGGACAAGTCAGACAGCTCCAAGGGGCAGAGGGGATCTGGATCACTGGCAGCTCAGGAGCAACATGTATGGCTCAACGGAGAGACAGGGAGAGGGAAAAAAAGAGAGGGAGCTAGAGAGGAGAAGAGAAGGAGAGATGGCAGTTAGGTATGGTCACAGTCAAACAATGTATAAAGTGAATGTATATTTACTGTATAGTGCAAACAGGGACTCCGGCAGGACTAACTATGACAGCATAACTAAAAGGGAGAGCTAGAAGGAAACACAGACATGAGGGCTCCCTGAGATGTAAAGCGAGTGATTGCACTTCACTGTCAATAAACCTGAGTGATCAATGAGGAAGACAGCATCTAAACATACAGTACCAGTTCACCATAATAATCTACGTCCATGAGTCCCCCAGTTCTGCTCCTTTACCTACGGCAAATCTATTTATAAAAATGCTTGGCTAAATAAATATTCAATTCAATTTTATTTGTATAGCACTTTTAACAATTGTCGTTGCTATTTGAATAGGTTTTTAGCCTAGACTTAAACACTGAGACTGTGTCTAAGTCCCGAACACTATTTGGAAGACTATTCCATAATTTTGGGTCTTTGTAAGAAAAAGCTCCGCCCCCAGCTGTAGTTTTCAGGCGTGGCGGATCGTAAGACACTAGCAGTTCGCTCAGATACTGCGGCGCGAGAACATTTAATGCTTTATATGTCAAGAGTAGTATTTTAAAATCAATGCGAAATTTCACAGGGAGCCAATGTAGTGAAGGTAGGATAGGGGTGATGTGCTCATATCTTCTGGTTCTAGTGAGGACTCTCGCTGCTGCATTCTGGACTAGCTGAAGCTTGTTTATGCACCTAACTGAACAACCAGACAGTAAGGCATTACAATAGTCCGACCTAGAGGTGATAAAAGCATGAACTAGTTTTTCTGCATCGTTTAGCGACAATATATTTCTTATCTTGGCAATATTTCTGAGGTGAAAGAATGCTATCCTGGTGATATTATCTACATGAGCTTCAAATGAACGGCTGGAATCTATAATCACACCGAGGTCTTTTACTGTTGCACTTGATGGAACAGAAAATTTAAAAAATCGACAGAAAACAATTAATCAAATTCAAATTTTATTCATCACGTACGCAGTATGATATGAAGTGAAATGCTTATACAATTGCTGTTGATCTCAATATTACAAAAAATAAGAGAAATAAAAAAATATTTACATAATATACAGGAATAAGAATAAGAATACAAATGAAAATAAAATTGTAGAATAAGATAAAAATATATTAAAAGAATAAGTTAAAGAATATATAATAAAAAGAGAAAAATATATTAGTAAAATGAAATATAAAAAGTATGTTGCCCAGAGGAAGCATGTAAAGGGAAAAAAGCAGTGGGCCTAAAACTGAACCCTGTGGAACACCAAACTCCACTTGAGAACATGCAGAATGGTCACCATTTAGATCTACAAACTGATAACGATCAGTCAAATTGGATCTGAGCCACAAGAGGGTCGTTCCCTTAATTTGTACTACATTTTCTAATCTGTGAAGGAGAATACTATGATCAATAGTGTCAAAAGCTGCACTGAGATCGAGTAACACAAGTATGTTGATACTGATCAGAGGCCAATAGGAGGTCATTTACTACTTTAGCAAGTGATGTCTCTGTGCTGTGATGAGGCCTACTGTAAATCCTGACTGATATAGTTTGTTTATGCTATTTCTATTTACACTATTTCTATTTCTACTATTTCTATATATTTTCTATTTTACGCTATTTCTCACAACATAGCTGCTGTGATAATATCTTTTCCAGAATCTTAAAGATAAAGGGGAGGTTTAATATCGGCCTGCAAATGGAAAGCTGACAGGGGTCAAGTATATTACACCACTTGACATGTCCTCATGCACTCCACATCAAAGTGAATAGGATTTAATAAGATAGTCAGGTACATGGTAAAAAATTCTTAAATTAGACTAGATTTCATGGAAAAAGCGATGACGTGTAAAACAGACGTCAATGATAAGTCAGCATTGAGGCTTAACAAGCAAAAGCAATTTTCTGCACCAGTGGGATTTTTTTTGCACAGTAAGCAAACTCTAACACTAATTCCTACACAATTACAGAATCATATACAGTAGCCCGAGTCTCTGCAGTTTTGCTGATGACCTTGTAATGAACGCCGTAGGTGTTCCAGCATCCTGTCTGTCTCAATATGATCTATTTTATTGACCCAGTACATCGTCCTCATTTTCATTATCTCATTTTAGTCTTAGGATTCCTCTTGTTTTAAGTTAAAGGACTTGTGTCTACATGATGGTAGTGCTATAGTAAAGATATTTACATTTTTACGCATGAACACTGGTTGATCTATCTATCTATCTATCTATCTATCTATACATCCATACATCCATACATCCATCAACCCTTATGTTGAGCTGTAATGTAACCACCTGGCTCTGAAAGTAGTTCCGGCAGTTTATGTCTGTGATGAAAATAGAAAATGGTTGGGGTTATTGTAGGAAGTCATCAAATTTCAAGTTGAAAAAACATCATCGTTTTTGACCCGCGTTAAAATTGTCACAGGTAATGTTTCACACTTATGACAAACCCAATGGGTTAAAAGATCATATAAAAATATATATCAGACTACAAATAAGTGGAAATTTTGTGCACGCAACATAATATATAATACTTCATTGGTACATCTGCTCAACTGCTCGTTAACGTGAATATCCAATCCGCTAATCACATGGTAGCAACGCAATGCCTTTAGTTGATCTGCTGACGTTCAAACCGAGAATATCTCAGAATAGGTATTAAAGGTGATTTAAGTAGCTTTGAATGTGGCATGGCAACTGCTGATCTACTGAGATTTTTACACAAGGAGTATTTCTAGGGTTTACAGAGCATGGTTTGAAAAGGAGAAAATATCCAGCGAGCTGCAGTTATCTGGGCAAAAAAGCCTTGTTGATGCCAGAGATCAGAGGAGAATGGCGAGACTGGTTCGGGCAGATAGAAACGCAACAGTAACTCAAATAACATCTTGTTATAACATGAAGAGCATCTCTGAACTCACAACACATTGAACCTTGAAGCAGATGGGCTACAGCAGCAGCAGACCATACCAGGTGTCGCTCCTGTCAGCTAACAACAGGAAACCAAGGCTACAATTCACATGGACGACACTATAATTTGACGATAGAAGACTAGAAAAACATCACTTGGTTTGATGAGCTGTTGTGGCTATTTTACATGGGTTTATATACCTGACAAGCACTTCATCGTTCCTCCTTTCTTTTGTTTTATTCGATTTTTATTTAATATTCAATAGGTATATGTTAATATGCTTGGGGGTCTTAACATACTCAAAAACTCATGAAAATTGGCAGACAGGTTGGAATCTGCTGCCATTAGGATGCCTGGGAGTCGTGTGGCCCAGGGCCCTCAGGGGCCCCCAAATGAAATTTTGCTGAATATCTCATACACACTTGCGCGTAGGTACACGAAACTCGATACACATTTAGAGCTCATCGAGCCAAACAACTTTAGCTTTAACAAAGGGAAGTTTGGCCATCTGTGCTCTGTGTCTAAGAAAAACGGAGCTGAAAGTTATATATATATTTTTTTTTTTACTGTTACTAAACATCTATTTTAATCTTATTTTGGCAAAGTACTTTCTGCATTTTCCATTACGATCTGCCTGGTTCCTTATTTCTTGCTCACTGTGTATCCTATATATCTTTTGGTTACGCTCTTGTAGCGTTTTCTATAGTTTTCTACTTGATTATGGTTAGAAAAGGGGTATAATAATATAAAATGTGATAAAATTAGTAAGTAATATTAGTATATTGTTAGTTTTGATATTTCTTTAGTTTATATTATTACTATTAAATTTGTTTGAAGAGTTTGTCTCTGCCTTTTGCCTATGTATCCCTTTACTTCCCTAAATTTGGTTGTGTTTTTCTCTGATGCAACAGAAGAACATACTGTAGGGCTTGCTCTTTCACAGAGGCATTCTGGGCATTGGACATTAAACCTATTTTAAATAGGACATTGGCTTACTTAGAGTACTAAATCCCTAAAATATAAATGAAATTCAATAAAATTGCATGACAGTGACAGTGAGGTCACTATAGGGCATTGGTGGCTCAGTGGTGTAAGGGTTAGGGTTGTCGTGCCTGCCATGCAAAAGGCCTGAGTTTGATTCCCAGCCACTACATGCAGTGCCGGTCCCAAGCCCGGATAAAATGGGAGAGATGTGTCATGAACGACAACTG
Organism: Channallabes apus; assembly: GCA_030522415.1. Lineage (NCBI taxonomy): Eukaryota > Metazoa > Chordata > Actinopteri > Siluriformes > Clariidae > Channallabes > Channallabes apus. The sequence continues at coordinate 3,955,368 of CM060112.1, forward strand.
GCATTAAACCTGTGCCAAGTTGTTGTGCGAACGGTCCATTGTGGCGTGGTCACTACTGTATATTTATGTGGCCTCCACTGAAACTAGATCTCAGTCCTTTAGGATGTGGTGGAACGGGAGATTTACATCATGGATGTGCAGCCGACAAATCCGAGTTGTACCAATTGTTCATACATATACAATCTCATGTACTGTATGTATGACATATTATTTGTCCCATGTACCTTCATGGTGGAAATTTCTTTGGCAGCACTGGAGCAGACAGGGTTTAGGGCCTTCCTCAAGGGCCCGACAGTGGCAGCTCAGTTGTGCTTGGGGTTAAACCCCTGACTCTTTGAGAGTAATCCAGAACCTTTGAGCCAACTCAGCCCCTATATACAATAAGGACTTATATATATATTTCAGTTTTTTTAATTAAGCACACTCTGTCCTGTTAAAGTAGACTCCGAAATGGAATTACAGTGCATGCAAACGACCTCAGTGCTTATTTTTTTTTGGACATTTGCTCATTAATGAGTTCTCAGACCACTTGCTGTTCACTTCTTCTTTAAAACCCAGAACCCAGCTGTGTATCACTGGATAAATGATACAAACACGGCTTTAACAAAAAGAAAGAAAGGAGGCAATAAGGAAAGAAAGATGTGTTGCAGTGACACAAGACAATTAGCCTATTCTGTTCTGAGGAGATGTAGATCTACAGCTACATCCAGCCCGCTAACTCTACAGCCATGGAGCGGACTGGGGCTGCTTTGTTGCGAACCTCAGAGTGAACCAGTGAAGAACGTTACTGAGACGGTTGTCCTGGGGTGGTGTGAGTAAGATTCGCTCGAGATGATCGAGGTCATTTCTTGCTCCCATGTACGCGCTGAGTCATCGATCTGAGACTGCCTGAGACTACATCGATAAAGTGCATGTTGTAGTGTTGCTTTTCAAATGTTTCAGGAATAATCAGCTTATTGAAGAAATGTGCGTTGTGGTGGGAGAGTAAAATAAAATCCATCGAAGCAATTACTTGCTATGTTTGCGCTCTCTTATATGTCATGTCAAAAATCATTACGTATCATGTTTTCCTGCTTTGGTTATAAGCTTGGGTAACTCCTTGGAGAACTTCCGTCTGGGTTCCGTCTCACATCATGAGATCCATCTCGACTCTAAGGAGGATGAAGTGCTTCCTGAACGTTAACAAATAATTAAAAATGTCAGTATGGATTAATCTGAATAATCACGATCATGTATATGCTACATTTCGAGTCCTCATTCTGCCTTATCATGCTTTTTTGTTCGTTTCACTTGGGTTATTATGTAAGTATTATGAATGTTGTTCCTTCAGTATGTTGTTCTTGGATAAATCATCATTCCTCTTTACTACCTAAGTTTCTGAAAATAGGAAAAGTCTTGTTTTCAGTTTCTGAAAATCTAGAGTTTAAAATTAAAAAATGTGAAAATTAGAGTTTAGCAATGTGGAATCTTCATGCCTACACTACACACACACCTTATTGTGGGCAGGGCTGGCTGAGTGGTTCAGGTGTTCAGAAGGTCCCAGGTTCAAACTCAAACCAAGTTGCCAATGTTGGACCCTTGAGCAAGGCCCTCACCCCTCAACTGCTCAGATGAGTAATAATACATATAATAGATGATAAAAATGTAAGTTGCTGTCAATGTTGTTCTTATGTAAGATCTTTCTATACGCCATAACCGTTTCATAAAATCAGAGATTCTCAATAAAATAAAAATCAGGATAGTTAGCGCCACCTCTGACCCCTAAGTCACGCCCTACCTGAGATATGAAGCAGCACATGAGGAATTAAGTGTTTCAGCCTCAAGATGCAATTTAGTCCATTTTTTTCACGTTTTTTTTTTCTCTTTTTTTTTAAGATAACAGTGACAAGTAAAGAAGCAATTTGCAGACAGCAAACGCGTCCTGGCTGATCGGCTACGTCCCGGGAAAATTTTCCTTGTGTAAAATTACATTTTTAGTTGAACTGCCACTTTAAAAGCCCCTTTTCCTTTCATTAAGTGAAGTTGCTCTTGCAGTGGGGATTTGAGTGTAATTGGTGAGGGATTGCAGGTCTCTGGGCAAAGACGAGCTGCAGCATGTGAGTCTGTTTGACTCTAATCTCCCCACCAAGATTT